>OY776104.1:5431108-6631108 GCA_963675205.1 Catocala nupta
TTTATTACAATGCTTTATTGTTTACATTGTGATTAAAGAACATGTTATTTGTTTACAATAATTTTCAGGAATTTTTTTCAGAGATTGTAAGACCGTTGCACTTCCACGCAGTGCTCTTGAGTTCTCAAGGCGCGCATCTCTGACAAAAATCATGGGCGTATTCAATATTTTATATTCTTATTAGGCCTCCTGAAGAGGCCCGTGCCCAGCATGAGGGCAGTTTATACGCGGGACGAATATTTATATAATTACGGAAGAACTAAAATCAGATAATTAAATTGCGGTCATGGGCTCGTGCTCTGTATAAAGAAATAGCGAAAAGGCTGATCGATGCTACCCATGACCTCTGGTCTTTATTTCGCTGAAGTAATAAGCTTTGCCATTCAACGTGGCAATGCTGCTAGTTTTCTGGTTACTCGACGTGATCCACTGTGATGTGGAGGAATACTATGACATTTAGACCCTCAACTTCAACATAAATGTTGAATATTTATTTTTATATTATCACTAGTTTTTCCTCACGGTTTAACCCGCGTAAGTGCCGTTCTCGTAAGAATATTGGGATAAAAGTATGCCTAAAGTAGCATATGTGTGAATTCAGGTCTCCAGCTATCTACATACCAAGTTTCATCGCCATCGGTCCAGTAGTTTCTGCGTGAAAGAGTAACAAACATCTATACATTCATACATCCATACATCTTTACAAACTTCCACGTTTATAATATTAGTAAGGATGTGGGTATTAGATTTTCTCATGGCTTCGCTCGCCTAAATGTAGGCTAGGTTAGTAAAAGTACTTTTTCTAAATGAGAGGTAACCTATGTCCTTTTTTGTTCCCCTGACTACGTGTATGCGATAAGATGTCTCATCTAATAGTACTTAATAACTCAATGTTATAATTGGACATTCTTTATTTTGAGACTTAAGACAACTCCTTTAAATATCTGCTATAGTAGAGCGACAGTAACAGACAATGTGTAGCTACGGACACAATGAATACCTATCATGATTTTTTCCTGCAAAGAAATTGACCATAAATGGAAATATTTATTTTATTATTCATTAGAAATGTCATTTTCAGTTTCTTTTTTGTTTTTGTAAATTTTGTAACAGCACCATGTTTTTTTTTGTTTTTGTGTCTAATAACAGATTAATTATAACTTAATTTAAGTTCGAAACATACATTAGAAGTTTCACGCAACAGCGAGGCAACTGTCGGACAACAAACCTTACACAATTAAATTAACTCAAAGGAATTTGCTCTTACGCACTATAATGAGTGGCTAAAAGCCCGATTTTAAAAAGATTACTGTATCAGAAACAGTCGTAAATTCGACCAGAGCAGCGATTCTTAGTCGTCCGAAAGTCGTCTAAAGGTAAAATAGTTGCTCAACTGTTGCCAGACTGTTGCGCGTATCCATTCTACACGCACACATTTTAAAACGTTCAATATTATATAATTAGTAATTTAATTTGAGGTTAACCATAGACATTATAGACACGCAACAGCTGGTCAACCGAACAGATAATAAAACAGTAACATCTATAACAATTAATATACCTATTATCTATGGTAAATTAACATCGTTGTTTATAACTTTTATAAGCATACCACTAGACAGTTATGTGCGATTTGAATGATGTGGGCGGGAGTGGAATTCCCGCCACAAATAAATCCTCTTCCATAAGATATCATTACAATAGCTCGGGCTTGGGTCTATTTTGATATACATGACACATAGACTTATGTCTTTATAACCCCGTAGGGGTAGGTATATGTGTATTGCGCCAACATTTCGCCAGCTAGTTTTAGTCCTCGGAAAGCATATAAAAGCCGATGGTCCTAGATCTGATCTCTCTCTGGTCGCCGGATTGCCGTCCCATCAGATTATGAGAGTAACAGAATAGGGAGTGCACTTATGTTTGCGCACAGACTTGTGCAATATAATATCTCCTGCGCAGATGGTCATACTCCGTTAAGATTGGCCACGGTGAGCGATATTCAGTCTGGATGACATTATTATTAATAGGAGACGAGCCTATTAAGGTCTCCGAACCGCATTTCCCGAAAATAGCCATTCATAGCCAAACTACCTTGCCTTGCGTAAATACGTAACAAGTGTTGACACTTAGTTAGGTACTATGTAATTGGAGGCGTGGCTAATGTCAGACGTCAGACCCAGTTCCAAACTCCAAGTTACTACTGAAAATTTTTTGTCAGCTAAACCCAGTAATACTTTTCCAGCACCAGGAAATTGCACCACCGAAGCAGTATTGAAAATAATTATTTACGCTGTGTTTTTTTAAACTGCCTTTATAGCTTTGAAACAAAATGTCTGCGGCATCTCTAAAATTTGAAATATTTACCAAAGATACTGAAAGGAAATAACCTACATCCCGAATTATCGAAGACTTAGAGAATTTGAAACATGACAGTTTAATGCAAAGTCGTTAACGATAAATTTAAACAAAAATACTCTGCTGAATACCACAAAAGCATAGCGTAATGAATCAAAAGAACGAAGCTCACTCGACCGATAAATTGTTCACAAATATTCGCTTTGTGGAGCGTCAGAAGTAATTGAGAATAACGACTATTGTTCACACATATTATAATCTGTGGAACGGCTATTTTTTAAGAATATACTCTGTGAGTCATTGGACACGTTCGTTGTAATAAATCAGTTCTGGCTTATGTCTATGGAATTTTATTGTTATTGATACATTTTACATGTAGTTTGGTTGGTTTTTGATGGTTGTTGATTGGTGAATGTTTTATAGATATTATGTTTTATTTATTGTTTTACTTATTATTTAATATTTCTTGTTGTATCATAATTTTGCTCTATTTTTATTCTGTTATTATATACTACGTAATGGAGGAAGATATATTAATGTAATGATATCTTCAGATATTTCTTGGCACAGGTTTTTATAAAGCAGAAGAGTATGTTTGTTTGTTTGGTTGAACGCGCTAATCTCAGGAACTACAGGCTCGAATTGAAAAATTATTTTATTGTTGGATAGCCCATTTATCGAGGAAGGTTATAGACTATATAACATCACGCTACGACTAATAGGAGCGGAGCATCAATGAAAAATGTTGCAAAAACGGGGAAAACTGTCTTATGTGAAGCAGACTAAGTTGCGCGTGCCAGCTAGTTAATTATAAAATGAAAGATGATGATGTCTCTAGGTAGTAGTTTAAATGGTTGCCTCGATATTGACACTATGCTGTGTGGTGTGGGTTCGATCCCCACTCGGGACAAAAATTTGTACGATCTAAAAATTATCGTTTCGGGTCTATATCTTCTTTGTGTCCGTCTTTTGAATGTTAGTAAGGTGACATGCGACACAGATTGCGATTCTTAGTGCGGGTTTTGTCTTTAATAAGAACCAGCCCTATTTGTTTCCTACACTAATACAAGTAATAAAATCCTTATAAAAATGTGCTGATATTAAAACGGCTTACATGTTTTAATATCGACATGTCTTTATAGATATATTTTCTTATTTCAAAAGCTATGAAAGTCTCATGTACTTTCTCTGTTATTATTTTATTATGTTGTGGGAACTCTATGAACAATATAACACCTTATGAATATTAAAATATGAATACTTCATGAGTTAAGGCACTGACTAGTAACGACGGAAGAATGGTTAGATTTTTTTTTAAAGATAGCTTTAGTACTAGGAATCGTGATCTATGACTGCTGAGGAACTTTATTTGAACATACAATTAACGACTGTCTTGGTGGCCCACCAACCGCGCATTCTGCACTATCAGAAACATACTTGCTCAGCACTATGAACTGGACTTATTTGATTGATTAGATTAGAACATTTGTATAATAAATATCGTATAATTTTGAATTACATATTATAATTTATAGGACTGACATTTTATTCTTTATATTTTTAATTCATTATTGTTATTATTATTAATAGTCTATGACATTATTTCTATTTTATAAATATGTATACAGGGTATCCGGTAATTAATGGCTAACCTGGAAATGTCTTATAGTGGAACTGATGGCCGTTCAGAAAAAAATATGAAAAATAATCTATCCTAACTACTATCTGAGATATGTGTTTTTTTTTTAATTACCATGTGTAACTTTCTTGTATACAACGACCATAAATGAATAAAATCCATCGGTTTTTTGTTGTTTTATTATTAAACACTAATTGTGCTAATAGATAGACAGTCAAAAGTATGCTATGCTAATATAGCTTGCAATTTTTAATATATATATATATTATTTTTATTTTATTATTTGTTTTTCATTTTTTCTGAACGGCCTTCAGTTCTACTATAAGAAATTTCAATGTTATCTATTAATTACCGGACACCCTGTATGTGACGAGCATGTGTTTAATTATAATTTAATTCTTGGAAAATTAATCTTGTAAGCGTATTGGGTGTTACATCTGTTAGCTTGTAAGATCGAATGAATAAATAAATAAATAGAATGTGACTGCCGTGCTTGAGGTCCCATGTTCGATTCCGGAGCCGGGCAAAGGGTTACTGGGTTTTTCTGTCAAGGATTTTCAGTAGCACGAAGTTTGGGCTTGTTCAGTGGTTCGTCCCACGAGTGTTTCGTCCCAATGGGACGAATCACAGAATTTCAATAATGTATTTATTTTCATTCAGTGTTTCATCCGATTGATTTAATTTTTACGAATACGATTTTTTTAGTACAGTCGACAACACAATCTTATTGAAATAAATTAAACAAGGATTCAGTAAAAGTAAATTGCAAGGCGGCAGTACAAGGTGCGATTGAAGTCAAAAAATTATTCCCTGGCAACTATCTCCTTTGCACTCATACAGCTTAGAGACTAAAAGGCGCTCATAATGCGCGCTCGCACTAGAGGAGAGGGACGAAACGGTCATGGGACGAAACACTTAACTTGTCGCAGTTTGCAACTCTGAACGCATTCCTAATTAGGTAAGATTTAAAAACATAGTTACGCAATGTGGGTGCAATACGCCTCGGTCTACCCATTCAAAGATAGCAGGGTAAGCATATCTACCTTTTAACCTATCGTAAATTTATATTTTCGTAATACCTTATGATATGTAATGGGAATGACAAAGCAACCACTGGCCATCCTGCCAGTCAATATATAAGAGTACTTACCATTAAGTTTTTAACTGCACGTTTATTTTTAGCAATGAGCGATTTTTATTGTAAAAGAAATCTAATGATGCGAAGGTAGGGAATCTTACGTAAATGTGATTGCGGATGACGCTATCGTATTACAACGTCAAATGCCAAACTTTTCTTCTTTTTATGGTTCTTATCTATGTTTTTACACTAATATTATAAAAAGAAAAGATTTGTATTTTGAAACAAATCCATTCGTAGCCGATAAATAATCAGTTAGTCGATCAGTTTTAAGCGCTAAGATTAGTAATATAAGGTATAAAGTGGCGCGCACTTGGAGGCTCATATCCGAACCAGTAACAAATACACGGTACAAATGCGAGCGTCTGTCAAAGGGCAGGTTAATTTTTAACTGAATCAAGCCTGGTCTATGCATTTCCTGTTAAGTATTTGTTATCATTACTAATTTGGCCACTACGCACAATTAGAAAGTTATCTATACGTATATAAATTCATTTGTCTATGACGTATAATCTATTCAAATATTTAATGAAATTTAAAAAGGTTTTCGGTTATCCATGCCTTAAGTAAACTGGTCGTACTTTAAAATTACAATGTACAGTAAATTAACCGTCTGTGAAAACACCCCTCCTTTGAACTAATGTTTCATAGTGTGTAGGTTGGCTGGACTAATGAATAGACACGGGTTCACAGCAAATTAAAGACAATTGTTTATAAATAAGCTAGTTCACTTAAGTAGCAGACTAGCTAGTAATAAAATGTCAATATTTAAATACCTGACTTGGTATTTTTGTCACTTGTACATACAAGGTTGCTATGATCCATGGACACAGTATTCCATATGGGCTCAGTTTTAATTCGAAACGGTTAAAAACTCGATAAAAATAAAAATAGAAAATCAGTTTTCAAACAAATTAAATCAATTTAATACGCAAACACCATTTATAAAAACTGCGGTCACGCTTCTTCAAAAACTGCGGTCACTTGCATAACAAAACGGCAACATCGCATTCTGTTTTGTTAAATAATTTTTATTGTTTTATTAGGGTTTTTTGTCCTCATGCCAACCCTATTTTACCTTTTAACATAATTACTATCCTTCCATTGTTTCATTGTTGTTTTTCTTTATTATTTCATAGTTGTCATGGGTATCCCGGAATCAAAGCGGCAACGTCTCCTACATTTTTGTCGCTTTAAGGTGCATGACCTTAGATACCTATGCTTAGACTCTGGGTCAGCTATTAGGGCAGATACAATCCGTTGCAGTTTAGCAAAACTAAGAATCTATCCTGTAGCTAAACTACTGCACCTATTGAACTGAAATGGTGTAGAGCTTGTATGTGGTACATACTATATGTAGGTAGAAATAAAGCCTCACTAGCAGTGGAAGGTTTTTATAAAAAGCCTATATTATTATACAACCTTAATTAAACAATCCAGGTTGTATAATAATATCGGCTTTGTATAAAAACTGCCACACTGTTGGACACGGGCTTCTTCTCAGAGTTACAACAGTTAGGCCATAGCATACCACGCTAGCCTAGTGCTGGATAGCAGACTCCACCTACCTTCAAGAACATAATGTAAAATTCTCAAACATGCAGATTTCCTTTCCTGGGGTATAATTAAGTTTTACTTTAATGATTATTCGTAGCTCTTAACTCGCCAATAGAAAGCGCTGTACAAAAACGTAGCCGTATCTTAACGCAAGCTAAATAATGGGCAGAAACTAGAAAAAAAAGCAAAGCGATGTCTGCAACTTAATAATTGTGTCTATAATTTCTACATATTTCATTAAAGACTACACTCTACTTAAATAAAATACAAAACAACTATTTTTACTTTCTTTACTGCATTACGTGTAAGTGGTCAAATTCAAAATGTCGCTGAATTTTGAGGAGATATTTAACATTTTGATACGTTGCCAGACTATAAACGGAACGTATCCCTATGTAAAAAGGGATAAAGTATGGTACCTCGGTACTGTAGCGATGCAGAGCTACCTATTTTTAATATTTGCGCTGGCAATATACAATATAATTTTCCACAATTTGAAAGAAAACGATTACTCGCAGCTAATTAAAAATGGATCCTTCGCAATGATTTACGTTTTCATTTCATTTGAATACTTGGTTCTGACATATTACAAAGATTCGATATTAAAATTAATGAATAACATGAAGACAGATTATGAATTATCGAAACAGCTTTCGGTTGATGAGCAGAAGATTCTAGAAAAGTACGCGTTGCAGGGCCGATACGTTTGCAAGCAATGGTTGATAATGGCAACCGGGTGTCCAAGTTCATTTCTTGTACAAAGCGTATTTTTAATGTGTTACTATTATTATAAAAACGAATTTAAACTTGTAAATTACTACGAATTGATTTACCCTTCGTTTATAGATCGCAAAGAGAATATCTTCGTATTTCTATTTACATATGCTGTTGTGGTTATCTATGGATATTACGCGGGAGTTATGTATATCGGTTACTCCCCAGTTGGACCGATTATGATGCTGCATGCGTCTGGACAACTAGAATTGGTTAAGAACAGAATTGATGATCTGTTTGCGGAACCTAATAGTACAGTTATAAATAACAAACTTAAAGGTATAATCAAGCATCTGCAGTACATTTACAGGTGAGTAACTGTGGTAAGTACATTAGCAAAAGCCTTGCGAGAGACCCTTGGTCTCTGAGCAGAAATGTTGAGCTTGATCGTTGATGTTAACGTTGTAACGACATTGGATGTTAAATTATCAATCGCTTTATTAGTGACTATACAGGGTGTCCGGTAATTAATGGATAACCTGGAAATGCCTTATAGTGGAACTGATGGCCGTTCAGAAAAAATATGAAAAAAATCTATCCTAACTACTACATGAGATATGTGTTTTTTTTTAATTACCATGTATAACTTTCTTGTATACTACGACCATAAATGAATGAAATCCATCGGTATTTTGTTGTTTTAATATTAAACACTAATTATGCTAATAGATAGACAGTTAAAAGTATGCTATGCTAATATAGATTGCACTTTCTAGATTTTTTTTTAAATTTTTAAATTTTCTTTTGTATATACTAGCGGTCGCCTAGTGGTCAAAATTCGACCATAATTCCTAAGCTTGCTACTTTGTTTTCTTTTTTCTTTATTACATATAAATAAGGTATAGGTAACCATAGTTACAAAGAATTGTACGACGTCAGACGAACAATACCGAAACACTACGAACGCAATTCGACTGCGGGTGTCGAATACATGATTGTGTGCGTGTAGTGATTTTTCATTAATGTAATATATTTCTAACGCATATTTTATAAAAATAGCCCCTCCTTCTCCATATAAACTTCAACTGTGCCAAATTTCATACTCCTCCATCCGCACAATTTTCGTAACAAGGGGTACAAAGGTTTTGCTTCACGTATTAATATATGTATAGATTTACTAGCTGACCTGCGCAACTTCGTCTGCTTCATATAAGATAAGAGAATTTACCCAGTTTTTGCAACATTTTTAATTACTGCTCCGCTCCAATTGATTGTAGCGTGATGTTATATAGCCTATAGCCTTCCTCGATAAATGGGCTATCCAACACTAGAAGAATTTTCAATTCGAACCAATAGTTCCTGAGAATAGCGCGTTAAATCAAACAAATAAACAAACTCTTCAACTTTATAATATTAGTATAGATAAGAAACGTGCTATCCCGTAAATTAATTTTGTAAAAAATAGTTTCTATGCTGACAGTGCACGAAATAAAGGTTATTAGTCTACTCCTGACAGAACAGCGTCGCTTCGTCGTCGTAGTAAGTCTACAATTCCAACTATTCGCAAAAACATATTGATGTGATGTCCAAGATGGTGGTCGTCTCAATGTTCTAAAGTGTATTTATATCAAACTACCCGTAACAAAATAATTTTTATAATTTAAATAGCTTAAATAGAAGTAACAGTAACTAGTAAAAGTGTTGAACAATAGTAGTTTTCATTCAACATTTTGTAATAATGTTTTATAAAAATAAAAAACGCGATAAAATCCGTTTAAAATTAGATTTCAATGTATAACATTCGCGTAAGCGTATGACAATATTATATGGCGGTGATCTTCAGCAGGAAAAACGTTAACCATACCTGATCGTTATATATATTTAATTTGGTATTAATGCACAGGATTTGATAAGTTTCGATGGCGCAGCGATAGTAAATGCTACTGCACTGTCTTAGGTTCCATCCCGAAGCAGTCTTATTCGGTTTTACTGTCAAAAAAACTTAAAGATAAGAACCATTCATGGTAGACGACATAAAGCTTGCCCAGTATCTAAAACCATACCTGGCGAAATGTGCCTGTACCTACATCTGCCTACTGCTTCGGGAATACAGGAATCAGACTATATTTATGTAACTAGCTTTTGCGCGCGGCTCCACCCGCGTTGTACCTACATCAATTGACTGCCTCCGTGGCGCAGCGGTAATGAATGCGACTACTGTGCATGAGGTCTCGGGTTCGAATCCCGGGTCGGGCCAACAAAAAGTTATTGGAATTTACTGTTAAGAAATCTCAATAGCAGCTCGGTGTTATAAAGTTGGCGGTGTTAGACACCCCTGTACCTCGGAAAGCACGTAAAGCCGTTGGTCCTGCGCCCGATCTCTCTCCGGTCGTATCGGATTACCGTCCCATCGGACCATGAGAGTTAGGGAACAGTGAGTGCACTTGTGTTTGCGCACACACTTGTGCACTATAATATCTCCTGCGCAGATGGCCAGTCTCCGTTAAGACTGACCGCCGTGGCCGAAATTCGGTCTGGAGGACATTATTATTATTACATCAATTAAAAGTAGCCTATGTCCTTCCCCAGGTTTTAATCTATATCTGTACCATATTTTATCTAAATCGGTTGAATGGTTTATCTGTGAAGAGATAAAAGATAGACAGACAGACAGAGTTACTTTCGAATTCATAATATTAGTAAGAATTATGGCCAGTACTACAACTTACAAGTAAAAGTTATCCGAAAGATAAATCGCATGCTGTCTCACTCATGTAAGGATAAAGAAGAGAGATAGCGAGACTTTTATCTTATAGATAAATGCTATCTGGAGGTGGTAAGACAATCCATTAGATCTAAAACATTTTTATCTTTCAGTTTCGTGGATATCACTCAGAGCGTGTTCATGATCGCCTACGAGTTGACCTTAAAGGGTACCGCCATATTGTTACCGTTTGCAGTTTATGCAGTGCTTGAGGTGAGTTTTAATTCATTAAAGTGGTAAAATGCTCCGCTTGGTGTCTAACCACCAAATAAGACCCTCTATATCGGTTGTCGGATCATAGGCGTAGTAGTTAGTGTAACCGACTGCCACGCCTGAGGTGGCGGGTTCGATTCCCGCACAAGCCAAACATTTGTGTGCATGAACATAAATGTTTATCTTGATCTGGGTGTTTCTACATATGTATAACATGTAGGTATTTACAAAAAAAAGTATATATATATGTTTATCCATTGTCTAGTACCCATAATACAAGCTCTGCTTAGTTTGGGCTAGATGGTGTTGTGTGTATGTAGTAGAATATTATTATTATTATTAATAATAATGTTTGAGGTGAGGACACGAAGCATTGTTCGTAATTTTAGATACTTACAGTAACGTTCGCTACAAAGACAATGTTACTGAGTTGCCTATATAAGTACCCTTCTGACCTCCTTTTTGGTGCTAAGGTGATTATATCATATGCATAAGGCCTAAGGCTGTGATCCAGGGTGTCAAGACAACAAAAAAAAAACGGGGTTTTCTATCAATAGTAGGCTGGTGTGAGAGTATTTTTGCATACAACCCCGTTGTTTCTGCACCTCTCTTTCTAGTCATATCGGGTTGCCGTCCCATCAGACTATAAGTTATCCCTTACTGCGCACTCTCTATTCCCTAATAGAGAGTGCACAGTGCAGTTAATACCTCTTGCGCAGATGACCAGGCTTCGTTAAGACTGAATGGGCCGCCATGAAATTTGGACAGAAGGACCTTTCTTTTGCCTTATATCTAAGGACCAATGCATATTTGTTACAGGCCAAAAACGAAGGTGAATTGAGCCTGGAGTTCATCACATTTATTATCGGTGGTACACTCACAGCCAGCTCACCGTGCTACTACAGCGATCTATTGATGGAAAAAGTAAGAAATTATAGTCAATACCTTTTAAGAAATAGAGTCCTTCATAATGTTCTCGAAGATATGTGAAGCCTGCCATCCTGCATTAGGCCAGCGTAGTGGACTTAGGCCTAATCGCTCTCACACTGAGAAGAAGCTCATGGCCAACAGCGGGACAGATCATATACAGAGCTAATATAAAACGAATCTAACTCCTCGAAATGCTTTTTAATACATCTATACTAATATTATAAATCTAAAGAGTTTGTTTGTCTGTTTGCTTGAACGCGCTAATCTCAAGAACTACTGGTTCGAATTGAAAAATTCTTTTAGTTTTGGATAGCATATTTATCGAAGAAGGCTATAGGCTATATAATATCACGCTACGACCCACGGGGGCGGCGCTGTAACGATAAATGCTGGTGAAACCGCGGGCACATCTAGTTTTTTATATTCCGGTTTAACATATTAAAGTAGTACGTTATCTATACTTATATTCAAGAGAGAGGGATTTATTTGTTTTGTATGTAATCAATTACCTCTGAAACTACTGATAATTATTAATAATTATTTCACCATTAGACAGCTACTTTAGCCAAAAGTAACATGGGCTACATAATATAACGATACAACTCACGGTAATCATTAACGTGGTCAAAACCGCGGCGGGTAGTTAATTATTTATAAGTTTATTGACGTGTCCAAGATATAAAACGAAGATTGAATTCGAAAAACGAATTACTGTGCTGTGAGCGTAAAGAACAAAAATTAATGCTCCCCCTGATGAGAGACTTCTTGAAAAGCTTGAGCCTTGCTACTGCACCTTTTGAATAAAAGACGATGATGGTTTAGGGTGAAGACGTCCGCATGGCGCTGTACTCGTGCGGCTGGGAGCTGCACTACGACCGGCGCGCGCGCAGCACGCTTATGATAATGTTGGCTCACGAGCTACGACCCATCGCTATACGTACCGTATTTAGGGCTTTATGTCTAGATGCCTTAACTGAAGTAAGTACTAACATTGGCAATACAACACGTTCTTTTTTCATACTGGACAATGATTGACGGTAGGCAAATAGATAAAGGCAATTACGGCCGTGAGCCTATTGGATTTCTAACTTTAACCCATTCCTTAAACGAACATTACTAATAATTTTCAATCAACATTATTAATTTGCAAGACATAATGCTAGTAATTTTTATTTAATAAAAAATGCAGTCTGTATATCCTTGAAAGCTTGTCTGAATTGCAGTGCCCAACAGGAGCCACAATGATCAAAGTTTAGCTTACCTACATATCAACTTTTTTTTTTTGTTCCTGCCAGAAATGCTTTATGCACTGTCCGCCGGCTAGGGGACGGCTCCGGCGGGATGTGTGGGACTCCCAGCATGAAGTGCTGGTATACCCACTGAAAAACCTGGGGTGTTCCCTCTCTCACCCAAGGGGGGGACCAGCTGGGAGCTCTTAAAAGATTCATCCATAGCAGGTCCCCCCGTGTGGGTGCGGGGCGGGTCAGACGGACCCGACTACCTCTCGTCCCCAGGGGAGAGCCTCACCGCTCTTCCCTTTCGACGTTAGAAGGCGCGCAGGAACACCGCGCGCGCCCTCTCGGGGCTCCTAATTTACGGGTGGCAGATTCCCCTGAGGCCCTGCCACCCGCAACCCCTAGGTGGGGGACAGGAGAGCGACATAAGCTAGCATTGTAAAATGTAATAAATATATTAAGTTTAGAAAGGCTTAAAGCTCTAAAAACATGTATCTTTTTGTTTCAGCTTTTCCAGCAATCATATGCTCTTTTCAATCTTATAAACGCTATGTATGGATAATATGAAGATGTGAATACAGTGAAACTAGCAACAATTGCAATTTGACACAAGTTCAATATTACGTCACAAAGAATTTTTATCACGATTTTCTTTTCTATAGTCACTTACTAATTACACATCAAGGATAATCTCTGTGCCACTGTGTGTGTGTGTGTGTCATTAAGAACCATTTCTGTGTCGCGGAGGAGTTTAGAAACATTTATTTAATTCACCCACACTCGGAACAACTATTTGTGGATTACACCGTGTGGGTATTGAACCCACAACACTAAGCATAATAGCAGTGTCGAGGCAAACACTTAAGCCACTGCGCCAACTGTGCTGTTATTTTGATTGACTATATATAAGATTGATCTTATGTGCACGTCGCGGTCGATGCAAAACAAAAATAATAAATGGATCATAGTCTTAAGTAAATGCTATACTTTTTTTTTCTTGCATTCATCATTGACAGACGAGCCAGCGGCCCACCTGATAGTAAGCGAGAACCGTGGCTCCTACACATGACTGTGTTTTCTTAGCATTACAGAAGCAATGTCAAAAAAACACAACCAAGTCGCTGCCTACTGGAAGGAAAAAGGGGAATGGAGCAGGATGGGGTTTGAGAAGGGAAGGGTGATTGGGCCATCGGCGCTCTCACTCACCGAACGAAAAATAACAGATACTGTTATTTTACGTCGATCTTCTGTGAGAGGGTGGAACTTCCTCGGTCGAGCCGGCCCATTCATGCTGTAACCAGCGTGGCCCTACCACTCAAACTACTATGTATATCATTCTTAAATTATGTTCAGTTCAACGAAACGACTACCATCTTAGTCTCTCATAACCATGGCTGCTGAAAAGCAACTGATACTATCTTATTCAATATTTTAGTTATTTTAATAGTTAAAAGTGTTTTATTTTAATAATAAAGCTCGGTAATACCCGTATTTAGAAGATGAATCTCTATCTATACTAAAAATTTCTTGTTTAAATGCACTAACTATTCGAAACATCACGTTACGAGCCACGGGAACAAAGTAGTAATCATGATCGTGGGTAAAACTGCGGGTGTCAGCAAGCTTAATTTTAACCCGTGCGCTCGCATCTTTGTGTAACTTGTGTATGTAAAAGCTGTGTGTACATATATTTTGTAAGCTGTAGTATTTAGTAAGTAAAGAAATAAAGATATTTTTCAATGACATGTTCTTCGAGTATTATTTTCCTGATATCACACACATACATAGGTTTTACACCTATACATGTTTAAGGAATTCCACAGGGCAGTATTCTCGGGCCACTTCTTTTTCTGTTATATATTACCGATCTGCCTAACGTTACTAAATATAAATGTGTATTTGCCGCCGGTGACGTATCAGTAGTAATACAAGACAGCCGAACATTAAACCACCAAGAAGAAGTATAGGTACCTTACAATAGACAGCATTATAGGTTGGTTAAGAGAAAACTAGTGAAAATAAATTCTCAGAAAACCAACTTTGTTCAATTCTCGAATTATAAACATAATTAATATATTTAAATTTGAATACAACAGCGAGCAAATTAATAAATTAGAGAGTATTAAGGCCTTACACTAGATAACCATTGTATTTGAAAAATACATATAGATATAATTTACCAAAAATTAAATAGATTTGTTTACTATTAAAAAAAAAAGGTAACATTCTGGTTACGTTCAGTCTATGGACTGTTGCTGTGGGTAATTCTATACATATCGACCGAGCGTTTCTAGTACAAAAAATATGTATTAAAGCCATAAGCGGTGTGGAACCATTTTAATCTTGCAGACCAGTTTTCAAAAAGTTACGAGTGCTTACTTTGGCCACCCACAACTTTATCCAAAGGTTAATGAAAATAATAAATATATATATAGAATAAATAAAAATATGCAGAGGGATTCTACTAAATTAAGAATGGAAAGATGTAGAAGCACGCTTATTAAAAAAAATAGCCGAATGATGATTATCATAATTTATAACCACATATCTACTTAGAGAGATAAGAGAACTCCCTTTACATAAATTTAAAAGTAAACTTAATTCATGGCTTCTAGAAAATAGTTCTTACAATATTGAAGAATTTAATAATATAAATGTTATTGATATTTTATGTTTTGTAATGTATAAAAATAAGTATAGTCAATAATTATATAATTTAGTAAAAGTGTTATATACATTTTCGCATGTCCTCTAAGGGCGAGATGCTTTTGAAACAGCGACAAGTTGCGAGCGCGTACAGAGCTGTACAGCCTTAAACGCGGCGGAACAGCACTGAACGCGGCGGTACAGCGCTGAACGCGGCAGAATAGCGCTGAATTCTATCTATAGCATTCACATGATAAAAACACATTTGTCCTCATTTTATGCCTATTTGCCGCGAAAGCTGGATAGACGCGGAAAGCTGAACGGATGCGTACACGTCTCCATACAAAATTGTGGTTTTCTATAGACAAAAGCTGAACAGAGCTGAATAAGTGTGTGAATTCCCTTAAAGACCTTTTATTGCTATTAGTGAAAGACTAGCCAGCGCCCTGCCTGATGTTAAGCGATAATTGCTGCTCATAGACTTGAATGTATTTACCTAGCATCACAGAAGAAATTTCAAGGAAAAGCAAACACACTTATGCTGCTTTTTGTCGGTGAACAATACAAGTAGCAAACAAGCGCCGATACCGTAATATTGACTACACAGATAGCGTAGTCACGGTAATGTTATCTAACAGTATTCTATCTTCATAGAAACGGTCGGAACGCGAGTCATACCTATGTGCCTCGAGGTTGGTATGCACTTAGTACGCAACCAGTCGCAAATGCGCCATAGCGCTGAACGGACAGTGGGATGGTTTTATAAGCAGTAAGCGTGCGATTTGATTGAAATAAGTACAAGTACTTACATAATAATTATGGCAAAGTGCTATTGTAAACAAATAATAAAAATATTTTTTTATTAATGTTTTTATCTGAATGCGGATTTTTGTATACTATTAAATTTAACAATAAAGCTTTTCGTACGTCTCAGTCGAGGCGCAAATATTTTTCAGTCTCAAATATTATATAGGGTTGTTTTTTATTAAATCTACTAATTAAAAAACATACATGATTTTTATTAAACACTTCCTATTTCATTCAATTTTTTTATTTTTTTATTAAACTTGTTATATTTACAATCACTAAACTAGAAAGAAACTCAAGTAGGTAGATTAAATTAAAATACTGTAGGTGGGCAGCCCTCTCCCAGCGTTCGCGGACCGCGCGGCTGTAGATAATTATTTCAAGGACAGAGCTGAGTTACAATACTGTTAGATAACATTACTGTGGCGTAGTGGTCTAAATGGTCGCTTCGCTTCTGCGTCAAGTGTTGTTTCCGATCCTCACATTCAACAAAAACCATGTGTGTGTAGTGTGCAATCTGGGGATTCAGTATCCATAGTTGGAATGACAGGAATAATTATTCCCAATGCAGTAATCGGTGTTTATAAGAGTAAAAACACACGCCAGGCAGATGGGTAAGTATGTAGTTACCAAAGAGAAGAGGCAGTGGCACATATCCCTGATGATGACCAGGGACATCACGCGCGCATTCTGACTTAAGGTGAGGAAGAAAGAGTGGACGCGAGAGGGCAATTAGATCTGCACTCTTAATATTGTCTTATGTTTACGAGAAAAACAAATGAGAAACGGCAATGAACTGCCGTAAATCTTAGAATTCGAAAAATGGTTCAAGTAATATGCAAAGGTCACGTGATACCACGTGACCTTGAGTCAGAGGTCAAAGGTCATAGTCATTTCAGGGTAAATTTACTTCTATGCTGAGTCGAATGAGGCTAACCGCGAATCTCTAGCTCTTATGGTTCTTGAGTTGAAAGTTGTATAACAGACAGACGGACGGACGGACAAAACTGTTGTATAAAAGTTTTTTCGAACTCTAAAAAACCGTTTCAATGAAATTAAACTACTACATAACGATTTTATCGCGTTGTTTATTTAACACTGTATTACATAATTTTGAAACTGTTACACTACTACTATTGATCCTAATTTCAATAGAGAAGATGGTTAGAATGTACCACCAGCTTGGGATCCAGTAATTCAAATAGTCAAACCCAAGAAGAAGCAAACCACAGCTAGACTTCATAATACTTTGAGTTCATTCTGCCTAAATAGAAACACCAATGATTAAATTATGTTCGGGTACTTTGAAACTACACTGGAACATTGAGACAACTACCATCTTAGTCTCCCCGTGACCATGGCTGCTGAAAAGCAACCGAAACGTCGAGGAAAGTGTAAACCTAAATATAAATAGTTTTAATGATTTTATTAGCTTAAAAATTTGTAATATTCAATAGCAGTAGTAGTGTAACAGTTTCAAAATTATGTAGGTAATACAGTGTTAAATAAACAACGCGATAAAATCCGTATATAGTAGTTTAATTTCAATAACATTGCGTAAACAGAAGACAATATTATGTAAACCGTTTCAAGTAATACCATATTAGAGGACGGGTCTTACTCGCGTTGGTAAGTACTTGTAGGTATACCCCCTGAATGGATGGCGTAGTGTAAGTGGTCGCCTCGCCATTGCCATTGCGTCGAGTACTGTGGGTTCGGTGACTGCACAGAACAAAAAATTTTGTGATCCACAAATCGTTGTTCCGAGTTTTGATGTCCTTTGTATCCGTCGTTTGAATGTTTGTAGAATCTCCCAGACCGGGCGATATGAATGATTTCCAGTGCGAGAGTTGCCATTATACAAAAAAGCAACCTATATTTACCAACGCGGTTAATCGTTGTCTAGTATTGTATCTTTATATATATAAATCTTTTGTGCGTGTGTTTGTAATTAAACTCCTCATAAACAGCTGGACCGATTTTGATGAAATTTTATATGTGTTTTCAAGTGGATTCGAGAATGGTTTAGATTCGGTTGTATTTTTGTGTTTACAGGTCAACGTCTTACGGGTCCGCTAGTTATGTATAAAAATGGCGTTAGTATATAAACTAATCACACTTTCATTGTTAAAACCATAATTAAAATCGCTACAAAATTCTCATTCATAAATTATTCTCTAAGTAAACCTACAATGTGCAGAATTATTACGACAAAAGATCAATTCAATTTGCATAGTTTATTACTTAATTGTGTAGTTATCTAGCAATTAAAACGATTAACTTGTAATATTAAAAAGTCATTAAGAGGTAGACTGCCACGGTAGAATGCTTTTGGCATACTTAATATTGGGCCGAAAAGACAATAACACAATTTTCTATTAAAAAAAAAATGCTACTCCCGCACTAGGAATCATTCCTGAATCGCAGGATACTTTACAAACATTCAAACAACAGACACAAGGAACATTCAGACTCGGAATAAACATTTGTGGATCACACAATTTTTTGTCCCGTTTGGGATTCGAACCCACAACACTCATCGCAGTGGCAGTGGTGGCGCGGCGACCTCTTAAGTCACTACACCATCCGTGCAGTCAAATAATTTAATATCGATATAATAATGATATAAACAATTAATTTTTGAGTTGACAAATAGAGAAAAGGTCTATAGTTTTTGGTACCTAGCGGTGAGTATTAGCTATATGCGATATACGAATAATAATGTATTGAAAGGAAATGGCAATATGCCCGGATCGTGAAAACTAGAAATTTATTGGTATTGTCAAAGGGCCCTATTAACAAAAGTGTTTTTATTTATAGTTGTGCTATACTAGTTGTCTTGGTAACGCAGTGGTGGTGAATGCGACTGTGATTGAGATTTCAGGATTATTTGCCGGAGCAATGATTTGAGATTGAGATTTTGTCACGAAATTCTTAGTAGTATTATCGAATCTGCAAGCGATAGCTCAGTGGGGCGACCAACAGACTGCAATGCAGAGGGTCTCGGGTTCGAACCCACGTCGCGCACCTCTGACTTTCGGCAGTTATATGACTTTTCGAAATTATGTGCGTATTGATTGACAATTATCGCCTGCTCCGTGCCTCGGAGAGCACGTTAAGCCGTCGGTCCCGGCTGCCATGAACATCTATGGCAGTCGTTATTGGGAAGTCAGTGCCCTATAATATCCTGACACTGGTCTAGCCTTAGGGTATCGTTAGCCTTCGGGTTGCGGAGGTCAGGTGGCAGCCGCTCCGTGTAAAAACTGATATCCAGTCAAATCCGGTTAGACCAGAAGAGCTGACCTCAAGTGACTTGAGAAAAATAAAGGCTAGGAAGAAGAAAACGATATAAACAAAACATTACTAACTAATATGATAAATGCAAAATATCTGAGTTTGATTATTATGGTTATGTTTTCACGCCTTTTCATGTCAAGAATAATAGAATATTCTACCACATACACACAACACCATCTAGCCCAAAGTAAGCAGAGCTTGTACTATGGGTACTAGACAATGGATAAACATACATATATATAATTTTTTTTTGTAAATGCCTACACATTATACATAGAAACACCCAGACCAAGACAAACATCCATGTTCATGCACACAAATGTTTGACTTGTGCGGGAATCGAATCCGCGACCTCAGGCGTAGCAGTCGGTTACACTAACCACTACGCCATCGAGGCCGACATCCGCTCTCTCTACGACTAGTCCAGTTTATGATATAGCGTTCCCCTACACCAACCATCAAGGTTATATTATGTGAAGCCGCTGTACCTTCCAGTGCCCGAGAGCACCTTCCGGGACCAGTTATAGGCAGGTTTTGTCCCCAAATCTCGACTTTCTCCACCCTAACCTCAGAGATCAGGTTCTCGTAAGCGAGCTACCTCGTGTTCAAGCGACACTACCTATTCTCCAGATAGGTACCGGAGCAATAAAGCCGCTCACCACTCGCACACTCGCTAACGAAAACCTCGCTGAAGCCGATGGAGAAGCCGCCTCCCATATCTCCAGTATGGTACCGGAGCTGTATAAGGCACGCTCACTTCCCGACGTACATCCAAACGCCTACCCAAATAGGCCTACAAGCCGGGTGTGGCCCGAGTCACTCCAGCTATGAATCTTACTTGCTAAGCAGGCAAGCGCCTGAGATGCGTTGTGGCAGCAACCACGCCACCACTTCGCTATCGACAAATCCGTGCCTCGCGCGACCGACTGTTTCGCACTAGCCGCGCCTGAGTTAAACGCTCGAACGCCACGTGCTTACCGAGCAACAAACATGTCGTCCTCAGCGGCTAACCACATATCCCTGTGAGTCCAACACTAATGTCACTCAAATAAGCGCGGTCGATAGAACACGCCTATCGAGCCGCAGTGGGCTTCCTGACCCCGCAGTACCCTGGTCCAAAGGTCGGGTTAGGTCGAGGTAGGTCGTAATTCGCCCCCCGAAACCCTATCTACTCGGGTCCAGTAGATACAAACATGATTAATAACTTATGATGTCTGATCGCCAAGGTGCCACTGCGACTCAGTTGAGTATTGTCTCTAGCTACCAGCACGCCATATTTGTTTACTTAATTAAAACACAAATACACTCTCTGTTCGGTAACTCTCATAGTCCAATGAGACTGCAATCAGACAGGAACAGAGTGAGATCGGTTTTGCGTGTTTTCCGAGCCACGGGAATGTGCAACACCGCCATCTTCCTAAGTCTGGCTATTGAAAATTTCTTGACACCCTGATTAGCTAAAGTTATAGAGTTTTCTGTTAAAAATATCTTAATAGCAGTTCCTGCGTCTCTGACGTGTCAGTTTGCGGTTTCATCGGACTATGACAGCGAGTGAATAGAGGATGCACTTGTGTTTGCGCACACACTTATGCGCTATAGTACCTGCTGCGCAGATGGCCAGTCTCCTTTAAGTTTGGCCGCCATGAGCGAAATCCAGTGTAGAGCAAAGTATGAGGAAAATAAAATTTTATTGCAATAGCATTTTTGTCTATTTCCTACATTTCTAAAACTAAATTGTTGAAACCATACTTATGAAATCTGCTACGACGATAATTTTAAACTTTAAAGCCAAACACGACCTTTTATAGAAATGCAACAAGAAGCGGGTTATAGTTAGTTGAAATGTAAAAGTATTACAGACACGTAGTTAAAATTGAGTCGAGAGTCGGTGGCTTAGCGATGAACGGCAGAAGTTCGTGCCTTGAGCTCAAATCAGGACCTCTGCGAGGCAGTCCAATAATCTCCCATAAGGTTATCACTGCCTGCTCAAATTAGCATAACAAACAATCAATGCAATCTCAAATATAAAGCGAAACGCAGTCTGCAACTTAACTATGACATTGATATTTATCATAAAGACAATATAAAGCAACGATTTATAATTTTTAAACTGCATTCTAAAAAAAGAAGTCAATTCAAAATGGTGTTAGAATTTGATGAGACGTTTAAAACTTTGATACGTTCTCAAAAGATAATTGGCACATCCTCAGACGTTAAAAAGGGAACAAAATGGCTAATTCGATCAGCATTTATACAAGTAATTCTTGCAACGATGTTCTGTCTAATCATATACAATATATTACACCACAATTTAAAAGAAAAAGATTACTCACAGATAATAAAAAACGGGGTAATAGCGTTGATTTATGTTGTTATAACTTTTGAATACGGCATATTGCTGTATTACGAGAAATCATTATCCAAATTGATATCTGATATGAAAACAGACTTCGAACTCTCCAAGCAATTATCGGTTAAGGAACAGAAGATCATAGAAAAGTACGCGACGCAAGGCAGATACGTTTGCATGCAATGGTTGTTTGTTGCCATGGCATGTCCTACTTCATTTCTTTTAAAAAGTCTATTCTTAATGACGTGTAATTATTATAAAAACAACTTCAGACTCGTGAATTACTATGAGCTATATTATCCTTCGTTAATTGAAGACAACAAGAATAATATCTACGTATTTTTATTTCTATATATCTTCATAGCTTTTTATGGATATTATGCTGGTATTGTGTATATTGCATATGTGCCGGTCGGTCCAATGATGATGATACATGCTTCTGGGCAACTAGAACTGGTGCAGAATAGAATTGATGATCTATTTGTGGAAACCGAAACCACGATCATAAATGAAAAGCTTAAAGGTATTGTTAAACAGTTGCAGCATATTTACGGGTAAGTGGATATCTATACTGATACTAGCGGACTTGATAGCCTTTTTTAACCTGTGGGAATGCCATTTACACTTCCTTCTCTGCGGGAAAAAAGGATACAAAGAGGATATGTCGGACTTACCCGGGTATAGGTGGAAAGTCCCGGGTCATACCGACTAAACCTAACATTGAATTAAAATATTTTAAAATTGCCTATTGTAGCGTCGTCTAACAGGTCTAAAGATAAAGAAAAATATATTTATTTTGTTAAACATGAGTAACAAATAAGTAAGGTACATGGTGGTCAGTTAAAGTTATTGGACATGTACAGACAGCGACGCATCAACCTAAACTGTTTGGACTTTGAACCATTAGAAGTTGAACGCTGCGAATCGTGCGAGAGAGTGCGTTATATTTTTGTTACGCCCTATCCTTACCATTACATGGACACCACTATGCACTGTCCCTTTCTGACAATTCTCTATTTTGTATAAAGCGTAGTTATGCGCATATAGGGTGTCTAACTTGATGTGTAGCCGTGTGTACATGAGATTGGCTTTAATATTATTGTTTAAAGATTTGTGGACACAATCCAGAAGGTATTCATGGTCGCCTACGAGTTGAGCTTGAAGGGATCCACCTTGCTCTTACCGTTTGTGTTCTTTGAAGTGATTCAGGTAAGCTATTACACCATAAGATATTAATCCTTTTGCTATAACTGGATTCTGACCTCAACTTCTTCCACGTAAATTGCAATTAAGCTGCCATTAAAAAGCTGGCGTAAGCCTGAGTGAAACGTGCGCGGAACTTGCGCGGGGCGTATGCGCGACGAGCTCGGGGCGAGCGCGGGACGCAAGCGCGATGTATTCGGGGCGAACGCGGGGCGTGCGTGAATCGTGCGTGGAGCGTGCCGGTGGCATGCAAAAAGCTTGCTCTGATAGCGGCTTCTGGCCGCGCTCAAATCACCTTTTTTGCTGAACGGAATTAGTTGAAACTCTATCCAAATCTTTTTTTTTTTTTTTTGATTCCCAGGAAAAAATGCTTGATGCACTACCCGCCGGCTAGGGGACGGCACCGGCGGGGCGTGTGGGACTCACCAGCCTAGTGCTGGGATACCCACTAAAAAAACCTGGGGTGTTCCCTCTCCCACCCAATGGGGGGGGCCAGTTGGGAGTCTAAAAAGATTCATCCATAGCAGGCCCCCCCATCCAAACCTACCCCAACCTACAAACCGTGACAACCACGTCAAATTCGGTTCTAATAAGACGATTTCATTAAAATTTGGATGATGAGAGAAGGTTACTCAATCTCAATTTTGTATTGCAATCTAGATCATTAAGAAGAAGAAGGCTATGTAGCAATAAAATAAAATATAATGTATCAACATATTTTCATGTGTATTTATAGTAGTATTTATATATTGTTATGCTACTTATGTTATTTACTATTTATATATACAGGGTGTCCGGTAATTAATGGATAACCTTGAAATGTCTTATAGTAGAACTGAAAGCCGTTCAGAAAAATGAAAAAAAATAAAAAGAAATTAAAAAATATATACATATATATATATATTAAAAAGTGCAAGCTATATAAGCATAGCATGCTTTTGACTGTCTATCTATTAGCATAATTAGTGTTTAATAATAAAAATACAAAAAACCGATGGATTTCATTCATTTATGGTCGTAGTATACAAGAAAGTTATACAGGGTAATTAAAAAAAAAACACATATCTCAGGTAGTAGTTAGGATAGTTTTTTTTCATATTTTTTTCTGAACGGCCATCAGTTCCACTATAAGACATTTCCAGGTTATTCATTAATTACCGGACATCCTGTATATATATATATAGATATGTACCTATATTTTAAATCATATATATTACTAGTCTTACGTTTAGAAAAAAAAATGGATAGTACGATGATTGGTTGTTTCTTACAGTCCGCGAAACGAGGCGAATTCAGCATGGAATTCTTCTCGTTCATATTGCCAGGGATTCTCTTCAGCAGCACACCATGTTATTACAGTGATTTGCTCATGGAAAAAGTAAGGAACTGTTTTTATATCTAGTCAATCAACTTCTTATTTTTCTTTTCGGTTGCTGCAGCCAATGTTATCGACGATTTGTTATCCACGCAGGCGATATTATAGGACATAAATATGTGCGCAGTTAAAAGTGCATTCTTTGTTCCGTTGAGACGGCAACCCAAAACAACCGGAGACAGATCGGGTGCAGGACTAACGGCTTTGCGTGCTTGCTCACACAGAGATAAATCATCGCGAACTTACTTTTTTGTACAACTAAAGTTGCAAGCAAGCGTATGCGTTAGGTGATGGTAAAGGTACGTCGCGGTCATATGGTAGTCTGTCTCTGTCTGATGTTAAGTAGTCGTGTACGCAGTATCTAATAGGGGTCACTACGGCCTAAGGATTGCTTTTTACTCCCCGCTTGAAGGACCCAGAATCGATAATTTTTATTCTTTAAAATAGGAATTTAGCCATGGTAGGTAACCAGCGCAAGAGCTAAAAGATTATGCAGCGCTTCTAATCCTGATAATAGTTCAAGGAGCATGGAAACTCCATGCACCGCAGGAACAAAAAACAGAAATAAAAAACATACGGGGTAGTCTTTGGAGACTGCCGATAGAAGTGAAAACTAAGTAACTAGCGTGCGATGACGATGACGCGAGTTTCACGCTTTTTGTTCACCCAAAAAGTACTCATATATACACAGTATACATATAGCTCATGGAAAGCGGTCGGTGACGATGACGCGAGTTCCAAAATATTTGTTCACCCAAAAAGTGCTCCACGCGCCTAAAGAAGAATTCACTTCAAAAATTTTTTTGTGCTTTTCATTGGTCTTAAATTTGTATCTGACACTATATGTATATGTAGTTTTGTTTTTATTTATGGCATCTGCCGCAATAGGGATAATTTTTGTGTCGCGGGGACTTAACAAACATTCAAACAACGGACACAAAGAATATTCAGACACGTAACAACTATTTGTGTATCACACAAATTTTTGTTCCGTGTGGGGTTCGAGCCCACAATACTCGGCTTAGTGACAACCATTTTTAAATGATAAAAACGGATAGCGTAGTGCAGTCGCGCTGGGCGTATTGCTTAAAGCGCATATTTTGTGGCCCTTGAATTAGCCCTTCGAGTATATCCTTATACATTTATAGAATGATGCTATATTTATGATTTAGGGTGAAGCCGTTCGTATGGCTCTTTATTCATGCGGCTGGGAGTCACACAACGATCGGCGCGCTCGCAAAATCCTTCTGATTATGTTAGCGTACGCCCTCCGACCCATCGCCATACGCACCGTATTCAGGACCCTGTGTCTAGAGGCCCTGACTGACGTAAGTATTATCATATTAGGACCTGGACATGAATGTCCAGTCCTTCAGTATCAGGCTTTCCCTATTTTTGATTCTTCTCTTATCAACTTCTTTCGTATAAAAACAAGAAGAATTTTAGAAGACACCTGCTGCATTAGAAATAATTTCTGAATTGCGGGTGGTTTTACAAACAATCACACAATTTTTTGTCTCGTCAAAGCTCACGCTTCGAACCCACAACACATTTGTGCAGTCAATTTGTAATTTGTGCTGGTTATTCGAGTGTATATATTCTAAAAAAACTGCTGCTGATAATTGATGGTTCGGATCGGTTCTTCATAAGAATATACGTTTTAATTGAGTTTATTAACATACCTGCGAAAAATCACATCTTATGCCATTAATATTTGTTACTTAACTTTAACTCGTAGCGGCACACCGGCAGCCAGACACAATAAGTTCTCAATCATGTCTGGCATTCCAACAATTGACAGGTTAATTAGGTTTGACATTCAGCCCTACTGTTAAGGATCTGGATTTGCTCAATGACTCCAACTTAAATTGGCAATCTCAGGTTACTAGTGTCAGTCAGAGAGTAACTGGAACGCTACGCGCCTTGTATCGCCTTAAGAATTTCCTCCCATCTAAGACAAAAATAATGCTTGTGCAGACTTTGATCTTCCCTTAATCTACTATGGTGATGTGTGTTACTATGACCTGAATGCAGATCTACTCAATAAATATGACCGACTTCTAAATAACTGCATTCGAATCTTCGTAAATATGACCATATTTCATCTCATAGATCCATTTTAAAATGGTTACCCATTCGTCAACACCGTAGTCTGCGTGCCCTTACAGTATTATTTCCTGTTCTAACCTCACCAAATGCCCCCACTTATTTAACCTGCCTTTTCCAATACCTATGTTCTAATCGTGACAGAAATCTTCGTTCTTCCAATAACCACCTCTTACTTTGTCCCTCTCATACTTCTGGTTTCCTTCATTCTTCTTTTTCGTCCAGTCTGTTCTACTGTGGAATGCGCTCCCTCATGAAGTCAGGATGAACACAAACCGTTACACTTTCAATGTAAAAGTACGTGCTCTCCTCCTCGACAGTTTATCAGATTCTTCTCATCATTAATATAATACGTATGTATGTATGTAAGCATGTATCTATATCTATATGAATACATACATATATATATATATAAATACATATATATATATATTATATATATATATATATATATATATATATATATATATATATATAGATCTCTGGATCACCCTACGGTTGACTGGTAGAGAATGCCCTTGGCATTAAGTCCGCCGATGTATTCTTTTATGCATAAAGTTTAAAATAAATAAATATATTTATCGTATTATCTATTCGCATCATATTTTGCCCTGTTAACCCGTTGAGCGTCTGATTAAAAAGTGAAGGGAAGGCCTTGGTGGTTATGAACACTTGGTGTTCACACGACACACGAGAGTTTAAGTTGTTTTTGACCAAGTAAATTATTTTTCTTTCTTTCTACTATTCTCCTTTCAACTATATTTAATTTGTTTCAGCTTTTTCAGCAGTCCTATGCAATCTTCAATCTACTAAACGCTACGTGCTAATAATATGTAAAAATAAATAAAAATAAACTACTACCTAATATTATTAATGCGAAAGTAGCTCTGTCTGTCTGTTACACTTTCACGGCTAAACCAATGAACGCATTTTGATGAAATTTGGCAAAGAGATACATTGTTTCCTGAGGAAAGATATAGGCTACCTCTTATCTCGGTATGTAATCCTGCATTCACGCCGGCAGAGCCGCAGGCATATACTAGTTTTGTATAATTCAACACCAATTTTACATTCAATATTATGTCACCGGAAACATGTAACCGTAGGACTGAGAGCAGCGTGGGCGGGAGATACCTTATGAGACAAACACACATAGTTTATAGCACTGCTTATAATCTGGGATTGTTTTATATAAATAAAAGCACATTTTAATGTATTATATCCGGCATATTATTTTCCTAATAATTTCCTAATAAAACTGTTCGTGTTATATTACAAAACCTTTTCATACCATTACGAACCCACTGATTTTTCAACGGTCAAATAAAAGTTATTCGTAAAAGTACAATAATAAAAAATTACTTAACGTCGGTTTTATAAATAAAATAAATTGTTTATTTATATATCCAGTTATATTATAATTTATTTCTTGGATCACTTTTATGGAAGGATTGGATAAATCAGCCCTTTAGTGAATAAATACATATGTACGTATACTAGATTGCCAGCCTGATGGTAAATTATATCTTTGAAAACAAAACTACTATCGAGGTATGAATAAAAACACTTGAAAGTAAGATCCCGATTTGAATAAGTAGGTGTACGTAAGAGGTCCTTATCCTGCAATAAACAAACATCACAACATCACTTATAGCTGATTTACAAACTTGTGTTTGAATAAATTAACTTATAAGTTAGGTCAAATGCTCTCAACGCATTCGGCGATCGACCGAATAAGATATTCAGTTATTAATGAAAATAACCGCAGTCGCACATTTTACACTTTAAGATAAACAGGTAATTAAGTTACTAAATACCCTACTATAAAAAAAAACACATAGATGCGCTCTACTATGTTTATACGGTTATTTATCTAAGCGTTAACTTGTCATCTGACACACGACGCCAACATGACATTTAAATTCTAACAGATAATGTTAATAATTATTTGTTACGCTTTCACGCCTTAACTACTCAACCGATCATCATGAAATTTTGCATAAACATTGTCAGAGGAACAGAAAGGGACATGGAGGTTTCTGGATGAAAGGTATTTCATCCAAAAAAAAATGTTACTAACATAATAATATAATAAAACTAACCCAATCTAACGTGACATCTATTTATGCGAACGAAACCGCGGCTGAAATCTAGTTAAAATATAGTTTCTACCATGTAGATGACATACGTCATGCGTTATGCTTGAACTCACTTGTCTTTAAACACACTAAACATTTTTCCGTGTGATCTAAGTGAGTGCACATCTCTTTTTGATTATTCAATTTAAATCTTTTAACTCTATAGCTTCTACCATAAAAAAAAACATCATTATAAAGTAAAATAGGATCCTCATGCTCTTCATTAAGACTTGGTCTCACGGCGATCGTATTTCGTACATTGATAGTGGTCGTACCCATTCACTAAACGTCGGGATCGAATGTGAACCATCCGAGATGTTGGCGCTGAGCCAATACCCAACACGACAAGCTATTATTTCCATGTGATTCCACCAAAATAATTATATTAACATACTGCGAACATGTTAAAAAAAATCAAGCAATTACTTTTATATTGTTACTTATTTTTGTATTTCAAAACTGGCATAGTTTAGTGATCGTCTCGCCATTGCCACTTTGACGAGTGAAGCGGGTTCTATCCCCACACGGAACAAAAATTTGTGTAATTCACAAATAGTTGTGCCGAGTTTGAGTGTTCTCTATGTCCTTTGTTTGAATGTTTGTAAAATCCGCCGCGACTCAGAATTTTTTCTAGAGAAGTTGTCTTTTTAAAGAACATTAAAAAAAGTACAACGAATTTTTTTGCAAGACTGTAGAACGCCATTGTTTGAATCATAGCTTTCACGTATGCTCTTTCTTTGACATAAGTGCTGTTATTAATAACATTATCATGTTTAAGTCAGTAGGTATGTCATTATACAGTCTGCTGCGACACAAGAACAAGTCTTAGAGCG
Source organism: Catocala nupta (assembly GCA_963675205.1). Lineage (NCBI taxonomy): Eukaryota > Metazoa > Arthropoda > Insecta > Lepidoptera > Erebidae > Catocala > Catocala nupta. The sequence continues at coordinate 5,460,412 of OY776104.1, forward strand.
GATGCTGTCCTTAATAATAGTTTACAAAAACTAAAAAACACGCTTTATAAAGTAGAAAATAATTGAACTCCCACCCCACGCTATTTTACATTAAAAATATTAAATTATTTTCTACTTTTTGAAGCGTGTTTTTTAGTTTCTTTAAACTAAATTTTTTTATATTGATTTACTTTTTTCTAAATTATTGTATTGTCATCGGTCCTCGATAAGCGTGCAGTTTCAAATCAATCCGTTGTTTTAAAAGGGGTGAAAATCACGTTCAAAGATTCCGTTACATAGATACAAACCAAGTTAATAAAAGCGTGTTAACAAGAACAAGCAGTCGGCAGAAGGATAATAAAAAAATGGAGTCTGATATATATGGAAATACAGTTAGGGCAATATGTGAAGTCGATGACCATCTTAGCCAAAAACAAAGTACTTTTACACTTAACCTAACATAATCTACTTTTACGCGAGCGCAGCTACGAGCAAAAGCTAGTTTGTTATATTTTGAATGAAGAGTCAATCGAAATCTCGCAAATGTGTAGAAATAGTTTTAGTATGCAGTATAACACTCACGATCTTATCCTATCTTATCTTATCTTGTGTGGGGGCCAGTCAGTACAGACCGGCGACACTTCGACCCAGTGGGATCTTTTGTGTCGACTTCCCCAATAACGACTGCCATAGATGTTCATGGCAGTCGGGACCGACGGCTTAACGTGCTCTCCGAGGCACGGAGCAGGCGATAATTGTCTATCAATACGCACATAATTTCGAAAAGTCATATAACTTCCGAAAGTCAGAGGTGCGCGACGTGGGTTCGAACCCGAGACCCTCTGCATTGCAGTCTGTTGGTCTCTCCACTGAGCTATCGCTGCTCTTAACACTCACGATACCAAAAGTGCACGTTAATTCGAACATCTGGAAAGGAATAAATATTTATTTTATACTGATTTTATTACAGCAAGTATTTCAATTGGTTTGTAAACATTAAAGTGTTATGTAAAATTGTAAATGTCAAACAAGTGTTACTAATCGTCTGACACTTTTGTTATATATATTGTTTTTGGTATATTTAGGTTTGTTGATCTCGTGGAGTTTATTTTTGTAGATTTTGAGAGCACTTGTACTGAAATAATAAGTATCGCTGCACTAAAAGAAATCAATACAAGACGAAGTAACAACATTAGAGTATTGAGTACTGTCTTTTATCCGCGGTTCCGCTCGCATTTTTTAGATGGCATCCAGGGAAACCAAACCAGATTCCAACATTGTCAGGGGTACAGAAAAGGCATTGAGCACCCCAAATATCCTTTTCTGTAACCCCAACAATGTGTATATAAATTTCATGATGATCGGTCGAGTAGTTAAGACGTGATAGCGTAACAACCAAACAAACTCGCATTCGTATTTATAAAATCAATAGTTAATATTGAGTACATTCATGCTTAAATCAGATGATTCACTGATTTGAGCATGAATGCCGAATTAGGAAGTACCACCCTCTCCTAAAATATTGTCTGCGAGACTCCCACCAACACCAGTGATAAAAAATCACATGAAACCCGTAACTTACAATGTGGTTTAACCACTTCAGCGTAAACTTTCTACCATATTACATCGGATTTCGTTAAGTAGAACCCAAATTACATATACAGTGTGTATAATAAACCCTGTCCGATCCATTAAGGGCTTGTTTCGCACTTATTTTTTTATAATTTTTTTTTATGGCATTTTGGCACACGAGCAGACGCCAGGTCGCCTGATGGTAAACGATTACCGCCGCCCATGGACATCCGCAACCCCAAAGGAGTTACAAGTGCGTTGCCAGCCCTTTAAAAAGGAATGAAGAAGGGAAAGGTCAAAGGAAATGGATAGGAAAAGGATCGGGGTAACTGGGCCTCCGGCTCTCTCACTCACCGATACGAAAAATAACAAAAATAATCTATTTCATCGTAAAACGACTTCATAATATTTTTAAGTACAGTATTGATCAGCATTTTACCCTAAATTACTGAAATTTCGCTCAGTCTAGCAACACTCCACTAAACTTGACAAGGACGCGGAGCGCGATATACTTTTGGCGGCATTTTTTTTAGGCGTAGGTAAGTAGGCGCGGCGTAGCGCGGCGCGGCATCGGTGGACCTTTATGAACTTTAGTGATACCTAGGTATTATGATTAATAAGTTGTCGGTGTTGCCATGGGTAATCTATCAACATATTATTTTAAATAAATTAAATTTACTGGGGTAATTTATTGATCGATTTTTATAAAAGGATGTCACTGACGTACTCATAATAAGCTACTGTATAACACATTTAAGGATCGGACAGGGTTTATTATGCACACTGTATGACCTACATATATAATGTGGATGATTGACTGCACAGATGACTTACTGGCTTAAGTGGTCGCATCGCCACTGCTACTACCCCAAGTGTTGTGGTTTCGAACCCCACACGGGACAAAAATTTGTTTTGTTAAAAACGAGATGGGTGTAGAAACCCAGGATTCCACCTCTTCGTCTTCATGTGACGTTTTTCCATCAGCTTTTTGTAATATCCCACTGCTGGGCAAAAGCCTCTCCCTTGGACTTCCAAATCCCTCTGTTGGTGGATATCCCCTGAATTTATGACCTTGTGACCCCTATATCTCAGGGGTCTTTTGACCCACAGGGCCCATATTCAAACTCGACCGAGGGATGACCCAAGATGTACACCAAGTTACAAGTCAATCGGTCCAGTGGTTGGTTCCGGAGCTATGCCTGTCACTAACAGACAGACACACAGACCCACATAATGTTTTTATTAAACCTCTTCAAAGAAAACTCAGTGGTTAACAAAATACGCGAGTGAAATGTTTGTCTTTGCGAACAAAGACACGCGTCCTATCTAGTATTATATTAAATATAAAAGTTGACGTCATGTGGAAAGTTCTAGACGTTTCAATTAATGTAAGACAGCACAGACTAATAATTAAAGTTCGTAATCTTGTTGACAGGTGCGACGTATGTGATGCAAAAATTAAAAGTGTCGAGTGCCGTTTGACGGACAACGTTATAAATTATCGCAAGGACAGGGAAATGATAAAAGGAAAACGTAATTAGATTCTTAAAACGAAGCTTCGCGAAATAAAACACATTTTATAAAAAAAAATCTAGCAGGTCTCACGTACATATCTAAATATTAATATCAGTGAAGCAGAATACCTTTTATACTCGTAATCACATAACAAGCCACTTTCCTACTAGAAACCTACTTGGCTATTTATCCCCAGTTTCTGAAATATGAAACTTGTTAATCTGCTGTAATTGGCTGACTAAATTAGCAACAGCCAATCGAAATACTTAACTTAATAAGTTTCATTCCGTTACGTCCTTGATGATGCTTTTAAAAATCGGGGATTAACGGTGCTAGGCGCATAAAAAGAACTCTTTTGGTTTAGTGTTCCTTTCTATACCATTTATGCAATTATTTTTGTTTGTGTATCATGTGTTTTACAATAATATTAAAAAAAATTAATACGACCTTATAACGAATAGAAGATCTACCACTTAAATTTGAATATGAAAAGTAATTTAGATCGATAAAACCATACCACAAGCCCTAACCATCATACGTAACCAGATTATAGAGAGATATACATATATACAGATTCTACAAATGGAGTTGAATTACGACAAACTATTCAAAATTACAGAAACAGCCATGAAAATAAACAGATCGCATCCAAATATAAACAAAAATAAAAAATGGTTGCTGTTATTTTTCTTCATGCATGGCATTTTCACCATAGTATTTCTAGTTATCATGTATAACATAATTTTCCTCGATTTAAAAAGCAATGACTTCTCCAAAACCTGCAAAAATGGAACTCTATCCATCGTATACATCGTTATAACGTTTCAATTTTGCATAATGCTTTGGAAGGGCCAATTACTGAGGAATCTGACCGAGACTATGAAAGACGACTACGATAATATACAAGGTCTACATTTAGAAGATCAAAAGATAGCATTAGAATATGCAGAGAAAGGAGCTTATGTTGGAAAACAGTGGCTTGGCATTTCAACTTGCGGGAGCGGTGTGTTCATTCTTAAGAACATATTCCTTTACATATATAACTACATAACAGATGATTTCCAAACAATTCCTTTATATGAGTTAGTGTATCCCACATTTATAGAGGAAAGAAAGGATGTTCTGGGCGTATATTTGGTCACGTATGCCTTGATTCTGTATTACGCGTTATACTCTGGTTGTATGTATGTATCTTTTGTGCCTCTTGGACCTACTTTTTTGCTGCATGCTTGTGGCAAGTTGGAAGTGCTGACAAACCGGGTAAAGAAGCTTTACGACGGTCACAGAGATGTTGGGGTGGAGTTGAGGAGTATAGTCGTGGAGTTGCAGAAGATATACAGGTAGGTGGAATTATACAATTGGTTTTGCTTGGTCAATTGTACAATCTTGCACAATTGGTACGAGAAATTTTTCTGATACGTAATGCCATTACGGTATCGTAGTTTAAGGATCGATTGATCGAAGGATCGCACAACGTAAACACACAAAATATTGCGTTTATATTTCAGTTCTTTTTAGGTATTATTTGGCGCCTCCTTGTTGAAATTCGACCGTGTGTTTATTTGTACTTTTTGTTCTTGGTTTTTATGGTTGTCTATCCTCCGTGCGCAAAGAACAAAAAAAAGGAGGAACAAAGATTTCTCTTCACAAATTAATATAAAGATTCTGGTAAAGTCTTTCAATGAAATAGACACATTGAGAGATAATTCAGCTATATTATTAAATAGACTAATACTACTGTTTTAGTTTTGTGGATGATATCAAGGATACATTCAGGGTGGCTTACGAATTGACGCTCAAAGCTACTACTATTATCTTGCCTGTGACTGTATATGAAGTTATTGAGGTAAGTCTTATAACAAATAAAAACAAACAAATAAAAAGCCGAGTGTTGTGAGTTCGATTCCTACACAGGATAAAAACCTATTTAGGTGATCCCAAAGACAGGTGGTGTTAAACGTTTGTAAAGCCTCTTTGATATTAAATTTAATAGTGCAGATGTCTTAAAATTTAAACAACCTTAGTGCCTAGTCACTAATACGCTATACAGTGCAGTCTTAAATTAACACAACATTTATTTTACAGTCGTTTCGCGAAGGTGTAGTGAGTCTAGAATTCCTAACATTTATATTTGGCGGCGTTTTGATTAGCAGTTCGCCATGTTACTACAGCGAATTGCTCATGGAAAAGGTACGTATATATGGACTTACTAACAAATATACACCGTTTACGAGAAATGTGTTCACATTTGTAGATATTACTAAAGACGTACCTATATAATGTAACTAGCTGACCTGCGCAGCTTCGTTTGCTTCACATAAGAGAATTTTCCCCGTTTTTGCAACATTTTTCATTGATGCTCCGCTCCTGCTGGTCGTAGCGTGATGTTTTATAGCCTATAGCCTTCCTCGATAAATGGGTTATCCAACGTTAAAATATTCATAAATATTTCAATTCGGACCAGCAGTTCCTGAGATTAGCGCGTTCAACCAAACAAACAAACAAACTCTTTAGCTTTATAATATTGATATAGATTTTAACCCTACTTCTTAAAACATAATGCTTAATATTGCTTGCTCTATAATAAAATCTTTTATGCGCCGTGAGCAAGCCGGAGTTAGATCTTATTTGCAGGGACGATTTTGAAGTGTTGACTATATCTAATAATTTATTTGATCGACGGTCTTACAATTTTTTTGGCATGTTGGATTATACTTAAAACTTAAAAGTTAGAATCGCTCATCGTTTGCATAAATACCTCCCACTTTCCTCTTACTTAACGGGCAGTAAACAGGTAAAGTGTTACTACCATTTTGCTGGTCGCCTATAAGAACATGGTACTTCTTCGGGTGAAACAATTTATTCATACCACCATTAAATATCTGATTAGCAACTAAATAGAAGAGCTCGTCTCTTCCATTCACTAATTCATTATATCTATCTTTTTTCCACATCAGGTGTAACTCTACATATGTATGAATGAGACGCAAGACTTTATAAACATTAAATTAAATTTCTTGGAAACTCTTTAGCGTCACAAAACGTTTTTGCGTATTAACAGTATTTTCTAAGGCGGTGAGTAGACGTGGTCACTTTTTGTTGCGTACACGAGATACCGGCAACTGGACATAGTTACCGGGTGCTACATCCGGATAGGTACCATAAATTGTATGTATCTGTAGCCTCTGCCTCCCTCTCTAAAATGACTATAGAGTCGTTCTCTCTTCGAATTTCAATCGATAAAAATGTACCGAATGAAGCTTATTAGTTTATTTAAATTGTTCTGTTTATTGCACAAACAATATACAATTATATCGGAAGCGATTACCTCGCCACTATCAATGCGCCATGTGTAGTAGATTCAATACACACGCGGGAAAAATAAGTGTGGTCTAAAAATACTTAATTGTCTCTAATCTGAGTTTTATTTGTTTTCATGTTATGTTTTCACAATCTCTCTCGCATCGCAACATAAGGATTATGCGAGAATAGTTTAGTAGTAAAAATGAAATTTTACTGCTAATTGCCCGTTAACTGTACTCAAATAATAAAAAAGAAAAAGAAAAAAATAAATCAAATCAAACAAATAGTTATCCTGAATCAGAGATTTTATTCCCAGTGTTTCAATGTTTACAAAATGCATCACGATTCACGGATTTTGCCTAATACCAGAAGACGTTTATAAAAATAAAACAGACGATATTTACTGCCTTTTTTTTATTTAATGTCTTCACATTATCCACGACTTCATCACATGCTGAGATGTGATGAGTGTCGTGGGTTCGATCTCCACACGAGACAAAATCTTTGTGTCCACAAATGGTTGTTCCGAGTCTGAATGTTCTTTGTGTCCGTTATTTGAATGTTTGTAAAGTCCCCCGCGACACACGAGCTATTTCTAGTGCGGAAGTTATATTGTAAAAAAACAAAACATTTTTTGTACCCAAGATGAACCTAGTAATTTGTAACCCATATTATACCAAAATTAGTACGGCTAGTAATCTTTTAGAAAACTGAACATGTCTCGTACGCGCGGCGCCTAACTAATCCAAAATAACTGTTGCTACAGAAAATGTGTCATAAGCTTTATCTCTTGCTAAATCAACAAGAGCTGCGAGTTTAATAACATAGTTATAAACTGTTCGTTACTGGAAACGGTGCAGAGCCCTGGCGGTTTGCCAAGTGGAGCCCTTACTATTAACTAAATAAACCGCGGCGCTACGCGATTCTTTGTCACTTTATTAGTCAACATTTGGATTATTTTGTGAATAAATGTGTCAACAGATTGTCTGTTGAAAGATGAGAGTTATTGGTTTATTTGGAAAAATAACAATGTTTGTTTTAAATATGTCGTGGTTATGGTATAGTCTTACGCCTATATCCACAAATTGGTTAGCAAAGGTGAATTGTTCTCACATTTCATTAGCTACGGTTTTCAGTCACAGTTTATAAACAGAGCTGTCTAGCAGGGTAAGGGTAATGCAATTTACTACGCAAAAATATACTACGAGTATATATACTACGGGGAGTACTCTGAAGAGTTGTTCCACATTAGCCCGCCCTCCCCTTTCCTATCCAGAGTAACGCGTGCCGGGCTCAGATGCCATCCTTACTCGGTAGAGTCAACTAGAGTGCGTACCAACAAGTTTGGGTCCTCATACCTTTGCCGAACGAACAAGGTATGGAATTCTCTGCCAAGGCACGTGTTTCCTTCTTCCTTCAATCCTGCGTCCTATAAGCGGAGCGTGAAAAAGCACCTTCTTAGGCCGTCAAAGTAGAGACCTCAACATCGCCTCGGCTGCTGGACGATACATGAGGACGGAGTGGAGGCCACTGCTCTTAGACCACACGACTGCTTACCATCAGGCGGAGTGTGGTTATTTTGACGAGCAAATAAAGAAAAAAATAACCAAACTTCGTGCTGCTACTAAAAATGTCATGACAAAAAAACCCAATCATATTTTTCCGAGCCGTGAATTACGCCCAAGACATACCAGTCACATACACTACCGCAGTGCCAACAAGAGCTCAGATTGTAACATTGATGGGCATTGCCATGATATAGTTCAATGCACATTGTTTATATCAACAGGTATTAAATACTAATATTTTGGAAGAATAATTCAAAATGTGAGTATTAGGGCCTTGCTGGTTTCAGCATCATTGGGCCGACTTGATCAGGGAAATACCATCCTTTAATAGTATATCTAAAGTAATAGTAACTGTTGTTGCGTTTCGCTCTCTTAGTGAGAGCTATCCGCTCATCGATCTATTGATCCTTGTCTCTTCGCTCCCTTTACTCCTAACCCACATACATGCGTCAACTTGATCGGAGAAGTACTATCGTCGTATATATATATATTGTACCGTTTGGTTTCATGAATGAAAGCGATAAAGCCAATCACACATTGATTCATTTCTTTCTCATTTGCCGCTCCCCGCCCTCCTTATCCATTAATTCAGGCGAGAACGTGTGAGTACTGTCTGATATTACAAGCCAATAGCTACGGTAACCACTTACCATTAAGCATATATGGTTGTTTGCCATCTCTGTCATGAAATAATAGTTTAAAAAAACAAATAGCTCGATTTAATAAATAAAACAAACTAAAAAGTAGAAAATAATTTCATAATTTTAATGTAAAAAGACTTGGGGTGAGGGTTATCAAAATATTTTTATTTTATTTACATTATTTATATGTATTTAATTTTATATCTTTTTTATATTTTCTAAATTATTGTATTTTCATCGGTCCTCGATAAGTGTGCAAAGTTGCAAATCAATCCGTCGGTTTGAAAGAGGTGAAAATCACGCTTAAAGATTCCGTTATATAGATTCATAGTTACATAGACACATAGATACATACATAACAAGCTAATAAAAGCGTGTTAAAAATGTATTGAAGTGTACTACAAATTTTGCGTTCTTGCGCAAATAGATATATTACAAAAAACGCTCTCCCCTACATATTATAATATATTTATTTGTATCGGTAGTCTCACGCTCGAGTCTCTAAAGGGGTAGGCAGAGATGTATTACTAATGCATTCCGTCAGCTATGGTTTTAGGTCCCGTATATACCTGCGAATATCTTATAAAGAAAAACATTTCAAATGTCGTCAGATAAAGCATTAGATCCCGCGAAAAAAGCAATACCAAAAACGCATTGCTCGATTTGACCTTCGAACCCAAGACCTACACACAGCAGTATCATTCATTACAGCTACGCCACCGAAGCAATCTCATCATATGTATCTAAAGAGTTTATTCATAGACTTTAGTCATCCTCTCGTCCAGACATCCATTGGCAAACCAATTTGTCATCTGAAGAATTTTATTGCCAACAGCCAGCCATTTTATATATGTCACTGGAAATTAGACTATGGATTTCGTCGGATCGTCCAATGAACTATTTATTTAATGATGAATGGTTAAAGTCATTGCAACGTTGACACCTTAGAATCCCTACGATCGTGAGTGCTGAAAATTGTTCCAAACGTCGGGATGTATAAATAATATTGTTAACCAGCATATCTTGTTGATCTCGTGGTAAGCTTGCAGTGAGCGGTCTTGGCCAATTCCCGAATGGTACAAAGTGATATTAAGGTATTCGTTAGAATATTTTTTAATGCAGGGTGTTTGGAAATGTGGCTGGGTTAATTCAATTTACGTTCAAATTTAGTAAATTTGTTTTTATGTGGGGTAATGCTTTGACGCATACCCCTCCGCGGGGGGCGGGCGGAGGGATTATGTCGGACTCGCCGGGGTAAAGAAAGATGTTGATATTAAAATGGACCTCACGGAATACCGACTAAACCTACCACGGTGTTCCTCGACAAAACCGCTATCGACGGGGCCGCGCGAATCACTTTCGCATGCGGTCGCGACCCCGCCGAGGTTTCGGCCCGCCGTATGAAACGGCAGGCCACTACGCGAAGAGACTTACCCAATTTGGCATTTCTCACTCATAAAACCCTACTGTCCCCTCTAGAGGGGAGACGGACTCGACACAGAGGCGCGCGTGGAAACACGCAAGCCGCCTCTCGGACCTGGTGCTGAACTGATGGCGGGCAGCCCCACAAAGCCAACCATCCCCAGGTCAAACCTCAGGATGACTGGAGGTCATCTCGTGCCCTCTGGCGCCTGGCTCTGCGGTTGGGGAGAGGGTTTAAGCGCTCCCTCTTGCCTCTCCCACTCCGCCGCCTCCTTGATGGAAATCACTTCCTCACAGAAGGAGGCGACGGCGTTCCATGACCCCTCCCTCCGGGCCATAGACTGAACTACGGACGGGAGCAAGAGGGCAACCGATCCGACTGCCGCGATCAACTCACGGCGCTGCGATGCCCAGCCGGGGCAAACCACCAAATTGTGCAGCGCCGTGTCCTCAACAACGTCGCGGCAGTCGCCGCAGTGGTGACAACCGGGCGTCTCTTGCCGGCGTATATGACACAGGAACTGGCCAAAACAACCGTGGCCAGTCAATACCTGTGTCAGCCGGAAGGCGAGGGCGCCATGCCGCCTTTCCAGCCACTCCTCAAACACGGGATCCGTGCGCCGCCGCGATCGTGGCGTGCCCGGGCTCATTAACACCTATTTAACCGGATTAACTGGGTGTCGCCAATATATATATCGGAATGTGTCGGAATCAATATATATATTTTAAAATATTAAATAATATATATGTATTTAAAATAAAGCGACCTCTCGATCGCAATTCAATTGGGCCAATGCAAGTGGTGCAATAAGTAGGTTTAAAATCGCATATCCAATATCTTATCCATTCGGCTACTGCCGCTTTTAATCTAGCTACGTATCTTAATTTCATATCTTTGTGTACAGGGTGAAAATTTCCGTCTTGCCGTATACTCCTGTGGCTGGGAGCGCAGCTTCGATCGTCGCACGCGCAGCATACTGGCGTTAGTGTTGCAGCGAGCAGAACGGCCTATAGCCATACGCACCATGTTCAGAACTGTGTGCTTGGATGCACTTGCTGATGTAAATACTGTTGTTTATTTTCCCTTCACGTCAAAAGCACTTCCATAAGTTGTCGAAGTAGAGTAACTACGTACATTATTTGTAATAAGGACGTGGTGTGGAGAGCTCTGCTCGTGGACTACACGACTGGTTAGCATCAGGTGTAGTGCAATTATTATAAAATTATGAAAATATACGCAAGACTATAAAAAAATAGCTAAAAGTCAATGCTTTTAAATTTTAATAACTTAAATTTATTTAATTTATATCTTTGTGTTAAATATAAACTAATATAACTATACTATACTAATGTAATTGGTTCATATAACCGTTCTAATTTTTATTAAATAAAAAAGAAAAATATATGTAGTAGATACCTAGGTGTTTTTATTAAATGTAATAACATTTCAGATATATTTCTCGAAAAATGTGCATTTTTTATGCCGAGCGGTCTCTTGTCGGTTAATGGCATAATATAAATTGTCACACTGCTGGCCAATACTTGAACAGAACAGTGTGCATAAATAGCAGTTACAACTTATCATCAGGTGAACCATTAGCTCGTCTGACACCAACACCAAAAAAAAGCAAATAATACGCTTTACTCCTTCACACTGAGCATTAAGCTGTCTAAAAGATACATAATGACCTTTAAAATAAACGACCACGAGTTTGTTATACTTTGTACATCAGCTCAAGAGATCAAAGACAATAATTTTTACTCAACATGACGCTAATATTATAAATAAGGAAGACTTGTTTATGACTAAAGAGTTTGTGTCGCAAACTATCCATAAATTAACTGTAGTTCCGATCAAAATAAATGTTCAAAGACAGCCACTGTAATTTAACGACTTGTTTTTTTTTTCAGCTTTTCCATCAGGCTTACGCAATATTTAATTTAATGAACGCCATGTGGCATTGAACTTTGGACTTCGTAGAAATTGCGAGAATACAGAATATTTAAAAAACCTATGATGCACTAATTAATAATATTAAATTACTATAAGTACATTGAGAATATGTGATCGTTTTATTTAAAAAAGAACTGCATACTTTTACTTCTTAGATAATATTATTAATGTCCCTATATTTTTAGTATTTAGTTTTAAATGGACAGTAATACATGGCATAATTACTGCAACACCTGGTACATAAATGAGTTCTAAATTACTGAAATTATAATTTGATGGTGGTTTAAAAGACTGGCCTTTAGTTTCTTGCAGGTATCTTCTCATAGACTCTACCGTTTGCCTGAACCTAGCAACTAAAATAAATGTAAATTCAGTACCTAAATGTAATAAATTCACAAACTCTGACGTTCATAAGTGTTACTGTGTGACCTAGTTGAATAAATGATTTTTGACTATAACTTTGCGCACTAACACACAAACATACATACACACACCACACACACACCACTCACACACAAACACACACACACACACAACATACACTTTCACTCACTTACGCACACTCCATAGCCTACATTTAGTTATTGATATATTATATGCTATTCCACTTTGAAAAGAATAGTTTAATAATATTTAAATTGTCTTAGAGGGTATAGTAATCTGTGTGACAGGGTTTCCTAGTGCAGATACCAGTCTCCCACAAGGGACTTTTGTTTTTTATTTAAGTATTTTAATGATACCTTTGTGGTTACCTAATAGTTTTAAGTTACGTTTGTGGAAGAGAAAACAAAATAAATCATTATTATTACTATACTTTGACTGGACCGCCTAGCCCGCCTATTCAGTAGTATAAGTTTTCATTTAATCTTTAGTCCAATAACCAGGTTTCTTTTTTCATTCTCGGGTCGAGCTGGGTATTATTGAGTATTTCTGTGAAACATTTGCAGTAGCAGCACGATATCTTCTATATTAAAATCGCTTATACGTGAGACGTACAAATACAGCTCCTGAAATATGGATGTAATATGTTAACCAATTTACTACGCAAAGTAATAAAGGCGTCGAAAGAGGTAGATGCTAGTTTGCCAATATCTACGAGATTATAAATATAAATAACTATGCATCATATCCTAACTAATATTATGAATGCAAATGTGAGTTTGTTTGTTACGCTTTCACGCCTTAACTACTTGACCGATAATCATAAAATTTAGAATACACGTTGTCAGGGGTACGGAAAAGGACATAGGGTACCATTCATCCAGAAAAAGTACTGATGCTAATCTACCTTGACCTTATCTACATTTATACGAGTGAAGCCGCAGGCAAAATCTAGTTATGTATATTTATTTCAAGCACGAATGTTATAGAAAGACACAACGCCGATGTAAAGAACCGGATGACTAGCAAATCAGCAATTGCAGAACATTTTACATTCGTATCACTGAATCGAATTCCAACTTCCAAAAGTTGCTTCCATAAATTTCAATAAGGAAGATGGCTTTAAATTTCCCGCTACATAGATTTCGAGTAAATCGCAGAATACGGACACGTCGGCTAGCATACGAAATAAAATATACGAAACGTGAGGGTGGATGAACATTCTTCTGCCTCACAAATGGAGACATGAATGAAATGATATTACCGAACTTGTCAGCCTGTGACCACGGCTGAGTAACCTGGTTGATGCATCTTGCATCAATATCTTATCTTATCTTGTGTGGGGGCCAGTCAGTACAGACCGGCGACACTTCGACCCAGTGGGATCTTTTGTTTCGACTTCCCCAATAACGACTGCCATAGACGTTCATGGCAGTCGGGACCGACGGCTTAACGTGCTCTCCGAGGCACGGAGCAGGCGATAATTGTCAATCAATACGCACATAATTTCGAAAAGTCATATAACTTCCGAAGGTCAGAGGTGCGTGACGTGGGTTCGAACCCGAGACCCTCTGCATTGCAGTCTGTTGGTCTCTTATCCATGACTGCGTTATTTGACTAAGAAGCAAGAACAAGGGACGAAGAAGCTAATAGTCGTATTGCACCAGAAAGTGAAGATACCTGAGAATCTAAGAAGATATAGGTATAATAAGGGATGGTGATAGCAATAGAAACTATAGAACTTTTGAAAGAGGCAACAGTACTTAGTTTTATTTTTCTCTTCAGTTTATATTTTCTTGTAAATAATTTGTATATATATTATGTTAATTATTTAATTATGTCACTGATTAAATATAATTAACAGCACTTAAATTTGGCACAAGGTATTTTAAAGAGCAGTGATCAACAACATTATATTTAATTATTTAATATAGCTTTAGCCAGCCATAAAAATGTTACACATTAAAAATATTGAATAACTTTTACAAATTTTAACACGTTTTTTTTAAGAAATATTGCACATAGTCTTTACTTTTTTTAAAAAGAAACCGCCCGCACTAAGTTAAATTCCTGTGTTAAAAGATTACTAGACGTACTAATTTTGGTATAATATGAGTTAAAAATTACTAGGTTCATCTTGGGTACAAAAAAATGTTTTGTAAGTTAAGCAAGATAATTTCCGCATTAGGAATAGCTCCTGTGTCGAGGGGGACTTTACAAACATTCAAACAACGGACACAAAGAACACCCAGACTTGAAACAATCCTTTGTTGATCACACAAAGTTTTGTCCCGTTTGGGATTCGAACCCACAACACTCGGCGCAATGGCAGTTGATCACTCAAACCACTACGCCATCCGTGCTGTCTGAATCTCTAATGAGTTTTCAACTTTTCATAATAATTTTCATAATAATCAAACATTTTCATAATAATCGTTAGTAGGGGCCTTACCACCTCCTTCTAAAGCTTGTAATTGCATGTGCGCGTACGAGACAAAGCTATACACTCTGTCTCATTCTAGTGCATGCAACGACAATGTCTTAAAATATAAATATAAAGTCTTGTAAGAAAATCCCTTGCACGTTGCAGGAATCGAAAATGAAATTTAAGGTAAGAAATGGGAGACGCCCAATTTATTACTTACCGACTGAAACGCCGAAACAGTGGTACGATTATAACATCGATTTTCTGCAAGAAACTGATATTTTACCAAGCTAGCTTACTCACTAATATTTATCGTCACCGTTCATTGGCATCAGCGCAACGCGGCAAACTCTGTCACATGAAAATTTCTCAGTAAAGAAACCTTGACGCGTAACACAAAGAATGCAGAATTATCTAACAGTAATGATGTTTACTAATCCCGTGCACTGCAATAGTATGCAGATATCAGCCATTATGTATTAAACAGAACATTAGTGTCCAGTCTAAGCGAACTTAATCTAGATTTAATAGTCGAATATTGGCTGGCGAAACTGTTTACAGTCCCGTCGAAAATTATTGGCGTTGCTGTCTTAAGCCGACTATTTGGATGATCGGGCTGCCGAGCGAGTTATGTGACACGCTGCATCACTGATAATAATTATAAACCTATAGTAGTGACAGCACAAATACTTGGCTGAAAAGATGAAGAGAGAAAGAGATGAGGAAATGTAGTTTTTATTCGATCACATACAGAGACAACAATAGTAGGTACAATATAGAATTAGAAACGAATAGAAAAGACAAATACAAAACGAGAAAGTCTCATTAGTATATCCTAATTCTAACTAATGTTATATATGAGTTTGTTTGTTTCTTTTCACGCCTTGACTACTCGACCAATGATCATGAAATTTCGCATACACGTTGTTAGTGGAACAGAAAAGGCCATACAAAATGCAATAGGTATTTAAAATTTGTTTATATTTTGACAATAGACTACTTTATATTATTGATAACATGTATTATTATTGATAAGTATGTGAGAACAAGTGAATAGCGACAGTTCAGTGGGGAGACCAACAGACTGCAATGCAGAGGGTCTCGGGTTCAAACCCACGTCGCGCACCTCTAACTTTCGGAAGTTATATGACTTTTCGAAATGATGTACGTATTGATTGATAATTATCGCCTGCTCCGTGCTTCGGAGAGCACGTTAAGCCGTCGGTCCCGGCTGCCATGAACATCTATGGCAGTCGTTATTGGGAAGTCAGTGTCCTATAATATCCTTACACTGGTCTAGCCTTAGGGTATCGTTCGTTAGCCTTCGGGTTGCGGAGTTCAGGTACCAGCCGCTCCGTGTAAAAACTGATATCCAGTCAAATCCGGTTAGACTAGAAAAGCCGACCCCAAGTGACTTGAGAATAAATGTAACATAAATGCGAATGAAGCTGCGGGCAAGATCTAGTTTACAATATTTTACATAACAATATGTTTAAGAATATCTTGTGAGAGCTGTTCAATCGCAAGTATTTTTGTCTTCTTTATAATTCGCCATTGTAGTTGATATCTCTATTGTATTTTAAGCTCAAAAATACGTCCAATATATTTGCTCGAGAAATATGTTATAGCCTCGTAAATATTCTTTGACGTCGTGTTGTCATGTAATAAAAGTATTTTTCATGACCACTGTTGACGAGGTGTCTGTGTAAAATGGGGGCGATAATTAATGCGGGTTTGTCTTTGGTTTTAACAAATGAGTATTTAAACGATGAGAACAATAAATGAAGCAGTATTCGAATTTTAAAATTAGACTTTTGTTTCATTCACCCTTCGCGGATTGTTGAAGTTGGGTTTTATATAGAATTTGATTGACCAAATTGACATACTATCTTGAGTCGGGCAAGGAAATTCTTATTAGCAACTCGAAGTCTGCAAAATTGTTTAGTAGACCCATTATTCGGTCTCAGAATTCGCCTAATCTACATATCCAGACTCAATGTACGTTCTGAACGTGCAACATTCTCTACCGAAAAGCCGAATGATACTTTGCCCGACACGAGAATTATTATTAGTATCGTTAGAAAGTTATGTCGGGTTCTCCCGCGACTTCGGGCCTACAGACTTAAACCACCACAGTATGCCAACTCGCTGCTTAGTATGGTGGGTGGGTCGCTGGAGCTGAAACTACATCAGCAGCCTACCCAGCAGAGCCTAATGCAGAGATGGAATGTCAAGTCCGTACATAACTCGAGACCAATGAAGCAGTCTGTTGCCAGTTGTTATAATAAATAGCTTTGTTTGTATGTGCATAATCAATTTTGGCACGTTTACTTGTTAGATATTCAAATGGTAATTCTAAAATTCATAATTATTATTTATTGCATTAAGGTTCAGCCACTCTATTATATAACTATAACGAAACTGTTTGTATACTGGACAGGTTTTAGAAAACTTATTATATTCGACAAACCGTCTAGTTAATCTGAACGCAAATAAAGATATCAAAATTTTTCTTTTAGGTCTGAACCTAAAGATTTCAATATATAGGTACCTATGTCTTGTGTATCTGTTTATACCGGCATTATCCAAAAACTAATAAATTTTAAAGCACTTAGTAGCCTGAAGTTGAAGTTCATATATAAGCCAATTGTCACCAAACTCCGTTCAGTAAAACAAATCAACCAAAAGATACCTGTCAACTCGTGACCACGATCGATGCAATTCGGTCGAAATGTCGGGCAAGCTAGGTATTATTCCATTACATAATTATTACCAATATGATTAAGATCCGTTTTGTATTAAACAGCGAAAATAAGCGATCACTTTGACCATTGACACCAGCGTCCAGGCACAATAGGATTTTAATTATGTCTGGCATTCGAACAAATTAAGAAGGCGTCTCTCACTTATTTAATACAATGTATGGTGTGATCTACGTGAATAATAACACAGAAACTGTCACGGGACGAAGTCACGGGCAAAAATTAGTCAATATAAATAATGAGTCTTGTAAACATTGTTGTGTAATACATTTTGATCAAAAGATATTCGACATAGTGCGTGACCGGGTTATAACGCTGGACTCTTGCGACACGTGCCTCCATATTAAATTATTTATAGAATATAGAAAACTGAATGCCACGAGTATCGTATAAAATACGCCTGATAAAGTTCATAATTCTTACTAATATTATAAATGCGAATGTAACTTTGTTTGTTACGCTTTCACGCCTAAACTACTCGCTTTCATATACCACTTTTCCTCATGTCTTACTATATAAACAACTTATATAGAAAACGGTATCACTTAAAATATCGAAACTAATTTCTTAATCTAATATCTGTACCAAGAATACCAATAGGAGTTTTACGACAAACACAGAAATACGATAATGCTTCTCTGAATCATGCTTCACTCACTGAAGAATATTATATTTGCCTTAGTCAGAAATGATATACATATTTCGTGAATTCTCAATCACTTCCAAATAACAGACGGATTGAGTCGAAATAATTATATTGTAATCCTTGCAATAGTTGCCAAGATTTACTATAATTGAGATTTAAAAAGAGAGGCCCTGAATGCCTTGCAGGTATTTCCTCTATTAATTTAATAGTCCAGCTCCTTAAACTAAATGAGTAAATGACTAGATTTTCACTATTTTGGTAAGGCACAGTGGCTAAGTACGTGTAAATACTAAGTGTTTCTTGGTAGCAACACCCGATTACATACTTCACAACGAACCAAGATATTTTGCCAAAGCCATCAGGATCGGGGCTCATGCACGCTTACGCAAGTAAGCTATATTAAAATTGATATTTTTACTTTAACAAATGTTGTTTTACTAATGGACACCCACTTTGTTGACGTTTATAAGTTTAGCGCATATAACGAGGATTTCTCCGAAATTCATCACGAAACAAGTATGTCGGAATGCACGCAGAGGTTGCCAACCTTTGGAATTTATTCAGTTTACTTTGTATCTGGACGTTTGTCGTGGATTAATATTAAGTTTGAAGAAAGATAGCCCTTATATATAGACTGGGTGCTCTCAATTTGAGAGCATCCATGTCGTTGAAATATTAAGTCATTAAGTTCTGAGTGCAAAAGAAAAAGTAACTTTAATAAAATTGAAATACGAGTCTTCTTATCGGAAAAACGGTAACATTATTCGAATATACCCAGTATTTTTTTAACTAATGTGGCAAGCTGTCATACTGCTCGGCTGATGGTTAGTTGTAGCCATAGCTACTATACAAATACCATGGTATTTGTATTTTAGTGGCTAATATCCATGGATACTATGCAAATCTTAGGGAATGCTGCCGTGATCACTCTACCCATTCTTCGGACATAATAGTCGCTGTGCTACAAAGATCCTCTTTAAGGAGACTGGGTACTCAAGTTATCGCAGAAACACAGCATAAGGTTGTTCTGTTGTGATATTATTTAGGGTAGAAGTACTTTTGAAGACTGCTCTAATTTAGGCACATTGCCATGTTTAATCTTTTGGCCAATGTGCAGAGCCCGGGGCTCAGACACAAGATTTTTTCATTGTATGGTTGTGGGCTAATTTATAAATTTAGATTCTGTTAGGAAATTCCCAATAGAAGTATGGCATCTGCAGAAACGCCTAGTTGATACTATTAAGGTACTCTATTACATATATACATCATATACATATCCACATCAGCGTGCCCCTTCAAGAATATACAGCCGTTGAGTCTATAGTATAAAAATCATCTTTCTTAGTACCGTTTTCACCTCCTTACATATTATCACCTTACGTTTGCACGAATGTTTCACGTTGAAACTAAACTTGTATACAAACTTTACAGAAGCAGTGGTAACCTAGTAAGAGACCATGGAATCTCTGACTTTCCGGAGTTATGTGCGTCTTTAATAGTTAATTACCGCTTGCTTTAACATTGAAGGCAAACATCGTGAAGAAACCTGCATGTCTGTGTTTTCCAGAATATATGTGAAGTCTGCCAAACCACACTGGGTCAGTGAGATTGTATATGAGCTAACCCTTCTCACATTGACAAAAGAACCGTGCCCCGCAGTGGAAAAGTTTAATACAGGGGTGATATTATTATACGAACTTATTTTAAAAACACAAATTATATACATATTTATATTTATACTTTCGCTGATGTTTCAGTTGTTTTTAACAGCCATTGTCACGGAGATTCTAAGATAGTGGTTGACCATTGTAATACTCTAATATTTAAGTATAATTTGAGACTATTGCCATATCGCCGATGGATAGTCAATATATAATAACTGACATTTTGGCCATTTTTGTTTTATTGAATTATTCATTGTAAAATAAAGTAATAAACATGCTGACAAAGATCTTGGGTCCGTTTCTTATTAATTTTGCAAGATAAATAGTAATTGCAATATATACTAAGTGTTGTTACGTAATTTATGATGACAATAGACAATAGACTATCTACGCTCAATCGTGTCCACTAAAAAAAAACATAAATAAAAATAAAATAAATAAATAATAAATAATAATAAATAAATATAATATATATAAACAAAACATACTATAAAAAAAAATTTATGGCCTTGAAATGTTTTTTCGCCTCCTGAAAAGTTGCATTTTTGCAGTTATTATTTATTGACTCTTCATCGGCGATATCACAGTACATATAACCATACCTATTATACCGTTTCAGCCTCCAGGGCAAAGGAAAACGTCTGATACTACTATTTTAGTAAAGCACCCACTGAATTACAACCCACAGCTCATCATAATTCTACAGGTGATTCGTAACAACTCGTTTATTCATATAATATCAATTTAAGTCATATTAAGAAGATATATATTCTAAAATTACAAATAAAATAAGTTATAAGCGGTTTATATGTATCCCTGAACATACCGGACGGTCGTTTTAATGATAATTATTTACGTAAAGCAAAACATCAATTTCAGCTGTCTGAAGTAATGTCTAAAGTGTTGGAACTGCATGTTGAGTATTATTGATGATATGTGCATTTTTACAACGTTATCAACCTTCATTTTGAAATATGAAATCGTTTTCTAACCCACTTACCCATATTTTCGTGGCAAACATTATTTCTAGTTATTCACGAGTTTATTTTTCATATCCGTCGTTAATAACTTGGCTTGTCCGCCACAGATATTGGCACCTTGCTATCAATAACCGTCTCGTCCTGGTCTCTACAGAACAAATATTACATAATAGATAGCCAACACTGAATACGCACGTAACTTCGAGACAAAACTTAGGTATTCAGTACACTATAATTGTTTATCTATACCAATACTAATAATATAAAGAGGAATGATATTTTAAATTTTAGTTTGTTTGTAAGGAACTCAAAACTAAACTCCCGATTTTAAAAATTATTTTTATATTATTACCGAGTAACAGTGGTAACTAGTGGGAAACCGTTGGACTGCCATGCATAGGTCTCGAATTCAAACCCAAGGCGCGCATCTCTGATTTGCCGAAGTTATATGCGTATTAAATAGTTAATTAACTCATGCTTTAACGGTGAAGGAAACCATCGTGAGGAAACCTGCATATCTGAGAGGTCTCCTCTTTAATATACGAGCACGTACTCTTCATATTACGTGGGATCCTTTTGGATCTCAAGTAATATGGATCCAGCCTATTGCCGTTTACCGGCTACAATTGCTGGCGCTGCCTCTTAAAATTTTTTGACAGAGAAGCCTATTAACCTAATGCACTGCTTTCACTACCTACTAGTATTAAAAAAAACAGGTTTCGAATGTAAACGTTTTTTAAAGTGTTTTATTTAAGAAGAAAAAGAAGAAGAAGAAATCAAAGACCAGCTAGGAATATATCTTTTTGAGCTCAACAAAAACAAAGCACCATGAACCCCAGTGTTGCCACATAAAATATTCAAAAGTGTTACTATTATATAAAATATAATAATTAAGTAGTTCACAACGTGCCCCAGTTGCTTTATTAGATTAAAGGTAGCTCGGTTTGGAACAGCCAACGCTTTTAAGTTTGAGTTCGATGCCAAGATCACGCAAAAATATAATAATTAGGTCAGCTTCACTTAGTCATGATAATTTAAGGGCTTGTTGCTACCACGGTAATGGGCACTAACATGATGCATAATGAAGCGAGGAGATAGTGACAAAAGACAAGAATAAAATGTACATAATTCAACTCCTGAAAACTTATCATTAAGAGAGTATTGAAAAGAGAAATCGTGTTACAGAGTTTATAGCATTGTCTTCTTCCCATGCGAAAGACTTATCTCTTATTACATAAATTGTATTACATAAATCGTATTACATAAATTGTATTACATAAACTGTATTACATAAATTGTATTACATAAATTGTATTACATAAATTGTATTACATAAATTGTATTACATAAATTGTATTACATAAATTGTATTACATAAATTTTACTGCACGGATGGCATAATATTTAGCGGTCGCCTCGCCACTCCCATTGCGCCAAGTGTTGTGGGTTCGAATCCCACACGGGGCAAAATATCGTGATCTATAAATGGTTGCTCCGAGTCTGGATGTTCTTTGTTACCGTTGAATGTTTGTAAAATCCCCTGCTATACAGGAAATATTCCTAGTGCGGGATATGTCATTTAAAATAATAGTACCGAAGATATGTAATTTATGGAGCAGGACTTGAAATTACGACCTCGACAAACTGTTTCGTCGCTCTGCCAACTAAGCTTTTCATGGTCTTATATCAAGAATTGAAATTTGCTTCAGTGTTTTGCATCTAAGACGATGCTATGCGTCATCTTTTGGATAGTTATAGAACTATGCGATCAGCAAGTGCTTACAACGAACATTAAATTGTTCAATTAACGGATACAATGAACAACCAGATCCGAAACAGCTATTTATAGGTCCCATAAACTTTTGTCAAGTGTTTAGGGCAAGTAGTTGTTGACTTTTGTAGTTGTTGAATAAGTGTTCGGGTACTTTGATATACATGACTACACTTAAGAACATTGAGACAACTACCTTCTTAGTCTCCTCGTGAACATGGCTGCTGAAAAGCAACCGAAACGTCCGGGAAAGTGTAAAATTAAATCTAAATAGTTTTATAATTTAAATAGCTTAAATAGAAGCAAACAGTAACTAGTATAAGTATTTAACAGTACTAGTTTAAAGTTTTAAAATGATGTAATAATAGAGTTTATAAAAAATAAACAACGCGATAAAAGCCGTATAAAGTTGTTTAATTTCAATAAAGAAGTGTGTTCTCTAAATCAATCTCCCAAGACACAATGTTATTATTCCGAATTAATTAATAGTCTCGAGGGAGACTAGATTTATTTTTACACTGAATTTGCCCGCGGCGTTTCTGCCGTAAATTCTTTCTGGATAAATAGTACCCTATGTTCTTTTATGTTTCCCTGACGATTTTTATGCGAAATTTTATGATAATTAGTCAAGCAATTAAGGTTTGAAACCGTAACAAAAAAGAAATATTCGTTAGGATTTTCATACAGGTTTTATTTTATATCCTTAAGATGTTGTTGCCTATGTCTATATACCCTATTTTCCTATGTCTATACTGCATCAGTATTTCATATGACTGACTGCATTTAACTCAGACACTGTCTATAAATACCATAGATACGAGAAGCCGGCTATCAAACGGTCTCGATGTAATGATTGGTGTCGTGTACCTGGCTACTTGGCGGTACACCAGCTTGGCTACGTTTATGTAATTACTATTATATTGCTTTAATAATATCAGATAATGTACTAGTATCAAATTAAATGATTGCTGGAAATATATTCTTTTTATGAAGCTGAGCAACATTGTGAAGATATCATTCGTTTGATTCGTTCGATATCAGGATTGGAATAAAAACAAATAAGGATTGTAAACTATAATAATGGATATTTTATAGTAGTAAGGTATGCTGATATAATAAGCGATTACTATAAGCCTATTGACGCATGCGTTGGGGTGTGATACTCCATCAAATTACTACAGATTATTTAGGTACGGAGAAATTTATTTCCGAAAACTTGTAACAAAAATCGATTCTGCGGCTGGTGCCAAAATCTTCTTAATAAAGAAAATATAATTAACAATCGAGTAATTAAATCATTAGATTTCTTAACCATAAACTATAATTTTCACTGTATCTCGTTATAAAATCTAATGATTAGAATATTTTTCTACTGAGAGACCGATACTTAAAATGTGCAATTGAGAGAAATCCTACTCTCTCAATTGCACATTTTAAGTATCGGTCTGTTAAAAACTGTTAACTGGTTTAAAGCCTGGTTAAAAGTTTAAAAAGAAAGGTTATTAATTTTTTTAAGCATATTGGTTCATAAATCGTACTAATACAATAAACTTATAGTTTGTAAAGATTTAAGTAGTTTATATTGAATAAAAAAACAAATCCCACACTAGGAATAATTCCTGTTTCTTGAGGATCTTAACAAATAATCCAGCAACGGACTCAAAGACTACCGAGTCTCTGTACAAATATTTGTGTATTTGTTTCACACAAATAATAATAATATTCTATCACATACACACATCACTATCTAGCCCAAACTAAGTAGAGCTTGTACTATGGGTACTAGACAATGGATAAACATACATATATACTTTCTTTTTGTAAATACATACATATTATACATAGAAACACCCAGACCAAGACAAACATCCATGTTCATGCACACAAATGTTTGACTTGTGCGGGAATCGAACTCACGACCTCAGGCGTGGCAGTCGGTTACACTAACCACTACGCCATCGTGCAGTCATGACAACTGTAACTTGACATGGCCTATATGTTTGATCAATAAGGATCCTGTATGTTAACGTAAGATCCTTTTTTACGTTACGTTTACGTTTGCGTTTCTTCGGAGTAATAGGTCAACTTTATTTGCAATGCGGATGCTTTTTAATGAAATTAAATGAGATACAGTTGAGGCCAACACGGTACCTATACGGTCAAGAGCACAGCGCAAGTACCTATATAGTCAACAACAATCAACAATCATACATTGGAATAAAGTTCAAATGCATTGTATAACTACATCGCTAATTTAAATATTATCATTATAACAATTTATTATCGAGCGCTGGTTAAGAACATAGCCACCTTTAATCCCGTTTTATTCCATGGGATCCACGCGTACTATACAGGGTGTCCGGTAATTAATGGATAACCTTGAAATGTCTTATAGAAGAACTGAAGGCCGTACAGAAAAATGAAAAGAAAAATGTATATATATATATATTAAAAATTGCAAGCTATATTAGCATAGCATACTTTTGACTGTCTATACAGGGTGATTTTGAAATCGTGTAATTCCTTTTAACCACGCATTCTACTGGTGATATAGAATAACCCTGACCATATTTTTATTTAATTAGATTTACATAATATTGTCTTCTGTTTACGCGAATGTTATTCATTGAAATTAAACTACTATATAGTCTCCCCGTGACCATGGCTGCTGAAAAGCACCCGAAACGTCGGGGAAAGTGTAAACCAAAAATAAATAGATTTAATAGTTTAAATAATTTTATTAGCTTATAAATTAGTCAAATAA
Organism: Catocala nupta; assembly: GCA_963675205.1. Classification (NCBI taxonomy): domain Eukaryota; kingdom Metazoa; phylum Arthropoda; class Insecta; order Lepidoptera; family Erebidae; genus Catocala; species Catocala nupta. The sequence goes on from OY776104.1 coordinate 5,485,759, forward strand.
AATCAATAGTAGTAGTAGAGTAATATTTTCAAAATTGTGTAATACAGTGATAAATAAACAACGCGATAAAATCCGTATATAGTAGTTTAATTTAATTAGATTTATTTTTTTTTAAATTATTATTCCGTTTTTTTCGTGAAATGGTGTCAGATAGTCATATGTTAACCAACCGAGGCAATTTTAATTTTTTACTAATTAAAATAAAAAATCATGTTAATAATTAATGTCGTAACTAATAACGGGCGGTCCTTTTTATTGCCCCTTATTATTTACGACATCAGTTATTGTTATGTTATTATTTTTAAATTAAAAAAATATTAAGATTGTGTCAGGTGGTTAAAATATGACTATATGAAATCATTTCATGAAAAAAATCTGTACTCTAATTTTGCCGAAACCATTATTCTAATTAAGAAAAAATATAGTCAGGGTTATTCTATATCACCAGTAGAATGCGTGGTTAAAAGGAATTACACGATTTCAAAATCACCTGTATATTAGCATAATTTCTGTTTAATAATAAAACAACAAAAAACCGATGGATTTCATTCATTTATGGTCGTAGTATACAAGAAAATTATAAATGGTAATTAAAAAAAAAACACATATCTCAGGTAGTAATAAGGATAGATTTTTTTTCACATATTTTTTTCTGAGCGGCCATCAGTTCCACTATAAGTCATTTCCAGGTTATCCATTAATTACCGGACACCCTGTATAAGCTGTACCAAGAAGCTAGTTAATAGCCCGTTCCACTAAAAGCAGTTACCAACACAAGAAACGGACGCGTCGGCTTTAATATAATATTAGGCATCACATAGTGACATCTGTCTCCACTTTATATTGCTACGAGGAAGTCATCAGGACTGTCAGGAACCGTCCGTGCGTCCAGCGACTGAAATGATTTATACCGCTCCAATTTATAACTGTCGCACGACGGTACGGCAACGTGCCGACCTACTCGCGATGTGTGAGGATATTTTCTAAATAATACTAGCAGATCACTGTGTGGTTTATTAAAAATCAAGTTTTAAGACAGCGCCATCTATTTTTGGTTGTTATTGTTAAGTAATAATAGCAAATTATACTAGATGGCGCTTTGTTTTAATAAGGAGTTTTTATTATGTTTACTTTATTGTTAAATGAAATTTATTTTATTGATTTATTGACAAACAAAATGACATATGAATTACTGTGGCAATACACCACTGTAAAACGTATAGGTGCACAAACGCAAAGTAATCTCTCCCTTGAGAATTGCAACAGCTATATTTTTCTCGTCGTCAACTTTTAATGACATTTTTGATCTTAATGATAAAAACAAGCTATTACTGCAGGTTTATTGCTTTATACCTCATCACACCAAAGACCGAATAAAATATGGCTGACATTTATTATAATGGTTACCGTTGCAGTTGTATACAACAAGTGTCGACATCAATTTAGTGTTGCCAGAAATGTAATATCCATAAAATATGAGAGGATATTTCGGAGTGCTCAAACTTATTGCTGAAACTAAAGCAGCCCAGTTTAAAAAGTGCATCCACCTTACAGAAGACCAGAAATGTAATACGCGTAAAACATGAGAAGTAAAACGTTTTGGGTTGCTTAAACTTTTTGCGGAAACTAAAGCAGCGCGGTTAAGAAGAAATATCCACCGTACAGAAGATCTCAGTCAAACAACCTTGAGCTGGGTTACTGCGTTTTATTTTGTAAAGGTTGGCAATGTGCGGGTGGTATTCTTGTTGTTGCCAGCGATCATAGCTTATGGTAACCCCGTATGAATAGCTATTAATGATGAGCTGACTGTATGTGGCTAAAAGCTTCCAAATAATTCCTAATCCTAACTAATATTATAAATGCGAATGTGAGTTTTTTACGCTTTTACGCTTTAACGACTCAACCGATGACCATAAAAATTTGCACGTTGAAAGCGGTGCACGAAAGGACACAGGGTACTTTTCATCCAGTAAACCTAACCTACATTTACATAAGCGAAGCCGCAGTCGAAATCTAGTGAATATATAAAACAGTGGCATAAGACACTCAATGTCAAAAGTAAAAATATCTTGAAATGTCTATTTTAAACAGCTCAATAAATAAAATAGGCATCTTATTTATCACTCTATCCATTTGTTAAGATAAACACATTGGTATTTAATTAGATAGATTTATCGTATTATTTGCCTTGAAATGTTACATTTTGATTGTACTCGTTATGGCCGCAAAAAGATTGATTGCTTACACACTGACTCTACTATTTTCTTTTCTAAATAATACATCTTCAGCACGTCTTTTTATACTGTTCTTTTATATGGACTACACGGTGCCCGATGGTAACCAGTCAATTTAGTCCAATGGTAAAGGGATCTATCCCACTTGCTGAAATTCGTTTTGGACATGATTGCAGACAAATTATGCGCTTCCTTATTCCCATCAATCTGTATTAATTGGCATGTTCTTCTTTTTTTATTTCAGAGCTTATTCGTAGTCCTGCTGTCCAAGGAATCTTGGATTCCATACTCTAGATCAGAGGTTCCCAGACTTTTGTTCTCATAGACAACTTTCAAAATTTAGCTGGTTCCGGTGGACCCCCTGCTGCTAGAAATTTAATCCGCCAAGCAAAATCTGTATATTCAGACAAAAGAGTTTTAAAACAATATGGTCAAATCTTTTTTTTTTAGATGAAATTCTTGGGTCTTATGCGAGTGGTATTCCTCAAAATATCCGTCGATCGACGTTCAAACAAGTAACTGTCGCTGACCTTCTTAAAATATTATCTGCCTACATTGATAGGTGAAGTCAAGCCAACATTTTAATTCTTCACTATGGAAAGCAAATAAATTTTCGTGGATCCCGCTTACGAATTGTGACCCCCTATTTTTTTGTCACTCCAACGTAGACCTCCTTCGAGTCTCCCGTGGACCCCTGGGGGTCAACCTGGACCACTTTGGGAACGAAGGCTCTAGATAGAAAAGAAGCTCTGCGTTAGATGCTAGAAAATTCTTAGTAGCAGTACGAACTCAAAAAATGTGCATCCTATTACCTTCCTATTACGTAGGAAAATAATAGTTAGCGAATTATGGATGTGATTAAAAAATCTATCTATCCCTCCAGGGTTAGTCACGTGAGTCTAAGTGACAGTGTGGACAGCCCAGACTTAATCGTAGACTTCTTCGATCTGCAGAATGTACAATGTACTGGATCAATCTCGCAAAGTATTTTGAGACAGATGAACGGCATGCAGTAGCACTTCAAAATCGCCGGGAGAATGTGGTCTCAATTTAGTTAAACTACATTGAGACCAAATTCTCTATCGGTCTATCACAAAAATCCATACTTAGACTCACGTCTGACTACATACGTAATTATGTAATTACGTAAGTAGTATGACGTAAATATAAAAACAAACAAACTTACACTATGAGACCAATTAAGCAATCTCTATGGCCATTATGCAAAGTTTTGCACATCAGAAATTAAAGCGTTGTAATTTTTAGATAGCTATCTATTTTACTCTCGTAATTATTATACCTCCTTTCTAACAACACATAGGTAAACATAGTGCAGTTTCATAGGTTACACGCAGAGAGACTAAATTGCGCGTCATTTAGTATGGACGTAACATATCTATGGTATTAATCATCGCTCACACCCATATCCGCAGTTGTTTGTCTAGTACCAGTCCAGTCTACTATTTATTTATTATAACACTTACATCATATAGACCTCCCAATCTTATGACTGCACTGATGGCATAATTGTTTAAGTGGTCACCTAGCCACTGCCATTGCGCCGAGTGTTGTGGGTTCGAATCCCACACGGGACGAAACTTTGGTTAATCCACAAAGATTGTCCCGAATATGGGTGTTCTTTGTTTGCGTTGTTTAAAAGTTTGTAAAGTCCGAGCGACACGGGAATTATACATAGGGCGGGAGTTGACATTTTAAAAAGTAAAAATATCGTATTTGCTTTAAGAACTTGTGCGCAAAAAGATCTATTCTCAATCTAGCCATAATGTCGTTTAATGATCGCGTTTATTAATATCTTATAGAGTTATTCCTCGACAAACGTCATAAGAAAATAGGCTAGCAACCAAAAAGACTGTAATATAACTCGAGCAACTGATCCCGCCATAAAACACAGATTATAAATATCACACAGCTCGCATTAATTAACTACTCGCTCAGAAATTTTTATTCGATCAAAATAGAACAGTATTTTTATCAAAAATATATATTTCATTTATGTTTTTTCTAGCTGGCGACATTAATGAGCGCGAATTGAGAAAATAATAAAATTCCATCAGAATATTTTAGACAGTGAAAGCTGGTACTTAGCTAAATTGAAGTACATTATTAATAAAATAAAGATAAAATTGAGTGGGTAGATGATTAGAAAATAGTAAAATACAGTTATAAAATAGAAAATATTTACATAAATACTAAAAGCAAAAAATGTTCAACATAAATTCTTTTATCCGTGCTCCAACAATATACGTAAATATTTCCGTACAACACTGTTAACCTAATTAATTGCAGCGGCACACCGGTGGCTAGACAAAGTACATTTTTAATTATGTCTGGTATTCTAAGACTTGACAGCACAATCGAAAGTGCATTAAAAAACTAACAATTAAAGCTAACATTGCGGTCCTCTGATGACCAGATAAAATAGATAAACAATTGTGTCTGGCATTCAGGCAATTATTACATTAACTGTGAAAGATAAGCAATGGCGGCAAGAACCGAATAGTACGATTAATGCAATGGAAAAATAGTCGGCTCATTGGAAATAATGTATATAATGAGAGTAAAAAGCCGCAGCCAGAAAACAGGCGTAAGAATAAAATATAATTCAATTGATCGTGAAGACAAAGCCAGCTCTGGCAACGAACATCAAATAAAATACAAAAATGCCTCTTCACATTCACAACAATATAAAAATATGAAGAGACGATTTATAAAAACGAACTGCAATAACAATATAGCCGCTAATCTTTCACAGTTTCAACAAGTAAAAGTATTTGGTGCATCGCCAACATTTAACACAGAATTTCAATTTCAGATGCAAGCAAACAATGGAACTGAAATAGCAGGAACATAAACAAGCTATTACAAAAGCAGACCTCACGCATTAACACACATTAACTCCTTTAATCCTAAATAATCATGTCTCAAATATAATTCATGATTGTTTCTGAATCAACCAACCTATGATACTCCACATATTTTTTCTAAAATTCTTAAATCACCTGGCAACATTATTTGTTAACGTCAAACTGTCAAATATTACAAGTTACTTAATATTTTTTTACGCGGAAAAAGATGATAACAATTTAATAAAATATGTTCGGTGAAATGAAACTATTCCAAAGCCACATAAATAATATTACATTCTAGATTTTAGAATTATTACTTTAATTTGTGACGACGACAGTTGTTGGAATAGTAATTTCATGTTTCCTGTATTCCTATCATATAGTTCTATTGTTTAAAACTTATTTTTATTTGTTATGATTATATTTTTTTTATACTAACTGCGCCCAGCGGTTTCACTTGCGTAAGTCCCGTTGCCGTGGGAATACCGGGATAAAAAGAAGCCTATGTGTTAAATTAGGTCTCCAGCTATCTACATACCAAGTTTCATTGCAATCAATTTAGTAGTTTTTGCGTGAAAGAGTAACAAACATCCATACATCCATTCTCACACACTTTCACATATATAATATTAGTAGGATTAATTCGCGTTGGAACAACATGAGCACTATCAAAATACGTACGGTACGTGTCTTATTAGAGCTTGTTTTAGATATAAAATAATCTATTAAAACTCGCGTCTCTTAATGCAAGTGCAATTGTAGAAGTTCTAAATATTTTTGTTTTAAGTTTAAGCTTTACAATTAAGAGTATATTGTGTAATTGTATAAGATATTAAGTTCCTTAATGGTGCCAGCATAACAAAACACTATCCAAAATAAATTTTACTTTAAAACACTGTTATTAAATTTTTTTGAAAACTCTAGCACTACTATTATTGAACTTTTCTACTATTTAAGCTATAGGTATATTTTTTAATTAAAACTATTTATATTTAAGTAACTAAGTAAGATGACCATCTTAGTCTCCCCGTGAACATGGCTGCTGTAAAGCAACTGAAACGTCGAGGCAAAGTGTAAACTTAAATATAAATATTGAAATTAAACTACTATATACGGATTTTATCGCGTTGTTTATTTAGCACTGTATTACAAAATTTTGAAAAATATTACACTACTACTACTATTGATTTTATTTAACTAATTTATAAGCTAATTAAATTATTTAAACTATTAAATCTATTTATTTTTGGTTTACACTTTCCCCGACGTTTCAGTTGCTTTCCAGCAGCCATGGTCATGGCATCTTAAATAGTAGTAAAGTTCAATAATAGTAGTGTTAGAGTTTTCAAAATTATGTAATAACAGTGTTTTAGAGTAAAATAAACAACGCGATAAAATCCGTATAAAGTGTGTAATTTTAATGTATAACATTCGCGTAAATATAAGACAATATTATGTAAATATGTATCTACTTGTGATACACCTACTATAATAATCTTATTCAAACCTTTGAGTTTAATACTGTGTACTACGTAGTCACGTAGACTACATGGTATATTAACTCTAAGGTATAGTCTCCTTTAGGAACTAGGTACCTACTAGAGAGGACAGCTCAATTAGATTGTATATAATTGTAACACGTGTAGATTAAATGTTTGTAGATTGCATGCTCTTTATCTCACTTAGTCTGAGCCATGCGTTTACTGCACTGATATGAGAGTGCAAAATTTTTATAAAACTGCTTAGTAAATTTTGCTCTCTAACATATCGATTGTGTGTAATTGTAAAACGTGTAAATTAAATGTTTGTAGATTGCATTCTCAACTCACTTAGTCTGAGACATGCACTTATTGAAACAACACGTTAGAGTGCAAAATTTACTAAGCAACTAGATGTTGCCCGCGGCTTCGCTGGCATTAATGTAGATTTATGTATATTAAGATAAATTTTTAGTAGGCTATATGTTATTCTGATGTATAATCTATAATACTGTCAAGTTTCATCAAAATCCATTCAGTAGTTTTAGCGTAAAAGACCCTGCGACCGAAAGACGTAGACTGTGGGCCAAAAAGAATCCCCCATCCTCACATTATATCACACCACAGGAATCTCTACCACCGGGTAACACCCTGCCATGGGTAGTATGGAAGTCCCTAAATAGACTTCGCACCCAGGTTGGCCGCTGTGGAACGAACATGAGTAGGTGGGGGAGACCTTTCAGAGACCCCGGCCTTGCTCAGTGTGAATGTGGTGAGCTGGAGCAGACAATTGCACATTTGTTGGTATGCCCTTCTTGCCCGAGCACTTGCACAATATCAGACCTTTGTGCGGCCGCTCCTAACGCAATTAGAGTAGCATTATGCAAATAATATATAATAATAATAATATTCTACCACATACACACAACACTATCTAGCCCAAACTAAGCAAAGCTTGTACTATGGGTACTAGACAATGGATAAACATACATATATAGGTTTTTTTTTGTAAATACATACATATTATACATAGAAACAACCAGACCAACACAAGCATCCATGTTCATGCACACAAATATTTGTCTTGTGCGGGAATCGAACCCGCGACCTTAGGCGTGGCAGTCGGTTACACTAACCACTACGCCATCGAGGCCGATATAATTCAAACTAGAACCATAGACACGAAGAAGAAGAAGAAGCGTAAAAGAGTAACAATCACAAACTTTCATATTTATAATTTACTAGCTGTCCTGAAAGACGTTGTCCTGTACAGGCGAAAAAAAACCAAAAACTATATCTAAACCATCCTCAATTCCACTTGAACACACACAAAAAATCATTCAAATCGGTCCAACCGTTTAGGAGGAGTTTACTGTCAACACACGTACAGAAGAATTATATATATAAAGATGTAGGATTTTATTAAAATTTTGTTGTTGAGAAGGTGACCATATTGTCCTATTCACCTATTAATAAATACCAGTATCAGCTTCAGTACTGTAGCTACTGAATAGTTTTTGACAGCTCCCTGTAATTGAACCTAATACTTGATGCACAGCAGTCGCATTCACTACGCCACTGAGCCAGTCAAGATATTTCATATTCCTTTATTCATTTACTTCTCCAATAAAGTTAAAATGACACGGTTATATTTCACAGTATATTAAAGGTGTTCTATAAATACGTTAGCCGGGTAAAGCTACGTGTACACTGTGTATGTATAAAATATACGAGTGAGTGTTTATACAGGCAGTCGCTAATATGATTTATACAGGGTGTCCAAGAACCTGGCGTCCAACTGGATTCCCACGATGCCCCAAGTTCTAACAGTACTCAGAAAAATATTTTAAAAAATCCACCCCATGTACTTACAGAATTATACTGATTTCAAAAAAAAAGGGGAAATGAGCACCCTGTGACATACTTTTGAATGCTGTGACTGCTAATGCTGATAATTTCGATATTTCTTGGAGGTTTTGTAATCTAGGGTATTGCTGTGTCTAAATAGAATGTAAAAATAAAGTACTTATTGTACCATTTTAAAATAAAATATTATTTTAACTAAAGGTGATATGGAAAACTATTGAATTTCGCAACTTTGACCGACTGTAGTGTAAAAAAAATGTACCAAAATAGTATGGCAAGTGACGTCAAATTTTGACGCGTTTATTCCTCTTTTTAAAAAGGTATAATACTTACACATTAATTTGAAAAAAAAAATTTTGATAATATTTTTACTCAACAACCCAATTTTTACGAAGTGCCTACCTACTAACGGTAACTGTCGGACCCTTTCTTATCTTAGAAACTGTTATGTTACTACTATTATTTACTTCGGTTCCAAGAGTGAGCAAGAAGGAAATACACACAGGTAGATGGGTTCCCAGTAGAATAAAAGCAAAGAATGTTAGTTTAAAGATATTTTATTACAATAAATGTTCAAAATGTTGACCACCCGCGGCAATACAAGCTCTCACTCTCCTTAAAAAGGACCGCTTTATGTTTCGCGAGTAACTTTTTTGACGTATCACCTGCACTGCTTGTGTTATCTTCTCACGAAGGTCAGCGATGTCATTAATGGGCTTCGCATAAACGAGCTCCTTCATAGTTCCCCAGAAAAAAAAATCCAGCGGATTTAAGTCAGGTGAGCGGGCTGGCCACGGGATTGTTCCTGATCGCCCAATCCACCTGTTCGGGTATTGCTCGTCCAAAAACTCTCTAACGGATACGCGAAAATGTGCTGGACAGCCGTCGTGTTGGAACCACATATCTGGTGGGGTCTCTTCTAGTAAGTTTGGCAAATCATTTTGAAGAAAATTTAAATATGATTCGCCAGTCAAATTCTCGGGCATCTCAAATGGACCAATAATATTCCCACAGAGAATACCGGTCCACATGTTCACTTTGAACCGGTACTGGGATCTATCTTCTCGCATCAAGTGCGGATTTTCCACATGCCACTCGTGCAAGTTGTGTAGGTTCATGTAGCCATCCTTCTTAAATGTAGATTCATCTGACCACAAAATTTTGTCGATAAAGTTTTCGTCTTCTCGATGTTTTTGCAGGATTGTTTCACAAAACGCGACTCGGCTCGGATAGTCTCGAGGTAAAAGACTTTGCACTCGCTGTACGTGGTACGGATGATATTCTTCTTTTTGGAGAATACTGTGTGCTGTGCTCTTCGGTATCCCCGTATCAGCTTCTATTCCTCGCACAGAGATGCTTGGATTTGCCGACACCGCCTCTAAAACTTCATCGCGTATGAAGTCATTTACGGGTCGTCCTTCACCAGCTACTTGATTGGGGAACCGCCCGTCACATAGTGATCTGTGCACATTAATGAAAACTCGATGGTCGGGATATCGCGTAGCCCTCGGATACCTTTCTCTGTAAAGTCTCGCTGCAGCTCGTCCATTACCTCTACATTCTCCATAAATGTAGTGCATATTTGCGTATTCTTGCGGAGTGTAGGTCGCCATGGTAGCACACACAAAACACAAACTGTCCAAACACAGGCAAAGGTCGTCGTAAAGAGTTCGTTTCAAAGTCCAGAGCACAAAGAGTAATCGAGTCCAATAAACAAAGCTTTAAATCGTAGTACGTGATCAATGGTAACAATAAGAGAGAGGTGCGTAGTAACGGCAGGAGGCAGTGACGCGTACTGACCGTACTGTTATCCTAAATAGCACGATCCCAGATAGCGTCACTATCTATCTCACTCGCACCTCTAACCTTTTTCTCCCTCACTCTTACCTGAATAATGGGGTACCATAAAGAAGAACCAGCAAATCGCAAAGATAGTTTCTGTCTTGCTCCCTCCTGTTGTAATAACGAATCACTATGGTGAGATGCATGCACATACCGTCCCTTACGGTCTAACCTGTTTTTTGAGAGGCCTGTTGTTATTTTTATGAGCATACAACAGTAATTCTTTAGAGGTTAGATTCAATTCGTCGTAAATTTTTCTTTCTAAGAATTCTGTAAGACATCGTAAAAATTGGGTTGTTGAGTAAAAATATTATCAAAATTTTTTTTTTTCAAATTAATGTGTAAGTATTATACCTTTTTAAAAAGAGGAATAAACGCGTCAAAATTTGACGTCACTTGCCATACTATTTTGGTACATTTTTTTTACACTACAGTCGGTCAAAGTTGCGAAATTCAATAGTTTTCCATATCACCTTTAGTTAAAATAATATTTTATTTTAAAATGGTACAATAAGTACTTTATTTTTACATTCTATTTAGACACAGCAATACCCTAGATTACAAAACCTCCAAGAAATATCGAAATTATCAGCATTAGCAGTCACAGCATTCAAAAGTATGTCACAGGGTGCTCATTTCCCCTTTTTTTTTGAAATCAGTATAATTCTGTAAGTACATGGGGTGGATTTTTTAAAATATTTTTCTGAGTACTGTTAGAACTTGGGGCATCGTGGGAATCCAGTTGGACGCCAGGTTCTTGGACACCCTGTATAGGTTTCGAGACGAGTGTGTCGCGGCTTTAAATGTCTGTTGTATATAATTCAAACACAAGATTTATTATAATTTTTCCTGTAGGTATCTGAATAAACTGATCAGTCTTTAAGGTAAGCTTGTATCAACACAGTGTCTTGTCGGCCTGGATCGATGTTCCTTCAGACATCCTGAGCTACAATGTTTGTGCACTATCCGTTGTCTACATGTACAGGATTAAATGAGAAAGACAAATACGTTTCACTCGTGTCTTCTTTACATCATAATTAAATCAATTTTCCTACAACTATTAAAAAAACCAAATACCTCCTTAAAAAAATACCATATTTCCTACCCACACGACGCCTGTCACCCCGCAGTGTATTGTTTGTTTATGCCACTGCGTTCATCTTTACATCATAATTAAATCAATTCTTCTAGAACTATTTAAAAAACCAAATACCTCCTTAAAAAAATTCCATATTCCCTACCCACACGATGCCTCTCACTCCGCAGTGTATTGTTTGTTTATGCCGCTGCGTTCTTCTTTACATCATAATTAAATCAATTCTTCTAGAACTATTTAAAAAACCAAATACCTCCTTAAAGAAATACCATATTCCCTACCCACACGACGCCTCTCACTCCGCAGTGTATTGTTTGTTTATGCCGCTGCGTTCTTCTTTACATCATAATTAAATCAATTCTTCTAGAACTATTTAAAAAACCAAATACCTCCTTAAAGAAATACCATATTCTCTACCCACACGACGCCTCTCACTCCGCGGTGTATTGTTTGTTTATGCCGCTGCGTTCATCTTTACATCATAATTAAATTAATTCTTCTAGAAATATTTAAAAAACCAAATACCTCCTTAAAGAAATACCATATTCCCTACCCACACGACGCCTCTCACTCCGCAGTGTATTGTTTGTTTATGCCGCTGCGTTCTTCTTTACATCATAATTAAATCAATTCTTCTAGAACTATTTAAAAAACCAAATACCTCCTTAAAGAAATACCATATTCCCTACCCACACGACGCCTCTCACTCCGCGGTGTATTGTTTGTTTATGCCGCTGCGTTCATCTTTACATCATAATTAAATTAATTCTTCTAGAAGTATTTAAAAAACCAAATAGGTACCTCCTTAAAGAAATGCCATATTCCCTACCCACACGACGCCTCTCACCCCGCGGTGTATTGTTTGTTTATGCCGCTGCATTCTTTTGCAACCGCAACTAGTCATAAGTCATAGTCATGACATTAGAAAGAAAGAAAGAAAAATAATTTTATTTGTTGCACATTCTTATAAACTTTCTAGGAAACAAAACCAATATAAAAAAGAACAAATACGTTCCTGCGTCAACAATATAACGCCGGTATTCTTGCAGAGCCTGCATGTATTCGGTGCATGTATATAATAAAATAATATATATGTATGCATGTATGTAACATACATAACTAAAAAAAACAAGAATTTATATAAATTAGGCAGGTGGTGGCATTTGTATGAAAAAGCCAAGTAAGTAACGTATTATAAAAATTATTAGAATGAAAGTTATTAAGTAAATATGAATAAGTCATAAGTAAAAAGTTATTAGTATTTTCAATGAGCCCTGTATATGCTATCTAGATCCACTTCAACGTCATAGTTTCAATAAAAATTTAACTTAATTTATTGTTATAATATAATCTTACTCTATAACAAAATGTTTATCTATGTATTATATACACCCTATAAAGTCATTAAAAGTAGCCTATTTTCCACAGTTTTTATATGACGATACTAAATTTTATAAAAACTGGCTTGTAATAGCTTAAGAGCAGTCTAAATAAAGATTACCTAGATTGTGATGACCGATTAATGTCGATGCTTTAATTACACCAAATAATAATTAGACGTTAATATATTGATCATCTACTCTCTTTCGCTGTTAAGGACGTTTTAAGTAAACGCGAAACTTGTATTGCTACATAATTTGTTTCCAAAGCGCAGTACCTATTGCAAATTGGGTAGCTCTCTAAAATCAACAATATATCTGCAAAAAAATATAACTGTACGGATGGCGAAGTGGTTTAAGGTCGCCTCGCCATTGCCATTGCGCCGAGTGTTGTGGGTTCGAATCCCACACGGGACAAAACTTTATGTGATCCACAAATGGTTGTTCTGAGTCTAGGTGTTCCCTGTGACCGTTCTTTGAATGTTTGTAAACTCCCCCGCGACACAGGAATGATTACGAGGCGTTGTCTTTTCTAGAAAAAAAATTAATAAAGACTTAGAGATGGGCACTATTTTTTTCGAATTATAATTGAAACAATTGAAATTAAACACTTTATACGGATTTTGTCGCGTTGTTTATTTTACTTTAAAACACTGTTATTACATAATTTTGAATGTAGCTTAAATAGTAGTAAAGTTCAATAATAGTAGTGTTAGAGTTTCAAAATTATGTAATAACAGTGTTTTAAAGTAAAATAAACAACGCGACTAAATCCGTATAAAGTGTTTAATTTCAATGTATAACATTCGCGTAAACATAAGACAATATTATGAATACAATTGTCTAAAACATTGCGTTTTAGACAATTGTATTCACCTACTTTGTATTACACACTTATGTATCGTATATATCAAATCAAATACAAAACATTTTTTTAATTTGCTGCTCGGAATATACAATAAAAAGAAATGTTCGTTCGTCATTTTCTTGGCTATCGTGTGAACGTAGCCTTATTCTGACTCGCAAACGGTACGCAAGGAAGCCAAAATTAAATTTGGGTTTTTAATAACTGCCTGAGTGGCGCGGGCGCAGCGGTAGTGAATACAACTGCTATGCCATTCGGTCTCGGTTTGATTCCACTTTAATAATTCTTATAAAGCACTGAGGAACTGTACCGATATACTATAATATAGTCTATCGGTATACAGTCTATCGGATAAACTATAGATTTAGGTTCCCCTTTAATAATTCTTATAAAGCACTGAGGAACTGTACCGATAGACTATACAGTCTATCGGTAACCTATTGCTGTCTATCGGGGTCAGTAGAGTTACTACAGTACATACGTACTGAAACCTGCATAACACATCTGCCTACCCTTTCAGGGAATAATGCGTGAATCCGTGTATATTATAGCGAGTGTAAATAAACAGTAGTGTCTACAGAAACATAAAATTCCATATGTTTGTTTATATAAACCATTTGTTTGTTATTTTAAATGGTACTAACATAACTAACATTTGGGTTTTGAAATGCCGATATTATATGAATATTACAAAACTTCATGTTATATTTAGTAAACTTGTTTGTATTTCACAGCAATAAATATATACTGGTGCAAACTTTTCAACAGATACATCGCATCATTTCTCTTTTAGTTAAAAAAAAAACTGGCATATAGGATAGCACTATTTTTTTTTGCTTCCTTTCTTGAGTAACTACTCCCGTAATAGGGATCATGTCCTGTATCCCGGTAACTTAGGAACATACAATCAACGGATACAAAGGAAATTCAGACCGAGTCTTACCACCGGTTACTGAATCGAGAATTACATGTTGAGAAGGATTCAAACTTCCTTTTTTTTTTAAAGACAACTCCCTCTCTTGTAATAAATCCTTTGTCTCGGGTGACACAAAGACACCCAGACATGAAACAAAAAATTTCTGGATCACACAAATGTTTGTCCCGTGTGGGATTCGAACCCACAACAATCGGCATAGCGGCTCTGGTGACGCGACCACTTAAACCACTAAGCCTAATTAAGTATTAATTAAAATTTTTTTTTTCTTTAGCAAGTTTTTTAAACTGTAATACTCGTAGTATATGAATCTGTATTTGAACATCATATATTTAAGTAAATGCTCGGTTGACAGCGGTTTATATATTTGAGAATTCTCAGTAAAGATTTGCTACTTTTCTCAATTCGGAAACCTGGCGTTGGTGTACCCTGTATAATGATAATTATAATATTATTGTCGTGTGATCATAATCGTACCATGTGGGATTAGAACCAATATCGGCTCGGCGCCGGCAGCGAAGTGATCGCTCATCCATTCGATACTGCCAGTACACCGAGTGATAAATACAAAAGTATATTATAAACTAATGAAAATTACATTTCAGCCATTAACGTTTTGACCTACCGGCCTGCCTGCGGCCAAACACAATCGTTTTTCGATTAAGTCTGGCATTTCAGCAATTGGCAGATAGATTAAGTAAAATTTTGTTTGATTTTTCAACAGCACTAGATATAGGACTGCGGTCTGTCTTTAACTCGTGGTACGTATGCGTTAGAGTAATATGTCTTACGGTAGGTATGTGAGAGTGTAAGCACGGTGCCACAGACTCCGTTTAACAAATGATTACGGTAACTAAATGAGAATCACCAGTGTTAAGAAAATAATAATAATAATCGTTATTTATTTAAATATACTTAAAAAGGTCTTAAAATTATAATATGGTTATGTACTATATAATATTCTGCCTCTCCATACAGTCTCCGTTTGACTGCCACGTAGAGTTTTCGAGTTCGATACCACGGCACGCACCTCAGATTTCCGAAGGTATATGCATTTTACATAGTTAATTATCGCTCGCTTTAACTGTGAACGAAAACTTCGTGAAAACCTGTATGTCTAAGAGTTCTCTATAATGTTCTCGAATATGTGTGTAAGCTACCAACCCGAATTGAACCAGCGTAGTGGACTATGCCCTAGCCCTTCTCATACTGAGAAGAGATTCGGGCCCAGCAGTGGGACAGTTTATACAGGATGTCCGGTAATTAATGGATAACCTTGAAATATCTTATAGTAAAATTGAAGGCCGTTCTATAATATTTAAAAAATATATATATTAAAAAGTGCAAGCTATAGTAGCATAGCATACTTTTGACTGTTTATCTATTAGCATAATTAGTATTTAATAATAAAACAACAAAAAACCGATGGATTTCATTCATTTATGCTCGTAGTATACAAGAAAGTTATAAATGGTAATTTAAAAAAAACACATATCTCAGGTAGTAGTTAGTATAGATTTTTTTTTCTGAACGGCCATTGGTTCAACTGTAAGATTTCCAGGTTATCCATTAATTACCGGACACCCTGTATACAGAGCTGATTATTACACTCATACAACCCTATATCTGCCAACTTACACAAAATTTGGAACTTTTCCGACATTAATTTAAACAGCTAGCATAATATAATTATTGTAACTGTACTAACAAAATTAAAACAGTCATGACTCAAACGATTTGACAGAAGACGTAAAATTCGCTTATGAACAAAGATTCATTTTTGCACATCACCATTAATTATGATCTGTTTTATTTTAATAAGAAGTGTGTTCTTGGGAGCAGCAAAATGGCCACTAAAATTCATCCTTGTCCTATTTCCAAGCTAATTAATTAAGGAACCCGACAACACGTAAATAACTCTAGTAGGTACATAAATATTGTGAACACTAAAATAATTCCTCTAGGTAGGAGACATAGGACTCGTCTATCTTGAACAGATAAAATTAAAAGCGATTATAAAATGGTGTAAATGTATTAGCATAGATAGTTATAAATTTTCAAAAGTTGAGGCTACGATCAATATCCATTATGCCTCGCTTTTTTAAATAGAACAGTAGCATGAACGTGATTGATTCCAGATTATTTCCTACAAAGAATTATGTTTGAAAATATAATTATACTCCTGAAAATGATTTCAGTATACGTTATTTTGTAAAATATACATATGACAGCTTATGAATAGCTTACTACATTTTTGAACCGGAGGAATATTAATACGGCTTTAAAGCCTGTTGTTCCTTATTTCTCTTTAGCTTACCTTATTATAAAAAACATGCGGGGCAGTCTTTGGGGACTGCCGATAGAAGTGAAACTAGCGTGCGGTAACGATGACGCGAATTTCACGCCTTTTATTCACCCAAAAAGTACACATATGTATATACACAGTATACATATACTTAACTAAAAGAAAGCGTTCGGTGACGATGACGCGGTTTCCATGATTTTTGTTCACCCAAAAAGTGCTCAACGTGCCTAAAGAAGTTTTCACTTCAAAATTTTTTTCCTATATAATGTTATCTATTAATATAGTTATGAAATTGTTTATTGGAAATCAAATATAAGTCCTATTTCTCTTCTACGCTGGGATTTCAAATGTGTTGAGATAGTAGGTAAATTTATAAATTACGTTATTCAATGAAATTTGAAATTTATTGCAATAAATTTCATTGTCTACACGGATATAGAGATAGTGTTTACACGGCGTTATCATGTATTGTCATTGAATATGTGCATTTTGGCGTTGTTTAGTATGTCCGAAATTATTAGATTAGTTTTTTTACTTATCTACGCTTTCATGTAGTTAATAATATTAATTTATAAGAAATTATAGTAACTGAAATCAATATATAGGTTTTAAATGTATCCTGTTACTGCAATAATATGATATTAATAGAAATCATCCTACACAAAAAATCACGTAGGTACGATTCAAAATAACGGTATATAAGCAAATCCTAAAATAGCAGGGTTTCGCTAACCGATTACATCACATCGTGACATTCTCGATTCAACCCGTTTAATATTACTCGTACTTAATTTGTGCGAAATCCAGCGGTTATGCCAAGCCCAATTTAATGTCTTTCTGTGAAATAATTAGTCTACATAACGCACTTCAACAAATTTGCAAATGAGAACAACGTCTACGGAGCTTCAAAATAACTTTGTAATGTTTAATAACAATGTACCTAAAATAATTTGATGAGTAAAAACAGAACGCTTAAAACTACCTTACCTTTAAGTCGAATTAAAAAATCACTCACAGAACACTTCGAAAAATGTAAAGCACAAATAATAGGCTGTTTAAACAAATACCATGACACTTACTTCCGGGGGGAAAACTCGAAAGCGCGCAAGATGGCGGCGTACTCGAAAGCGCGGGAAAACCGTAGCGGACGTCAAGTGAGACCGGCGGGGGTATCACAAAATGCCTTGTTATATAATTAATAACGACTTTATTAGTGATGGGTGTTGGAATTTTTATCGCGTAGACTGCGCCCGGCCAGCGAACATACGTGACTAAGACGGTTTCACGTGATTTTATTATAAAATTTAGGTGGCACGGGTGAAATGCTGGACGGGTTACGATGTATTTTGGATCGCGTCATAAAGTCGCGTTGCATGGAAATAATAACTGTACATGAGGTAAGGCACAGAGCTCGCCGGCTGTGGGAGGTGTGACACTATCCTAGTTCGGTAACCGAACGACAGATACGCGTAAATTAATAAAGTGTCAGATTTTCTACCAGCTATTTTCATGTGTCCACTTTTCCATTTTAATAAAATTAAAAGATCCAGAAGATAGTAACAAGAAATATGTACGGAAACGAAAATCATTTGCATGAAATAGTACCTACTGGGTATGCCTGTGTGGTGTAAGAAAAACTTTACCCAAATTTTATACATCCAAAATGCCGCAGAAAGCCTTTAGAAACTAAACCATAAAGAGCACACTTATTAAAGGAAATTGCTGGGATACCTTTCTAGCAGCCTAAATTACATTGCCATGCACAATTCACAGCAGGTACTCAACACAAGGCTATTTGACTGTATTTTTATAGGAATCGGATACTCGTACTTAGCCGGTTTCAGGTTGACTGGAATGGAAGCTTTAATTGGAGACACCAGTAAGCGTAAACCGTAGAAAAACTGAGAAGACAAGCTTCAGCATTCATTCGGATTAAATACAGCTCCAGACGCTAACACATTATTCGCAGAATATATTATGATGTTGAAATGTAGAGACACCCCAGCGACCAACGCAATAGTATTTCAGTTATAATTGAAATTAAAGTTTCAATTATATTTTGCCTTCGTCTAAACTTCAGAAAATTAAACAAAAGAGAAAAATTATAATATTTTAAATCAGTATTTTACCAGATTTACAGTTTCCACGCATTCTGAATCTATTATTTCGACAATTAATATATTTTGGATTAATTGCGGAAGCAATAGATTCACGCCCACATTTCGTCAACTACTTTAAAGAGCCACGTAATATTGTGCAATTTTATCGGTATATTTGCCGTCGTCACACTGTTAAATTTGGCAACTGCTGCTACAGAAAACTGCCTTTGTATTAGGAAGTATTCACCCAATAACCGTTTGCTTGACTTGCGACTGTACGTTTGGCCCAAACATGAAGCCCAAATATTGTAATTAGTTCTTGTTTAGTTTTATAAGCTTTCTTGTAGTTTTCTAAGCTTTCCTAAAAATAAATAAAATAAGAAATACTGAGTAACATCGATCCTCTGCTGTTTTACTGTACAGGACTGAGGTGGTATGAATCACAGACCACTTACGTCATGTAGACAAAATGGTCTCATTGCAAGACGAACTAAACTAAGTAACTATGCTATCGTAAGGACAAGGGCAATAAATATAACACATAATTATTTATGTCTTCTACAAATAGCTGACTCCATTGGTCCGGGGGCGTTTAGCTCATTTGTCATTGAGCATTTAGCCCGAGATTATGCAACTGCTGATTATGAGTTTGCGATTTTGATTCTAAAACTGGATCGTTGTATGAGGTAATTCACGGAAAATTTGGAGTGCCCGGCCGATGGCATGACGGTATGTGGTATAGAATTATCTACCGAAAAGTGAACTTGATACTCCGCTGCGTGAAATTTCAGAGATGATGAGGCAGATTACTATGTTACAGCAGACCAGGTCAAAACTACGTTAGTGCCTAACGAGCAGAACAGTTGCTTAAGCGATCGTCCGAATTGAACACGCTCTTTTGATGTTCAGTCCATCGCTTTATTCTTAGTATATAAACATTTATTTTATTAGCATTTCTCATGCTACGATAGAATGTAAATTATAATTTAGGCAAAAGAAAATCCATATAGCAGGACTTGAACCTGCGATGTCGATAAACCTTGTCGTGATTCTACCTACCAAGCTATCGTATTCGTGATCCTACGTCAAGGATTCAAATTTGCTTATATGTTTTGCAGCTAAGGCGATGCTATGCGTCGCCCATTTTAATTCTAATGAATATGAAGGAGCTTTGTTATAATGCACGCGTTTGCTATCTCATTGTACTTAGACTCAATAATTTCTGTTTTGAGCCTACGTTGGCAGTCGGCAATATTCACATAGATGGTCGGACCTTGAGTTTAGAGGCACAACTTTTTATGCATTTTATTATTTGGACTAACTTTCCGTTATCCAGAAACGACTACAAAAATGAAAAGAAATGCTAAAAGAGAAGAAATTTCCAATGAAGAGTCATGCTAATGAATAAACATCTCCAGATGCATCGAAAGTAATAAAAAGTCGAGGTAGATCCTTTGAAAAATATTTGCTATGTATGGCAATGGAAACGCTGCTGTACAGAATTTATCTGCTTCGGAAAGTCACAAAAATAACAGAAAGAGTCAACGGCAATAAAACTACAAGCCAAATAGTACATCTCAATACTTTGCAGATGCGGAAAACGCCGACCGTCACAATATTATGGCATAACAACAATTTCTAAGCACGTAAAAATTTTAAACACCATTTTATGGTTTTTTAACAGCATACCGGGGATAACTACACGACAAGTATTGCCTTAGTAATAAAACGATGTTTTTATTCGCGAATTAAAAACATCAAGCTTACGCGTTATTATTTCAATTTCTGATTTTTCCGGTGAAAGTACTTGTTTTATCGGTATGCTTAGAGATGTTGAGTTGCTCATGATTTACGGCGCGTAGTGAGATTTAGGAAGGCGGTAACAGGTGGGAGCCGTCGATTTGCCACTCTACAAGTATGTACTACAGCTAGAAAGCTGTACTACGATTACTTGCAGAATTTATTAAGGTGCAATAAATGGTAAAAATGTTATCCTTATGATGGTATTTTGCCTTGTAGATCATTGCATCTTAGCCGCTTTTTCACAACTACGAAAGCTATCAAATTAATATTAAAGAATTATTTTCCAAATCTAGCAAACAAAAACAAATACTGCACATTTTCATTTTTAATGCAAAAGGCACTAATAGGGGTATACAAATTCTAACATAGGCGTTTAGTTGGCGACGTATGATAAAAAATACAGAAAGATCGCCTAAGAAATTCTTTGCATAATAAAC
Source organism: Catocala nupta (assembly GCA_963675205.1). Lineage (NCBI taxonomy): Eukaryota > Metazoa > Arthropoda > Insecta > Lepidoptera > Erebidae > Catocala > Catocala nupta. The sequence continues at coordinate 5,506,964 of OY776104.1, forward strand.
AATCATCGTTTTTTGAACAAAAAGCATTTTAAATAGTAGAGACGAGAGACTTTACAAATCCTCAAGCCGCGGACAGTAAAAACATCCAGACTCGAAAAAACTAGTAGATCATAGACATTTTGTCCCGTATAGGTATCGAACACACAACACACGGCGCAGTGGCATTGGCTACTTAAACCACTCCGTCGTTTGTGCAATTAATCTAGTTTAACTAATAATAACATCCTTTCGATCAAATTTATACTAGACTAACCATCTTAACACAAGTGTACTCTCTATCTTTCGCTCACTTTCAAAGTCCGTTGCAACGAAAAGCCGATACGATGAGCGAGAAACCAGGAGTAGTACCAACGGCTTAATTCATTCTGAAGTACAGGGTTTAGGCAACGCCAACTTACTAACTCCTGAAAATATCTTAATACTAGATTTTGCCCGCGGTGGTTTGTTTCGCATTTGCCCCTATATTACGTCCCACATCCCAAAATGTTCCTCATTCACCCCACTTTTTAATTATTCCTTTTTCGCCCTGCATTTTTGTACATATGGTTAACAAAACAAAACATGGTTTAAAATTATTTTAAATCTTTTGTTGTCAGGTTTGTGATGTCGTGCAATCATAAGCCCAAAGTTTTACTGAGAGATCAACGAGGTATTTTAAAATATTTTTCGGCTGACACTACAACAAAAACTCCATACAAAAAAAAGAGGGACAAAAAGGAACATAATCTGGGACGAAAGAGGAATTACATTAAGAAATTAATATTTATTTATATTTAGAAGAAACATTTTTTGGGACGAATGTGTATTTCTACGCTTGGGACGAAACATCAGGGGCGAATGCGGAACAAACCCTCGCGGTTGCGCTCGCGTAAATATGGGTTAGGTTAAATTAGTTATAGTACTTTTTCCGAGATGAAAGTTAGCCTATGTCCTGTTCTGTAGCCGTGACAATCGCATACACGTTGTCCTCGTTACAGAATAGGACTTAGGCGGCTTCAGATCATTTCGAATCGGTTGTATAGTTAAGGCGTAAAATCGTATTAAAAAACAAACAAACTGACATTCGAATTTATAATATTAGTAAGGATGTAAAGTAATAACATTTTGTTCAACCAAACCGGGATTTGAATCTGGATCCTTCGCAGTTGCTACACCATCGAGGCAGTCTAGTTCAACTAATGAATAACCGATGTCCTCAACGATAAGAAATTTTCTTTTTGACTTATATTATGTCGGAGAATGCTTTTTTATTATTATGACAGATTCAAAGATAAGATAGAAGAATAAACGAAGCGAGAGATATGTGCAAAATATTTTAAGCTCCAAGGTTTATTATAAAATACTAGCAAGTTTCTAAACTGTTATTTAATTGCTAAATATACCATACTCTCACAGAATATCGACGTAGCTAGAAAATGTGCATAATGTTGTCTTTTGTTTACGCGAAAGTTATTCATTGAAACTAAACTACTATATATGGATTTTATCGCGTTGTTTATTTAACACTTTATTACATAATTTAGAAAACTGTTCCACTACTATACTACTATTAAACTTTACTAATTTTAAGCTAATTAAATTATTAAAACTATTTGTCTCCCCGTGACCATGGCTGCTGAAATGCAAACGAAACGTCGGGGAAAGTGTAAACTTAAATATAAATAGTTTTAATAATTTAATTAGTTTAAATTTAGTAAAGTTTAATAGTAGTATAGTAATGTAACAGTTTCTAAATTATGTAATACAGTGTTAAATAAACAACGCGATAAAATCCGTATACAGGTTGTCCGGTAATTAATGGGTAACCTGGAAATGTCCTATAGTGGAACTGATGGCCATTCAGAAAAAAATATGAAAACAAATCTATCCTAACTACTACCTGAGATATGTGTTTTTTTTTAATTACCATGTATAACTTTCTTGTATATTACGACCATAAATGAATGAAATCCATCGGTTTTTTGTTGTTTTATTATTAAACACTAATTATGCTAATAGATAGACAGTTAAAAGTATGCTATGCTAATATAGCTTGCACTTTTTAATATATATATACATATATATATTATTTTTTATTATTTTTTTAACTGCCTTCATTTCTACTATAAGACATTTTCAAGGTTATCCATTAATTACCGGACACCCTGTATAGCAGTTTAATTTGAGTAAATGTGCAGTCATTTACTGGCTACGTCGATATTCATCGATGGCGTAATGGTTTAACTGATCGCCTCGCCCCTACCTCTGCGGTGAGAGTAGTGGATTCGATAACCAAACGAAAAAAAAAATTGTGGCCAAGTATTACGTAAGCAAGACTTAAGTCCTTTTTAACCTTGCCCCTCTCTACCTTGTCAGCAAAAGTAAGCATACAATTTCATCCAAAATAAGCATAGCCAAGACCCCTTATTGATGCTTACGTTATACATACTTAAACGAACCCTGATCCACAAATAGTGGTTCCGAGTCTCGCTGTTCTTTGTATCCGATATTTTTTTTTTAATAAGGTGGCAAACAAGCGTGCTGCTCACTTGATGGTAAGTGGTCACCGTAGCCTATGGACACCTGCAACACCAAAGGCATCACTTACGCGTTGCCGATCCTTTAGGAAAAGAAGCGGGAAGGAGAAGGAGCGGGAAGGGGGTAAATAGGGTGATTGGGCCTCCGGCACTCTCACTCACCGAACGAAACACAACAGTAGGAATACTGCTATTTCACGTCGATATTCTGTGAGAGGGTAGTCCTTCCCCGGTCGAGCCGGATGCTCGGATTCATGCTGAAATCAGCGAGGCTTTACTACTCAAATTTGAATATTTGTATAGTCCCGGCACAGAAATTATTCCTAATGCAGGAGTTGTCTATTCTAAAAATATATTTACTGCTATGTTGTTATACTCTTACAGAATAACGACATAGCAGTAGGTATATGTATTGATGCGTTTTGTTTTGCCAATTCCTTAATTCTCTACCGTTCCATGGACATACACAGGCTACGGTAACTGCGTACCATTCCGTGTGGTTATTACCCACCAAACATCCAAAACGGACAAAAAGAATACCCAGACTTAAAACAACCAGTGTATCACACTATTTTTTACCGTGTAGGGATCAAATCCGCATCACTCGGCGCAGAGGCGAAGCGATCACTTATTCCAATACGCCTTACGGCCTTATGTGCAGTCAATATTTAAACCTATCAAAACATCATACACGCGGCGCGAACTTGAATCATCTATGTATTTTAAGTGGACTTGTTTTTTTACGTCTGCACTGATTCCTATGAAAACCCGCTAAATATTAAATCGAGTTATATGATGTCAGTGTAACGTATAATTTAGTGTGTGAGTTTGTGTGGTATAGCACTAAATTAAATTTACGTGTTTAGTGATTTCTTAGCATAAAAATATTATGTAGTAAGAAACGCATCTAGCAAGCATTTAAAACGCTATGGTAAAAAAACAGGAAAATAATACATACATTGATATCTATATAATTTTTCAGCCTACGAGCCAAACAATAAAATAATATTCTCAATTCAAAATTGTAGCCAGTGTTATCCATTATAAATAGTTACTTAGCTAGATCTACAGCTAGCAACACCTGTCGTATCGCACGAAATAAACGATTATCGTCTAATTTATTCTAGTCACAATAACTCTTTTTTCTAGTTATTGTAACACTGTCTTGTTCTTTGGCAGAATAATAAATATCTTTGACTTTCAACTTTTTTTAATATACAGATACGTAATAGTAAGTACCTACTATAACAATTTTCGCGCCAAAACTTTTCAATTACAAATTAATCGACTTTATGACACAAATAACAAAACGTGCCTTTAATCCGAAAATCAGATTGCTTTTTCTGGTTTTCGACAATTACAGACTTGCTTGCTTAATGCAAGCAAGTCTGTAAAAACAGCAGTTTTAAATGAAAGTAATAAGTATGGTTACGTTAAAATCGATTGTACAAAAAATTGCAGGGACAGTAGGTAGGTATGCAGGTACTATACATTTATGTAAAACTGAAATATGGTACTTTTATTATTTCTTGCTTTGAATATTTTAATGTTAGCAATTCATGAACTCGTGGTTGAAGTATTATTATGCGTTAGTATGTAGCTTACGATAAGAGGCATTCTCGTGCAATAAGCGAAAAGAACTTCCCTACAGTACCCTACTGCGGGTCATAACAAAACGAAAAGATTTTTGCGCTTTAATCTGTTTTTGCCATCAAATCGTTCTTGAGAGCGCATACAAGTATTTGAAACATGGGTTATATGTAGACCACCGCTATTTATAGCCCCAAAAAATACGGCAATGGACCTCATCTATACTACGAGGACAATCTAAGTATTTAATGGCTGCAGCCATTAAAGCACCTCAAACAAACATTAACATAACAAGTAACGAGATTTTACCAGGCATAGTACATACAATATAAGGGACATATTATATCAATTTATTAACGCCTTTCTTTTATGTGGGTGGCCAGAAAAATGGAAAATTCTCCTTACTGGTTTATATGATAAAGTATCCATAGGTCTAATTTCAATAGTTATGGCTGTGAAACAGATACTTTCCTTCGGCCTTAAGTCGTAGTGGACGTATTTTCAACCAAAAACAATTTAACTTTTCGATTACTCTAGGTAGGAAACGCGGCTAGCTGCAAATCAGTTTGTTAAACTGATTAAATATATTTAGTTGCTGTACCATTCTTCATTCCACATCAAAGACATTTTAAAATGAATAATAAAATTCAGATTAATCTCTAAGTAAAAGAAATAAAACAGTTGATATTTTTATTGTCGCGAGCGAAGACACGTAAAGATGGCGATTCTATTAAAATTTGAATTATTTGAACGTTTTATTCTTAACAGTAAGTGCTGCTATTCTCGGCTGGCTAATAGACCCACAAAAGTTAATATTATCCCGTTTAATCGGTGACTGACGGTTCTCCGTGTAAAAATTTGACATTTATTACTGAACGAGGCGGCTGCTGATATTTTGGGCGTACAGACTAAACGAGTACATATTTTACGAATGCGTTAAAATAACAAACGTTAACATTAATTTCGTCACGACTTGTTGATATGTTTTGGTGCTTCAACCCGATATTTATTGAACGGATCACGAGGATTAATTACTTTTGTATTTTATGCGGTGTCTTGCACAATTATTTGAGAATTATAAGAATCGTAAACAACTAATATTGTACATGAAAAAGCTGTTGTTTTGGTGATTTTATTATGATATTTATTAAGTGAAACGCCTGGGAATAATTACTATTGAATTGTACGCGGTGTATTTACACAAATATTATGATGGTTTCTCAGTTCGTCAATTATGCACATCTTATCCTTTCAGGCGATATTCCTGCCTTACTTTTTTGACTTCCTTATCATTGGGTTTGTTATTAATTGAGATATGCCATTTAATGCTACTGTTGGCTATGTTGGTGTTAACAATTAGTGTTTGTGAACTCCAATCTGTTTATTTGAGTCACCACATCATTGCATTAGTTTGAGTTTCGACTGAAAGACGGATTAGCTATTCCTGTTTACTCTTCCTTTAAGATCGACAGCAAGTACGATTTCTTTTAGACTTTCGCGATTTATAAATAATAATTATAAAAATATTTATTAAGCAAATAAAGAGATACACATTCTCAGATGTTAATTAATAATATAACTTAGGAATAGAATGTATTGTTTTGCCAAAGACTTCCTACACTAAGCTAGGTCTGTTCTGTAGGTAGTCTTTACGTTCACAATTATCATTAAAATTATTATTGACTCGATGTTAATAAATATATCATATAAATATTTTGATTTGAACATATGTATACTTAATATAATATTAGACATAGATCTTACTCGCGATTAAATATTTAAAGATAATGAATACCTATTGATTGCCCGACGTTTCGACCGACTTGCATCAATCGTGAACAACGGTTGACTGGTGCGATATTAGTGTCGACTTCGTGAAGTGCAGATTTCACCAACTACCCTCACTTGGTCTTTTTTGTTTATATTTCCACTGTCGGTGTTTCGATACACTACTCTAACAACGACTATACATATATAAAACAAGGCTTCTTGTGTATTTAAGTATTGCAGATATCACACTATTATACAAATAAGATCAAGCTACCATATTTCACAGATCAGTTTATAAAAACTTTTTTTTTTTATCGATTAATAATGTCCTTCAGCCCGAATTTCGGTCACGGCGGCCAATCTTAACTGAGGCTATCCATCTGCGCAGGAGATATTATAGGTCACAAGCGAGTGCGCAAACACAAGAGCGATCATGATCCGATGGGATGGTAATCCAACACGACTGGAATGAGATCAGGTGCAGGACCAACGGCTTCACGTGCTTTCCGAGACACAGGGGTGTCTAACACCGCCAATTTCCTAACTCCGGGCTGCTATTGAGAATTATTAACAGAAAACCCGGTAAATTTTTGTTGGCCCGACCCTAGATTCGAACGCAAGACCTCATGCACAGCAGTCGCATTCACTACCGCTGCGCCACGGAGCAGACGGATCGCCTGATCGTAAGCGACAACAGCTTGCAACACCAGAGGAGATACAAGTGCGTTGCCGGCCTTTTAAAGGACTACGCTCTTTTCTTTAAGGGTTGAAGATCGTATTGGTCCGAAAATACCGCAGGCGACAGCTCATTCCACAGTTTTGTTGTGCGACGCACAGCACCATTATTTGTACGTCAAAACTTCGTTGACGAGATTGTGAAGTGTACTGTAACTTAAATTCCTAAGTGAATGCCTTCATTCCAATTAATTGGACATTTTGTTTATTTATAATGATTTTAAACTTCTTCTGTACTTCGCATAGTGTTGTACATTTCAGTTCGAAAATAGAACGTAGTTTCTTTTTCCGTGGTTAATAAATCCTTAATTTTGATATAATTTACGTGCATTCCACTTTTAAATGTTATATTCATATTTGCGTCATATTACGATTTATTATGTTTTGGATTTTTTGCCCAATGTTTGACATTTCAATAGGGTAGGATGCGTAAATGGCAACAAGATTATTATTTATTCTATAATTACTGCGTGCCACATGCAATTTCGTCTGTGTGGTGTTAATCAAAAGTAAGGCGTAGAAACACCTTTCCTTCAACATTAACATGGCGGAGTGGTATCCAATCATTTCGCAAGCATAATGAAATTTATCATTTACTAAACACACTATACACATTTCCATACATAAAAGAGCACGTAAAGCTGTTAATTTTACTTGTCAAGATTGTCAATCTCAGTCGATATTGTTAGTAAAAGTCCTAAAAATAAGCTCCGTAACATTTTTGGAACGAAAGATAAAGATAAAGATTTATTTATTGCATAACTGTATACAGTAACTGATCATATTAATAAAACATATGTTTTCAGACCCAACAGTTTGTCCATATCGGACATGAGGACATAAGGCAACATTATAAATACATTTCATATCATTACTATTGCTTTTCACAACCATCGTTCATCATCATTGTATTTTACAACCATCAAGATGGTTGTAAAATACATTTTCAATTAACCACTTTTTTACATAGATACGTTCTCTAGGTAAGGTCTCTCACTTGAGTAGATAATAAATGGCTACCTTAAAAATTAATGTACGGATGGCGTATTTCGCCGAGTGGTTCGATTCGGCACGGTTTTGAGTAGTAGAGCCTCGCTGATTTCAGCATAAATGGGCCGGCTGGACCAGAGAAGGACTACCAAAAATAAAAATCAAAATAAATTTATTCAAGTTAGGTTACAAGGTAACACTTATGAATATCAAAGTTACAATTTTTTTTTACTGTTTATTTACATTTACTGCCACGTTCAGCAAAGCAAGGGTGTAGGACTCATGAGAAGAACGGGCAAGAAACTCATAGCCACTCTTTTTAATCGCCAAATCATTAAATTAGAAGTAAAATATAATAAGTTTTACATTAATATATGGTACGGTATAAACAATTTTTTTTTACAATCGGTAACGTAAAAATAATTCCTACTTTAATTTAAAACTGCTTCTGAGAGTTAAGCATGTCTATAATTGTCGAAAACCAAGAAAAGCAATCGTATTTTTGTATCAAAGGCACTCTTTGTTATCTGAGACATAAAGTCCATTAATTTCTCTCACAGAATATCGACGTGAAATAGTAGTATTCCTACTGTTGTGTTTCGTTCGATGAGTGAGAGTGCCGGAGGCCTAATCACCCACTTTCTCCCTTCCCGCTCCTTTTCCTTCCCACTTCCTTTCCTAAAGGGGCGACAAAGCGCAAGTGATGCCTCTGGTGTTGCAGGCGTCCATAGGCTACGGTGACCACTTACCATTAGACGGGCCGTATGCTCGTGTGCCATATAAAAACAAAATGGTTGACAAATATGTGTGGTCCACAAATAGTTGTTCGTATGTTCTTTGCGTCCATTGATTGCATGTTAGTAATGTCCCCCGCGACACAATAATTATTATTACTATTCACAGTGCAGGAGCTGTTCTTAAATAGAGCTTGTGTAAGTAATTACATAGGTGCCTGCATATAAGATTTTTGTATTTTATTTTATATTTTTTATTAATTAATATAAGTAGTGCATATATCATGGCGTTAAATTTCAATCAGTGGCACGAAGAGGAAATGAAATTCCTTCTCGTACCGCTGGTGGCACGAGTCGGTGGTACGACGAGGAGGTGGCCGTAGTTTTTATTATCCTCGTCCTATTTTCAGAATTCTTGCATACACGTGTATGTTTGCCCAACGTGCTAGGAAAGGCCTGTTGGCTTTTACATAGCACTTATCCAGTCTGCCGTCGCGGCCATTTTGCGCGAATTGCAGCATATGTCACGTTACTTCTGGGTAGTCTCGCGTGATAGCGGCGGCGCAGGTGATTAAAACGAGGATATCTCGAAACATTTGTATTGGAACTGGGTCTTCTTCTCCCTAGCCTTTATTATTCCCAAGTCACTTGGGGTCGGCTGTTCTAGTCTAATCGGAATTGACTGGATATCAGTTTTTACACGGAGCGGCTGCCGCCTGACCTCCACAACCCGAAGGTACCCTAAGGCTACCAGCGTCAGGATATTATAGGGCACTGACTTCCCAATAATGACCGCCATAGATTTTCATGGCAGCCGGAACCACGGCTTAACGTGCTCTCCGAGGCACGGAGCAGGCGATAATTGTCAATCAATACGCACATAATTTTAAAAAGTCATATAGCATTCGAAACTCAGAGGTGCGCAACGTGGATTCAAACCCAAGATCAACAGACTGCAATGCAGAGCATTGCAGCCCGTGTATCTCCCCACTGAGCTATCGCTGTTCTCATAGGAACTGTATATATACAGGTTGATTTTGAAATCGTGTAATTCCTTTTAACCACGCATTCTACTGGTGATATAGAATAACCCTGACCATATTTTTATTTAATTAGAATTATTTTTTTGAAAAATTATTGTTCCGTTTTTTTCGTGAAATGGTGTCAGATAGTCATATGTTAACCAACCGAGGCAATTTTAATTTTTTACTAATTAAAATAAAAAAACATATTAATAATTAATGTCGTAAATAATAACGGGCGGTCCTTTTTATTGCCCCTTATTATTTACGACATCAGTTATTGTTATGTTATTATTTTTAAATTAGTAAAATATTAAGATTGTGTCAGGTGGTTAAAATATGACTATTTGAAATCATTTCATGAAAAAAATCTGTACTCTAAATCTAATAATAATAAATAATCTGCCGAAACCATTATTCTAATTAAGAAAAAATATGGTCAGGGTTATTCTATATCACCAGTAGAATGCGTGGTTAAAAGGAATTACACGATTTCAAAATCACTCTGTATATATAACTTGTATAGGAACTGTGTAAACTTTATATCGTTAGAATCGAGTAGTCTTGCCCGTACTCTAGAGCCCGGTCGACTGCAATAGGCTCGCCTTATATTATGTGGTATCTAACAAAAGTGGCGTAATGAAGATGGATTAAATGCCTCCGTGGCGTAGTGGTAGTGAATGCGACTGCTGTGGGTGGTCTCGGGTTCGAATCCCGGATCGGGCAAACGCCACCAAAAACTAATTGGGATTTTCATACCAAGACTGGAGTTAAGAAGTTGGCGGTGTTAGACACCGCGTGCCTAGGCAAGGATATACAGCCGTTGGACCTACATCTAATTAGAGAGAGATTATGAGGGATATATTACTCTGCTTGGCTCCAGCTAGCAAGACCAAGATGCACCTGCGTTTCGGTAGTAACGAAAAATAAATACATACATATTCTCAACCAAATCTCGCCAGCTATGGTTTTAGTCCTGTATATGAATTTTGTGTTTCTTCGTGTTATTAAATGTGTATATCTTGTATGGGCCTGGGAAACGGTAATCTTCTTCTTTCGATATAATGTAGGGAATATAATGTAGGGAATATAGTAGGAACATAAGTTGGACATTTAAATACCACGTTATAGGGGACGAGCCTTTTGCCGTTTTCAAGGCGCAGTTCATCAGTCCATTAAGAATTTCTTGACAGAAATTTCCAATTGCATATTGCCCGACCCTGGATGTCGTTTATAAGTTGGGGCCTGGTAAGCCATACCCATCGCAGAATTTTCTAGTGCAGCAAATAAGGTAACGGGTAAAAATTTTGTAAGCAATATGGAGGCCATCGCTTGTCAGGGACGAGGCCTCTTTTAGCAAATAAACCAAGTTTGTCAATTTTCGGGAATCGAACTCGAGACTTCAGTATACACTGGCGCTGCGCCATTGAGGCAGTAATTATGAAACTGGAGCACCATAAGCAAGATAGTTAAATAATCGTTATTTATTCCATCGGGTATCTATTGTAGCAAAAGCCTTGCTACTTTCGGCAGTGAACGCTGTGCTACCAAGTCAGTCAAAATAAATAAATGTTTATCAATCTTTCTAGCTGCCTGTCCCAATACAATTGTGATTGATGCAACAAAAAGTTTAGTTAAAAAATTTGTATAATTATTTAGCATCCTCCAGCGCTTATTGTTCTGCCAACACCTTCAAACAAGTCGTTTTAGCTACTGGCAGTGAAATGTAGACATATTCTTCGTACAATATGTATAAAAAGTAACTGTCCGTAGATTAAACGACTCGTTTCTGAATATATGAACCGGGCCTAAGACTATTATACGTAATGTGATCTATTATACAGTTAAACTAACATTTATTCGGGTTTCCGTAACTAATTTCAGTAGTTTCGAACTCAATCGGGGTTATTTATCATGCGCGACGGCGTCAGGTGTCGAACGACGTCCTGGTTAGGAACCCCAACTGGTTTCGAATCTAGTAGAGCAAATCCACAAACAAATGTGAGTTTACCTGTCATGTCTTGGAATGCGAGATATATTTAAAAGCTTATTGTTTCTGGCCGCCAGTGTGCCGCTGCTACTCAAAAGGTTAACCATTTGATGGATTAATGATACCACTCACAAAAATTTCTATCCAAAACGTAATGTATAGAAAATTTTGTGAGTGGTAATCTTAATCCATCAAATGCTTTTTTGAGTCGCAGCTTCTAAGCTACGAGGCCTTCGATGACCGATGGCAACTCGCACTTGACCGGTCGTGTGAGTTGAAAACGAAACAACAAAACCCGGGTTTCTTTGTTATATTACAACGTAATCTATAACATTCACAAATTTTATTTAATTCGCAATTCTATGCTCACCGAATAATCACCGAAACAGAGAATTTGGGTCCAACTTTAGTTGTCCAACATGCTCGACGAGGTAAGGTGAGTAAAACGAGTGATAGCTACTTAGCTCCAACATTTGTCGTCCAACATGCTCGCCGATGTCGATGGTGGCAACAGAACCGATCGTTTTATTTTTAAGTTTACAGTAGAACTTTGCTCGCTTGGTGTGAAAACAGAGTAGGTCGTTCCATTCGTGAGGTTACTGTAGAACCAGTAACAGTAATTTAAGTCCAATAATTACCGTCCAACATGCTCGCCGATGATGGTGTGTTAAAAGAGCAGATTGTTTCACTCGTGAGCTTGTAGTAGAATTATGAACAGTGATATACATACGTCCAAGAATTGTCGTCACTCCCACTACTGTCGTCACAAAATGTGTGTTAATCTAGAAGATGGTCTATTTCTGTGACAAATTTAACGGTTTAAATGTGGTTAAGTAACAAACATCTTAACATCTTCATAAACTTTTACATTTAAGTACAAGTACTGGAGGATGGACAGAGCTCTGCCTCGTTGCAACTGCCTCTGCCTGCAACTGCCTCGTTGGTCAATTGGTAGTGTATACAACTGCGGATCATGAGCTCTCGGGTTCGATACCCGGGTCGGGCTTGGAAAACGTTAGGTACTAAGATTTATCGTCAAGAATTTCTTAGTAGCAATTTATTAAGAATTTCTGTCAAGAAGTTCTTAATAATTAGCCCGGAGTTAGGAAGTTGGCGGTTTTTCACCCGAGTGCGTCGGAAAGCACGTTAAACAGTGGGACCCGGTTGTCATGAACATCTATGGCAATCGTTATTGGGAAGTCAGCGCCCTAAAATATCCTGACGACTTGTCTAACCATAGAATATATTATCCTTCTGGGTTACGGAGGTCAGATGGCAGTCGCTCCGTGTAAAAACTGATATTCAGCTCAATCTCATTAGACCAGAAATAAGCGGACCCTGGCATAAGCTGGGATTAATAATCGCTAAGAAGAAGAAGGATACACGGAGCTCATCAAGTTTAAAATTTGTACAAGTTAAGTAGGGTACACCAGTGTTCATTTCATACCCTAGAGATACCCTAGAGTTGACTGCACAGAGAGCGGAGTGGTTTATGTGGTCGTCTCGCCACTGCCACTGCGAGTGTTGTAGGTTCGAATCCCATACGGGACAAAAATTTTCGTGATCCACAAATGTTTGGTTTGTGTCCGTTCTTTGAAAGTTTGTGAAGTCCCCCACTATACAGAAAACAGTCCTATTGCGGGAGTAGTCTTTTTTAAAAGAAGAATAAGAAAGGGGCTATACAAACCTAGAGAAGCCCGATTAGGAGAATAGCTCCCATCCAGACTAGAAATCTCGCACCTATAGGAACAACGACCCGACCGATCAAAAACCTTGTATTGTAAGAGATGCCAGAGTTCTTCAAGCAAAACTATGCTGACAGAGGGACTTATGGTTCGTGTCTAATACGCAGCCAGGAGAAGCTGACCTCTATTAGGTCAACAAGTGTCCACAATGGTCCTGATATCCTTTTTTCTTTATACGTTTATCAATAAAATGGGCAGTCAGATAAGTATATTAATAAAAAATTCATGAATCATCATCATCATAAAGTTAAAAAAATTATATCAGGACTTCTCTCTTCTCTTAGCCCATACATGCATTGTAAGGTAACATAAAAATCAAAGTCGATTTATTAATGAAAAAGTAATAAAATTGTATTTAGTGTAGAATTTCTTTTTACACAACGCCATCTATTGGTGAATAGCCTAAATTGTATTAAACTGACATATACAGAAAAGAATATCATGCGCCATGTTTCTCATGCAAACTGAAATTAAATACCCAATCATATAATACGTATTTAAATTTTAACTATACCAGTTAATTTTAATTATCTTGTCTTAATTTTTCTATAGGAGACCACGTTTTATTTGTGTTCTACTATAATTTTCTATATTGCTTAGACTATGCATAACGGAACGTTATGAAGAGTTGCTAAGGAATTTGAGTAATCGATAAATATTTAATAGAAGGAGCTTGAAAATGTTCGATAAAATATGATCACATTAAATAGAATCTTTATATTTAAAAATAGCGCGTTTACTGATAATTTTACCTTAGTCTGTCAAGCGCCTAGTCATCTTCTTGTAATGAACATTAATAGTGATTTCATTTAAATGTGTAAAACCTGTCTTATCGTTTGTCCGTTACGTTACATCGATAGTGCGCATCGGCGCATCTCTATTATAACTTGTACTCTCAACTGCTCTCTTGTCTATGTTTTGTGTAATGTATTCAACCAGTGTAAAATAAATTCGTTTTATTAATTTTATAAGTGAAAACTGTGACTTGAAGGGGCATGTGATTAACATTATATTAAAAGCATTTAAAATATATGAATAGGGTGAATTAAATAATAGTCTACTTCTTGCTGTTGTCATTAATTCAATAAAGAGTGGAACTACCTCTAATTAAGTGCCCACAGTGGCTATAAACAAACATCTGTAGATGTGTGCCTGCTTACACTTGTTGCACCCACTTTCAAAATGATAGAGATATAAATTTACCTGTTGGTGAGAAAGTGAATTTATCTTATTTACATGTAAAAGAATTCATTTAGTATTAATTTACCGTTACGATTGTCTAGTGAACGTGGGAAATGTGTTTTGATATTGTTATCGTCAAAGTACGTTACGATGCACCTGCAGTACATATCGTTGCATTGAGTCGAGTGCATCGCGTTTGTTAACAAGGTCTTACGGAAAACGTACCCAAATCCAGTTATTTGTTACGTGGTAACTATGGCGCAGGTAAAAAAATACACGATTCGACAAGTCAGTGAGAAATCAGTCCCAAAATGACTCATACGTGGTTACTGACATTCCTGTAGTGTTTTGTTTTTGTGGAATGCCATAGCGATGAGTAAATTGCGTTTAGGATGAACGAAAAATATACATTTTATCTATGAACATCATAGTTATCGAGTGTTCCATATTTGAAGTTATTGAGAAGTTTTATCAGTGTTATTATTTGGCGGGAACGTTTTGTGAACTGTAGTAGAGTTTATGTGTTAAAATATGCTCAAAGTGGTGTTTTTGAACTAAAGTTGCCATGGCTCAGAGTTCAGTTGACTCAGATAGACTGTCATCAGCCGGAATCTCAACTCACAGCTCTGGGACTGCAGGCACTGTTGGTGGGTCTGTAGTTGGAGTGAGACCAGGGGATGCTGTGCTCAAAAGAGAAGATGAAGATGAATATAATTTGGGACCATTGCCTCCTATGTGGGAGAAGGCATTCACACCTTCTGGAGAAGTGTACTTCATTGAGTAAGTATACAATATTTACTTTTATATTTATTGTTCTTCCTTTTATATTTTAGTTCTAAATTAAAATAATATTGTATAAGTATACTAGAAGTCTGGTAATTACATTCCCTATAGATTGGTTTTGTGAAATTTTGTATAAAAAGGATATGTTAGTAAGGTCTGATTATATACCAAACTGATTATCATTAGCTGTGATATTAAAATAGCTAATAGAAACTTTATATAACTATAATTTCTATTAAATTATCAATAGAATTGATTATTAAGGTCAATATTTTATTTAGATTGAAATCAATTCAGTTGAGGGGAGAATAGGTACTAAATGTAAAAGGATAGGACAATAGTCATTATATTGTATATGGTAAGGCAAGCCCTGGCTTCTTGTCCTTTTTTGTATCCAAGGCACTGTTGTCTAAGGAATCAATAATTATTCATTAAAAAGTAAAAGGCATTTGCCCTATATTGTGTCAATATAGACAAAGGCCTTTTACTCAAACCATATTATGAACAATTCTATACAGAATTGTCCATAATATGATATGATGCTAGCCATTAATAATCAAAAATATTGCTAATAAAGGCCACTTTTGTACATATAATATATAACAACTTGTTGTAATATTTACTAATGTATATCAGTGACAATAAAATGGTAGTATGATGCATAGGTATGTGAATGTGTTCGGACCATCTTTGAGCACCTACAATATTGTAAGGGATTAGCAAATTTTAGCACTATTTACAAGGAGATAATTTGAAATCAGGAAATACAAACTAGGTGTTTAACACATTGAATGAAGATTTAAGAACAATATTCATTGAATTGTAAAACAGGTTTACTATTGGTCTCCAGTTATTTATTTATACTTTCCTTAGTGACATTTATTGTATCCATGTCGGGCTTCCATGCTCTTTGATTTTCAGTTAGTAAATTGATTAAGCCTAGAAACATGTGTTCTAGATAGCATTAGGGCCTTACTATTGTAATTATAGGCAGTTACCAATGAGGCAGTTTATAACACAAGTAACAGTTATATATGTATAGACGCATTGATCTGAATACCCTACATGGGATCAAAGACATATTTCATGGTTATATTTTTTAATCTCATGGTATAACAAATAAGTCTATGGTCTTGTCTACTTAATACATTTCCAAGTTATATGCTGCTACGGTAAGTCTCTAACAGAATAACCTAATAAATATTGTCCAGACTGAATCACCAGAATCAATGACAAAGCAACTTAATAACCAACCAAACTGACTGGCTCAACATATGTATAATGAATTACTTTAACAATTTTGTTCTAGCCACAATACCGGCACTTCACATTGGTTGGACCCTAGGCTAGCCAGGGTTCGCAAGCATTCACTTGGAGAATGTGGAGAAGATGAGCTGCCATTTGGCTGGGAGAGAGTCACAGATGAAAGATATGGATCATATTATGTTGACCACATCAATAGGAGAACTCAGTATGAAAACCCAGTGCTTCAAGCGAGGAGACTTAGAGGTAAGCTCATTAAAAAATATGTCATTAAATAGTTTTATTACAGAACTGTTTAATCAATATCAGATTTATTAAGTGTAAGTAGATAAATCAACTTAACTAAGAAGTACCTTTGGTACTAAATGCCACTTTTATAAGTTTTATGCTGATAAGTTCAGTCCACTCATGGAAGGTCTTTAAGAAAAAACATATAATATCTAACCTGTATATAAACTGACCACTACTGAGCATGGTGCCTCCTCTCAGTTTTTTGAGAAGGATTCCATCATGCTAGCCCAATGCGGTTTGGTAGACTTCACTCATTTATAAGAATTCTCAGACATGTAGGTTTATTCACAATGTTTTCCAATGATTGTTTAAAATTAACTTCAAAAAGTCAGAAGTGCTTTGAGTGCTAATTCGTGACCTCTGGATCCCCTTTAGGCTCCCCAGACTAGGTCAGAAAATACACTATTTTAACATTCTACTCTTTTAAATACATTGCCTTTTTAAAGAAAAGTACCATATAGTCAGTAGAAGTAGATAGCTATATTTCTGTTGAATAAGTTACTCTTAGAATGCATTAAAACACAAATGTTGCATTCTAAATGGTAATTTTAAATTTAATTACTTTATCCGATATAATCGTGATCGGCGTGAACGAAGTTTGATGGCACAACGTGGTACGTAAAACTACATTGAAATTAATTTACGTTTATCATATAAAATTTCTTAACTATCCGGTATATAAAGGTCTGTCACACTAGCATTTCAAACGGCGATTTCTTGACGATAACTTATCAAATCTTGAATCTCCAATGACGCCGCGAGCTTCTAGCTAGCTGATTTTAGGATTGTTACCATTACTGACTAATACTAATGAAGAAATATTGAGAAAAATTAAAAAAGACAATGGAACTAATCGAAAAAAGAAGAGCAACCACGATTGGTTACTTAGACATTATCAAAAATTGAGTTGCCCGCGGCTTTGCTCGCGTTAATATAAATTTATTTATTATTCGAATTGCAAATAATTTTGCCAATAAATTTCTGTGCCTCGGGCACAGTACTTTTTTTCTAGATGAAAGGCACTCTATGTCCTTTTCTGTACACCTGACAAAGTAAATGTGTAGAAATGAATGAAATAACATGATGCTCGGTCAAGTTGTTAACGCGTGAAAGCGTAATAAACAAATAAATCGCATTTATATATAGTTAGGATTATAGAGGGAAAATAGGGGCAAACTGCATAAGAGGAAGACTAAGAAGAAAGTACACAGATCAACTGAAAGCAAAAAGTAAATGTCGTGACAGAGAATTGAAGTAGACAATGGATTGAGAAAGTACTCTTTAACTTTTTAATAGATCGATGGACTGTTACTGTCTATTCTTTATTTTTCTTTAAAATGATAACGAGTTATAACTTGTATTTACTTCAACTGTAAAGATACTGTTTCAACATCGCGACGATATCGCCGCGTACTTGCCGCGGTCTTATTTCGCTATGAAATCGTCGACCAAAACGCTAGTATGAAAGTGTCCTAAACAATTTATCAAGTCAATATTACGACTCGCTTTTACGACAAAACCATTCAAATGTCCGTAGCCCGCTGTCCCTATTCCCTGAAGCGTAACGATACACATAGATTATGTCGAGTGTATTCAAATCGGGAAGGGCGTCTCCAGCCAGTAGTTTTGGGGGTCAAGACAGTATTTATGTTTAATGTAAGTGTAACAAGCATAAATTGAAACGTTTTAATCATTTATTACATTAGATTTTCTTGTGATGTTTATTGTCTAATATACATACTATTAGATCCTCTGTGTTAGTACAAGCGGTCGCCTCGCCACTGATACTGCGTGAAGTGTTTTGGATTCGATCCCCAGACTGGTAAAAAGTTGTGTGTATTTGTTAATAGAATGTTTGTAAAGTTCCCGAGACCTAGGCGTTATACCGAGTGCTGTTTTAAAACCAATACTAATATCATAAATTTAAAGAGTTTCTTTGAACACGCTAATCTCTGTAACTACCCGTCGGATGAACAATAATATTTTGCTTTTGATAGATGTATTCTTGAGGAGCATTATAAACGTATAAATATTACGCTACGAGCCACGGTAGCGGAGCAGTAATCATAAACGTGGGTGAAACCACGATGGACAGCTAATTTATAATATTAAAAGGACATCAAAAATAATGATTTGAATTGAATTGAGTTGATTTAAAAAAAAAAAGCAGCGATAGCTCAGTGGGGAGACCAACAGACTGCAATGCAGAGGGTCTCGGGTTCGGACCCACGTCGCGTACCTCTGACTTTCGGAAGTTATATGACTTTTCGAAATTATGTGCGTATTGATTGACAATTATCGCCTGCTCCGTGCCTCGGAGAGCACGCTAAGCCGTCGGTCCCGGCTGCCATAAACATATATGGCTGTCGTTATTGGGAAGTCAGTGCCCTATAATATCCTGACTCTGGTCTAACCTTAGGGTATCGTTAGCCTTCGGGTTGCGGAGGTCAGGTGGCAGCCGCTCCGTGTAAGAACTGATATCCAGTCAAATCCGGTTAAACCAGAAAAAGCCGACCCCAAGTGACTTGGGAATAATAAAGGCTAGGTAGAAGAAGATCAAAAATAACGATTAGCATTTTGATTCTGAGCCGTATTCTTGAGAAAGGTTTACGCCACACACACAACACAGGAGCAGTGTTCATAATCGTGGATGAAACTACGATAGACAGGTAGTTTATAATATAAAAAGGATTCACTGGCTATGCACACAATGAATGTCCGACAGTGGTTAGTGGGACATATTGTTCACAGTCATATTATGTATCATGCTTTTGTTTAGTCAGATACACCGCTACGTTTCACTTTTGCTTCAATAGGGTAGTTGACTCACGTTTATTTAAATCCAAAGTTTACATTACCAAGATGAGATTAATCAAACATTGTCTCTGCCTCTCTTCCTGGCTATTTATCGCACATGGTGGGATTGTCAGCTTTCTTAAAATAACAAATAAAAACTTACGTCGCTCAATAGGTTCACATTTTTATATTATTTAATTCAAATACATTACCCAAACACTAAAATTCAAACATATTTTTAAATTTACTCAGAAATAAATAGATACAAGCGTTTTAAATTTTTTTGTAGCGGTAAATGACAAATGACAGACAAAAGATGCACGATACAAGCTGTGACGTAACTGCTATTTAATGGCAGCTGTGCGAGGGAGATAGCGAGACACTACAACCCCAGTTCTTCTGAATCCAAATTTAAAATATTATTTACTTCTTTATTATGCAACCGATTTTGATACTGTTACTCTAACATAATGAACAAAATCAAACAGAGGCATTTCCCTATGTTTGATTTTGTTCATTATGTTAGAGATATTTGCCTATTTAGGCAACTACCCTTTTCATAGCAAAAAATGTCAGCTTAGTACGCACAAAGAACCACAGAAAACTAAATACAAATCTCGGTTCCAAAAGAAAACGTGGCATATAATATGTTTTTAACTGTTCATTAAGTAAAAATCAATCTTGTTTTCTGTTTCTTTAATTTTGTGTGGTATATCGTGGATAAGTCACTGAAGCGCACTGAATGAAATAATATAGTAGCATGCAAAATCCAATAATACTAATTGGCGCAGAAATCCAATCCTTCCATTCACGCTTATGCCTAGACCAATAAGGCTTCCTATATAAACCAACTCTCACACTGTTAAATAACACAAAACTGACTGCAGAAAACGTCCTCATGAGGACGTTTTCTATAGGTCTAAATACAACATTTGTATTGGGTTCTCCCACATGGGAGAAAAAATTATGTGATGCATAAAATATTGTTCCGGGTCTGGAAGTTCTTTGTGTACATTGCTTGAATGTTTGTAAAGTCTTCCGCCACACAGGAATTATTCCTAGTGAGAGAGATATCGTTTTTAAAAAACAAAATACAAAAGAATTAAAATTATTAAATTAACCAAAGTCCATTGCAAAACAGTTAAAACGCAATTGTTTAAATTATAGCTATCTCTTTCGAGTAAGCTTTATCTATAACATAAGTGGGTAGAGTTACAAATAACAAAATGACCATTTTCAACATCGATTACTATGAAAGTGACATTATATGTAGTGTATAGTATAATTCCTACTAATACTTTGTTTTCGCTTTAAGGCAACTTATTAGTTGAACCTCTCCACCGTTATTTTATTCTTATTTCGTGCTGCCGTTGATAATTGCCTTATAGTAAATCTTAATAACATTTTACCCGAACTAAGAATCGAAAATGCAACCTCACGATCCTTCACAAACCTATACGGTAATATCAACTAGAGTCTCATGTCTCATAAAACCTCAATCTCTACTTACCCTTGCCAAAAAAGGAGCAGTAGGACCCGATCAGCCTGGTTGAACTAACCTGCCGTACAACCAAAGCGATCCCAATCCAATCTGGGACACTGCAAGGAAGGTAGTGGATGAAGGGAAGATCGGCTAGGCTCTAAATGGTTTTCAAACATTTAAGTCACCTGGTCCAGACATGGTTTATTCCATTATCCTACAACAGGGAGCTGCGGGTACAACAAAGGCCAAATACGCCTACTCACAGGAGCGTTCACTGGTCATTTTGGCACCAACGACTTCCTGTGTAGATCAAACAGTTTGATCTGCAGAGCCTGTGGTGAACAGGACGAGTCCATATCGCACCTACTGTGTGAATATGATGCGTTGGCTGGATTGAGGATGGGTTTGATGGGCTTTGGATATCCAAACCCCGAAGACTTAAGGCTTCTCCCTCTGAAGTGTACGCTGCGGCTGATGCAGTGCATTCATAAGGAGATAGCTAAAGGATAGATCTTGGGGCCGACACAAAACATCCCACTGGGTCGAAGTATCGCGGGTCTGCACTGACTGGCCCCCGTATAAGTTAAGATACCCTTGCCAAAAACGTTCGTGATCCCATTCATGTAAGAAAGTATACCCACAACATTTTAATACAAAACGAAGCAAAATATAAACGGAAGACGGACAATCAAGACGTATAGACAAAGCGGAATAAAATCATAGTTATGCAACATTAAAGTTACACAATAATTATACTAGTTATGTGTTAATTATACATAGATGTAATAAAAAATGAAAGTCAACGCGTATCTCACTATCGTGGCTAAATAATAGATATGTATAGAATATATTACCTAGATAATATAATGGATTCAGTCATTGTTTCATGGAATTATTTTTAATTATATACACGTATTATACAATATGGTTGCATTATTGTGTGTGTATTGCAGTTAATTTGTTGGTTGGTTAGAAGGGTGTGTAATCGTATTCGATTCCAGGAACAGGCAATATTTTATTCAAATTAATCGCTAAGAAGGGTTAGAGAGTTTAGTGAAATTACTGAATTTACACTTAGTTTAGTTGTAGTTCGGCAAAAGAGTATGAGAAGAAACCTGCAAGAAATACAGTAACACTTTTAAATTACCATTCAATTATAATTTCAGTATTTTACTACTCATATGTACAATTGTGTTGCAGCCATTATACTATTTATTATTGACTATTAAAATCTGAAACAAAATAATAGTAAATATTTAATAATAGTAGTATTATAAAAATTCATGCTGGATTTTCGACGGGTTAGTCCCATTTGCTACCCCCAGCATTGCCCCCTCCGGTGGCGAATGGGACATTTTCTAAAACAAAATATCCCATTCGCCACCCCCTGCATTGCCTCCCCCGGTGGCGTTGTTATTTGTTTTATTTTTTAATAGTGTCTAAAACTACAAATATCGCTTTGTTATTTTTATTTTTCTATTTTTATTTCTAAAACAAATATCCCATACAATATTTTATTTGGAAAATGTCACATTCGCCACAGGAGGGGGCAATGCGGGGGCGGCGAATGGAACTAACCCATTTAAGACCACTGGGTGATCTTTTCAAAGACTGGTAGTTCCAGTGATTAGTGTTGCCAAACAAATAAACTCTTCAGCTTTCTAGTACATACATAAATTAGTATACGTCTTCGATGTTTCATACTAAACGTAATCAGTCAACTAAATTAATGTCAGTTTTCATGAAACTGTTTTATTTCAGTCCGAGGAAGCGTAATAATTCATATAAATGACCGACTAATGCCGTAATGGTCCAGTTGGCTAGTAATAATTTAGATAGTACTTGTTTTATAACTGTTATTGGAAGATGATGTGTACTATCACGCTTTTTATATGTGTTGGTAGTAGCAGAGTTGTGTAATTTATGTTTGATCTTACGTGTTCGTGTTAACAGTAAAGTGGGTATAGAAATCATGATAAGCATAAATGTTGTTAATGTGTAAGATCAATCTTGGACTGGCGTTGATGGATTTGATTCCCGGATCGGAAGGTGTTATTAGATATTACATTTAAAAAATTCTGAGTATTAGCTGTATGTGTTCAATAAATATTAATACCAGCCAGCGCTCCATAATTATTACGTGAGGTCTAAAACCATAGATGGCTACTTCTTCGGAGAAAGAAGGTTTACGACTAATCATCATGTTTTAGGGTTCCACTACGGGCAATTTTTTTAAGGAAATTTTGCATACCGATAAGTAATCAGACGTTATGTTTGATAAGTAGTCAGACGTTATGTTTGGTAGACGACTATAGGATCACCCCATGTGTCTGTACCTGGCAATTGACCACACCCTGCAGTTTAACGAATGCACAACAATTAGTTCTGTATTTGATCTACCGAAATATATATA
Source organism: Catocala nupta (assembly GCA_963675205.1). Lineage (NCBI taxonomy): Eukaryota > Metazoa > Arthropoda > Insecta > Lepidoptera > Erebidae > Catocala > Catocala nupta. The sequence goes on from OY776104.1 coordinate 5,530,267, forward strand.
ATACGTAATTAGTTCCGTTTTTGTATTTATAAAAATTAACTTAAACTATAACAGTTAGACAGCGATGTACTTTTAAATTATACTCTTTAGAAAAATAAAATCTACCTAGCCGATTAGTTCTATATCAGCTCTAATTACCTACATATTTACAGCAGGGTGTGGTCAATCGCCAGGTACAGATTACAGACACATGTTCACCCCGTGTTACAAGAGACCTCCAATAGCTAAATGAGGGTATAACACGCCCGCCTAAGTATCTACTTAGGCATTTGAAGTTTATAGTCCATCGTTAGACTTTGAGTTCTTTCCAGCTTTGGGTCTTAGGTATTACGATTTTCTGTTAGATCATTTTAAGTACCCAGCAAGCGTTTTAGAAATGTGTCTGCTAGACGGTTGTAAGTTCGCCTCTTGTAACATAAGTCTTGAAATGACTTAACCAGACTTTTCACCCGACTACGGCGAAGCCAAAAGGAAGGGTAATGATTTTGGCAGTCTGGGTATGTATGTTTGTATGTTCCACCGTAGCGCCTAAACTCCTAAACTGATTTTAATGAATGAGTTGTTTGTCAATGGATTCGTAATAATAGCCCGGGTGACATAGGCTACATAAATTTTAAATTCGTCATTTTTAGACCCCTTTTTGATTTTTCTATTTTCTGTTATATTCTGTGCCTTTTTTATCATTTCGTTTTTCACGTATATATATATATATATATATATTACTACTATTATTTTCTTTGTAATGTTTAAGAGTGTAATCTATCTGTAAATATTATATGGTAATTAAAGTCTTAAAAAGTTTATCTGCTTAGCCCTCCAGCGATATACAGACATAAGAATGCACGTCAATAAAAATTATAAAACACTCACCACTATGAAGGTGTTGAAGTAAAAGCTGTGATATTTAAAAGCATCCAATTACGCGTGACGGGCACTGATTTGCGAGATTATTCATGCGAATTTACATAACATAACTCTCGATCGACAAAACAGTAGAATAGATTCTCACACAATATGCTGTGTTTACAAAATATCTTATTCACGTAAAAATGTTGATCTCTTCTATCATATTAATACCCTATAGAAAAGGGATCGACTCTTTAAAGATGCATCAAATATGTATGCCCTTCATCGGACACGCTTTTTTTAGACGGCGAAATTTGCAATAGTTCAAACAACGGATATAAAGACATCTAGACTAGGAGCAATGATTTGTGGCACACACATATTTTTATCCCGTATGGGGATCGAACCCACAACACTTGGCGCTGTGGCAATGACTTGATCACGACTTAAACCACTATGATATTATATGCTTATCGAAAGCATTATATAAAAATAAAATGTTTTTATTTCGGAAACAAGTCCATAGAGTGTTAGTGACAATATATTCTTACAAGCTATATTAGTACTACAGATAGGGATAGTGATTATAATTAATATTAGTGTCTTTGACGAGCTGGAAGCGAGTCCAGTGTTGCATAATACCACTGTCCGCTTCCAGCCTCGCCGAGACCACCTTCAGGATGCTGTTGGTGCTACTCCGTACCCGCCCAATCAGAGATGCTATGCGCTTTCTAATAATGGCCGAGAGGCTATCCACCTCAGCCGCAGCCAGCATCCCCGATGCACTGCAATGACGAGGCAGCCCCACCAGCACCCTGAAGGCGTTGTTGTACTGAGTGCGTAGGGCCCTGTACGCTCCCTGGGTATACTTTGTCCACAGGCTGCACGTGTATAAGGAGTGACAATATGCTTTGAACAAAGTTATTTTTACACTATTAGTGCAACGAGCAAACCTGCGGGACAGCATATTAGCCCTAACACACAGTGCCCTACGCTCTCTTTCTAAATCTAGATCATCATTAAATGTCTCCGTGACCCAATGCCCCAGGTATTTAAAGCTATGAACCTGTTTCAATCGGGATATGGGAAAATTTAAAACGATTTTCTCCCATAACCCGATTGTCCAAATTAAAGCTTTTTGCGGTGAAGTGGATGTGTTTGAAAATAAAGTAAACGCATTTAAAAAAAATCGGGTTATGTGACTGATTACAAATTATTTTCTTAGCGTGTCCTACAGCTACTCAAAGATCTCTGCTATTATATTTAAAATCTGGAGCAGTCCAGTGAGAACGGCACTTTCTTCCTAGAAGATCGCAGTACTAACAACATTGTTCTGTGATTCCCTTCTTAACAGAGTTTCAAACTTCTTAAAACGGGGCTAAGCTGAATAGGACCCAGCTCAGCGTTTTATTTTTTGATCAGTAATACGCGACTTATATTTCTAGTACTCCATAGGCCTCAGTAAACATTAAGCGAGCCGTGTGCTTGTTTACACCATAACGTTTACACCATCAATTATCACATCAACACAATCATACGTGACCTCAAACTGATAATTTTTACGGTCAGTTTGACTAATTAATAGTCATTACGATAGGGTGATTGGATGAGGAATCCCAACGTGTTTCGTAGTATTCTCAAAAATGTCCTGTGAAAATATTCGGTATAGAGTAAAGCAAACTATAAATAATGTCGTTTTAACAGTAAATTTAGTCATCTTGTATCCTCTTTATTCTTAAATTTCACTTACATATCGTGGATTGTGGCTTACCAAACCACACTGAAGGCATGTAAGTACTATACTCTAAACTATTATACCTATTATTTTCTACCGCGTATTTTAGTAAAACAAGTCGGTCTTTTACGCTTAAATTAAGTTACCGTCACTGAAGTCAGAGTCTTTGAGCGTAAGAGCTCCGTCATTAAGCTAAACATCTCTAGACAACGATAAAAACATTGTGTCTGGATACCAGCGTCCGTACCCGAATGAACTAATTAAATTAAGTACTAACAGGTACAAAACGACTGTCTGAGTGGCATAAATTTGAGCTCGATCGATCTTGGTTTCGATCCCGCCAGTGTCTGATGATAAATTCTCAGTAGCTGCCCGGAGTCTGGAACTGCGCGCGATAAATGAACGTAGGCTGATATACAGGCGATCAAAACCTATATCAGTCGTAATAGCTATGTAATACACCTCTGCCTACCGCTTCGGGGATAACAGTCGCCAGACTGTGTGTGTATTAGTAGTCGGCAATAGGCTCCCTAATACCTGGATCATAAACACACTAGCGACTCGCCCCGGCTTCGCACGGGTAGTACAAACCTTTACAAATTATACACATAAACCTTTCTCATGAATCATTCATCAGTCATCTCTATATTGGTGAAAACCGCATGCAAATCCGTTCAGTAGTTTTTGAGTTTATCGCGAACAGATCGACAGACGCACCAGGAGACTTTGTTTTATAATATGTAGTGATAACTAGCGATGTGGTTACAATCAAAACTGCAATACACCTATTACTAACATTTCTGAGATGTATAAGCTTCTCACACTGAGACTGTCCGTGCCCAGCAGTGGGACAATTTATATATACCTAGGGCTGATATTGCTATATAACAAGCTATATTGAAAAGTAGACGTTATTTGGCGGAAGTCCATTGTAATAAAATTATTGGCTCATTCGTTACCAACGGTCCTTAAGATACCTCGCGCTGAGGCGAAACACGTGTCGATGCATATTTTGTACTCAAAGTGGAATACGCCCGGGTCCCACGTCGTGTCTGTCCCTATTCAGAGGAGTTCGGTATTGTCAACCTTTTTCTATTCTAATAGTTGGGGTCGGCAATGCGTGGCAGGTTCCTCTCTTCCCAATATTTTTTACCCAACTGCGTCAGAAGGAGGATAATGTTTTTCGAGTGTATGTATGTGTGTATGTATGTCCATTTATTTGGCACGCCCTACAGCCCAAACGGCTGGACGGTTTTTGACATATGAGGTGTCGTTGAATTCATCAGAATTGTGATAGTGACATAGGCTTTAAATAAATTTTCTCAATGGCGCCCGCAAATGAAAAGAAAAAGGGGTGTTTATTTTTATTTATTTATTTATTCTTAGCAATATGGGTATCAAATGAAAGATCGTAAAAAGACCATTTCAAAAATACAGCCTTGGTCAAAAGTATGGAGCACCCCTATAAAAACTGCATTTTGTAAAAAGTTTTGTATAAAATGAAATGAAACAACTTGTGTACATTTTAAACGATCTTTACTTTGATATAAAATCAATATTTCGTCGGCCACCCTTAGCCGCTAACACAGTAGCTATTCATCTTGGCATAGAGCCTACAAGATTTTTACATTGTTCTTCAGTTATGGTATTACATTCTTGGCGGAGGCGTATTTTTAGTTCTTCTTTTGTTGTTATTGTGTGGCATCGGACCTTACGCTTTAGGATTCCCCATATATGTTCTATAGGATTAAGGTCCGGTGACTGTGCAGGCCATTCCAGGAGCTCAATGGAATTTTCACGAAACTATGACATTGTGCGGGCTGACTTATGGCATGGTGCGTTATCTTCTGGAATTTAACTCCATCCATATAAATGTCACCAAAAAGTGTAAAAACGAAGGCAATAAAGCTGATTCCAAATACATTCATGTATTTTGTAGAGTCCCTTCGGCCCTCATACACAAACTTTTCGCTGACTCCTGTATCAGACATGCAGACCCAGGTCATCCCGGTACCTGTGCCGTGTTCTACAGTCGGGACCACACACTCTGGCATAAATTCTTCTCCCCCACGGCGACGCACGAGGGGTAGCACCAGGGGTTCCAAAAACCAAATAAAAACAAAATAAATAGAGATTAACTAATCATGAAAAGACAACAGTATAGCTTTTTAAATTTCAACAATACTTATTTATCCATTTGGACATTCATATTATTTAACTTACTTCAAAGTTTGATTCGTCCGACCACACAATATTTGACCAGTCTTTTTTAGTGTAATGTTGGTACTTTAAGGCCCATGCATAGCAAGCCCTTTTATTATTGTCTGAGATCAATGGCTTCTTCCTGGTTTTACACCCTTTGAGACCAGCTTCCTGAAGTATTCGACGAGTAGTTTTGACAGAAATTGTGTTGTTACTCGCCACTGAGAACTCAGCAGCGAACTCGAAAGACATTTTGTCCTGTTTTTCAAAGACTCACAAATATTCGATCTTCATGGTCACTGGTAATACCTTTTCGTCCAGTTCTGGGCATATCGCTGTGCGTACCGGTAGTGGCGAATCGCTGAATGGTAAATTGCACCGCTTGGCGCGACCACTTAACAGTTCTGGATATCTCAACTTGGGATTACCCTTGTCCATGAAAAGGTTGTATTTTCACACGTATTTCAAGAGATAGTTCGGATGTTTTAGGTATTTTGTATCGAAATTAATATAACTGAACACAAAATAATACAAGAAGTGCGCTGGATGACGGTATGTGTACACAACGACGCAAAATAGTAAACCGAATTAAAGATTGGAAATTACTAAACGGATGAGATGCTTTGTATCGGATGTTTTATTAGCCTAACTGGGTACACTATTGTTTTAAATATCTTTTTAGATGCCACCTAATCCATATTTAAATAAAATGTGTTGTTTTCTACTGCAAATATTACGCACGTGAAAAAAAATGAAAAAATGTTGGCCAAGGCTGTATATGTATCATATCACGTTTATATTACTGTTTTAACACATTGTCAAAAAGCGTACCAATTATATATCTATCGGGACGCCCAATGTATCATTTTCTAGCAAGAATGTATTCAAGTCAGGAATGCCATTGCCTGTACTTAGTTATATATTAAAATAAAACTCGGTTAATAAAACTAAAAAGACTGAAATCAAATTATTATTAGAAAACAAAATGCCATTAGAATACAAGTGCCGCATGCGGTGACAAACGTAGTTTTGGTAGATCTTTCTTTGCCCGTAGGTACCAAAAATATTGTTTGTCCCCGCTTGCGGCACCATAAAGTATTTAGTTTAACATATTTGAATATAAGCTTACAAAACAATGCATTAATCAGTCGAATTTTATATGGATATTGTGATACTTGTTTTTCTCTTTTCAGTTCATTACTTTTAAGCAGTCAGGTTTTTGTTTTCTTATAATAATTTTATATTAGGTACAAACGTCAGCTAATGTCGTACAATATTCAAAGTATCTAATTATTGCCCAAGGTTGTATACATCATTTGAAACTACTGCTTTAAATGTGCAATATCTCATCGATGCTCCACATTAACATTTACAAACCAGTAAATATTCATGCATATCGATATGCTAATTTGTATTCTGCACTAAATGAGCACATTATATGAATATTACTTAGTTTCGTATTGTATGTTGTTGATAGATTATTGCCATTCCTCTTACGGAACCGTTTCATCTATGCTAATGAATATTGTAATTCAAAAGGAAAGATTTGTTGGTTTGTTTGTAATCGATAAACTCTGAAACTACTGGACCGATATTGATCTATCTTTCAGCATTAGAAAGCTACTTTATCTAGATAAAGATCTCGAGTTCGATCCTATACCACACACCCGTGATTTTTTGTTAAGTTGCGTATTAAATCAAAGAAGGAATAGGAAAACATCGTCAGTAAATTTTACGTCTGTGAGTTCTCCGTAATGTTCTCAAAGATAATATGTAATGGCTGCCAAGCCGTACTAAGTTAGCATGGTGTGCTATATAATAACCCTTCTTATTTTGAGAAATCCGAGACCCGTGCTAAGCAGAGCGAATTTTTAAATAAATAATAGTTAAAAAACACGCTTTATTAAAAAAAGTATTATTTAATTATTTTCTACCTTTTAATAAAGCGAGATTTTTAGTTTTTTTTATACTATTATTTATTTTGATTATTTTAAATTATTACCTACATAGTTACTAAAAAAAATGTTTCTTATTTTATTGTCATTGATCCTCGATAAGTATGCAAAGTTTTAAATCAATCCGTCGGTTTGAAAGGGGTGAAAATCACGTTCAAAGATTCCACAGATAACATAGATTCACAGATACATACCAAGCTAATAAAAGCGTGTTAAAAACACGGCGGATATATCTATCCCTCAGGAACAGTCCTTCTTTTTTTTTTCTATATAAAACATAACCTTTTCTGGTTACGGCGTGAAAGCGTAACGAATAAACAAACAAACTCACATTCGCATTTATAATATTAATTAAGATGAGGCCGGAGCAGCGCTACTACAGTAGTCAAGAAATTATTTTTATCGCATTATATTATTTTATTCATTATAACATTTGTATATTTCAGCTGAAAAGATGTCATCAGAAAATGGCGGCACAGGCCAATCCAACGGGCCAACGCCGACAGGGGAACTACGTGGCGAGAGATTTACCCTCACTCTGACTAAAGGCACTCAGGTAAACATTATGAATCATAACGTTACGCTTATAACTAAACTAGCTAACGCGCGGCTCCGCCTGCGTGGTACCTACATCAATAAAAAAACCCTATGCCCTTCCCCAGGTTTCTAACTATCTCTGTACCAAATTTCATTTCAATCAGTTGAATGGTTCAGCCGTGAAGAGGTTACAGACAAGACTTACTTTCAAATTTATAATATTAGTAACAATTATCAAAGGATTAGAGATAAGCGAATAAATATATTCTCAAAGGATTAGGCAGAGGTAAACGAAATATATTTCTAGGTTTTTTTTGGGTAAGCTCACTGTGTCATCGATCGCTTTGATTTAATATCACATTCTTTTTTATTTTTCGTGTGGTTAGTGGTCAACCTTTGTCAAGAGTTGTTCAAGCCCGTAGGTCTCTGACATGGCTTAACGACTGCTGTAAATTTAACAACAACCGGTACCGACTTTTTACGTGCCCTCCGAAGCACAGAGACGCTTAGATGAAATACCACTAAGCGGTCACCCATCTATAGACTGACCGCACCTAACGTTGCTTAACCTCGCTAATCGTTTACCGATCAGAGTGCAACTGACTATAAGCGATACAATTAAACATTTGATTGCTCAAATGGTGCAATACTTAATTTGTCATTTCGTCACTATTCAGCTCAAAGTATAGCTGATTCGATCCCACATGGCACATAAAAAAAATGTAATCCAGAAACAGTTTTCCCCAGCCTAAGTGTTCTTTTATGTTCCATGTTAGTAAGTATATACAGGAATACCTCGTCGATTTAATAATTCAAAGAAAGAAAGAATATAGGTACCTATATTGTGCCTTATATGTATTTTTGCATACTTTCATACGATACAATTAGTCCGTTAAAATAATCTTCGTTGAAATCTCTACTGCCTTGAATAGGTTAATTATTCAGCCGTTAGTTAACTTTTCACTTTCTTATCGCGATAAATTATCGTTTAATCAAGCGTACTAATTATAGCTTACACAATACTTAATCATTAACTACTCTAATCACTGGATCCATCTTTAGGAAGTTTGCAATTTTTTAATCATTTAATGAGACAAGTAGAATTTCAGGTGACTCAGGTTTGCTATCCTGATTTAAAGAGTTATTCATGCGTCATTCTCTATTTATCTTATATATAAAATTCTCGCGTCACAATGTTAGTTACCATACTCCTCCGAAACGGGTTGACCGATTGTTATGAAATTTTATATGCATATTTAGTAGGTCTGAGAATGGGCTACTATCTATTTTTCATACCCCTTAGTGATAAGGGTTGCCCACCGCTAACATTTTTTTTAATTTTTTGGTCAAAACATTTTTATTTTATTTTTATAATAAACATTTCTTAATACAACGTTTGCCGGGTCAGCTAGTATATATACATAAATACTTAGTCTGACGCCTGGGGTAGGCAAAGATCTATTATACTCACATTTCGTAAGCTATGGTTTGATAGCTCACGAAGTAGGCAGAGAGCTATTGCTGTTTCCCAAGTACAATTCCAGACTAAGCAAGTGCTGCAACTTTATCCACGCCTCATATCCTGTTTAGTTAGGCGCTCATAGCCAGTTGCACTCACTGATCGGTAAAGATTAGTGAGGTTAAGCAACGTTGGGTGCGTTCAGTCTATAGATGGGTGACCGCTTAGTGGTATTTCATCTGAGCGTCTCCGTGCTTCGGAGGGTACGTAAAAAGTCGGTCCCGGTTGTTGCCAAATTGACAGCAGTCGTTAAGCCATGTCAGAGGCCTACGGGCGGCTTGAACAACTCCTGACAACAGGTTGGCCACTAACCACACGAAAAGAAGAAGACCCTGTTCAGTCTATATTTAGATATATATTACATACATAAATACATAGTCTCACGCCTGGGGTAGGCAGTGGTGTATTTCACCCACATTTCGCAAGCTATAATTATATAGGTATATCTCGTAATAGGGGCAAGCCTATTCCCGAGCATAATTCCAGACTCTGTGCTGCAACTGAAAACTTTATGATAGAACCATATAGTACTTCCCGATCCGGAAATTGAGAGAGATCCGATCCCGAGATCTCATGCATAGCATTCGCACACACCATCGCTACGCCACCAAGGTTTTATTTGAATGGCAGTGTACTTATGTAATAGAATGTATATTTAATTTAATTGAATAATAGACTGCGTTAGTGATCCCTTTGCATATGTTTGAGAAAAATGTATGTAAATTTTAAATTTAATCTTGAAATCCCGGGTTCAAGTCACACATACGTGTCAAGAATCGCTTTTTTTAACAAAAAAATTTTTATGTACACCTTACTAAAGAATAACTTTGATTAATGAATACTCTTATGTTAATTTCTGTTGCAGGGTTTGGGCTTCACACTGATCGGAGCTGAAGGTATACCAGAGACGGAGGGCTATCTTCAAATCCGCAGCATCGTACCTCATAGTCCTGCGTGGATAGACGGTAAGTCACTGCATTCATCGAACTATTTTATTAATAAAATTTCGTTTAAACTGACCGGCTATAGAACTACTTAACAGAAGATTGTAGAGAGACAAATAACCTTTTCTTGAGCATACCAGAACAATGAAAAGGGTTCCAAGCTCATTACACGCATGTTCAAACGAATGCCCAGCATAAACTGAGCTAAAACGCTGTCGATTTTATTTACTAGATTTTATGTTCACTGTCCTCAACACAAAAGTGCATTGATGACAAATAGTGTATTCTGCATGGCGCCACGAGTTTATAATCATCTACCAAAAATGTTATTAAAAGGTAGGAGCATCGATGTATTTAAACATAAAGTCAAACAATTACTCGTGGAAAACGCCTATTATAGTGTAAACGAATTTATAAATGACATGCAATGATTATATTATATACATTATTTATTTATTTACTTGACATATTTTAATTTTTAATTATATTCTTAATTGATTTGTACCACAGTAACATTGCCTGACATTTATTATCTTTAATTTTAATGGGGTTATTATTGTGTATAATATATAAATTTTATGTGATTATTAGTAATGTACAATCATTAGAGACAAAATACCTATAAATTGCATGCCTTCAGGCGGATTATGGAGAGACCAATTTATTTGTGTTATATAAATTACCCATTTTCGCAATTAATGAGTTTTAGTTTTGTACTCAAATTCGCTCGTTCGGGAATATAGCTTTTTCTGGATGAAAGATATCCCTATGACCTTTGCTGTAACCCTTACAACGTGTATGCGAAATCAAGTAGTTAATACGTGAAAGCGTAACAAACACTTCAACATTCGCATTTATTATAGTATAGTTATGGAGGGTTCATCATAATGATAATACTTATATTTATACTTAACTGTCTGTATGTGAAACAAAATGCTGCCAAGACAGTAAAACCTTTTTTAAGGTGTGAGTTATATCGATGGTTTAGAGTGAAAACCTCGTAACTGCGAAATACCTAACTTTTCAGGCGGCACAAAAAACTGCGCCCTGTAATAATGATGTAGAATTTTTTTTATATAAAAAGTATTAGGCAAAAGTTAAGAATCTAACGAAACATAAAGTATTCTTTTCAGTTAATAAAAAAGTCACAAAAGCACTTATTTATCGTAATTTAATTTTTTTCGATAAGTTTTGTCTCGCCTTCGCGAGTTTATCACACCAAACTGACTCGAGCGAGTAGTTACGAGGTATGCATTCAAGATCATAGATAGCGCTACAAGTATGGAATCAAATTTTGCATGAAACAAGATTGAGCGTTACGAGTTTTTCTTTCCAGAAATATAATAAAATAAATTAACCTACAATTGCATAGCCGAGGTTTAATCACTATAAGCCATCGATATGTTTCTTCAGTACATGATAGACGTGGAAAGCTTCCATAGGCTACGGAAACCACTCCGTATGCATCCTTGACACCTTGGTTACATAGAAATTACTTTATGTATATTTTGCTACAGGTGCCCTCCGTCCAGGCGACGTAGTAGTGGGCGTGGGCAACCGTGGCGTTCGAGGTTTATCCCACGCCCACGTAGCTCAAGTGTTCCAGTCAATCACACCCGGTACTGAAGTCACGTTACATCTTGTCAGAGGTGAGTACACTATAAAGAACATACCTAATGAGTTTTAATACGTACATAATTGTTTACGATTGTATTCCTTCGATGAGGTATGCAGGTTACAAAAGTAAATATTTTTTTGGTCTCTTGTAAAAATATGTTAGTTTATCATGACATAAGAACCCTGTGAAAAGCCCATCTCTATTAAAAAACATTTAAGAGAGGCTGACGAATTTTAAAATTTCCATAGTCAGGTAAATTTTTCTCGCCCCAATATTATTTTCTACGTTGAAAATAATAAACATTCTGAAAATTTCAAATCGGTATTTTGATTTCTAAAGATCCTACTGGGTCGGAGTGTCGCCGGTCTGTACTGACTGGCCTCCACACAAGATAAGATAGTTAACAAACAACAAATTTTACTTAAATTATTGAAATTAAGCTTCTTTGTATGAGTTTTAACGCGTTGTTTATTATTAAACACTATTATTAAAAAAGAAATTGTTGCTATTGGTGGCAGACGAGCATTTTAAACCAATCTAATATAAAACAATAAAATCTAATTAAAATTTTTAAATAACTAATGAGTAACTTTTAAATTTCACTACTAACAACCATAGTCGGGAGTATTTTAGATTGATAGAAAATTTATGAAAAGACATGCCGAAGTACGGCGAAATCTATAAATTTGTTTTAATACAGGTACATAATAGGGGGCTTATGTAAAACCTCTGTTCTCTTCCAAAAATCTCATATTCATCATTTAAAAGATCACTTAACTCCTTTCAGGCTATCCCTTGTCGTTCGACTCGGAGGACCCCAACACCCGCGTGCTAAGTACTTTAGCAGTTGATGCAACAACGCCTGCAACTTCAGATGCTGTTGCTATGCAGCAGCTAACTAGAGCATTGAGGACAAGGTAAATTGTGTTCGAAGTACTAAAATATATCTTAGTCTGTCAAGTCTTAGAGTACGAGATGTAATTAAATATATATTGTGTCTGGCCACCGGTGTGCCGCTGCTACTCAATAGGTAGATATATATATAATTCAGTATCTGTGTATGTCACTGAAGTCCTCCTAAACGACTGGTCAAATTTTGATGAAATATTTTGTATAAGATTGCAAGGCATCATTCAGGCAGGATAATCTCTGTCGGGTACGTAACTTAATTATTTTTTTAATCAGTGTATTTCAGCCATTTGTCGCGATGGACTGCTTGTACAAACATTTACACAAAAGTAACCAAGTTTGTACCCAAAGTGCATTCATACTAGGAACAACGATTTATGGGTAACAGTTTTTATCCTATATGGGCATCCTATGAACATGATCGGCAGGTGTAATCTAAAGGTTAAGGCATCGGACTAGCGATTAAGAGGTCGTGGGATCAAACCCCACTCATTGCGCTATCAATGTACTCCCAATCCCAACTCAAGCTGCTTGCTTCCCAAATATCTATTGAATAAATTTTTAAATTTGACAGAAATCCACTATCTTGCATCACATATTCTCTGTATTGAAAGTCTCTTCTGGTTGGCTCACTCTATACATGATATTCCAGAACATTCCCTAAATACCATCAGGTATCAGATAGACTTAATCGATATTATCATCTTTAGGTTCAACTTAGACTCGCCCAACCACGAGTCGAACCAAGGTCGGGATAAGACGGACGGAGGTCCGATGCCACCGCACAGCCCTGGTCAAAGGCGTATGATGTCCAGGTATGACTGCTTGTTATTAATATTATACTCAAATCTAATAACATTCGTATAGTCAAGCTTGTATATCTAAAAAGGATAGGCAGAGGTATAATGACAGGTTCCTTGTCCGATGAATCACAAAACAATAAATTTTCTATTGTATCTATCACGGGACAGCGAAAGGGTTAAACAATAATTTCGCAAGATATCTTTTATGTTTCACGTAATAAGAGAACTTATTGTAAATGGTCACTAACAGTTTGCCTGCAAATGTGCCAGTTTGGTAGTATTTCTGAATAAATTCAGAATAACGCTTCATCTGACCCGGGTATGAAACTTGCAGCATAGTGATCAACCGCAAACTATGCCACGTGTCAAATGAGGCAAACTAGCACAAATAGTAATGTATTTTTTACTAAAAATGGAACTGACTTGGCCCGTCTGTGGCTAAAATAAACTAAGAATAAATAAAATCATATAGGCTGTAATAAATGTTATGTGTACTATTTCTAATGTTTTAGTATAATCCGTACGAAACAGATGTTTATTAAAAATACATAAAATAAGCCGAGAACCACAATACAGTGTATATAATAAACCCTGTCCGATCCATTAAGGGCTTGTTTCTCTCGTAACAAACATGCTAAGAAAAATAACAAAACAAATCTATATCATCGTAAAACGTCTTCATAATATTATTATGTACAGTATTGACTCCACTAAACTTGACAAGGACGCGGAGCGTGGCATACTTTTGGCGGCATTTTTCTTAGGCGTAGGTAGGAAGGCGCGGCGTAGCGCGGCGCGGCATCGGTGAACCTTTATGAACTTTAGTGATACCTAGGTATTATGATTAATAATTTGTCAGTATTGCCATGGGTAATTTATTAACATATTATTTTAAATAAATTAAATTTACTGGGGTCATTTTTTGATCGATTTTTATAAAAGGCTGTCTCTTACGTACTCATAATAAGCTACTGTATAACACCTTTAAGAATCGGACGGGGTTTATTATACACACTGTATATACTTAATTTACGCTGAATTTCATTAATTGAAGTAATGTAGTTGTTAACCTTTTAGTTATTTTATATAGATGACAAATAAATGGCTTTTAACTCTCTATACACGAAGCAAGTGACGTGCTCAAGTTGCGTAGTTTACATGTATACGACCCGAACCAACTAAGCAAGCAACTCGTATTATTATCTCGCGTATATAACCCGAACGAGTAATACTACTTGCGTCGTGCACAAACTACCATGACGAAAGCAAATGCCGTGCAAGTACATCCTTATAAAAGTCTAATGAATTTACTTTTACATTCCAGATCGTTTGATCTTGATGAGCTGACGATTGATGACAACAACCAGGAGTTACCAAGATGTCCGTCTCTTGACCACGTACTTTCCTTATCCAATGGTAAGTAGAGAAACATAAGAAAGGGAACACCTTTCATAATGTTTGGATTGTTTAGTAATGATATTACCTTTTATCTATTCCACTTTGATCACCTTGATGATCATAGGTCATCACTTTAATGTCCAATCATCATCTGTAAAAATAATTACCCGGGTGTTCATAGGCCTTACTCTTTACAAATAAACGAAGTATAAATTTATATGTAGTATAAAAAATATTGTTACAATATTATACCTTGGAACAAATGCACTATGGCATAATTTTGCTAAACAAAATTTAGCTTAAACTACGTATAAATTTATTTATTGTTTACGTAGTTACAGGGTTAGAGGCGTAACATAGTATAGAACATGTAATAGTTACAAAAAGATGCACTTTAAGAATACACCAATCGATCTGAACTATACAATAAAATTATAGAATTGTAACAAGGTCTATATACCGTTATATAGACCTTGTTACAATTCTATAATTTTTAAAAGAAAAATATAATCGATTCAGGCAATTTAGAGGGGTCTAAAATTAAAACTAGAAATGCTTGTCATCTGGCGAAATGTACGGTCAGTTACATAAGTCGCTGAACATTACACAATTTTGTATCAGTATTTTATTAATTAAAATCTACTTATTATTCTCCAATGGTAATAAACTGTGACTAAAATAACTATCCTTTAACTGTTAATGCTGTAAAAAATGAGAAATTACCACTATTGTGAATGATAAACCTCTTCAAAATCTAGGGAGTGTTAATCGACTTATGAGGCTGACTGTACTTCCCAGAGACTGCTTATTCGACTCATAATCAAATAAATAACAGTAGGCTTGTCGACCTAACATTTTATTATTACAAACGTAGGTATAAGCTCCTTCAGTTTTGAGTTTCTTGCAGTTTTCTTCGGTCGTCATACCCTTTGCCTGAACCTTAGCAACTAACCTAAATGTAGTTTCAAAATCTTAGTAAATCTACTAGCCCATATATTTCGACGTTCATAAGTGTAACTTTGTGTCCTAAATGAATTAATGATAAAAAAGAGGCAGGCATTTCCTTCATTGTTATTTTATTATTATTAATAGCTTTGAATGGCTTAATTCTATTCCTCAGAGCACACGTCCAGAGCGGATAGTAACGCGATGGGTGGGGCGGGGCGAGAGCTATCGCTCACTCTGAGGCGAGGGAACGCTGGTTTCGGCTTTACTATAGCGGATAGCGTGCATGGTCAAAGAGTTAAAAAGGTAACTACATTATTTATTATACAGGTTGTCCCGTAAATAATAGTTCAAGCGTAAGGCAATGATTATTTGCCTAGTTATCTACAACTAATTTTAATGTTTTTTTTAAGCCGTAGTGTTATCAAAAGAGGTATCTTATTCTTCCGATTTTTCAAATTTTACTACCTCATTTCAAGATTTTTACTCTGGTCCAGCAAATATAAATATTTTCTAAATTTATCTTTGCCCATGTTACAAAATGGCAATTTAGATAATTTCAGTACAGTTTTTAGAGAAACAAGGTCGGTAATAATAAAGTACTATTTTCCTTATTATGCTTATCCAAGTTTCATAAATTCCACTGTAAAAAATGTACCACAATGGAGTGACCCATGACTTTAAAAACATATACACTTATTAAGGTTTCTAAAGTGGTATAAAACTTATGTCTAGTCCTTCTAGTTACAAAGTTATAGCTATGAATCTGAGAAAGGTGCTAATTCAATAAAATTTTCTTATAATTTAAAATCCAACCACACTATTATTTTAAATACCTCTACCTAATCTCCTCGTTCATTTCAAGACGCGCACGCCTTTTGTTTTGGTTTTGTGGTACGACGCCGCGACACCTGGGTCATTACCTGCGCTGGAGCCGGATGGCAATAGCTTAATCTTTATAACTGCAATTATCCGGTAGCTATGTGTGAAAGAGATAGATAGCACCGGGCTTATTTCGTTGTTGCGTGCAATTACACCTCTAACCTTGCCTAGATGTACTTGCAGTATTGATTACAAAACACGTATTTTTGCTCTCATCCGTGAAATAATAAATTATTGTGAATTTGGATCTTATTTTGCCTATCGATTTGGGCTTTGTTTATTGGATTCAACCACTTGGCAATCATAAGGACTTGTGCGTTTAAATTTAAATAAGAACAATGCCACGTCAGCGGTATACCACACAAGAGTACTGCAACATGCATTTTATTTACGGAGAATGCCGTGGTAATGCCAGAGCGGCCGCAAGATTGTATCGCGAAAGATACCCGAACGAGCGTCATCCCGATCATCGAGTTTTCGTTAGAGTCCATAACTCGTACCTAGAGGATTTGGTTCCGGAATTGGTGGAGTTAGTGAAGGAAGACCGCAAGTAGTAAATACAAGAGCCATACTAGCGGAAATCGAAAGTGACGCCTCGACTTCAGTTCGCGTCATAGCACGACGCACTGGTGTACCTAAAGCGTCGGTGCATAGAGTGCTAAAGAAATATCAGTTGCACTCGTACCATTACCAACGTGTACACATATTGCAGGCAAGAGACTACCCTCTCAGATGGGCATTTGGCCGAAAAATGCTTCGACCTTTCCGGAAAGACCCGCACTCTTTTAATAACATTTTGTGGAGTGACGAGTTTTCTTGCAGACGAGACGGATATCTCAACATGCATAATTTGCACAGTTGGCAGTTAGAAAATCCCCATTTGATGAGACAAGACAGGAGCTAGCATCAATTTAAAATAAATTTATGGGCTGGCATCCTCAACGGTAAAATAATTGAGCCATTTGAGTTGCCAGCAGCTCTAAGTGCTGACTATTTGCATTGCATTATTTGCATTTTTTGCAAAATGAATTGCCGGCGCTGTTGCAAAATGTATCGGAAGCAGTGAGAACCAATATGTGGCTACAAAATGACGTATGTGCTGCACACTACGTAACGTATCCTGACCGATGGTTCGACCGGTTAGGCCCTATTTTGTGGCCGCCAAGATGTCCCGACCTAAATCCACTGTTTTTTTTTATTAGACTCGTTTACTAGCTAAGCAAGGGGAAAAGAGCCGACAGAGGGAGCACATCAATATAATAATAATATAATATTCTATCACATACACACAACGCCATCTAGCCCAAACTAAGCAGAGCTTGTACTATGGGTACTAGACAATGGATAAACATACTTATATACTTTTTTTTTTCGTAAATACATACATATTATATATAGAAACACCCAGACCAAGACAAACATTTATGTTCATGCACACAAATGTTTGACTTGTGCGGGAATCGAACCCGCGACCTCAGGCGTGGCAGTCGGTTACACTAACCACTACGCCATAGAGGCCGTCAAATCAATCAAGCAGATAACAGCTCTGTAAAGAGAGGGAAAACTCGAAACAAACCCTATACCAACCCTGGCCAGCGTGGTATAGTAGGCTAAAATCCTCCCATGGATACAAAGCCGCAAAAATGGCCTCCAGTTCACGGCAGTCCCGCTATTCCCAGCCACGGCAGCGGTCGCGGTAACGGCGGGATAGGGGGTGCGAAGAATCTCCGGGCTACGGCAAGCTGCCAAAAACATATGCACCTGGCGACGTATAACAGCAGGTCACTTCGGCGCGACCAATACATCACCGAATTCGATGTCTAAGTCGCGTTAATTGGCATATATTGGGGTTATCTGAGGTCCGAAGACAAGGGGAGGATACGATAACCCTTGAGTCAGGCGACTTGTTCTACTTCCGTGAAGATGATTATGGACAGGAAGCATATATTTAGAGATGTCTCCGTGATCAACATCAGCTGATCCGTTTAAACCACGACTATTTAATTACATTGTATTTCAGAAAAATTGGTTATTCTTTGAGTTTTATTTACTTAATAAAATTGATGGTTTATTATTGCTATTTTTAATTTTTTTTTTTTACTTGGTGGAATGCATTGACGCGTACCCATTCCGCGGGGGCGGGCGGAGGGATTATTCCGGACTCGCCGGGATAAAAGAAAGATGGAATAAGAATAATGTACCTCCCGGAATACCGACTAAACCTACCACGGTGGTCCTCGACAAAACCACTATCGGCGGGGCCGCGCGAATCACTCTCGTATGCGGTCGCGACCCCGCCGAGGTTTCGGCCCGCCGTATGAAACGGCAGACCACTACACAACAAGACCTACCCAAAATAGGCACTTCTTCACAGTATAAAACCCTACTGTCTCCTCCCTAGAGGGGAGACGGACTCGAAACAGAGGCGCGCGTGGGAACACGCATGCCGCCTCTCGGACCTGATGCTTAACGGATGGCGGGCAGGCCCACAAAGCCCACCACCCCCAGGTGCGCCCTCCGGCGCCCGGTTGGGGAGAGGGTTTAAACGCTCCCACTCCCGCTCCGCCGCCTCCTTGATGGAAATCACTTCCTCGCAAAAGGAGGCGACGGCGTTCCACGACCTCTCACTCCGGACCATAGACTAAACTACGGCCGGGAGCGAGAGGGCAACTGATCCGACTGCCGCGATCAACTCACGGCGCTGCGATGCCCAAGCGGGGCAAACCGCCAATGTGTGCAGCGCCGTGTCCTCTACAACGTCGCGGCAGTCGCCGCAGTGGTGACAACCGGGCGTCTCTTGCCGGCATATACGACACAGGAACTAGCCAAAACAACCGTGGCCAGTCAGTACCTGTGTCAGCCGGAAGGTGAGGGCGCCATGCCGCCTCTCCAGCCACTCCTCAAACACGGGACTTACCGCCACGATCGTGGCGTGCCCGGCACTGGGGTGCACAAGTCGTTCTTTCCAATTCGCCACTAGGACCTGGCGGAGCTCGGACCTTGCCGCCTCGACAGCGGGAAGTACAGGTCCTTCGCCCCGAGCTAGCGCCTCCTGGCGCCAACGATAGAGCGACGCCAGGAGCGCCTCTTCCAGGTCCTATGGCATCGATCCGGCGAGAAGGCTCGCAGCCTCAAACGAGATCGTGCCGTAACCTCTTATCAACCTGACGGCCATGGCGCGCTGTGGCGCACGAAGCGCCGAAATGTTACGGGCTGTCAGGTTGTCCGCCCAAATTGGGGCCCCGTATAGGGCCATGGACCGCACGACCCCCTCGTAGAGTCTCCGGCAGGAGGAGTTTGGTCCCCCAAGGTTGGACAGCAGGCGCGAGAGTGCGCCTGCAGCGCCCCGAAGAATGGGGACCAAACGACGAAAATGGGCTGTAAAGTCCCATCGGCTGTCGAACAAGAGACCTAAATACTTTAGGGTTGACTCAACGCCGATGCGGACCCCTCCTACCATGATATGGGCCCCTGGAGGTGGCCGGTTCCGAGGGCCGTGAAAACAAACGGCCTCGGACTTGGACAGGGCCACCTCGAGGCCCAACCGCCGGATACGACCAACGACTTGTGCGACCCCAGCGGTCGCCAGTATGGCCGCCGCTCGGTGCGACTTACCCCTCGCTGTGACAAGTGTGTCGTCGGCGTAACAAATGACGCCGACGCCACGGAAGAGCGCACCTCGCAGCACCCAGTCGTAACCGATGTTCCTCAGGAGCGGACCCAGAACCGAACCCTGCGGAACACCGCACGACATCTCTCGCCGACTCCAACCGTCGTGACCCGGGTAGACGACTACCCTCTCTGATAAATATTCCCCGACTATGCGGCGGAGGTAGGTCACCACTCGATGGAAAATGAGTGCCTCCCTAATACAACTCCAGGGCAAGGTATTAAAAGCATTCGCGATGTCTAAAGACACCGCGAAGACGACCTCACCCCGGGACACCGCATCCTCCGCCAGGCTCCTCACGTGCAGGACTGCATCTATTGTGGAGCGCCCGCGGCGGAAACCATACTGGTTGTCCACCAGATCCGGACCCACTGAAGAAAAACGCTGGACGAGGCGCTCCGCGATAATAAACTCGAACAGTTTAGCCACCTCGTCCAGCAACACAATGGGCCGGTAGGCGGACGGACTGTCCGCCAGGCGCCCTTCCTTCCTGATCAGGACCAGTTTCCCCACCTTCCGCTGGCGCGGAAACTGGCCCTGCTGCAAACACTCGCTGAGGAGCCCCCTGAGTCGGGGCGCGAGTTCCTTGAGGACCAGGGCCAATGCAAGACCTGGAATGCCGTCGGGCCCTGGGGCGGTGTTTTTCGAGCGAAGTCTCGACACCGCCGCTCGCAACACTACCTGGGTCACTTCGGGAACCACGTCGTCGTCAAAGTCCGCGCTGGACGTCATGGAAGGCGCAACCATCTGCGGAGGAGTGTGCTCCGCCCGTGAAGGGAACAGAGCGGTCACTACCTCCTCCACCAGCTGTGGCCGGAGACTTTGGGACAAGGGGGGCGCCCAGGAGCGAAGCTTGCCCCTGACCATAAGATATGGACGCCCCCAAGGATTACGGTCCAGACTCCCCAGCAGCTCTTGGCGGGCCTGATCCTTGACCCGCTTTATGGTGATTTTCATAATCTTCTTGGCCGCTCTGTAGGCTTCATATAATTTCGCCTCCCTGACGTCAAAATCGGGAGGGCGGCGACGCCTCCTACGAATTATTGTGTTACCTGAAGAAAATTTCAACCAGTTTTAACTCGGAATAATGGTCTGAATCCCTTATTTCAGTTTTGGTACACCGTAAACGGTAGTTTTATTGTATACTGGGTGTATCCCTTACACTCAGTATACAATAAAATTATTATGATACCTAGATTACACAAGTATGTTTGTACCCAGGTATTAGATCGCAGTCGATGCGCAGGTCTTCGTGAAGGCGACCTGTTACTGCAGATCGGTGAGACTGATGTCCGCCACGCGCCACACCAACACGTCGTGCAAGTGAGTACATTCATTAATTGGGCGTGTGAAGCTTACCTTTATACCCTGCGACATTCTATGGCGCAGGCTACCTTACAAGTAGAATTTGTTAACATATCGTCGTTCCGCATCCAAAACTGCTAATGTAACATTTTGTTCAAATCTCAGAATTTTATTTTATTTTGTTCTATAAATTAACCTAAAATATTTTTTGGCCAAAAGTTAAACCAATCCTGTTATTTTTCGAGTCGTGCAATATCGCAAACTTAAAAATTGTAGGTGTGCTA
The DNA here is from genome assembly GCA_963675205.1 of Catocala nupta. Classification (NCBI taxonomy): domain Eukaryota; kingdom Metazoa; phylum Arthropoda; class Insecta; order Lepidoptera; family Erebidae; genus Catocala; species Catocala nupta. The sequence goes on from OY776104.1 coordinate 5,551,819, forward strand.
TCAATTATAGAGTTTTTTGTTGGCTGTATAATTTTGTTAATGTTCCATTCGCGGTATTGAATGCTAAACGATGATATTTATAAAGGTGTTGATAGAAATTGTATGTACTATTTCTTAGTTATAAATACAGTTTTGCACTGGGTACTATCTGAGTATTGATTTAGAAAAAAATATACATCGATCGCACACATCAAAATAACTATTTATTGATAATTCATTTACCAGATTTGAAATAATATTGTGGAATTTTTGTTTTGTGCAGGATTGAATTAAAATTGCATATTACTGCATTTGAATGATATTCATACATAATTGTGTAAAACGATTCGTGTATTGGTTGATTAAGGATGTAATAATGTATTACATGTATTTATACATAATTTGGTTGACACAGGTTGACTATAATTATTTATATTATTAGATTGAACTTACAATAACATTGCGTTTTAAAGAGTGTGATTTAGTATTATTATATAAATACTGCAGTGTTATACCACCTAGATTTTTTAAGTGTCATGTGTGTTATACAACTGAAATAATATAAAATAAAGCTGAATTGTAAATAATCGATTCACGGATGGCGTAGAGGTCTAAATTGTCGGTTCGCTACTACCAATTCGGATTCGATTCCCACACGAAACAAAAATTTGTATGACTCACAAACTACACACTAGATTGTTCCGAGTCTGTGTGTTACCGTTTTTTAAATATTTGTAAAATCCATCGCGATACAGGAATGATTCAAAGAGCGGGAGTTGTATTTTTTGAAGTATATGTAAAGCTAATATGATATCAATTCGTGTCCATAGGTGTTGAAAGAGTGCCCCGCGCTACACGAAACTACAGTACGGGTGTGGCGCCGCGGGGCCGCCGCGCGCGCGCCGCGCAGCCGCTCCGCCACGCGCGCGCCGCCCGCCGCCCGTACGTTACCGCGCCACTACGCCACTACGCCACTACGCCACTACGCCACTACGCCACTACGCCACGTGCCTTGCCCACTGCACTCTCTCACGCGTCTTGTTCATACGTCCGGTCAACTCTCACGCACGCCAGTCTGGCTCTGGCATACACTAAAGTATTTGGATACGCTATACCAGCGGCCGTGACGCACCATACTCTTTCACTCACAATAACATGTTTTGTTTTAATAAGAGAGGGATGACATTACGCTAACAAACATGCTATCTCACGTCGCACTCATTGTCAAGTTTCAAAAAAGAAAAGTGTAAAACACTTGCTCCAATGCCAAATACCATTTTTATGTGGTTCACACCTTTTACTACAAAATCCCAGCGTCAAAGCTCATTTACTTTTATAGTAAAAATGTAATATATTCTAAGGCCTGTTACGGTGATTATCAAAATGCAACGTAGAACACTTATCACTGCCAAACCAACTCCGTTAACGTTGTAATACCATGCGTTACTACGCACTATCTTCCACCGCTAGTCGCTTTGATAGTCTTGATTACTAATAATATTAATTGATTTTCAACATTCTGTCAATACCAAGAAGTTTGATAATGCTTTGACATTAGATAATACTTTGCACTACATCTCATTAAATATATTACGTTATGTATTAATATTTTGAAACTTACCAACATAAAACCCGCTATCAAATATAGTATTATGTATACAAATTGCGAATACCTAAAAATACTTATGTACAAAACATGTATTATGCATACTTACTACAATACTCATTGTATTCCACAGCCGCATCAAACAACAACCAATTGATCAGAAGTAAAACTCCAACAGCAGAACAACTGAGATCACCGAACTTACACACACAAGACTCCCTGCGAGACAGACTTAATGGCATGAATTCTGGTAAGTAACATTTATCAACCATATATTCCTAAAATTAAAGTAACAAACACATTAAGGTTAAATATATTAATTAACCTAAAATGCGCTCCATCGGTGAGACAAGGGCATAACTGCACTTTTTGTAATTTTACAGGCAAACCAATTAATTTTTTTTATTTTTTTCACATTTCCTGTCGTATTACTTTGCTTATACTGTTTTAGTAATGGTTCTCGGCATGAAATAAGCTCTATACTTTTGTGATTAGATGCATGTTTTCTGCAGGAGTTAAATATTTTTTATTATGTATTTTTAATTGACAACGTTTATGCCCTTGGCTTACCGAAGGTGCGAATAGTATATTATCGCGTGGGGATGGCAAAACATCAATGTATAAAAGTAGAATCCGTGGGAGACTGACACTCTCGAACGGGCACCGCCGCTTATGATTGTTTTTGCGTCGTATCTGAGTTGATAATTTGCTCAAGCGTATGTGGTCCATGGGCACTGGAAATGGAGGATGCTCACGATCCGTAATTTTAATTTGCCAGGTCTTGGAATACCAAATATAATTAAAATATATTGTGTCTGGCTACCGGTGTGCCGCCGCGATTTGTAAGGTTAATAATGATTTTAAACCAGCCATATAATCTGTTTGGTTTTAAAACGAAGTGCACATTTTTACGCTGAACTATACAGCACAGGCAGTACTGTACTTATTAATTGCCACATAATGCTAATACCAGAACAATTTGCTACCAAATGCTGTCTATTTCAGTCGGTAAGCTGATATGGTTTCTGTCTTAAAGGCCGAGCGTTCCTTTTTCCCTATATCCCACGGAAGGCAACAACTTGGTTGTTTTCCATTACTCCTGCCTAATCAGATAAACACAGCGGTGATTACCATAACCATCAGGTGGACCGCCAGCTAGTCTACCATCAAACACAAAGAAATCCAGGGTATTTTTGATAAAACGAATATCCGTATTCCCGAGCAGTGCGTATCAGTGTGCCGCGCGCCGTCATTGGCATCAGACGTCGTGTCGTGTTGCGGCGGCGCTCTTCACTACGTATGACATGATTTACGATATCCATTGTTATTAATAATAATACTTGTGTACTGTTAATTCATTGTACGAAATTAGTCAATGTATAGTATGCTAATAAACTGTGTAATTAGTAAATGTATTGTTTTAGAAGTCAGTTTAACATAAATAGTAATTATCTGTCTCCGATATCTGTCTCATATAATTATGTTAAGAGTCTTTAATGTACTTATATAATTTATTTATTTATTTATTTATTTAAGGATTGCTTACAGTTATTACATTATTACTTAATCTAATGACATACATAAGGATTATAAGCTAATGCACAACCACGTTGAAGCAAACACAACTTTCACAAATTATATTTGTTTTACAATACATAAAACTAAACTAAAACTAAGACAGAATTAAGAATTCGACGAAATCGTGACAAAGAAATATTGAATCATTTGCCATCCTAATCAAACGGCAGATTGGAGAATTTGCGCCTAAGACGGTTTTTCTCAATGGTGGGTGGAAAGGTGTAATTGTGGATCTGGGATATCGCGATGGAACACGAAGTTTGATTTTACTGAGAAGCATCGGACAGTCTATTTGATGATTCAAAACTTTAAACAAAAATATCAAGTCAAGTACTTACCTACGTTTTTCAAGTGAATCCATTTTAAAGTACTTTAGTTTTTCAAAGTAGGAAAGCGTTTTTATTTCATTTTTATTTCTGGATGTATTTATTAAATGCCACATGAAACGTTTCTGTATACGTTCTATTCGGAGACTGTGAACAGAAAAATGTGGACGCCATACTATACTGCAGTACTCCAAAGAACTTCTAACAAAACAATTATAAAGTAGTATTTTAGTACTAGGTTTTCGAAAAACCCTGCCGTTTCTAATAATAAAACCTAGCATTTTAGAGGCTACTTTTAATATGTTTTCCATGTGCGGAACTAACGTCAATTTCCTGTCCAGAGTTACACCCAAATCCTTGATACAGTCAACTTCTTTCAACTTGTTACCATGTATATAATAAGTAGATGGGATTATATTGTGGTTTCGGGTAAATTTTATGTGATGACATTTGGAAATATTTAGCTGCATTTTATTAGCTAAACACCAATTTGACAGTGCGTCTAGATCTGTTTGAAGATGTTGGATTCCGTCTGGAGAATTGACTACTTTAAGAATTTTGAGATCATCTGCAAACATAAACGGAGTAGAGTGTTTGAAGCAATTAGGAATGTCGTTAATAAATATATTAAAGAGAATGGGACCTAAATGGGAACCTTGCGGAACGCCAGAAGTTATTCTATAAGAATTGGATGTGTAACCATTTAATACGACATGAAAAATCCTGTTTGTTAGGTAGGACTGGATCCATTTGTGAATAGTGCCCGCAAATCCATACTGTGTCAATTTCTGTAAAAGTATTTCATGCGATACCCTGTCAAAGGCTTTACTAAAATCAGTATAGATAACGTCCACTTGTTTCTGCTTATCTAAAGCCTCCGACAAAGTCTCCACAAACATACTTAAATTTGTGCAAGTAGACCGAGCCTTCAAAAAACCGTGTTGATGATCTGTGATATGTAGTTTAATGAAATGCTGTAAATATAGATTAACTACAGATTCGAAAACTTTGGCAAAGCTGGATAAAATAGAAATTGGTCTATAATTTTGAATTAATGAGCCATTACCTGATTTTGGCACAGGGACAACTCTTGCTTCTTTCCATTTGTTTGGGAATATACCGGTACTTAGGGATTTATTGTAAATCATACATAATGGGGTAACTAGGCTGGTAGCACATGAAGATAACAACAAATTTGGGATTCCATCAGGGCCCGCACCTTTAGATTTGTCTAATTTTTTAAGTTTGGTAAGCACTAATTTTGGTTCGACTGTCAGTGACGTAAAGCAGTTGCTGATTGGTATATTATATCTTGAACGTTCCTCTAGTGATGACACATTACTAGAACTGTTTCCAAGACAATCATGTGTATAAACTGAGGCAAAATGTGCAGCAAACATGTTACTTAATTCTGTACCATCACTTGCAAACTTAGTGCCATCGGACATATTAGCTGGGTACACCCCAGAACCGCCGCTTTTAGTCTTTAGGAATGACCAGAAACTTTTGCAATCATTGCCTAAATTTTTTTCTATTGTATTGATGTAATTAGCGTAACAATATTTGGAAAGCTTTTTGCAATCAGATCTTATAAAATTTATTTCAATCTCATCAAGAGGATTTTTAAACATTTTGTAACGTTTTCTAAGTCTATTTTTTTTTTCTTATTAAGTTTATTAGTTGTTTACTAAACCAAACAGGATATTTATTACTTTTAGGTTTGTAATAGGGAACAAACATCTTCATAACTTTATGAATAATACTGTAAAAACCTTCCAACATTGTGTTTACATCTTGGTTACCTAATAATGATAACCAGTCCATGCTGTCCAAATAGTCACTAATAGCATGATAGTCTGCTTTATGAAAATTCATTCTCTTATAGTATGCTTGTTCCAATTTAGCATCACCAACAAAGGCAATAGAAATATTAAGTGGCGGATGGTAAGGATCGACCGAGCACAGAGCATCACTGGATATATTCACATGACATCCTTCAATATCTGATAGAACCAAATCAAGGACCTTATTTTTATAATTTAATACAGTATTCCTTTGCGTGAAATTATTTACGTGTAAAAAGTCTATAAATGAATGACAGAGTGACGATAAATTTACAGTGTTGTTTGATTGAATCCAACTTATATTGCTAAGATTGAAATCACCCATGATACAAGTATAGCCATCCCAATCTTCAAAAAAATTATTACAGTTTTTTATGTACTGATCTAAATTAACTTGCTTTATTGGAGGTGGAAGATATACTACACAAATGGCCAATTGGCGGGCAATATTCTTGTCATCGAGAACATCAAGGGTGATCCATAAGTCTTCACATCTACTCTCTTTTGTGGCCAACCGTCTAGATTTATATCGTTTAGAGATAGCTAACAACACACCCCCGCCCTCATATTTTTGGTTGTCGATACAAATTTCCGAAGTTTCACGGTCTCTCCTATATACAAGGTAATTATCACTAAACAATTCAGAGTTTGAGACACTGCTATTTAACCGCGTTTCAGTTAAAGCTATAATGTCGTAATTACAACAACATAAATTACTATAAAAACTATGGGTTTTGGTTCGTAACCCACGCACATTTTGATAGTATATGCTCAGATTATCGAATTTAATACAGAACAGACATACGATATAGCTAATTATTAATATAGACAAAATATTAGTTTAAGGATTTTACCTTTTCGAGGCTACTGACAATAACACTTGGGGCAGTTTCATCTTTTTTAACAAAGATCTTCCCATTACGAATCCATACAAACTTATAACCTAGTTCTTTGCCGCGGATCCGTGCTGCTGCGTGAATTGCTTTGTTCTCAGGTGATAGGTGTTCAGTTACATATATCGGTGAATCAGACGCAATTCCCAGGTGGCTAGCATTCAACTTTTCCTTCGTATTTGTTCTATTATATTTAATAGATGCAGCAAGGAAGTTGTCCCGCAATCGGGGGCTGCTAAATTTCATAAGTATAGATCGTGGTCTTTTGCTACGTGTATCCATTTTAGCTAATCTTGTGCAGTGTTGGATATCTTGGTCCTTGATATCACACTTAATAACTCTGCTCAGCTGGTGTACCATGGTGACTATATTTTCCGACTTGTTTTCCGGAACGCATTGTACTTCTATATTGTTAGACCTGGAGGCCTGTTCCATCAAGTTCAAACGCTTACTGAGTTTTTGAACACTATCCTTTAAACTGCTGTTATCATTTTCAATCAACTCTATCTTCTGAGTTTTTTCTTCTAGCATGGTCCTCATTTCTTCATACTTTTCATTAAAGAAAGATAATGACCTTTTAAAATCCGCAATGAGTTCATTAATTTGCCGGAACTGTTCCGCTACCGCATCCTTTAAAGCGCTCTGAATCTCTTGCTGTATTATGTCTCTCAAACTTTCTTTTGTAAACTGAACAAGGGTATCATCACTTATTTGATCAGGTGAACGAGTGCGCAATTTTTTAGTACGCAACGTGACGTTCATATCAGCAGCTGTGGGTGACCGTTGTGCGAATTTGGGCGGACTCTCCAGTCGAGTAACGCGTACAGGTGTATTTGTATTGTCACCTTTGGGCTGTTTACTTTTGCAAGCAGGACAATGCCAAGAGCTTTTTTGTTCATGGCTCATAAGCTTAAATCGCTTTTCAGCGACATTCGCGCATAGCAAATCAAAACATTGGTAACAGTTACAGCATTGTAAGCAGTCTTTGCTTTTAAGAGGGTTCATGCAACCAGCACAATTCTTAGTTGACATTTTATTCATATTGTATACAATTCAATACGGTTCGTCAACAATCTCTGCCGAGCTCCTTCCCGCTAGCGTTATGTTATTTACGTCCGAGTCGCGAGTGTAGCGACAGCGCGGCACAAACCCGATGCAAGCCGAAAGCTTCCGAAGTGCGCGGCGCGGGGGACGGGCGCCGATAAATCACTGCAGCCTAGCGACCGCGGGTTGGGGTAGGTCAGGGACGGTAAAATTTTTAGTCCTTAATATTGCAATAACTTTTCACTCAGTTTGAATATCTGAAAACTGTTTTCACTAAAAGGTAGCTGAACGTTTTTCCTTTAAAACAACTATAAATTAAACACTAAACAGTAACTTTTAACTATAGTTTTAGAAAGTTTTGTACGGAGCAAACAAAAACACACCCGTTTATTTTCAAATCGCCAGAAACAATATAAAATTATACTATTTAGATTGTGACTAGCAGGTTTCATTCTTAGGCATTTATGATTTTTCTCCCAGGACAAAATATTGTTCCGTATAATAAATTAAAAATTTCAAAACTCCCGATACATATTGAGGGAGTTGCGAAAAAAAAAATTAATTCGCCAATTTATGGTGGCGGCCATCTTGGATTTGCAATTTATCATAGTGTATAGTATTCTACTAGTCAAGCCCTTTCATTTGATACCCATATTGAGGGAGTTGTGAAAAATATGTATACCGCCATTTTGTGGCGGCGGCCATCTTGGACCGATTTTCATCAAACATAACTAAGAATACTCCCGAGTAATTCACCTATAAAAAAAAAAACAAAATTAAAATCGGTTCATCCGTTCGGGAGCTACGATGCCACAGACAGATACATACAGACACGTCAAACTTATAACACACCGTCGTTTTTGCGTCGGTGGTTAAAAAATTATGCCTTCTAATACAGACACTATAAAATTTAAAAAATTGTCACGTCATATACAACCACAGTTTTGTTATATATATATATAACAGAATCAAATCCTCCTTTCGCAGTTGAAGCAACATACGCCGTACCAGAACACAAAAACCGCGAGAGAGAAAGCCTCATAGACCGCCGTCGACGGAGTAGCACGCCGGGCGGTCGACTAACATTACCAGTAGTCACCCCATGGACTGAACCACAACCAGACAACCAATGGCAAGAAAGAGAAACATGGGTCGACAACTCTAACATACGAAATTGGGCAGAAAATGCACAGAAATGGGACGAGAATGGCCAAAAATGGGACGAGAACAACCAAAACTGGGAAAAGAATGGCCAAAAATGGGATGAGAATAGCCAAAAATGGGAGGAGAATGGTCAAAAATGGGATGAAAACAGTCAGAAGTGGGTGGAGAATGGACAAAGATATGATGACGGTACCAATGGGAACAGATGGGTTAATAACGAAAGGTGGGGTAATGGGAATTGGGGGGAAGTGCCCACTCCAACTGTGCATGTCGATATGAATGCGGCGTATTGGAGGGGCAACGCCAGTGTTGCGGATAGCAGTGACAATGGAGGTAAGAAACATTGTTTTTTTTATCACTAATTACTGCCTGTGGATCTGCCCGCATGAACTCAATGGGCCTGTGATTAAAATTTAGGCATCCTATGTGTTTATCTTGAACAAGGTTTATATGTAGGTCACATTTATAATATTAAAATAATATTTTAATAACATGGCAATGTAGCATTCAGATAGCTGCCCTTACGGTAATTAATTATTTACCGGTTGCAACACAAGGATTATCATTCCATGTGAACCTTCCAATGCTAACTAGTTGCCTTGTTCTCACACCACTCACATTGTACCTTGCAGCTTGAGTACGATCCTATGCTCATCTATGAAACAGTATACCAGACTCGATGCTGCTACTGAAAATGTCCTATAGAAAGCATTCAATAAAACTTCTGATCGGAAAATCTAAAGCCCAAGACCTTATAATGCACCGCAAGCTTATCGGAAGCAATGAGGCACCTCTGTTACAGTAACCATAATTAACTTTGTCTAGGTTTCCCAGAAGATGGTATGCTGCATTCTCCAACGACGGCAGCTATCGGTGGTCTTAACACGAGACAATCGCCATCTTCAAGCCGGATTCGACCCCACTCCCCATCTAACTCTACTGGTAAATATAATTCATCTTTTGATTTTGCTTTCATTATGTATAATAATTATGTTTATGTAAATATTTTCTGGCATACATTCTTGAAGAAGTGAATCCTGGTTCGGGCAGTGTTATTGGATTTTTCGATCAAAAAATTCCTAATGGCAGCATGGAATCCGAATCTGTGCCTAGTAAAGGACAATAGGCTCGCGGGACCTATATCCATAGCTGATGTATTCTGGGTGCAATACACTTCTGCCTAATATTCTGCCTTCGGTAATAATAGGCGTGACTATGTTATGTTATCTTAGATGTGATATCTGCCTTGATAGTCGTAGTGAATGCGATTGGTATGCGTGAGGTCTCCAGTTTGATTCCCGAGTCGGTTTAAGTGGGTTGCACCTGTGCTCACACCTTTAAAGATACAGACGTTATGTTATATTTCACTAACTGTGATAAGTGAAAATTTATCGCTTAGTTGTCATATGGTAGATATATTATGATATAAATAAGTGGTATTATTTCAGGCCGATTAAGAAGTCATTCACCGTCAAACAACAGTGCAACAGACCGACTGCTATCCAATTCTCCGTCAACGCGACAAAGCCAGTCTCCTTCCAACAACTCATCTAATAGCAGAATCAAGTCGTCACCACTTAGGTAAGAAAACTTTCTCTATAATATGAAAAGACAAGCAAATATACATAGAACTCACATCAACACGACTGCACGGATGGCGTAATATTTTAAGTGGTACCCTCGCCACAGCCAATAATTTGACTGCTGTGGATCAAATCCCAAATTTGTCGGATCCACAAATGGTTGCTTCGAGTCTTTGTGTCCGTTGTTTAAATGTTTACAAAGCTTTCACGACACAGGAATTAACCTTAGTGCGGAAATTGTCTTTTTAAATAAATTATTCCCGAATGGGCTATGCTGGCGTACCCCGTACTCCATTTAGGGTACACTCAGAGTACACATTTTGTTAGTTAAGACCGTTGTGATAAAGTGCGAGCATGCTATCTAATGAGCATACTATCTAATGAGCATACTCTCAGGCTCCACGCTGCTTCTTAGAATTTCCGAACATAAAACTTAATAACGATGTCCAACTCGGGAATCCAATCCGGATTCTCACGATTAAACTTAGACGAACTCTTTACTAAATACGATTGTTTTCGTCCCTTAATCTATAATACTATGTAAAATTCAATTAGATCTAGTCTTATTATTGACACTAACGCATGAGCACCGAACTGCACATCAACCAAAAGAAATTAAACAGGTGAAGAGCATCTCATATTCTACTCGTATTAGGTGTCTAAATTAGTAACAGCTATTCAAATCACTAAACATGATGTGTGTTGATTTTGTCACGTTAACTAGCCTTTTCGAAACCGACATAATAAAATTATATTGTCTGAATTGTGTATTTTAGTAAGGCAAGGACAGGCTTTTGAGCTTACATATATATTTTATAAACTACTGTATGTAGTGCATTCAATAAATCTTTTTTATTTCAATATTGTATTATTCTTATTGTGTCAATACTTCAGCAGCTGTTGCTTCTTATAAATAATCTGAAGAAAACACTGTGACTATTTTTGATGATGGCAAACATTTATTTCTTTGTTACCAGGTTACGAGAAACGTCACCATCAAGACAGTCGCCATCTTGCCTCGAGAATGATTCTCTCGCGCAGCCCAATCAACTGTACGTCGCTAACTACCCACAGGTCAGTACTATACTGCGTGATCAGAAACGTGAGTCAGGTATCAGAATAAGGCAAAGTTTAGTCGGTACGACTCACCGCTCCCTTTTTCAAGCGTAGGGATAGGAAATGGCATTACCCCACGTTAGCAAAAAATAAGATTTCAGATTAATGCAAGCCCATTAAATGTTTACTAACAGTAGTGGTTAGTGTAACCGACTGCCACGCCTGAGGTCGCGGGTTCGATTCCCGCACAAGACAAATATTTGTGTGCATGAACATGGATGTTTGTCTTGGTCTGGGTGTTTCTATGTATAATAAGTATGTATTTACAAAAAAAAAAGTATATATGTATGTTTATCCATTGTCTAGTACCCATAGTACAAGCTCTGCTTAGTTTGGGCTAGATAGTGTTGTGTGTATGTGGTAGAATATTATTATTATTATTATTATCCATCTTATTCTCTCTTTATTCTTTAAATTCACCAGCAAAGTTTATGAAGTAAATATGCCCCTTATTACGTGAAACGATAGCTGGCGACATGTGGTACATCCATAAAAACAATGAACACAACCAGTAGTCACCGAGAGCATTGAAGCGACTAGCGGTAAACAGTAGCGAGCAGTACGTGTAGTATTTTAATGCCAGCAGACTTTATAATTAGTTGACAGTGACAAAGTCTCTGCTCTGCGCCTTGTTACATGTGCACCGCCCTATAGACTCTATACTGTATATCGTTGAAGAGCTAGGCAGGGTGTGTCACGCACACATTCGGCATATTGGCATATATTATGATTTTAGTTGCTTCATAATAGGAGCGACTCTGTTGCCGTCTAGATCGCATATTACCGACTGCTTAGAGAATTCCTACTCCTAACGGAAAACCCCCTTGTCCATCCGGAGAATTTTAATGTAGTGAATTAAAAATATTATCTGTGAATTTATATTTTAAAAGCAAAAACGGGACATATGTGATGTAAATAAAATTTATTTAATTATAGGTCTCTCTATTTTGGATTAGGAAGGTAAGTAGTTCTCTAAACAATTGTGATATGTAGCACATGACATTAAACTTAGTTGGTTTTGGTCAATATTATCAACCAATACATCCACATGCCATAAAATTGGTATAACTATTTTTGCTGAGCTGTGTGACGAGGGAGACCCAGCGATGGTGTAATCTCTTTTATAATTTCTATACACTATGATGTCTAATGATAACAAAGCTTTTAATTTTTCACTGTCACATAAAATCATAGTATGTCTAGACATCAAATATATATTCGATTTTCTCTAGAAATAGCTGTCTAATTGCATATACGGAATTAGACATGACAAAACAAGCTCTTTTAAATCATATCGAACAGATTTTTGAAAATTTACATTAATAGCAAGGTTCTGTGCAAGGCCTTTGAGACTCTACATACCCATTGTCAAATACAAACTTAAGTATTTCAACAATACTATATTTTTTGTAATTTCTTTGGCCCCACATCATATGGTGTACTCCAAGGAACCAACTTTTGTTTAACTATTCCTATACTAACTAATTGTTTTTATAGAGATGTACGTTGTGGTGCTTGTATCTAGCGGCTTACAGATATATTGTCCAACTAGTTAGAGCTCTTTGGTTTTTTACTATAATTAACACTTTATTATTAACATCTTCATTTTATAGGTGTCAGGCGGCGGTGGTAAAGATCCTTCAGCAGATGTAGTAGTAAGATTAGCTAGAGGTGCGGCTGGCTTCGGGTTTCGTATCGTCGGCGGTACCGAGGATGGCAGTCGAGTCGCTGTTGGATATGTAGTGCCAGGTAAACTTAATTCTTTCTTAAGAGTAGGACTAGGAATACTTCCTGTGTCACGGGGGACTTATAAACAGCGTACACAATTAACACTTGACTCACAGTTACACACATTTTGTCCAGTGTGGAAATGGAATCCACAACACTACGCATAGTAGTGGCAAGGCTCATTAACACATTTGTATTTGTTTCAACACCTATTTTTCTATCATTAATTAGATGTGTAAAGCTTGTAGAATCACTTGTCTTGTTATTTTGATTATAGCCGATATTTTTAAATTGTGCTGTGGAAATTATTATTGCATTTCTATTTTACGTATCTAGTTATCATTATTTGGATGGTTTTTACATCTGCGTGCGTCTGGTAGGTGGTCCAGCAGATGGGTTCCTGCGGCCCGGCGACCTGCTGACGTCGGTGGACGGCATCCCGCTGGCGGGCGCCACGCACTCGCGCGCCGTGTCGTACGTGTGCGCGGCGGCGGCGCGCGGCCACGTGGCGCTGGGCGTGCGCCACAACCGCGCCGACGTGCAGCCGCTGGCGCCGCTACAGCTGCCGCCGCAGCCGCTACTCACGTCAGATATTTACACCTACTACACCTAGTTGCTAGTGACCCATCCGGGTGGTCAGTAGCAAAACGGACTCTGAATACCTAGATGAATTGCCATCTACATATTCAAACTTGGTTTTGCTACTAACCAACTCTGTACTACCGTCTGTTTAAGGGTCAAGGTGCGATTATCGTGTCTCCTTTTGAACCTTAAACATTCGTAATGTATGTATCTTTTTAATCCGCCAGAAATACACAGGGGTTAATCAAATGTATTCAAGTAGGTAATATGTTTCGAAATTAACTTAAAAGAGGAGCGGTCAAAGTGCACTACCTTGAGGTACCCCGACCTTATTATACTACTGAGACGGAATTCTTTGACTTCATCGCACCATGTGCACATTGATACCAATCATCAAATAAAAAAGATTAGTAAAATTGGTTCCTAATACTTCCGTATTTTCTTTATTATAAATGTATTATATGAAACAATGTCGAAAGCTTTTGATGTATCCGTAGTACCGTTAATTCATTTTGTCTTTGACAATGTACTTAGCGTTATCAACTATAATATGCGTAATGTATCTGACTAAAAATTTATTTATCAATATAATATAATAAATTTAGGCAATCTTACGTAAATTTTGTAAATTATCTCAACACGCCATGTCCTACCATTTTATATTATTATAAACCATTCTCATACTATCCCGCTCTATCTTCCCATTTCTTCCTCTTTTGAAATTTTGGCCAATTCATGATATGTGCATTTAGATCATAATACCTTCTTTTAATTACATTGATACCTTTTCATTCATAATAAAATTGATAGAAAATTTAATTATCGTAGTTCAAACATACATAATACTTAACAAAAAAGTCATATTATTCCATTACACTTATCTCTTGGTAACGGCATTATTGGTCAGTCCAAAATTTAATAAATAACAAAGCACCCACTTAACTTCGACACTAACAATCACCCTTTCTTACAGTGCTGACCCTTCAATACATCACATACCACCAGTTCAATTCAACATACTTCACCCAGCACCTATGTACCCACCCGCCGCGCACGTTCCTATGTAAGTAAAACCTATGACTATGGATTTCATTAGGGATAGATTTAACTAGAATCTGCCCGCGGCTTCGGTCGCGTAAATGTAGGTTAGTATAGTAACAAACAAACCAACTCACTTTAGCATTTATAATATTAGTTAGGATGTAGCTAGAGAGCAGCGATAGCTCAGTGGAGAGACCAACAGACTGCAATGCAGAGGGTCTCGGGTTCGAACCCACGTCGCGCACCTCTGACTTTCGGACGTTATATGACTTTTCGAAATTATGTGCGTATTGATAGACAATTATCGCCTGCTCTGTGCCTCGGAGAGCACGTTAAGCCGTCGGTCCCGGCTGCCATGAACATCTATGGCAGTCGTTATTGGGGAAGTCGACACAAAAGATCCCACTGGGTCGAAGTGTCGCCGGTCTGTACTGACTGGCCCCCACACAAGATAAGATAAGATAGGATGTAGCTCCTCCTTTTATCTTTGCATCACCCAGAAATATCAACCTAACTGAACACTACACTTTAACCTATTGAATCGCCACGGTACATCGGCGGCCTTTAATCTCTGCATCACCAACCAGAAAATTCATAAAGATCCACCATTGCACAAATGTCACTGTGATAAATATAATTTATAAAAGTAGTTCTCTCCTTTCTCATATTTCACATATAATAAAAAAAGGAAATGTTTATAAATATAATGAGTTTTTTTTTTATAGAGAATAGATTATTTAATTTTCACGTAGCCTGTAATAATATATGACATATGCGATTCCAACTTTTTATATACTCCTCATACTCTATCCCTTTCACGGTTGTGGATCCTACTCTTTTCACCTCCTATTGTAAGCTCCTATAATAGATTCAGTTAATACCTTTTTATTTTTGCAATCATAAATTGTCATATATTCGAGAATCGTAGCAAATAGAAGCCCGCAGCCTCTGCTTACTCCTCCGGGAAATAAATGTAAGTCTTTATATTTAATATCAATTGTTGTGTTTCGCAGGTATGGTGTTCAATATGATACGGCAACGGGCGGATGGGCGTCAGTGCCGTATGACGTCACAGTCACAAGAAACGAAGGCGAAGGGTTTGGGTTCGTTGTTATCTCGTCAGCGAACAAAGCTACCAGTACTATAGGTCAGTATTCTCTTATACATAAGGACCTACATAACGTTACGCGATTATAGATTTAATAATCGAATCATTTAGATGTTCAAGTGATTCGAATGTAGTCGAATAATTTAATATATTACGAGACAACTCTGTTTCCTTTTTAAGCATATTGCGCGCACAGAAATGTATGCACTTTGGCATTACAGCTTATATGGAAAAGTAGTACAGAAAGCTTAAATTTTATTAATTACGGACGAATTTTGAACTCTGAGGAAGCACTAGTATTGATAATTATTCGAATACATTGCTGTCAACTAAATATGAAGTATATAGCTAGCACCCGGAGACTCTTGGCGCTCTCAAGTCGAGAATGTAGTCTCTACTTTTAGCCTTAACCGCTTGAGTCGCAGCGGCATACCAGTAGCCAGACACAATAGATTTTTAATTATGTTCTAAGACCTGACGGATTACAAATGGTGACTGCATCAGATAAAGATATAAAAACACTACTCTACTTTCCAGGCCAACTAATACCCAATTCCCCAGCGGCGCGCTGCGGCTACCTCCACGTAGGAGACACAATAGTCGCCATCAACCACGTCCCCATCAGGAACTTACCACACCCGGAAGTGGTCGGCCTCATCAAGCATTCAGGCACCACCGTCACACTCACCGTCCTACCACCGGACAGGCAGGACTGACACACGCCCCCAGCTAAGTGTAATGATCACACATTCACACTGGCAAGACATGACGAAACATTACATTTTTAAAACTATTTACGACGTAATTAGCGCCATCTAGTGACGGTCATACGAAGACACTAACACCATCTAGTGACAGCTATACGATAATGCTAACTCCGTATCGACGGTTATCTAAATTATCCCCGAATGCATAGCATCACACCTATGTCATTGAAGGGTTCTAAAACAGCGTTAGCTACCTTTGTCTGAATTCTGCTTCATAAGGCGTGTGTTAGACCAGTTGTATAGAGCCGCGCAGACCAAATTTCGACCACGGCAGCCAATCTTAACGACTGGCGATCTGCCCAGGAGATATAGTACACAAACACAAGTGCACTCCCTATACCCTCACTCTCACAATTCGTTGGAACGGCAACCGACACTAGCGGTGAGAGGTCAGGCGCAGGACCAACGGCTATACATGCTTTAGAGACTAACGCCATCTAGCGACAGCTAACTGAATAACAGCTCAATGACACCAAGCATTACGTAGTGACCTATATACATATATGTAGGGTTAGGCTGTATTATACAATTCGCTACTTATGTCCAAATCCTACATAATGGGCAGCGAGAGTTGCTGTTTACTAAGGGCTACTCGATAGTAAGAAGGTCTTAAAAAAATACATTTTTTTGATTACCAATCAGCTATACAAATATACATTTATAATAGTAGTCGGATTCTGAATGCATTCGTCGTAATGGCTGATTTCCTTTTATCCGTAGAATAATTTTGTCGACAGCTTTTGTATAAAAAATATGTGAAACCGCCATATTTATTCCTCAAATAAAAGTTATATGACGATTGTAAAATCAGCCCTAAGTAAAACAGAATATTTTATGTTGTTTGAAAAAGTGCTATGTAGCGTTCGATATAAATCCTTTACGTGTTTAATTCCGTCCTATTGTTCAATTGATGCTTCCCTAGTGTCTTCCTATTCTATAACCAAGTAGTGTTAATAGCGAATTTATTACAACGTAGAAACATCGTAAGACAAAGACGGTCCTGGGAGCATGTCTTTAATGTATGTTCATACAAAATGTATAGAAACGTAGCAATGCAGAAAATACAGTATAGATAGGTTGCAGACTAAAATTCGATGCCTTCTTTATAGAGCACTAGCCCACGGCTCGGATCTGGATCAGATTTTTTCCTGGATGTAAGGTCCTTTGTCCTTTTCTGTACTTTGAAAACGTGTATGAGAAATTTTATGATGATCGATTGAGTGTTTAAGGCGTGAAGGTGTTACAAACTTACATTCGCATTCATAATATTGTTGGGATAGGAATTCGGAACGGTTATCCTCTTCGTCTGTCCGATTGCAAACTTGCTTGGCTACTTATATTATTAACTATTATAATTATATGGTCAGACTATAATTATAAACTAGCAGTTATGCACTTCATTGGCAAAAAATAACACGGGGTTTCTGAATTGAGAATTACATGTTGAGAACAACTCAAGTATTACTTGACCAATTTTTGGTTTCTATATATAGTAAGTATTAACTTTTGCGCGCGGCTCCGCCCGCATGTAAGCTACATCAGTTAAAATTTGTGTCCTTGCCCAGGTTTTAAACTATCTTTATACCAAATTTCATCCAAATCAATTAAATAGTTTAGACGAGAAAAGGTAACAAACAGACTGATAGATTTGCTCATCATAAACTTAAGTAAATTTTCGAATAACCACGCTTTGCATATATTTGATTCTGTAAAAGAAAAAAGATATACTACTTTTCTCAATGCGGAAACCGGGGAATAATCACTACGTTCAAAACTCTGCCTGCTAACTTTCATAGCTATTGGCTAAGACATATAAAGGCAGACAGGTTCTTTCAGAAAATAGTTGTTTACGTTTTCGTTACATGCAAAAGCATAAACAATGTTATGAAAACTAATTAAAGGCAAACAGTTAAGTACTCAGCTGAGTAAACATACAAGGGTGTAAATTGTGTCCTAAAAATATGTGCGCGATGTAATAATGCTACTTAAATGTTGCATTACCAGTTCGCGAGAACTTGTTCGTATAAATCCGCAATCGAAGATGTGCTATGCTATTCTGCAAAAACTCATCTCTTGATTGTCGGATCACCAGTAACCATAGGAGCCAACTGTTCTTGCCATAGTTACTATACAAATTATAAAAGACGTAAATTTGCCAGTGAGATTTAACAGAATTGCAAAGCAAGTGACAAAGTGTCATTTACGCAATAATCGTCGCGCTATTCTCGCGCTTATGTGCTCTACTGTTTATATAAACGTCCTATTAACCTATTGAGTCGCAACAGCACACTGGCAGCCGGATACATTTTCTTTCACAATTATGTCTGGCTTTCAAATCATTTACAGGTTAAGACACCCATCGCCGCCCAGACTGTTATGCTAACCGTCCTTCTAGTAAACAGTAGGATTTCTCCTTAGGGGTATTTTAATAGAACCTGATCTTTAACTGTATTATGTTATAAAGGCCCACACATTAATCTCTTACGTCCAAAATTAATAATATATCTTTCGATTGTCTTTTCTACTAGATAAAGATATTTGACATAACTACTATGAAATGGAGCTTCTGCTAAAATGTCTATCTCTAATAGATCCAACAATCGGAAGATAGGTTATTAATGTCGGATTTTATACGGCGCTCAAGCCCCTCAGGTCTAGAGACAATGCTTTTTTCATTATGTCTCGGAAAAATTAACCTATTGAGTTGCACCGGCACACCGGCGGCCAGACACAATAGATTTTAATTATGTCTGGTTTTCTAAGACTAGACCGGTGAATAAGTTAAATTATAAAGCAACTAGCACAGTGCCAAATAGTATATTACTATTTGTGCCAAAATTAATGGAATTAAAAGCTTTAATATGAAATATATACACTAGTTATTAAAAATAAGAATCAATTCTTAACATAAAATAGTGTACTGAGACAAGGATTATTTTAAAGATCTGCTTTTTTACAGACATGTTAAGTTGTAAAAAGATAAAATGCCATTTCTTTTTACTGTAAAATGAATTATAACAAGGAAAAGAAAGATATATTTCTTTCTTTATAACTGCTCAACATTTCCTAAGATGATATTATCTAGCAGACAGTTATGGTTAAGAATCTCTCGGAATTGTAAATATTAGATACCTAGTATAGTGGATACATTATACATTTAGTATAATGGAGGTTGTATTTTATAGTTATTAAATATTTACACAAGAATACAATATTAGCTTTTCCACATTCTGACCATAGGATAAAAACAACATAGCAGAAATTTAGTTTTTGTTACAATAGTAAATGTTGACTTCAAACCCGTTGACTCTTAGCTATGAGAACGAAGTCATAGCATGATGTGCTCAAACACTAAAATCACATACTAAACATATAAGGATGTTGTTAAGAGCCGTTTTTACAGAGCGAGTTTCTGAAAGCAAGTGTCTTTCTATCCCTATATATTTCACTAAATTATAATTAATAATAACAATCGTTTATTTCTCATTAAAACCGAATTACACATACATATGTAGTTTGCAAAGATGCTATATAAAACAATGGCATAATACTTCGATAGAGTATCGCTGTGGTGCCTGTGGTAGGTATAAAATTACCTGTATAACAGGTCACCAGGTCTCTGCACGGAGCCTGGCTAAACAAACATTAACGCTAATAGAAATAGAAACTAAAGGCCATAAAGACCATGTTAAACAGAGATAGCACGAAACTTGCCTGGGCATCATACTGTTATGTGTATATTAAATTAGCTTTATATTAAAAAACATAGATGATATTATTATGATATAGTTCTACAATTTTGGTTGCTAATCAGAAACACAGGCCACAAACCAGGTACTTAGGAATACCTGTTGTTACGAAGAATCTTTTTCCTGCTCAGAAAGGTAAAGACTTCATGTATGGTCTTTAAGAGCAGAGACGATACATGAGATTTTATCTCTCGATTGAGAAATCATACTTATGCTATATTAGTATGATTCTCCACTGTAATATTTAGATGTTACAGCCAGTCTCCCACATCCTTAATAGTAACAATGTACCTATCAAGGATGTGGGTGCGTGTAATCAATAAAATATTGTTGCATAACCAGAATCTACATTTTTAACCAAGAATGTTAAGGATACCTGTTCCAATTTCATCTAAGTTTAAGGATGTAATACAAAAGTAACTGTATTATTGGAATTCATATTTGACACGTTGTATGCGCGTTGGATTAGTAAGCGTACGCAATGACATAAGCTTCTCTTGATTTTGCCTTTTTCCACACGTCTATATACGTTTTACATATAAACTTAAAATATGAATTTGAAAATAAATGATATATGCAGCTAAGTATACAGTTGATCTAGTATATCCTTGACATTCAGTTACAATAGCTCTGGCTTGCATTGTCTAAGCATTTTGCTATCTAATGTACATTAATATTATTATAAAGTTCAATAAATTTATTCATCGATATAATGAAACAACTCTGTATAAAATGAATTTCATTTAAAAGATACTGGATAATTGTAAGTCATTTATAATAAGAATTTATATATTAAACTGAACATGGTTTACTATAATAGTGAGCTTGTTATCGTCAAATAAATGTTGTTATGTATCTATGGAGTATTATATGACTTTTATACAGAGGACTTGACTTATTGTACTAGTTTGAAAGGTTGTTCTTAGTAATGTAAAGATCATCCAGTATAATTGAATATTCAAAGATTATATAAAAAATATGGTAAGCATAAGAAATGATTATTTCATAGAATGAAAATATAGATTAACTTAGCCCTTTAAATATTAATATCTAATGGTTTTTATAATTCTTATTCCTAGGATGTACCCTGCACATACTGTAGCTCCATTTTATTATATATTAGTTATAAACATTGACTGTTTAAAATAAATATTAAATATGACTTAATTTTAAATGTTAGAGTGACTATATAGATATGTATAGTCGCTTATTTATGGCAGTTATAAGTAATTTGGACCACCGAGATTCGAAAAATACTTGTTTTAATTTTAATATAGAACTAGACAACCATGATTTGGAATAGATAGGTATTATTGCCACTTATAAAATTAATTTGTATTAAGTATAAATGTTGTAAAATGAATGCTAGTATTTTTAAATCTTAATGTTGGCAGTAGAGTATTACCCAGTTTTATTGTTTTTTATTGTCATATTATTCGTAGTTCCATGTTCTTATGGTATAATTATTAATGGGTAATGTAAATCTGTAATTATAAGGTTTAAACATTTATGCCAATATTGTGTAAGTATAAAATCAAGTATATATAGCCGGGAATTGCGTTTGATGTAGCTGATTTTGAAATATATTGAGTAAAATATAGATACAATTAGATTATTTTATATGTATTACGAAATGTTTGTATTTTAGTACATGTCACACAGTTTGATATTTATGTTGTGCCTCGATTTTGATTATATATACTTAATTGGTGCGTTATATGTGTATAGAAAGACATAGTCAGTAACTTTAAGGATGGTCAAGTTTAGTTAGTATCATGCCAACTAACCCTGGCCGTCCTTTAGTATGCCGCATGTTTGTCAAAAATTCAAAACCCAGATCATACTATATGAAAGACGATTGGGCAGCTATTGTATCAGATCGTCACCAAAGTCAACAGTTGACTTTGCTGACGATCTCATAATTGAATTTACTACTGAATTCTCACTAAGAGCTTTATACATGAGTTGAATTGTAATCAATGTAAATAATTTACAGAAAACCTTTTTTAATTTTTATACTATGTCCAGAAAATCGAGGCAGATTCATTTTAATTAAAATCAATCCTATGATATTAAAACTTGTTAAAGATTCTCTGTACTTAGTTTTATTACATAAAACATAACATCACGCATGTATATCCCCGAGGGATAAGTTGAAGTGACACTCACATTACGCCAGATATATTTAGGTCCAAGGTAAACATGGTCATCTACCGGGCACAGATATAGAACTTCAAGCCATTGAGAATGTTGTACCCGAATAATTTGTCCAATCTAGGCATCAAAATCTGGACCACATAATCAGCTTTTAGATAGCAATTTAACTTTATATCACAATGTGAGAATCGTAATGTCTCTTGAGTAGTGTAATTAGTTATAAGAGTCGCAATAATCTATGTGCCTTTATTGTAAACAATGTCTTGCCTTACCCAAGATTGTAAAAATGAAAAAAAAACTAAACCTATTTGTATAAAACTATATCCAAAGAGTGATCCATTCCGAATCAAATCAGATCTGTAGACCCTAATGTATAACGATATGAAATAAGAGAGATTTACTCAATAAATATTTTTTATTTAATATATTATTATTTGTTTTATTGTTAAAGTGAAACATTTTTCGGATGGTTAATATGGCGTAATCCATTTTCCTTATATGCCTACGTTTGTGAAATACATTGTATACGCGTTGCGTTTTCTATTAAGCCATGCTGATATATGTTTCATACACTCCTCCGCATTCGCAAACGTCTCCGTCCTACTAACTCACTCACGTCAAATACTAAAGCAGTCTCATCAGCGTAACAAATTATTTTTGTGGATATAGTCTCGTGTAAATCATCCATGTACATAATGATAAGTGTAGGTCCCAATACGCTGCCCTGCGGAACACCAAAGTCTATTGAGTGTAAACCACTTTCGTAGTTGCCAATTTTGACATAGTGTTTTCTATCCGTCAGATAGCTTCTGAACCAATCGAGTGCTACACCTATAATACCAAAGCGCTTTTCTAGTTTCTGGAGCAGTATCGGAATCGAGACGGTATCGAAGGTCTTAGCTAAGTCTAAGAAAGCACCTATGCAATGTCTATTTTTATCTAATTGTGCTGATACCAGGGAAGTCAATAATGCAACAGCATCCTCAGACATTTTACTTTTCCTAAACCCGAATTGCTTCTGGGAAGTAGCTGTCCGGCGAGTTCTTCGGACCACTTTTATTAATTGGCATAATATGCGGTATCTTTCATGCATCAGGAAAGATGCCAGTCTTTAAACTTGTGTTAAATATTTTGGTTAATGATGGAATAATAATATTTCTGATCTCTTTTAAAACCATTTTCGTCAGCCCATCTGTGCCCGGTGATTTATCATTGTGTAATAATATAATAGCTTCTATTGCCCCACAGTCAGTAGGCTCCGGGAAGAAAGAGTCTTGTAAGTGATTATTGCGAACTTTACCTGCAATTACTTCCTGAGTTGTTTGGAGGTTATTTAATATACCAGTGTTTGCCCAATTGTGGAAAAATATTGACCACATATATTCAGTGTGAACTTATCGCATCTACACTGTTTTGAAGTGATAAGAGCTCCTTCGGTTGATCTTTGTTTGCACTTAGATGACATGGTTTTGATCGATTTCCACATCCTTTTTGGATCCTTTGCGTTGTTGGATAACTGTTTATTCTCATGTTCTAATTTTAGCTTACGAAATAGATCGTTGCAGAAGTTCCTGTATCGGGTATATACCGTTTGCAAAAGCTAATTATTTGGGATTTTTTTTATTAGTCTCATATGCAGTTAATCCTTATCCCCGATACAGCGTATAAGTCCCGGAGTAATCCAAGGCTTTATATTATACTTAGAATGGCTTAGTCGTATTTTCTAGTGTTTTTATTAACAATCTCACAAACCCGGTTACATTAATAGTCTGCCGCTTGATTTGCTTCTAACGTACCGATTTGTGGGAACCAGTTAATCATAGAAAGTTATTTCTTAATAGCGTCAAGGTCTCGTTTAACAACTTTTCTATCCATACATTTTTGCCGGGGTTTGTTAGTAGTCAAGCTCAACAAAACTAGTTCTTCTCCTCCCTAGCCTTTATTATTCCCAAGTCGCTTGGGGTCGGCTTTTCTGGTCTAACCGGATTTAACTGGGTATCAGTTTTTACACAGAGCGGCTGCAACCTGACCTCTGCAACCCAAAGGCTAACGATACCCTTTGGTTAGACCAGTGTCAGGATATTATAGGGCGCTGACCTCCCAATAACGACTGCCATAGATGTTCATGGCAGCCGGGACCGACGGCTTAACGTGCTCTCCGAGGCACGGAGCAGGCGATAATTGTCAATCAATACGCACATAATTTCGAAAAGTCATATAACTTCCGAAAGTCAGAGGTGCGCGACGTGGGTTCGAACCCGTGATCCTCTGCATCGCAGTCTGTTGGTCTCCCCACTGAGCTATCGCTGCTAAGTAGTGTTAGTTCATGATCGGTAATATCCGAATAACAAACCACGCCTATAGCGTTTCTAATGAAATTTATAAAAATATGGTCGAGACATGCACCTGATCTAGTTGGTTTTTTTATAGCGGAAAACAGGCCATGTTCTGCCATTTAAACACAGATACTCCAGCTCCCGGTTACTGGTTGTAGCTAAAATGTTGACATTTATATAACCTGCTAAAATCAATGTTTGATAAACGTTACGTATAATGTCAAGTGAACATAAAATGTCGTCGACGTTACTGAATGACGGTGGGCGATATAAACTAAATACAGTTAAGTTGTTATCTAAATCCAACTGTAGACAGTCTGCCTCAGATATATTCGGTTCAGTGACACTGGCGCTTAAAGTATCTCGGATATAAACTACAACACCGCTTTTGATTAATATAATTCTGAGTTTTGCAGCTAGTGTACGACTGTAATTGGGCAATAACAGTGTACTCGTCAAGCCAACACTGTTAATATAATTATATGAATAGAAATATTAATTCTTTAGTTTTTAGTATTAAGTTATTACAAAATTGTCAAAATTTCTATTAATGCTTCGTATGTTAAGTGTTAACAATCTAAAATTGTAGACTGACGTAATTGCCATTTCACATTTTTCAAGCACTTCTATTGTGTGGCAGTTTATAGCAATAGAATCAATTTCCTCAACTATAGTATTATTAATCATGGACGATGCATTTCATATCACATGCTAAAAGGAGATGCCTATGATACGTAATTATTATATTAAATGTCACACTATGTCGATTATGTAACAATACTTTAAATGTCAAATATGAACACCTATACATATATTTGCATGATTAAAGATCCAATAAAATTCACCAGAAATGTCACCCGTGGCCATGGCTACGGACCACTATCATACCTTTTTTTTGCTGCGTGGGGAAATGCTCCTTATGCATACCCACTCGCCACAAGGGGAGGCGAGAGGGTTATGTCGGGCTCTCCCGAGACTGCGGGCCTACCGACTAAAACCACCACGGTGTGCCAACTCACTGCTTTGTATGGTGGGTGGGTCGCTGGAACTGAAACTACATCAGCGACCTACCCAGCAGTGCCCAATGCAGAGATGTTGTGTCTGCGAGCGACGACTCCTGGACGATGCCCTGGCACAACAGAGAGCGTCGTTCCGACTCAACGGCTGGCGGATGGGAGATCCCCGTTCTCTCAGGCGCGCAAATGCGGTACGCCGGCGGCGGCTCGGATCCGCAAGAATACTGTCCTCACGGCTCCGCTCCGCCGCCTCCTTCTGCGAGATGACGTCCTCGCAGAAGGATGCGACCGCTACCCACTTCCTCTCGCTGTCGACCATGGTTTTGATCACAGCCGGCAGCGAGAGGTCTTCTCCCACAACGTCCTGGAGTTTACGGCGCTGCACCGCCCAAGCAGGACATTGCTCGAGCGTGTGCTGCGCCGTGTCCTCCTCTCACTCGCAGTGGTGGCAGATGGGACTCGGTTCCCTCCTAGCAACCTTGTGCAGGTACTTGCCAAAGCAACCATGCCCCAACAATACCTGCACCAGTCGGAAGGAAAGGGTCCCATGCTGCCGCCCTGCCCACCGCTCTAACACCGGCTGGAGGGCCCCAACGGTTTTGAAACAGTAGTGTGTCCGCGGTACAACCAGTTTTGGCGCTAATGGCACCAGTGACGTCCTCCGCGGACACCGACTCGTCGAGGCCAGTGATACGCATCTCTGCGCATTTTACCGGCCTCGCTATCTTTACACCATCCGTCTCAGGGAACAGACTCCGTAATTTAGCGGCGATGGTGTCCGCCGCTTTGCCTCCGTCGGCTCCTGGGAACTCTAAGATGCGGGCTCCTGTATGAGCGAGGTGGATCCTGGCTCCATTAGTAGGGATATATAGCGCTCAGCCGCTTCCGGGAGCACCGTGATCACCACGGCAGCCGACTTCGGCGTTCGGAGTCCGTTCCTTCTCCTTTGCCTCCTTTTTATGGCCCCGCCTTGTTTAACGGGGCCAGGCCCAACAGCCACATCAGCAGCCGCAGCGACTAATGCAGCGGCCTTTTTGGCCTTTTTGCGGCGAGCCTTTCCAAGATTCCGCACCGTCTGCCAACCCTCACCCTGATGGATGGCAGGCGCGGAGGACACGAGCCCGGTAGGGCCTCGCCGCAAACTCTGAGGAGGAGGAGCCCTGGGTGCTGGAAGGGGCGGGAAGTCGTTGGCTGACTTTCTACCGCCACCCTTCCCACCCTTGTTGTGGCTTGCTGAGGGTGTGGGACGGGACCCCGGTGCCGGCGTCGATGGCGCTGGCGGCGCCTTAGCAGACGCAGACGCAGAGGTGGTAGTGGCGGCAGGGGCAGGCAGTGCAGCGCAGCGCAGCTCAGCTTGCAGCCGCGACCGGTAGCTGGGTGACAGCAGCAGCCGGTCGCCGAGACCCTCTATGCGGGCATCCACGTATTTGACAAGTGACGCCTGCAGGTCCACCTCCTTGTCGGACGGCTGAGGCGCCTCTTTACGTGCCCGCCTTTGACTCTCGGCTCTTAGCCGCGCTATCTCCCGGCGCAGCTCCACCACTTCCGCCTCCAGGCGCGCGAACTTGTCGGCCAGAAACTCGGCTGACTCTTTCGTCGCAGCCGCCGCCTCGTTAAGGTGTTTCTTAAAGGTCCCTTTAAGGTTCCGAGACTTAGACGCCACCTTCGTCACAATCTCGGAGCCGTCAAGAGCCCTTTGCACCGCCTCCGACACTGTTTTTGGAGCAGGGTTGCTCCCCTGCGGACGTATTTTCCGCGCGAGCAGCGCCACTCCTCCGCACACAACTCCGCAGCTGCACGCTTTTCAGCGGCCACCTCGGCCATCTTCGCCATGCCGAAAGGCTCGGGTAAGCTTGGTCGGCCCCTGGCCCTGCCCCTTCGGGCAGTGCCGACCTTCGGGATTGGCGCCGCGCTTGACTCTCCGTCGGATCCTGAGTTGGTTCGACGGGAGCGGCGCTTACGCTTCCGTGCTAGAGTCGCCTTGTCCGGGACTGGCCCCAAGGCGACTCTCATCGAGTCGGTGTCCGGTTCCACGGGGGTTTCGGTGCCGAAGATTTCACCCGGCACGGCGCTGAAAAGACGTTGGGTGCCCTCCCCAGAATACGACGGGCTGACGGGGCCATGTGGCCTCGTGGGGGATTCTCCGGGTGCTGAGCACCCGGTATCCCTGTGGTAGTATTTTGCTTTTGTCCGACATCTTCATTAAGTGTTTGGGTGGCCTTAACGGCTGGGTTCCCCCCAGCCATACAGCCCCTCGCCGGGCCACTACAAACTTAGGCTTTGGGTAATTTTTATAAAGGTTTTCTTCCTCGCAGCCCGAAGGCCCCCGGTCCTGTCAATTCAGGATTACGGGTTGGGCCAGATGGGGGACCATGCTGGACCGCTCCACCCGCCCCAAGACCGCCCGACTGGGCAGGATGCCTAAGCAACCGCCCGACCCAACGACCAGTGCCACGTTAGCCACGCCAGTAAGTTCTCGATCGTGTGTCCACTATCATACCTACTGCGAGCACATACGTAAATTTGTTTCTTTTTAACTGACTTTACAAAAAGGAGGCTTCTCAATAGGGTAGTATTTCTTTTATGTTTCCTCAATACTTCGTCATTTATGAACCAGTTTTAAAAATCCTCTTTTATATATATAGTTTAATGGACATTGGTCCTTAGAATCCGAAAATACATCAGGCAACTCTTTATTAGGTACCTCCTTATAAAGTGTTAAATACTTAAATACTTCTTCGATAAAGTGTAGTGTATGTATGTCATGTAGTGGAGGTAGTGCATCTCATCAGTATTAGTTACCGTACTTTACGACAAAGTCATTGAAAATTGTAAAATAATAACCTTTTAATTAAAATAAAAACGTTTATAATTTTAATATAAAGTTATTATTCATGCAATATTTGGTATGTTAGATATTAACAAATATAAAAAGAAAACACAAGAACATTTATCTTAAGTTTTTATTTTCTCATTTGTCGTCAACGAGACGATATTTTCATTTTCTACAAGTTAAATAAAAGATCAACGATTTTTGAATTCTTTTTACGTTTATACATATTTACAATATTAATAAACAAATATAGAATATAACGCATAGGGACTAAGGTAAATAAAGTATTAGTATTTACCACAAACATAAATAAGTTTATTATGTTTTTTTGGGTATTTGGTCACACGGCTTAGTCCAGAAAATTCAGTCTTAATAAATAAAATTAAAACGTTCTCATATAATAGACCAAAATACGAGCTGTTATTTTGGTAAAAAGGGACAGGACAGTTCTACTAGACAAATGTTACGTCAGGCGAGAATAAATGTCAGAACTAACTTTTTAAATGTCTAAGCATCTAAAACGACAGGGCTGGGCATGATCCTCTCACCGCTACCAAGAGAGGCTGTGGCAATTCCAGCCCCACTTCTACCAGGAGAGGTTACTGACAGAATCCAGTTAGTGTACCGGTCGACCCTGGTGAAAACGCTCGGGAATGAATCTTCACAGGTCTCGAAGTATGAGGAGGCACCTACCGCGACGTTGTTTATCACCATAGGCGCTCCAGAATCCCCGAGGCACATGGACCTGCCGGTCGCTTGAGCGCAGATAACAGCTGGAACATGGAGATGATGATATAGGATTTGCACATATTAACAAAACTTTAATTGGCCGCTTAACTTCTAAAAGGGAACACATTTCTGTAGTGCTGCAAGAATAAGTTAGCCAGCTTATTATATAACCATCTACTAGGCACATTGCCAGACTGCGTATTAACTAAGAGTTGGTTGACATAAACAACATTCTGATTCGAGAAACGAATCTGAAGATTCACGATTAGCAAGCAAATTTGCGCTCGTATATGCGTTAAATATTACTTATTCGATATATCATCAACATTCGAATAAATCGTATTGAAACGTACCATTATTTCGTATATATTCGTTTGGTTCAATAATACTCACTGTCAGTAATGGTGACCTTGTCGTTGCCGGCGAACCTAAACTCGCAGTCAGCGGTGTTTACTTTGTTGAGGTACACCGTCTTTAAGAGTTCCATTTGAGGTCCCTCCAACTAAATTATAAAGAGTCAAGAATAAATGTGCGAAATTAGTTCTGATATAATAAACCTGAAGAGATTGTTTGCACGCGCTAATCTCTGGATATACCAGTAAGGATTTGAAAATATTTTTATAGTTCTCATCGATTTCGATAACGATGACCACAGAAATTATAAATCTTTCTTTTTATTCGCCTTTATATGACTTGCTAGACTGATCTTGATCTTAATTAATATCCTAATACATGTGTGGCAGTAGAGTTGGCCTGCGGTGTAGTATGTACCTACAGTGAGCTGCAAAAATGCATTTCAAAACTAAAATGAGACAGTAATTGACGCCATCTAACGGAAATCGATACAAAACTGTTAAATATTTTATTTATACCGTAATACATGGCGGTGCATTATTATAAAATAAAAATAAAAAATCTTAATAACTCAATTTAATAAATTTACTTGAAAAATTTTTAAATCTCTTTTCACGATATTTTATTTAAAAAAGGAACTAAATTCAAGGTAAAACAAGACGCACAGAATTACAAATGAATTTATAAATTTATAGTGGATAGTTAGTTTATATACTGATACTTTCGATGACTCGCTATACCGTTCGTACGCGAACATTATTCTGTCCCTGTGTTCGAGTGTCTTTCCGGTTGAGATTATATTTTTTTATAAATTTCACCTTTTTGATAAAATGAGTACGCGTTGCAATATTTATAAAACAACGCCATCTAGTTCATTCATATTCATTCTAATTCGAGTGTTAGGATTTTGGAGCTTAAGGTATCCATGCACTATTCCTACTAGTTTTCGCCCGCGGCTTTACTCGCGTTAATCTAGATTTTGTCAATAAATTTCTATTTCTCGGACAAACGTACTTTATCTATATGAAAGTTAGTACGCTATGTTCTTTTCTGTACCCCTGAACGTGTATGCGAAATTTCATGATTGTCGGTCGAGTAGTTCAGCCGTGAACACGTAACAAACAGACTCACTTTCGCATTTATAATATTCGTTAAGGAAGTCGCATATAGTTAGATAGTCCTCTGATAAAAAAGATACCTACAGACTCAAATCCCCAGCTCACAATCTTCACAGAAGTATCGTCAGCGATGTAAGTGTTCGCAGGAGGCAGGAACAATGCGTTGATAGTACTGGTGATGCCTAGAGCACGAGACAAGGTCGTGATGGCAATGTCTCCAGTCCTGGGGACTTCGACATAGTCTGGGTGTTTCACGAAAGTCTGGATGGTGACCAGAGTACCGCCTGACAGGCTTGAAGTAGAACCAGCGCGGATTTGCATGTTGCTTAGAACGGCTCCCCTGTAGATAGAAAAATATTAATCTAACTAATATAGGTTCTGTTCAAGGGTTCGCCCTGTGAATCCTATGAGAACACATATCGGGATCAACGTCTAACTATATGCCAAGTTTTGTCTAAATCTATTTAATGATTTACGTGTGACTGAGTAACAAATACTTTCAGAAACTATGACGTTATTAGTTGGGCTAGCAATACTTGCGCTCTCATTCGCTTGGCCTATCTACTTAAAGAAATAAATAGACAAAGGCCATAGCTCGCCAATACTTTTTATTATTGAATACTCGAGGCTAACTATAATGACAGAATGCATACAAAACCCTGGCCAATGTATTTCCATCCTAGTGTTTTTAAGATTACAAACCCATCAAACTCGCAAGACTTGCACTGATTTCCAGGATCACAAATTACCTTGAAACAGCTTTTAGCATTCACTTCAGCAGCTTGGGTATTTTGGTGCCTTGGCAAGAATTTGCTTGGGTTTTGTGTTTAAAGCTCCTTCACTAGGAATAATGCCTCCTAAATATAACTTTACAAATATTCAAACAACGGACACAACGATCATCCAGACAGAATAAGTATTTGTGTGTTATACATTTTTGTGTCGTGTGGCCGAAACAACAACTTGCACAGCGGCAGTAGCGAGATGACTATATAAGCTAGATTTGTGCAATATAACAATACTTACGTGAAACAGAATCCTGAGGTAAGAACATGCCAGGAGGACAGCAGCGCACCAACGCAACGCTGGACTGTGATACCGGGTCCAGGGTAGTAGTACTGGTAAGAGACAACATATGGAAATTCCTCGATAGTGGTGGGAGTACCGCCGACCACTCGGCCTTCAGGCGCTGCTGATGCTGTAGAAAAAGTAGTAGTAGAATGAAAAATTGTGACCCCACTAGATGCCAAGTAAATAGACCCACTAATTAACATTCAACAAAGTCAAAATCAGCAGCATTATAAACATTTATAATACTCATATCAGTCTTGTATTAAACAGTCCCACTGCTGTGCACGGGCCTCTAACTACATACAAATAACTATTAAATTCGCACATAACTTCGGAAAGTCAGAGTCCCTTGGGATCGAACTCGAGACCTCTGCGTGGCAGTCCATCAGTCTCCCACTAAGCTATCGTTGCTATCAACATTTATTAAACCATTATTTTTGTCGCGATAAAGCTATCCACACTGTGACGAGCTGTCTTATTCCCATGCTAAGTACCCTGGTCAGTGAAAGAAAGTACCCTGGTCTCCGGATGAAAAGTAAGTTCTAAGAAGGAAATGAATTTTTCACGCATTATATGGCCCAATACCTACATAATGTTAGGCTGTGGTTATGGGTAACATAATTTCCTACATTGTGTAAATTAAAATCACTTCAAAGAAATATTTAATAATAATTGTGTCCTAAAGCGCTGAATACCTATTTCCAAATACTGAACATGTCATTCACAGCCGGCAGGTACATATTTATAAAAGAAACCCTTTTGTTTTTGTTTTTCTATACAAAATATTACCTATATTTTATAAAGAGTCAGAATGTCAGAAGCCATGTCATGTAACTCATGTGAGAAGTCAAATGTGGCAAGTAACTTTAACATTATAAGTTATTATAATACTGAAGAAAATATTAGTAATATTGAAGAAAATATATGTATTATCCTCCTTACACAGCTTTGTACCTAAATAACATGTTACGAAATTTTCTAGCTTTGGCTACCATGATGAAGATGCATTAAAGATATTAATATAGTTTATCTTGTAATTCTTTACAATTCAGATACCAAACAAAACTGCGGCTCTGCTGACGCTAAGCTGTTTTCGTATCCTACGCTATTACGACATCCCATGTCGTACGCCAACACTCAAGCTTTGCATTCCAAGTTTCTTTTCTGAGAAAAGAAACTTGGAATGCCGACAATATTCTTTAGAATATATTATGAAGAGATCGCCGGGTGACATGCTCTATGTTTTGTTTTTCTTTATTTTGATGACATGCTATGAAAGCTTGTAGGTATGTACATCCACCCAGAGAGCATCTAGATGTACCTAAGGTAATTATTTAACTCTAGGTTATGCTACTTCTTCGGGTCTCAAAGCCAACGAAGTAAATACGACATCAACTACTCGCCTATCTAGGTCGTTTGCAACCACGTTCATTCCTTCCAACTACTGTATCTACTTCAACACCCGATTGTTTAAATAAGCCAAAAGTACTCACCAGCGGCAACCAACGCTAGCAACAGGTACACCACAGAAGCCATGGTAATGACTGACCGAATTACTGGACACTGTTTAGGAACGCAGGTTCAATTTTTATAGTATTTGTTTATCCTCGCTAATCGATGCGTTCAGCTGCTTAATGTTACAGGGTGTGTGCTTTTTGTTTATTAATAAACTAACAATATATAAATAACAAATCGAACGGGATAAAATCCTACAGTCTTTTTAAATGTATATAATAATTCCAGTACAATCATATTGCTTGAGCCATTTACACAAATTGAAAAATTACCAAAAATCAAGTTAATTTTTTTTCGGAAAACATTAAATTATTATCTCCTTTACCACTCTTGCTCAGTCTGTCGCTAACGTTTAGGACTTTTAGGCCTCTTTTAGTACTCTTGCTTATTATAATAAAACCAACCTGTCGATAAAATGTGCGGCGGCTACGGAGGTTGCTGCGGTGGCTGCTGCGTGGCGACTGTGGGTGCTGTTGTCCCTCCATAACAATCTACACGTGATGCACTAAGATTTGTTAGTGCTAACAGCGTGGGCGCTCAATGGCTGAAAAAAAGTGCCCGTTGTTGGCGATAAGTCATGGTGTGTTAAAATTTGTTAAGATATACTGGCTCCGCCTATTTAATGTGGTCTTAGTTTTACGTGCTATTTTGTTGAGATTTACTACTATAATAAGTGTATTCCAGATACTTGAAATGATCGCGTAGATGAAGGTGTTGTCAGTCACGTAACTTGTGGCATGCTTGACTGCATGGATGGTTTATTGGTCTATGTGTTCGACTCGCCACTGCACCGAGTAAGTATTGTGGGTGACAGAACCAAAATTTGAGCGCTCCACTAAACTTGTTCCGAATCTGGGATTTTGTCCGTTGTTTTAATGTTTTTAAAGATTGCTGCGACACAAGAATTATTCATAGTGAGAGAATTGTGTTTATGGTAGGTTTATATGCCACTTAATTTAATAGGGAATAAGCCTGGTGCTATCTACCGAGAACATTTCCAGACTGCATGGATGCGATAATTTGTGTCTAAAGCAAAATACTGCAAGTACACCCGGATCCACGATGTGGCGGTCCCCATCCAGAGGAGTTCGGTATTGACAACCTTAGTCTATTGCAATAGCTGGGGTGGGCAATTTGAGGGTGCGTGGCGGGTTCCTCTCTCCACAATTATTTTATTACAATGGACTCCTGCCAAGTAACGCCTTATTCGATTTAATATATAATATACTGCATGGAGTGTGGCAATTTGGTTGTACCTATATTTAATTAAAAGATTTTTTGGAAATTGATAATAAGTATAGGGATTTTATAGTTCCAAGTGTGTGCGCAAACACAAGTGCACTCTCTATGCCTTCACTGTCGTCGTCCAAAAGGTCGGCAATCTGACAGGATCGGAGAAATATCAGGCGCAAGACCAAACCTTATGTGGCATGAAGGTCTGTAAGACCAGTTACTTTCTAGCCCCATGCTGCTATTTAAAATTTCATTGTAAAGAAGCCCAGTAAATTTTTGTTGGCGCGACCCGAGATTTGATCCGGAGATGTCACAGCGTGGCGGTACTTGTACACATACCGCTGCGCCCGCGCCGCCGAGGCAGTTTTACATACAGCGTCAAGCTATACATTCCAGAAGAGGTAAACAGAGGTATTGCACACCTACATTTCGCCAGTTATGTTATTAGGTCCTATGTAATAGAGAGCAAGCTGACCATAGGAATATTTACATATACCGTGCTACGAAGAATTTCCAACAAAAATTTCTAATAACATATTGTTCGATATAGGTAGGAATTGAACCAATCAAACTTATTGCGGGCTCAATGAGTTACACCTATTTGAATAGATATGTAGGTTAGTATAATAAATCTGGGTGCCTACGTTACCACGTTTGGGATTCTGATTGGAGCGGAAGAAGCGGAAGCTTGGAGCAGACCAATCGGAGCGCCGAACGTCATAAATTGTGTCGAACGCGTTAATGTAAAACAAACTCGCACTAGGCACTTTAGTCTCTATTTTGAACGGAAACGACATTTTTACACAGCCTATATAATAAATCCGCATAAAACCACAATACGTGCTGATAAAACGCATTGACAATCAAGCACGTACAATATTATCTAAACCTTAGATTAAATGACATAAATAATTCATTGCCTAATTAATAAGTATAATAATACGTCAATAATTAGCTAGTATGGTCTTAATCAGATAAGAAATAAAAAAATCTAAATATAAAATACATTTCGATGAACTAAATCTGTACTGTTAATCTAAAGCTGAAGAGTTTGTTTCTTTATTTGTATGTTATTTTGTTTAAACGCGTTAATCTCAGGAACTATTGGTTCGATTTGAATCGTTCTTTTAGTGTTAGATAGCCTATTTATCGAGGAAGGTTATAGGCTATATATCATCACGTTAAGATCCACGGGGGCGGCGCAGTAACTATAAACGCGGGTAAAACCGCGGGCGCATCTAGTAATAAAATATAATCCATAAATATATTTACATATAATTAATATAAGCAGCGATAGCTCAGTGGGGAGACCAACAGACTGCAATGCAGAGGGTCTCGGGTTCACAACCACGTCGCGCACTTCTGACTTTCGGAAGTTATACTTTTCGAAATTATGTGCGTATTGATTGACAATTATCGCCTGCTCCGTGCCTCGGAGAGCACGTTAAGCCGTCGGTCCCGGCTGCCATGAACGTCTATGGCAGTGGTTATTGGGAAGTCAGTGCCCTATAATATCCTGACACTGGTCTGGCCTTAGGGTATCGTTAGCCTTCGGGTTGCGAAGGTCAGGTGGCAGCCGCTCCGTGTAAAAACTGATATCGAGTCAAACCCGGTTAGACTAGAAAAGCCGACCCCAAGTGACTTGGGAAAAATAAAGGCTAGGGAGAAGAAGAAATATATTTACACTAGCTGAGTCGCGCAACTGCGTTTGTTCATATAAGAGAAATTTGCCCGTTCTTGCAACATTTTTCATTGCTGTACTGCTCCTATTGGTCGTAGCGTGATGTTATATACAGCCTCGATGGCGTAGTGGTTAGTGTAACCGACTGCCACGCCTTAGGTCGCAGGTTCGATTCCCGCACAAGACAAATATTTGTGTGCATGAACATGGATGTTTGTCTTGGTCTGGGTGTTTCTATGTATAATATGTATGTATTTACAAAAAAAAAAGTATATATGTATGTTTATCCATTGTCTAGTACCCATAGTACAAGCTCTGCTTACTTTGGGCTAGATAGTGTTGTGTGTATGTGGTAGAATATTATTATTATTATTATTATATTATATAGCCTTCCTCGATAAATGGGCTATCTAACACTAAAATAATTTTTCAATTTGAACCAGTACCTAGTTTTTGAGATTAGCGCGTTCAAGCAAACAAATAAACAAACTCTTCAGCTTTATAATATTAAGTATAGATATTTTGACTGCGCAGATAGCGTAATGGTTGAAGTGGTCGCCTCGCTACTTGTCACTCGCTGTAGGTTTAATTGCCACACGGTACAAACATTTGTGTGATCCAAAATAGTTGTTCCGTCAGTGATTCTTGTTTGTCCGTTGTTAAAATGTTTGTAAAGTTCTCCGCGACACAGGAAACAAATATAGAGCGTGAGATGTTTTTGCATCAAAGAAAGACTTACAAATAAGAGTACAAACCCAGTTCATGGAGGCTGCTGCTTCCAATCTTTGGTGATGATTTGGAAGAGGTCGAGGAGAGGAAGAGGTGGATGTATAGTGTAAGTTGTGTGTATATGGCATCACTTATTTTTAACGCGATACCTGAGCATATAGTAAATCGACGGTACATTAAATTTTGCCGCACACTAAAAAAATGGCTGATTGAAGGAAGTTTTTATTCTGTTAATGAATTTCTAAAAAAAATGCCTCACAGCCTTTCATTTTAGAAATATGTACAATGTATTTCTAAAATGATAAGACTGTTATGTGTTAATAAATCTTTAAAATTGTGTAAATGAAACTTTGAATTCTAATTGTACTCATTCAACATTTGCATGCTATTGTAATATGGCGAAATGTTCTTTGTGCTCTTTATTTTTTTGTCATCTTTTGTATCCACCACATTTTTTGCAAATCAATTTATTATTATTATTAATTAAATAGGTACTATTGTCGTACAGAAAACTGACGTAAAACGTTGCTGTTTCTACTTTTCACATGGTAAGATTCGCATGTTCAAAATAATATCTACCTGTTCCATAGGTTTTCTTCCATAACATCATTAATCGCCATTTCTAGGGTCATTAACACAGGAGCCTTTGCCACAGACAGACTACCTCTGTAGGGCAACGCTAGCGACCGAGACTGCTG
The DNA here is from genome assembly GCA_963675205.1 of Catocala nupta. NCBI lineage: Eukaryota > Metazoa > Arthropoda > Insecta > Lepidoptera > Erebidae > Catocala > Catocala nupta. The sequence continues at coordinate 5,589,397 of OY776104.1, forward strand.
TGTATGAGGCCTCGAGCTAGAATCCCTTGTCAACAAAATATAATATCGGTTCATCTGACAAGTAATTTTCAATAGTACCCCGGAGGTAGTAATTTGGCGATGTTGCACACTTCCGTGCACTTAATTCTTTAGTCCTGCGTCCTGAATTCTTGGCTTCATAAGTGCGGGAATAGACAGTGCGACTATACTGGCGCACATTTATGCACTTTAATGACTTATGCGAAGATGGTCAGTTTCCATTAAAATTAACCGCCATGACCTCAATTCGGTCTGAAGGACCTCATCTCTAATTAATATCTAATATAAAAAGTTATTCAGGGAGTAAAACCCAAGTAGCAACGCTGAAATATGCTATTTCGGATTAGAGTCACAGACTTAAGGGCTAAAAACCCGCATCAAGTGTGCAGCAAGAGAGGACCGAGTGAGCTGTTATCAAGCCAGTTTAGTTCACGTATAAGAGCCAAAACATATTTATAAAGTCGCCTCAATGTAAGTTGCAAGAACAGACGCATTTACGTGTGGTGTACAACTGCATACATCTCGGTGCCTCCAACTGGGTGCCGTCCTAAGAAGGTACCGAGCGGTGAGGAACAATGCTTCTAATTTCGTTCGCTGGCAATACTTTTTACCCGACTACGACAAAGCCAAAATTAAGTTATGTTTTTGGTAGGATATATGTTTGTTGGAATGTTTTTGTAGGATAGATAAAACACTCAACACTCCTTCCAGTTTTAGGCAAAATGTGTTGACCGCAATACTGATCCTATCCGTATCGTCCATCACGTAAGCGACAAATAGAAACGGATTATCTTGGATAGCGCCGCCGTAACTGCCTCCATGGCGCAGCGGTAGTGAATGCGATTGTTGTGTATGAGGTCTCGGGTTCGAATCCCGGGTCGGGCGAAGAAAAAGTTATTGGCGTTTTCTGTTAAGAAATCTCAATAGCAGCCCGGTTTTAGGAAGTTGGTGGTGTTAGACACCCCCGTGCCTCGGTAAGCACGTAAAGCCGTTGGTCCTGCGCCTGATCTCTCTCCGGTCGTGTCGGATTGCCGTCCCATCGGATCATGAGAGTTAGGGAACAGAGAGTAATAATAATGATATCAACCCTTCTGGGACAGCCGTTATCTCATCATGAGACTAGCGCTATATCGGAGGACACAGTACACTAGTTTTTAAACTACCATTCGCCTGATATAAACAAAAAATGTATTACCAGGTTAAATAAAAGCGCACAAACCGCGGCTAGCTGAATGTGAGTGGCGACACTGCAGTATTGAATGCTTCATAGAGTCGATTAAGGCCTCGTCCTCGGCTTGCCGTTAATGGTTGACTGGGAAGAAACTTCAATAGCGCCCGTAGGACTCCCAACTCTGGCTTGCCTTGGTCGGCCGGTCAGAGAGAGGCCGCTAGAGCTATATGCTTGGGGGTGGAACCCTCATTTTCAAGGGCATAATTACGGGGAAACCCGCTCCGGGTCTCCGTTGTCACGAGACCCGTGATGGCAAAACCGGCGCCGCACCGCTTAACACCCCTAGCCACTCGCACCGATGTTGCCCTCTGCTGCTGGCTTGTATGCCTATGGTGGCTATTCAGGAGGCCCATCTAGTGAGTTGGCGAGTCACTGTCTGCCCATTGCATTGATGCTATTAGAGTATTCAGGGCAGACGTCGTTTTTCATCCATAGTTACCAACATACCGGTCTACCAAACACCCATAGCCCATATATTAGAATCCATACGTAGCAATAGTCTTACGCCTGCTGCGGCTAGTACCGCTGTCGGTGTTCCATCCCACCTTTGATTAAAATTCTCGAAGGGCCTCTTCAAGTTGGACCCATGTCTCCGTGTAAGCCTCCCAAAGGGCCTGGTATATTCTAATGTAACATGTTAGAAAATACCTGTGATAAGAGGGACATAATAATATAATATATTTCTTTACCAAAAATAAAGACACAATATAATAGGTACATAAAAACATAAATGAGTATGAATTATGTGCCAATAGTGCATTGTACTGTTGTATGTTACTAAAATTTGTACAATATAATAAACCCTATCTCTTAACCAGGTATTCCTGTATTTTAAGAAGATAGTGTTCGGCTATCAGTTAACACTAATAAAATAATACAACAGGTTGGAAAGCAGTGTTGATCCTTCACCAAATTAAATTAAACAAAAAAGTGTGTGTGTGTGGGTGTGTGTGTGTGGCATAAGGCGTTATATACCATATTTAATGTAGCACTGTTCGCATATTCCCTAAGTGTCTTAAAAATATGAATGAGACGCATTACACGAGTAGTTAGTGTATTTTTTTTTTAGTTTCCTCGTCAAAATGACCACACTCCGCCTGATGGTAAGCAGTCGTGTGGTCTAAGAGTAGTGGCCTCCACATCGTCCTCATAGCAGCCGAGGCGATATTGAGGTCTCTACTTTGACGGCCTGAGAAGGTGCTTTTTCACGCCCCGCTTAAAGAACCCAGGATTGAAGGAAGAACGTGCCTTGGCAGAGAATTCCATGCCTTGATCGTTCGGCAGAGGTATGAGGACCCAAACTTGTTGGTACGCACTCTAGTCGACTCCATCGTGTAAGGATGGCATCTGAACCCAGCACGCGTTGTTCTGGATAGGAAAGGGGAGGGCGGGATAAGGTGGAATAACTCTTCAAAGCACTCCCCGTGGTATATTCTGTAGAAGCATGCCAAAGAGGCAATATCCAGTTGTTAGTAGAGTTGCGGAGGTTCCAGTGAACTCGTGACCTCTGGATCTCCGATGATACGGACAGCCCGCCGCTGTAACCTGCCAAGAGCGTCTAGCAAGTACTGCGCGGAGTCATCCCAAAGATGAGAACAGTACTCCACGCAAGGGCTCACTTGTGCCTTATAAAATAGGCACAGCTGCCCAGGCGCGAAGAACCACCTCACCCTGTTCAGAACTCCGAGTTTTCGCGAAGCTTGCTTAATGACGCTCTCGATGTAGGTTTTGGGATTAAGGGAGCGGAAAAGATCCATACCTTAGATGGAGAGGCTGTCACGTATCACCAGTGGAGTGTTTTTCAGAGAAGGGAGGGAAAGGAACGGAGACTTTTTTGTTGAGAACGCGTATGCCTGGGTCTTCTTGGCGTTGAACTGGACGAAGTTCTGGGCACCCCATTCAGAGATGCGGTTCAAGGTCTGGTCAAGTTCAACGACAAGATCCTGACTTTTCCCTTCAACCTCAGCCTGTTTGGCCCCAGGACGTCCGAGATATCGCCCATGCACGGTACTGTCGTCTGCATAACAATGTATGTTGCTGAGATTCAACATATCATTGATATGCAGAAGAAAGAACGTAGGGGATAAGACAGACCCCTGAGGCACTCCTGCATTGACCTGCATAAATTTGGAGGCGCGACAGTCGCAAAGAACCCGAATACGACGCTTCTGCACGAAACTTGCAATCCAGGTGCACAGTTGAGGGGGCAAGCCATAGGCCGGTAGCTTGGAAAGAAGAGACCGGTGCCAGACTCTATCGAAAGCTTTGGCTATGTCTGACAGCTGACAGCCAAAGACTCGCCGTGCTTGTCCATAGCCTCACCCCAGAGGTGCGTGACGAACGCTATAAGATCACCCGTTGACCGTGATAGCTATGGGTCGATAGTTGCCTGGCTTGGAACAGTCCCCCTTTTTGGGAATCGGTTGAACGTTCGGCTCCTTCCAAGCCTCAGGCACAGTGCCTGCGGCGTAAGACGTCCGATATAGGCGCATAAGTGTGGGAGACAACACCGCTGCACATTTTTTGAGGACCACAGCTGGGATGCCGTCAGGTCCACTGGCTTTCCGAACAGGAACATCTTCGCTATAGGCAAATCCGCATCTGAAGTGTGTCATCGTGCCTTGAGATCATCCAGAAGGAATCTCTACGTCACAGGATTCAGAAGTGGTTTGCTCCGAAAAACCGTGAGATCTTTCCAATTCCTTTCTTTTTGTTTTTCTTTCCATCCTATCATATAATTCATCCTTTAGTTTCATAATTATACATTAGAATCATTCCATTGGCTTTATTAACAATTGTATAATGTGCAAATCATTGTTGTAATTTTGCAAGTCATTTTGTGTTGGCTTGTGTTCATCTCTTCATTCGTTCATTCAGTTAGTTGTCAGCCATTTTAACAATCATTAGTAACCGTAATTTATTTAAATTTAAGAACTAATTATATTGTTTTCACTTATTATTTTAAATAACGGTAACCAACTTCTCGCAATATCGCTAGTGCTTCGCCTAAGCTGTTTATAATTATCATTAGCGCGATATAATACCTTTTTTTATTGTTTCAGTAATTAACTAATTGTTTTGTAAAAAGAAAAACATGCAAGTAAACAACTTGCAATTTTATTTTATTCTTTCTTATTTGCTTATATTATAATGTCTGATACCAAAAGCTTAATTAAGAAACGGGCTTCTATTAAAGCTAAGCTTACACAATTTTTAAGTTATTTAAACGTTTCAAAGTCCTGTGAGAAGTTGAGCGATGTGCAGGTCATCGAAATTGAATATCGCCTTAATTTATTTGAAGGTTTATATGAGAAATATGATACGTTGCTGAGTGATTTGGAAGCGGCTTTGGACGATCCCAGTGAGCAATATGCGAAACGTGAGGCGTTTAAGAAGCAGTTTTACGGTTTGGTGGCCTCTGCACGCCAGCTGATCAGCAGTGCTCGCAAGCTTCACCTGGCAGATTTAGTGTCCGAGTTTGTATCCGGTACTAATCACACACAGAAACAATTCTGTTCGCTTACCCAAAATTTATTTACCGAAGTTTTCATGTAGCTATCATGATTGGTTAGAGTTCAGGGATACATTTTGTTCTATCATTCACAATAACGACAGTATAGATCAAATTAATAAGTTGCACTATCTATGCGCTTCTTTAAAAGGTGCCTCTCTTGTCGTAGACAATCTCGTCTTTAAATCAGAAAACTATGACGCTGCCTGGAAGTTACTTTGTAATAGGTATGACAACAAAAGATTGCTTATTAACAATTTATTAACAATCATGTACAGGCTCTTTTTAACGTTAATCCTGTTAGTAGGAAATCAAGTAAGTGTTTACGTTATATAATTGACACTACAAATAAAAATCTAAAAGCTCTGGCAACACTTGATCAGCCTGTTCAGTATTGGGACACTTTAATCATTTATATAATGACTAGCAAGTTAGATCCTATTACAAACCGTGTCTAACCCTCCAACATTAAATATTTTTATTAACTTTCTCAGCAATAGGGCTGATTTACTGGAGACACTTGAGGAATTAAAATCCATTAAATCCAAGAGTGAAGGTCAATATAACAATAATTAATTAACAAAAGTTTTCTTTCGTGCACTGAGAAATCTAAATCCTGTCCAATGTGTAAGCAGGATCATTTTCTATTTTCATGTGAGGAGTTTAGGTCTCTTACAATCCGGGATCGTCTTAAGAAATTTAATTCGTTCAATGTCCGTCTTAATTGTCTTAGACCAGGTCATGAAGTTGATAAATTATGCAAGTTAGGATGTTGTAAGTATTGCAAGAAAAACACAATACTTTAAGACAATACCGATAATTGAAATTAAACTACTATACACGGATTTTATCGCGTTGTTTATTTAACACTCTATTACATAATTTAGAAACTGGTACACTACTATACTATACTATTAAACTTTACTAATTTTAAGCTAATTAAATTATTAAAACTATCAAATATATTTGTTTTTAAGTTTACACTTTCCCCGACGTTTCGGTTGCTTTTCAGCAGCCATGGTCACGGGGAGACTAAGATGGTAGTTGTCTCAATGTTCCAGTGTAGTTATTTCAAAGTACCCGAACATAATTTAGTTATTGGTGTTTCTATTTACGCAGAATGAGCTCAAAGTATCATGAAGTCTAGCTGTGGTTTGTTTTTTCTTGGGTTTGACTATTTGAAGTACTGGATCCCAAGCTGGTGGTACATTCCAACCATCTTCTCTATTGAAATTTGGATGTTTTTTGATCTCAATAGCCTCGCGAAGCATCCTTGGTAGGAATCGGTGTTCTTTAGCGAGAATCTGTGGTTTGTCAAATCTCAGGTAGTGGTTGGTCTCCTGTTGTACATGTTCACACACAGCAGACTTCAACGAGCGTTTTAATTTCAATGAATAACATTCGCGTAAACAGAAGACAATATTATGTAATACCGATAATGACCACTGTAACTCACAAAATGTTGCATTATCAGCCAATCATCGCACAACATCTCGTTTTATCTTACTATCCACAGCGCTCGTACAAGTGATGGATCCCAAGGGCAAACTCCATACGGCGCGAGTGTTGCTGGACAATAGGAGTATGGCGAACTTCATATCTGAAGAATTTGTCCGTAAGCTTCACCTTTCTACCTACAATGCCAAGTCAAAGGTAATAAGTATCAATCATCAATAAATGTTGCTCGGTTTCTTTCAAATTATTTAATAGTGATTATGAATTGAAATTAAACTACTATATACGGCTTTTATCGCGTTGTTCATTAATCACTGTATTACATAATTTTGAAACTATTTCACTACTACTACTATTGAATTTTACTAATTTATAAGCTAATAAAATTATTTAAACTATTAAATCTATTTATATTTAGGTTTACACTTTCCCCGACGTTTCGGTTGCTTTTTAGCAGCCATGGTCACGGGGAGACTAAGATGGTAGTTGTCTCAATGTTCCAGTGTAGTTATTTCAAAGTTCCCGAACATAATTTAGTTATTAGTGTTTCTATTTACGCAAAATGAGCTCAAAGTATCATGAAGTCTAGCAGTGGTTTGTTTCTTCTTGGGTTTGACTATTTGAAGTACTGGATCCCAAGCTGGTGGTACATTCCAACCATCTTCTCTATTGATATTGGAATGTTTTTTGATTTCAATAGCCTCGCGAAGCATCCTTGGTAGGAATCGGTGTTCCTTAGCGAGAATCTGTGGTTTGTCAAATCACAGGTAGTGGTTGGTCCCCTGTAGCTGTTCAAAGTTTTTCTTTACACTGCGAACTGTTAAGATTTTTACCCGACTGCGTCAGAAGGAGGGTAATGTTTTTATATCGTTTACAGTTGATTGACATCATTTAAACATTCCTTTGGGTACTAGTATAGTATTATATTATCTGTGCTCTGGGTTTCAATTATTTGACTTACCTTTTTTTTTAATAACATTTATTTCGATAAAATTAAAATGTGGTACATTGTTTACAAAGTCGCCAAACTGTAAACACAGTTTGTTGGCGAAAGAGGCGCTCTTTCTTAATTCTAGTTACCTACTTATACTAAATTATAATTTATAGACATAATATTATTATGTTAGAGGAGTTTTGCATATATTACATAAACTCTACTTACTTTAATTATTATATATGCTTAAAACAAAAATATATTTATATTAATTATAGTCTTGTGTATTCATAATACAATGGTTTGTATTGTGCCTAACTATTAATGATGTTTAATGATGTTTACCTACAATTATTTGCCCAAGTTTACTGCTAATATAGCTTAAATTAGCCATTTAGAATAAAAATAAATATGTTACAATAAAATATTAAGTACTATTAAACAACAACCTTGTGCGAAAAGTGCTTAGAAAGTTTCGTAAATGTACCTATCACAAGAACATCGCAGCTTATAAGAATTATGGTAGAACGAATTAAATATGTACTGTTTATATAATTTATATACTTACATATTCAGTGTATATATGTACATATTGAATGATTTGTGGGAGATGTATGAAATGAACGTGTGTGTTGTGAGTGTGTGAATTTAATTTACGTAGAAAATATAATATAGAAGTTAAATAACATTTTAAGCGAGTGCACTGCGCAAATGGCCAGTCTCCGTTAAGACTGGCCGCCGTGACCGAAATACGGCCTGGAGGATACTATTATTATTATTATTAACATGCTCTGACAGTAGACTTAATCTGGATTGAAATTGTCAACTGCAAAACATCACAACAAATCAACGAGGCTGTATGGAGGCAGGGGAGACACCGGCTCACGTGTACTTACAATGTTCAGGATTGGTTGGGAATTGATCAGGATCTCTTGATGAATAAACAATCCAGAAACAATGAAAGAAGTACTATTCAACTTCGAACTTCTACGCACGATACCCTATTGGCTAATTGCGGCGAACAAACTAATTAACCTATTAGGTACTAAAGTGGAGAAAAAGGTTAGCGGTGGCTACACCAAGAGTATTAGTAACTAGTCAATCACTGGTTATCCACCCCTCAAAAAAGTAGCTAAGGCCGACCACACAGTTGTCCCCTGATGATAGCACAGTGGCTTTTGTGAGGGTAATTGCAGGACAAAGTAACTAACCTATTAGGTACTAAAGTGAAGAAAAAGGTTAGCGGTGGCAACACCAAGAGTATTAGTAACAAGACAACCACTGGTTATCCACCCTTCAAAAAAGCAGCTAAGGCCGACCACACAATGGTCCCCTGATGATAGCAAAGTGGCTTTTTAAGGTGCCTGAAAAACTTCTTACTTAACTCCTGTCGAGTAAAGGCATTTACCCTATCGAGCTACAGTTTAAGTGAAATACCAGGTATAAACGGATATCCCACCGTATTCTATCTCTTTCAAGTATTTTCCCAATTGGTAAAAGAAAAGGTGTTATATATAAATATATAGATAGAAATTAAGAGCAGATCTTAGGTTTGACGAACGTATTCCCCATCGCTAGAGTTAATCTAGAAAACAAAGCCTCATCACTTCATTTGAACAATGAAGAGGCATGTGAACCGTGGTGTGAACCATGGCGGTTTTATTTGCCTCTTCAACTGTCCATCGCTTTTACCTGTTTTAAATAGACAGCTACGGCTTTGTGCGTCATATACATAGCTTAAAAACTGCCGCAATTGTTTTTCATCTCGAACTGATAGTTCCTAAGATTGATGCGTTTAACGTATATGATACGTTTTGTACGTGCAAAATCAACTCAGCTTTATAATGTGATGAAATGCAGCCTTCAATCTTTTAACAAAAAGGTTTTAATAGATAGGTATATCATTTTTGCCCAACGTCTTCTGCAAACAGTAATATAACTGAGTAAATGAGTTTACTTCTAAACGTTCCTGGTCCTTCAAATAATAAAAAATAAAGTATTACATTGTTTAGCTAGTAATATTTTTTTCGTTTAGGGTGAAAACATGGTTTTACATTTGTATGAAATTAATCTAATAAGGAGTATCTAGTTTTTTAATAAATATTTGTCACTGGTTGTGTTACAATCTGTCTAGGTTAAGTAAATAAAATTTACATGTCAACAATTAAGTGAAATAGGTGTATCCAACGTTTATCAAAATTTGTTTAAATTTACGTGTATCTTATTATGGGTAACCAAAACTTAAAAAGTACTCCATTCGATTTGAACGACCCGGAAAAGAGTACAAGTGAAACCACAAGATCTAAAAGAAGGCGAAATCGAGAGCCAGGCAGCAAGAATATGAGATGCATAAAAAGATGTCGAAGAACATCAAAGAATTCATTAGTCAGGTCACAGACATCACAATTTGACATTCGTAAGTTTATAAACATAATTGGTGATAAAATACCTGTATTGGTAGCATTTCTAACAATGGATTCCTCGTGTCAATTCCTTTGTGCTAACAATCAAGTAAAACACTGCTACTCCACCGAGAAAACCAACTCAAGTCATAAAACATATACAATTAAAGCTTGCAATACATCTTGTAAAACAGTCCGGTCCTATCCTTGTACCACATTCTGTGCTGCGTGCGATAAAAAAACTTTGAAGTTACGTATCAAACAAAAATATGTTTCGTGATGTCTTTTATTAATTGTATAGTCCTCGTGAATATTATTTTGTGTTCTGAATAAAATTACTCTTGTTATTATTTTGTATTCTATCATCCAAGGTATCATCTGTTCGTTGTTGGGTAAATGTAATTTTAGGATGGCAACACCGCGTAGTGGCGCGCCTTCATGCGAGGTGATTTCGCTTCGCCGTGTGTCACTGGAAATCAAAGTTTACATGTTTTTTCTCGAATTATCGCGTTAAATCTAATTTTAATTCTCAAGTGACGTTATTGTGATTATGTGCCGTTGTCTTACAAGAGGCGGAGGTGTACGATAAGGGTAAGATAATATTGTAAATACTATTGTTTGCCCATATCAGGCGGTGGTTCGAAAAACTAAATTTTGTTCATATCAGGATAATAATTATTAGAGTAATAATCAAATATTCATCTCTGTGTTTAATCTTGGCATTTGGTGACCTTACGGGGGTCGAGAGGATTGAATATATGCAGTTTTATGAATATTAAATTATTAGGTACCTACCTATTTTGTTTCCATATTTTTGCTTTGACATAATAATTTGCATTAATTTGTGTTCTCGCTATGATAACATTGGCAAAAGACAGAAGGTTATGGGAATTATGACGGAACACAGTCCAATTGGAATTTTATTAGATTGTCTTGAACTTTGTTTTAAAAGTCATATCATGGTTTTATTCTTGATTTATATGATACAATTTTGTTTGCGTTATTAATATAAGTTAATAATGACCTTATTTCGTATAATACATACTCCTTACAACTTTAAAAATAATTATCTTAGTAATTATAAATAAGTTGTAACTTAATTCTACCTTCAGTAACTTAAAACAACATTTTTATAGGTTAAGTAATTTAACTGTAAAACTTATTTTAAGTTAAAATTTCTTATTTAAGATGAATATAAGCTTAAAATGTTGTTTAAAATAGTGTCACAAAAACTTTTAACTCAACCAATAGTGAACATTTGGACAATAAAATAGTCTTTATTATTCAGTTTACAAGTAAATACTTTAAATAATAAATCAATATTGTAGGTATCATTAAAAATAACATATGGCTTTTGCTTACTATTTAGGGAATATTGACCTGTTACAAAATAAGGAACTGCCTTCTGCAGTAGTTGTCTATTACTTTAGAAACACACATACATACACCTAGACATGGAATTTATTATTATTCATACCTATTCTCTTCTTATGGTGAGAGTGAATTCATATCACCAATGAATAGACATAGTCCATGCTATATATAACTACTTCTATTTATATGTTATTTTATAACAAAATAATGACCTAAATAAATAAATTTATACCTTTTTAATATAACAACCAATGTTATTACCAAGAATGGGTTTGTCTTTATCTTTGACACATTGTCAGAGGTGAATGCAATTCTAAACTCATTTTAAAAGTGGAACTATTAATAATTGTTGTTTTTTTTTTGTAAATACCCACTCAAAGATAATTTATTTTATAATCTTCTGACCAATGCTGTTACCTTGAGGCCCAGACAAAATGCTTTTTTATTGTGTCTAGATTCCAGCTATTATCTTATTAATTAGCTTCTATTTCTATAATAGCTAAATGTTTTTCTGTATTAACCTTAGACATACTTCCATACTTTGTTCAGTTAGCGGCAAATAATTCAGTGTACTATCTTCAATAAAAGTATGCTATAAGACATCTTACATGTCTTACTTGATGAATATATTGCCTTATTATTGTTGAAGCTAATAATCTCTGATAGTCTGTACATACAAAAGAGAGTGTGTGATTGATATTGTGGCCTATTGTACATATTACGTATGTATGTACATACAACAGTTAATAAAACATACAAGATAATCATTATCTTAATAAACTTCTTTTTCAATATTGCTCTGGGTGACAGAGTCTAACTATTGAAGCTATTTTTAACCATTACACCCCTGAAAGTCTTTTCTTTCTTTCCTATTATGCATTATCATCGGAGCATTTGCTCGGGCTGGAGCATTTGTTCTAGGTACTATTATAAGCCTATTACTAGCAAAAGCACTATGAGGATTTAATAAAATTAAGTTATTGCTTGAAACTCATTTTCTAAACCAAAAATGAATCAAAATTATTTTATCGATCTTAGTATAAGATAACAGCATAAAATATTTCAGTACTTCTAGTTAAACACCCACTTAAAATCACGCTGAGATTGTTCAGGTCTCTGCAATCAGTGAAACGGAACAAGTGAATCTCTCCCACACACAATCTAATTGGGTGTAAATAGAACTAAATGTGTGTGCTTGTAAAACAATTAGGCTGTGATCAAATCGGTGTCATCTTGAAGTACAAGTCCATTAAGTATTGTTAAGCGGGAAAAAATGTATACATTGTAACTGCAGTCTTATTCAAATAAACCAATTCTTTTTAATATATTTTTCGAAGTAATTTTATTTTAACATTGAAATCTTTATTTTATGGTTCAAAGATGTTGAGACGGTCAACAACTAGTGACCAGTATATGAATACAGTACTTACCAAGAAAGTTAGGCAAAATTTTGTAAATAAATTGTCCTGAGTAAGTACAGTCAGCAACAGCAGATATAAATTTAATAATGTTGTCATACTCTTGAAAATAAGTAAATAAATAGTCCTGAGTAAGTACAGTCAGTAATAGCATATATAATAATACTTGTACTACTCTAACAAAATAATACGCAATTTCTATTATTTATATCAATAGAAATTACAGGATAGTCATATAATCATTTACTCCATTGAGTATTGTCTGATAGACCTATGGCATACAGGAGCGTATTTCTATACGCGCTTCTGTGTTAGCGCGCAATAGACGCCTCAGACTTTTATGAACACTCAATAGTTAAAAGGTTGACAACAGTTTATAAAATTGTCGTTTACCTTGACTATCAAGTATTATCAGAAATTTATAGCTTATTAAGTAGTTTTTGAACATTATTTTATTTTTTAGTTACTTTTGTTGCTAACTGTACATAACGGAATTGCATCTACTTTCTTTTAACTTAGCTACTTAAATCCCGCTTGGTATTAAGTAAATGGCTGTTTACAACTTTTAATTAAATAGTTTCTACTTATAAAATCGATCAGCTGGTTGTGCGATTTCTATGGGAAAAGGAAAAATGTTATAATAGTGAATGAGACGAGAGATATGTGCCAAGACCGTTGCAAGTAGTAACCGGTACTTTCCCGTTTAGGAAATAGGCGTAAGTCTATAAATATGAAATATTTCATTTAATCATTCGTTTTAATAATATTCGGCAAGAAATATTAGTTTTCCTAATTTCCTAACTAATGTTATAAATGCGAATGTTAGTTTGCTTATGCTTTCACGCCTCAACTACTTGACCGATCGTTATGAAAGGGGCATGCAAAGACGCCATAGTAATACGCGCCCACAGTGCACACCTATAAAGGCTAATGATAATAATAAGTAAGCAATACCAATAATTAATTAGCAAAAGAAGTGATTTACAAAACCTTTGCATTTTAAAGTTGTCAAATCTTCTTAAATGTCATCAATACAATTTATATTAAATATATGCTATATCATTGTATACATTATTTTAATTTATTTATGAGTACAATCAATTAGGAATAAAATAAAATAGAATACATTGCAGTTTTATAGCTTATAGATAAAAGTCGTCGATGTTAACCGCACAATTAGCGATGCAACGATATATCGATAATATCGACCATAAATATATTGATATCTAACCATCATCGATACGATATTATCATATCGACAAGAAATTAAATATCGATATCGAACGACATATCGAATATTCGATAATATCTATAATATCGACACTAAAACATCGTTCTAAATTATCGATAATATCGCAATGAAACCGTCGATATTATCGATCATCGATATTTTCAGGCCTTCGATATAAATATCGATATTTTCGTCTCCTTGCACCCCTAGTCACAGTGGAGTTGAAAAACAAGCAATGATATTGACATTGACGTTATCCGGCGTCTGACAAGTTAGAGATGGTGTTGCTATAATTAACACAAAAACTCGATATATCGATAATAGACATTAAAGTTATACTCTGTCCATTCGTTTATTTTCTTTTATACAGCTCACGCCTATGAAATACCCTTTTTCTTTCCGGAATAAATTACTACAGTAATGTCCTACTTTATAGACGGGTAACGACCACTTAGTGAAGTGCCCTGTGCATAACAAACAACCACAGACTATAAAACGGGTCTTGAAATAAGATAAATCGATCATGTGAAAAAAATAATTTGACTTTATGTAAGTATTGTTTCTGTAAATTTAATAAAAAAGAAAATAAAAATAGTATCTATAACTCCATGATTAATTATTTGCAAGAAATTAAGTCGAAATCTTGGGATTTAAGTTCGAACCAAGAGTAAAGGACAAAAACTCAGTACATTCATTTATTTTCTTTTTGACAGCTGAAGAATTTACGTATCGATACGGAGGAATATAAATACTCAACTCAACTTATGATATTGTAAAATAATACTCAACAAACCAAAAAACAGTGAATTTCACACGAGCGTCGCGTGGCAAGCAAAGGTAGCAAGTGACAACAAAATGGTGCCGCCGGGTCAGCGATGCGTTGCGTTACGGTATTGCTAGTGATTACCTGTTTATAATGCGCGTATACCTTATATTGTTTATAAGTATAAATATTTTAATTTTAATTATTTATTATTTAAATATTCATTTATTTCATATATAATTTAAAAAATATAACTAATTAACGAATACTTAATATTTATACTAAAAATATGTCGATGCATTAAATCAATTGAAAGATCTTCTTAAATAAAATCGATTATTATTTCAAATCGAATCGGTAACGTATAACGCATGTCACTAATTTCGAACTGTCTCGAACTGTCAAAAAGAAAATAAACATATGGACAGAGTATAATCAATGTAATCTTGCAAAGATAACAATAAATAATATTATTACTTTTGTATAAAAAATGAAATGAAATACAAGGAAGATGTAGAATATGTATTAATATATTTTTCTTTAGTATAGCCAATATCTTGTGCACCTCTGGGCCTAATACTGGCATGCCTTTTGTGTACACTTTATCAGGGGTACAGAAAAGGACATACGAGTACCTTTCATCTAGAAAAATGTACCGAAACCTAACCCGAAGCATAGAAATTTATTGACAAAATATACTATAATGCGAGCGAAGGCGTGTTCAAAATCTAGTAATAGATACTTGAAATTAAACTACTATATACGGATTTTATCGCGTTGTTTATTAAACACTGTACCTATTACATCATTTTGAAAACTGTTACACTACTTATACTACTATTGAATTTTACTAATTTATAAGCTAATAAAATTATTAAAACTATTATTCGATTGCTTTTCAGCAGCCATGGTTCCGGGGAGACTAAGGTGTTAGTTGTCTCAATGTTCCAGTGTAGTTATTTCAAAGTACCCGAACATAATTTAATCTTTGATGTTTCTATTAACGCAGAATGAGCTCAAAGTATCATGATGTGGTTTGCTTCTTCTTGGGTTTGACAATTTGAATTACTGTATCCCAAGCTGGTGGTACATTCCAACCATCTTCTCTATTGAAATTAGGATGTGTTTTGATTTCAATAGCCTTGCGAAGCATCCTTGGAAGGAATCGGTGTTCTTTAGCGAGAATCTGTGGTTTGTCAAATCTCAGGTAGTGGTTGGTCCCCTGTTGTTCAGCGTGAATGAGACAAAATAACAAAAATATAACGTACTCTCTCGCACGATTCGCAGCGTTCAACTTCTAATAGTTCAAAGTCCAGACAGTCTACGTTAATGTGTCGCTGTGTGTACCAAGTGTCTGCATACTATGTATTTTATTAATTGTTGCACAGATAATTGAGACGGTCTTTAATTAAATGATCTCGATCTTTTATGTCATTTTGATTCCTTCAATGACTCGTAAGCCATTTTGTAACTAGAACTTGGCTTAACCTTTGTACTCCCGTGACATAAGTATACGGAAGTCGTGTGGTCCCGTGTTGGATTTCTTGGTTGAGCAAAATTAATTGGGGTTTTTCTGTTACACTGGGAAGATATTTCGGTAGCAGGACGAAGTCTGCGTGTCCTGTAGATGGTTATAGGATCGTGTCCTATGTAGGATTATAGTACAAAGTTAAATATGGCTGAAGTACACTTCTACCTACACCTTCAAACATTTGTGACCTATCTAATATCACGCTACAAGCTTTAGGAGCCGACAGTATAAAACCGCGGAGCGTCGCTCATTGAAGTATAAATTTCTCAATTCCACTTGCATGTCTGTAATGCAACCACACTATACAGAACACTAAACAGATGCGCATTTAATTGTTAGATTAAATATAATTAACCATAATTGGTAATTATATTCTGGATAGACCATTACGGATAGAAAAGACGGTCTTTTAAAAAAAATATTATAGTAGTTTAGTTTTAATGTATGCACCTGAATACATTAAAATTAAACTACTTTGAAGTTTAAGCCTAAAGACGTACACTGCTGAATATAGACCTCCACTAAGTTTTACACACAGGCCACCTGCTTCCGACCGCTTTACGCGACCCTTATATTACATAGTTAAGTATTTTTATTAAAATATGTTTTCCTTCTGGTTACTTTTTGACGTTCGTTCAGGTACGGGACAGCATCCCCGTGGCGAAATCTTACTCACAGTTGTTATGCTCTGATATAGAACACAAGGATAATTAAAAGTCAAGGATAGTAACAAAAGCGAGGATTTAAACGCATTGCCTATACCTGTATTATTCGATATTACGGCTTAGTAGTCGTTTCGGATGAATTTGTTCGCACATATCGTACGAATAGACACTTTTTTAAATAATATTTTTGTTGTTGTCGTTTCGCACACATGGAATATATTTTCGTGCGAATCGTTGTTTGTCTGAAAACGCAGGTGTCCATTCGCACGTTTTTCTTTTTTATGCTAATAAAAGTAGAAGTGTTGTACATTCACGCACGAAGGTAATAGTTTTACATAAAACAAGGTATACCAATAAATAAAAAAATATAATACTTTTTTAAAAACAACTATCTTACAAAACAATGCCTAAAATACATATGCATATTACTTATATAAGACTGAGCTTTTACTGAGAGAACATATAAATATTACTAATATGCACTTGAAAGTAGTGTGTGCACGACTGTATTTTGATATTTTTCTTATTAAAAATACTAAACGTGCTAAACGACACCTGCGTTTTCAGACGGGAACGATTCGCACGAAAATATATTCTACGTGTGCGAAACGACAACAAAAAACCATTATTTAAAAAAAGTGTCTTTTCGCACGATTTGTGCGAACAAATTCGTATGAAACGACTACTAAGCCGATATTACTCGCGACTTCGTTACCATGGTTCTAATGATTTACAAGAAGCGTGCATTTTGGCGAGTCATAAGCCTATGTAACTTATCCCCCGGTTTCTGAATTGAGAATTACATGTTGAAAACGAACTCTATTTAAGTATTACTTAAACATTTTTTTTGTTTCTATATCAAGTTTCTTAAAACTGTAATAAAATTTGAGTATGTATTTCAACATATACTAAAAATAAATGCTCAGTTGATAGCGGTTTGATGAAATTCGATTCGGTAAAAAATACTTGAGGATAGTCTGTTCAGATTTGCTTCTTTTCTCAATTCCCAAAACCCACTCGGGGTATGCCACTCTCCAGGAGGCTAATTCTCACGAAGTAGATATTTTTGTTTATAAATTCAACCATATTCATTACTGTAAATTTAAGGAAACCTTATTTTGTGAATTAATAACTATCCAACATTTAATTTTTATACGATTAAACATTCGTTTGCAAAATAAAAAGGAAACGGTTGGCAAACAGACCGAATAAAGGTACTGTTTTGTTTTTTATAATTTATAGGTATCCACTATAATATTGTCTTACGTTTACGCGAATTTTATACATACACTAGATGTGCCCGCGGTTTCACCCGCGTTTATGATTATTGCGCCGCCCCCGTGTGTCTTAGCGTGATGTTATGTAGCCTGTAACCTTCCTCGGTAAATAGGCTATCCAACATTAAAAGAATTTTTCAATTCGAACAGTAATTCCTGAGATTAGCGCGTTCAACCAAAAGAAACAAACTCTTCGGCTTAATAATATAAGTATAAATTGAAGTTAAACTACTGTTTACGGCTTAATACGCGGTTTATTTAACGTAAATTAAAACGTACATAGTTTATAGCTATGCCTCGAACCTAGACAGTTTTAAGCTCCTGCTATAGAGTACCTAAAAAAACACGCCACACACCTCTCCCTAACACATAAAGTGTTACTACATAAAATACCTGTTATGTTTCACAGTTATACCCGCAAGCGAAACTGACTAATGAGTTTGCTTACTACATAATAACTATAGATAATGACAAAGATAATTTTTAAAGCGTTTAAATAAGAATGGTGGAATTACGAACCACACACTACAATGTTTATGATAATGACAAAGCTTTATCTATTAAATCCCTAAAGGTCGACCATGCCGTTCAACTTCCATTTCGCAGTCAACATGAACGTCCGTTCTAGGTATCAAGCTCAGTGTCGCGAGAAAGCAAGCAATGTATTTATTATACAAAATAATTATTCCGTGTGGGATTCAAACCCACAGTATTCAGTGCGTAGCACTGGTAGCGTTGAGCTAACCGCTGTCCCATTGCGTCGTGCATTGTATAGATAACACACGAAAGATTAAGATAAGCGTTCATTGACTTATAACCATTATGTATTAATACTAGCGGACCTGACAGATGTCCTAGTCGAACGTTAGCGTGCAACCGGATCGCGGCACCACCGGGTCCAAACTATTCACTAGAATATAAACCATTCAGAGACCCAATTAATAAAATATATATATTATCTAATATCAGCCCTGTATTAAACTGTTTAACTGCTGAGCACGGGCCTCTTCTTGGTATGAGAAGGGTTAGGCCATACTATAGGTATATACACACTGGCCCAGTGCGGGTTGGCAGATTTCACGTATTTCCGAGAACATTATGGAGAAATCTCAGACATGCAGGTTTCCTCACGAGTGAGCGATAGTTAAAAACCACTTAAACATCCGAATAAATTTATCAAAAGAAGTTCAGCCCTTTAGAAGTTCAGTTCCGTGTGTATGCGGAAGGATTGTATATAACCCTATATATATATTTGTATATATATATAGAGTTAGACCATAGTCCACTACGTTGGCCTAGTGTAGGTTCGCAGACTTATCATATCTTCGAGACGATTAGAACTTTCAGTCGTGCAAGTTGTTCTAAGTCGCTCACGCTCGTCACACGCGTTTCTATTCTATTATTCTTACCTGATTGCACGGCACCAGGTGTTATAAACTTGATACATTGCTATAAAAACGACCGTTTTTGTTGTATAAATATAATACATATATTTTTTGTTTGACCACATATTTAGCATCAGTTTTTAAATAATATATGTTGATTAATATTATACAACGGAATGAAAACGTATTTGCATAAGTCTGCGTTGTTATTAAATATGTATTTTGATGTTAATGCCAAATATTCGTCATAGCTATATACTTAATACGTCTTAGCCTTGCGTGAAGGTTCTAAACGAGACTAGGTTAGGGTGAGCAAGCGACATTAAGCTAAGAATTCCTATACTCTTTCCTGGTAAATTATTCTTCTTTTTCTTTTTAAAAGACAACGCCCGTATTAGGGCTCATGCCCTGTGTCGCGAGGAACCTTCAAATATACAATTAATGAACACAAATCGGTCAAATCACGAAAATAATTTTCCGTGTGGTATTAGAACCCACAATACTCATTGAAATTAAACTACTATATACGGATTTTATCGCGTTGTTTATTTATCACTGTATTACAAAATTTTGAAAATATTACTCTACTACTACTATTGATTTTATTTGACTAATTTATAAGCTAATAAAATTATTTAAACTATTAAATCTATTTATTTTTGGTTTACACTTTCCCCGACGTTTCGGGTGCTTTTCAGCAGCCATGGTCACGGGGAGACTAAGATGGTAGTTGTCTCAATGTTCCAGTGTAGTTATTTCAAAGTACCTGAACATAATTTAATTATTGGTGTTTCTATTTACGCAGAATGAGCTCAAAGTATCATGAAGTCTAGCTGTGGTTTGTTTCTTCTTGGGTTTGACTATTTGAAGTACTGGATCCCAAGCTGGTGGTACATTCCAACCATCTTCTCTATTGAAATTGGGATGTTTTTTAATTTCAATAGCCTCGCGAAGCATCCTTGGCAGGAATCGGTGTTCTTTAGCGAGAATCTGTGGTTTGTCAAATCTCAGGTAGTGGTTGGTCCCCTGTTGTACGTGTTCACACACAGCAGACTTCAACGAGCGTTTGTGTTTTACGTCAGCTATGTGTTCTTTTATGCGGGTGCCTATGCTTCTCTTGGTTTGACCAATGTATGAGAGTCCGCAGTCACAATCTATTTTATAGACCCCTGCATCTTGTAAAGGTAATTGGCACTTGACGGATGGTAAAAATTGACTTATCTTCGTTGGCGGCTTGAAGTATGTGTTGATTGAAGCTCGCTTCAAGATGTAGCCAATCTTGTCAGTGACACCCCTTACATAAGGCAGTATAGCAGGCTGGCGCTCGACTGTGGCTGGCTTTTCTCGGGATCTGTGACAGCGGCGCGGCTGTTGGAGCTTGTTGTCTTGCAGTACTTGCTTGACATGTTGAAGCTCGGCGTCCAGGTGTTTCTTGTCACAGATCCCGTGGGCTCTCTGAAACAAAGACATTCCCACGGTAGCTAACTGTTTAGGATGGTGGTGAGATTCACCGTTCAAGTACCTATTTGTATGGGTCTTTTTCCTATACACGGTGTGGCTCAAAGTATGATCAGGATTCCTGATGACAAGTACGTCTAAGAATGCTAATGAATTATTTGCCTCTAATTCCATAGTAAATTGGATGTTGTTATTAATGGAATTAAGATGTTCTAGGAATACACTAACACTATCTGTTGGTAATATTGTAAAAGTATCATCTACAAACCTCTTATAAATCCTGGGTGTGATGGGGGCGGTCTGTAAAGCTCGAGCCTCGAAGTCCTCCATATATATATCGGCAACAACAGGCGATACTGGGGAGCCCATTGCCACACCATCGACTTGTATGTAGAATTTATTGTCCCACAACAGATAGCCAGTTGTTAAGCAATGCTTAAGTAGTTCTGCATATTCCTCAGGCATATTGTACTCTATTAGCTTCCTTTTAGTTATTTCAATACAGTCATGTACAGGTATGCATGTAAATAATGACTGTACATCAAAACTAACCATTGTTTCATTGTTAGTGAGACATAGGTGTTTAATCTCACTCACAAAATGGTATGAATCCTTTACATGTGCTCTCGAGTTGCCTCTGAGTGGTGAGAGTATCTTCGCTACGTGCTGAGCCAATCTGTAAGTTGGTGTGTCGATCTGACTCACAATAGGACGTCGAGGAGCGTTTTCCTTGTGTATTTTTGGTAACCCATACAGCTTTGGAGGTTTTACGCAAGCTGGTATTAATTATTTAACGTCTAGATCTAGTCTTTCGGAGTATTTATATATGATGTCTTTGGTTTTGTTTAATATTTTGTTTGTAGGGTCTGTTTTAACCTGTTTATATGTTGTTTCATCCGAAAGTAAATTTTCAATTTTATGTTTATAATCTGACGTATCCATTATAACCGTAGCGTTTCCTTTATCTGCACGGAGTACTGTAATATCTGGCCTAGCCCGCAAGTTCTTCAATGCGACGAATTCATCTTTGGGAAGATTCGGTCTGGGCACTTTACTTCGACGCAAGAGCGATGAAATATCCTGACGTATAGCCTCCAAATCTTCCTTTCTTATGTTATTCTTGACTAGGCAGTCCTCGACGTTGCAAATAATGGCCTCATACGGTATCCTAGCCGGTGTTATTGCATAATTTAAACCTCTACTTAATACTTTTTCGGTTGTTTTGTCTAAAGTTTGTTTTGACAGATTAATAACTGCTTGTCTTTGAGATGACGGCGGCGTGTCATTGGTCCGTGCAGTGATAAATAAACAACGCGATAAAATCCGTATATAGTAGTTTAATTTCAATGAATAACATTCGCGTAAACAGAAGACCACAATACTCAGTTCGCTGGCAGTGGCGAGGCGATCGCTTGCTCATTGTAGAACACACGAAAGCTAACAACGAGACTTTACAAGTCTTCTGGCGCCCCTAACAGCATCTCTCTCAATCTATTAAAATATTCAATACAAATGACACCGTGTTGCCGCGATATATATTTGTAATCAGTCCAGATACACTGGTTTCTAAAAATACATTTACTAGAATTTTAGACACCGGTTCTGATCAAGGAAATGTAAACAAATAAATAAAATTGTGGCGTCAATGTAGGTATGCCATTTGTATATGCATTAATAATGATTCATGGAACTCTGTCTGCATGTTTGTTATGAATAGACTTCGACAGTGATGATGTGTTAAAACTTTTTTTTAACTTTATACTTGACTAGTTTTGCTTCGTGGTTTCACCCGGGTAAGTCCCGTTCCCGTGGGAATATCAGGATAAAAAGTAGTAGTAGGTCTCCAGCTATCTACATATCAAGTTTTATCGCAATCGGTCCAGTAGTTTTTGCGCGAAAGAGTAACAAACATCTGTACATCCATACATCCTCACATCCTCACAAAATTTCACATTTATAATATTAGGAAGGATATATAAAATTAAAACATAAAATTTGCATGCCGAAATTGGCTAAATGTGGCAAGGACAATATTATGTAATGTAATTAAATACTTTATATACCCATGTTCTGCAAATAAATAAATCAATCAATTAAACTGCAGATGAAATTAAGGTGACTTTTTGTGAATCATAGATTTTTTTGATAATCTTTATCTTATATTTAGAGCCATCCAAAGCCTAGTATTTCTCTCTTTTCTAGCAATAATTCTTGTCTCGCTTCCACTTTAAAAACATTGTATCCGTTACAAAGAACATCCAGAATCAGAACTAATATTTGTGGATGACAGTTTTTTGTCCCTTGTTGAGTGTCGTGTGTGGGTTACACACGACACCTTAAAACACTATAAAAATCTGTATTATCAACAAGTAGTTTCTTCAACCCAACAGCGGTTTAGGATCTTAGGTTGTTGGAATGATTGTTAAGTTACTGGGACAAATGGATTAACGTAGAGCATAACCTCTTAAGCGCCAAATGAACCGACGAATGTTTATGATATCTCAAACGTCTGTTATTTAGCATGAAAACCACTTATCCTAGATGTAGCTACCCGCCATAAAAATTTAAAGCAATTCAAAGATTTCGCTCATTAATATTATATTATCATAAGTAGGACACGGAATATTCAAAATAAAAAACACAACATATGCAAATATGAGTATTATAATAATATAATAATTAGTCTAGTAAAGAAACAGTTATGACTTAATACGTTTTTGCGAACATGTCTCACCGATGGCGATTAGCGAGGAGCGAGTTGAGCTAAACTAGTAACCAGTTTGAGGACTATCAGAACTGTGAGTGTCGTTAGGATATATTTTGCTGAGCTTTGTGTATATGTGTCCAGTGATTACTCCCATATCACTTATATATATGCTTGAAGAGGTGGGCAGAGGTGTATTTCGAGTATGGTTTAAGGTTTCAGGTAAATAGGTAGCAAGCCTAAGGCCATATATTGGGCACATAATAGATTGTGTTGCTACTGAAATTTCGTCACATAAATTACACTTTCCCCGACCAACGAAACGAAGTTAAAACGTCATGTACAGCAGTCGCAAATACAACCCTATCGATGAGTAACTGTCCAAATTCTAGCATTTATATTGTACCCTACATGTAAGGACGAAGGTATTGGGAGAGAAATTATACCACTGGCTGCTCGAATAATACTCTCTTATATTTTAGGATAACGTCTGATTAAGTAGACATGATGATTACATACACATACACAGGTATAACATAATGTACATGACATCAACTAAACACTACATACAATTGTTTCTCAGAAAAAGTTCTGTTTGCTAAGCAGGCACTAAGTAAGATTACGATAGTTCTTCTCACTGCAATAAACCAATAAAGATAACTTTCCGACACCAATGTAAACAGTCTGCGAGAAGTTGTTAAAATATAAAACTTTTGTTTATACGGAATCTTATAATACACTAGTGATTATTCTTTCTCCGCTTTAATCCCCCGGAAACATATTTTGGGATAAAAGATACATTGTATCACGAGAGGGCAAACCTTCATTATACAATGTATTTCCTTAACAAAAAATATTTAATTTATAAGCAAATAGTCGATTGCCAATCGCTTTCTCGTCAGCGGTGCCACAGGTGCCATAATTTAGTGACAAGTGGCAAGGAGACAATGTAAAAAAAAAATTTTTCGTAATCAATACATTGCAAACCATTGCTGGACTAGGTCAATGTTTATATAATATTATGTGATATCAGTGCACCCGGCTAGTGAGGGATATATATTAGAAAAAAACCCAACCTTCCTAAAGTAGTCCTTTTTTTCTTAGGCGTTGAATAAAGACTCAGAGCTGAACTCTGGTAAACGGAATCATGACAGCTCTCATAGTTTTCGTGTGGTAGTAGTATTGGGAGCTGATGTTAGCCGTACATTTATACAAGTCACTAAAACCAAACCAATATTAATTTATTTTTAACCTCGCATATACTTCATAGTTACAGTTAACATTTAACTTTTATCACGTTCAAGAAATACAAGATCGTCGAGCTTATAAGAAGGTTAGAAACTCACGACCACTCAATGACGAATTTAAAAATCATTCATGCTGTTAGTTTATAAGAACTTGAAACTAAATTAGTTACGTAAGTGCTTATTAATTCCATGTCTAGTAATGTAAACTTTAAACATTAGTAGTAGTTGTCAAGTTTACAGAAGTTACATTACGGCTTGAAAACGCTCGAGCCTATGCGATACCTGCATGAAACTCACGGCCACTTTCAAATCGCCAATGAAATACAATTTCGGTCATTAACAACTCATTCACTACGTTTATTAGATCGCCGTCCGAACTTCCTTGCTCTTGGAAACGTTTAATGGAATCTCTTCGAGGAATAGTTATCATGATCATCATCTTAGTCGAAAGACGCCCACTGCTGGCTACGTCTAACAATAGTCCTCTCCCGAGGATTTCCACACAGACCGGTCTTGGGCCACCCGCATCCAACCGCATCCCGCGAATCTTACCAGGTTGCCAAGCAATAAATAATAATAATATCAGCCCTGTATTAAATTGTCCCACTGCTGGGTAAGGGCCTTTCTCAGCGTGGGAAGAGTTAGGCCATAGTCCACCGTGCTGGCCCAGTGCGGGTTAGCAGACTTCACATATCTTTGATCACATAATGGAGAACTCTCAGACATTTAGGTTTCTTCACGATGTTTTCCTTCATCGTTAAAGCGAGCGATTATTAACTATTTAATACGCACATAACTTTGAAAAGTCTGAAGATGCGCGCCTTGGAATCGAACTCGAGACCTGTGCGTGGCAATCCAACGTTCTTCCACTAGGCTATCGCTCAAACAAGCTATGAGAAAACTGCTATTGCCTTGCTACAAGGTGAATAGTTGTACACTATCGAAATAAATGTACAAACGTAGCTAGCGAACATAACTAGTCAATCTGCCTCTAATTGCTCTAAATAGACGGCGGGCACCCTAATTAATTGGCTCGCAGTGGCTCGGTGCTGCAGCGATGATTTCGTTTCGGCCGTCTGATTTTCATCGTTGTGTTTATAGCTGCTGTTTTGGCTTGACCAAATTCAGTGAATAAAAAATACGTAACGCTCAGCTTCGGTCAAAACCATCCAATAGTTTGTTAGATGCTAAGACGATTACAAAAATGAGCGATTAATATGATTATCAATATCTAAGTTCTTTTTTATAACATTCTATAAATATAAATCCTGCATGGTAGGCACGCTAAACATGTCTGCAGTATAACTGCAATCTCATAGAGCTTTTTGCTATAGTTTTCAATATCCTGACCAAAACGAAACAGTTTTGATTGGCCAATCTTGATAGAAATCTTAGAGTATACGAAGACCTTTCAAGTTCGGCTTTACCTTCCCTCGGCGCTGCTCTTTTCAAACGGCTCGATGCTTTCAATCTACATTTCAATTAAAATTAAGAGAAATTTAATATCGTTTTACATTTACGATACTAAATTTATATAGCTCGTTTTGCCTGCGTTTAACTTGTAATAACTAACGGGTATAAAAATAACAATTGTAAATTATTATTTGAACATCTTGTTTTAAGAGATGTTTATATTTCATCAGCCATTGCTTGAGAACGTTACAGTACTTACAAAAACTTTGACAAGCTTAATGTTCGCACAGTTTGGCGAAGGTTATTTAAATTTGGTTCGTCTTCGTTATGATTTACGAATTGTACAATTTTACAATTTTTCATGTCGGTTGTTGTAATATTTAAATAAAATAAAATTAAAATAACCATGTGCCATCAACTTTATCCAAGTATTGCATTACGATTATTTTTATATAATTTATCAGTTATTCGCAAAATTACTTAATCTCTGAAACCGAACGAACTAACTAAACTGTAGGTTTATAAAAAAAGTTAGTATTTATGTTTGTGACAGATAGTGTAAAAAAATACAATCTATACTAATATTATAAAGCTGAAGAGAGTTTGTGAGTTTGTTTGTTTGAACGCGCTAATCTCAGGAACTGCTGGTTCGAATTGAGAAATTATTTTAGTGTCGGATAGCCCATTTATCGAGGAAGGCTATAGGCTATTTAACATCACGCTATGACCCACGGGAGAAGCGCAGTAATTAACGCAAGTGAAACCGCGGTCACATCTAATAATAAATAATGTGACTGAATTTTAAATTTTCTATCAGTAAATTTTCAACAGCGCCACAAAATCGGGTAATATGTCTGATAGACGGCAGTAGGCTCCTTATTACATGACATCTAAAACGTGGCTGGCCTCATGTAGGTGAGATACAGTACAGGTGTAAATATAGCCTTATTATTATCTATACTAATATTATAAAGCTGAAGAGTTTGTTTGTTTATTTGTTTGTTTGGTTGAACGCGCTAATGTCAGGAACTACTGGTTCGAATTGAAAAATTCTTTCAGTATTGG
This sequence comes from Catocala nupta, assembly GCA_963675205.1. Lineage (NCBI taxonomy): Eukaryota > Metazoa > Arthropoda > Insecta > Lepidoptera > Erebidae > Catocala > Catocala nupta. The sequence continues at coordinate 5,616,479 of OY776104.1, forward strand.
ATATCCCATTTATCGAGGAAGGCTATGGGCTATATAACATCACGCCACGACCAACAGGAGCAGAGCATTATTTTTTTTTTTTGGAAAAACGGGCAAATTTCTTTTATGTGAAGCAGACGAAGTTGCGCGGGTCAGCTAGTTAATAAATAAAAATAAATAAATGCGAATTTGTGTTTGTTTGTCTAGCTTTCACGCCTCATCTACTCTACCGACCACCATGAAATTTCGCATACATGTTGTCAGGGTAACAGAAAAGGACATAGGATACCTTTCATTCATAAAAATTGCTGTTCCCGAGGGATAGAAAATTTACATAACCTACATTTACGTGAGCGATGCCGGGGGTAAAACTAGATATGTATAACTATGACACCTAGTGTATTATTAAACAAGGAAGTAAATACACGTTAATAATACAACTTAACAAATCGTCTCGCTATTATTTAAAATTTGAAATAGCCAGTCATGCTGTAATTTAGTTTACACGGGTTTAGCTTATATCTGTATCAGTGAGGCGTAGCGTGAGTGACCGCCGCCCGGGGCGGAAGAAAATTTTGCCGCCCTCTTATTTAGGTATTTCAATTTAAAAGACTATACAATATAGTATTAATTCTAAAGAGCTTTTATACAAGAACAGTCATCATTACTGTGTATTGTATAGTTCAAATATTTTCAAGACATTATTACTATTTATTGTCAAATTTTGCCGCCCCCTAAAAGTGCCGCCCGGGGCGAGCCGTTACTGCCGCCCTCACTACGCTACGCCACTGATTTGTATAATGGGTAAGTAAGTTACGACGGCGATAACTTTTATCTCTAAAGAACTTGTACTTCTGCGTGTATTCCGATACACCGATTCCTACCAAGGATGCTTCTTAAAGTTATATAACTTAAGAAACATCCAAATTTCAATAGAGATGGTAGTTGGAATGTACTACCAGTTGGTCAAACTCAATAACAAGCAAACCTCAGCTAGAATTCATAATACTTTGAGCTGATTCTGAGTAAATAGGAACACCAGTAATTAAATTATGTTTGAGTACACTGAAATAACTACACTTCAAGACATTAAGACAACCATCATCTTAGCTTGAAACGTTGGGGAAAGTGTCAACATAAATAGATGAATAATATTAAAGTTTAATAGTGGTAGTTTTATAGCTTCAACATTATGTGATAACAGTTTGTGTGTATGAAATAAACAATGCTATAATATAGTTTCGATGATAGTTAAACAAAATTCTTGTGTAGGTATAAACTATTTGATAACACGGTACTCGGTAAGAATATATTTTGTAATAGATTCCAAGTAATTAAAATAAAATTCTAAAGTATGTAGACCGCAAAAGTCAGTATATTTATGTAAATAAACTTCCAAAATAAATGTATGGTGACTATTCTTTAAGATAAAACAAAATGTTTGATTGCCGTTCAGCAACGATCGCACTTGATTGGTTTGACAGGTTGTCGAAATACGCTTACCGTCCGTCCACGGGTTCGATGTGTGATGGGTTACACTTTGTTTAAAATTGTCTGATGATCGATTGAAAGATGTAATTTAGATTTTTCTTAAACAATTACTCTTTTAAGTTTATGTTGTCAAAAATTAATTCTCATTAAGTGAATCATTGTGAATTCTTATGAGGAAATAAAAATCTTAAACCGTGCAATGTGGTACAATAATGCTTGCTTTTATTAATTATTATTGCTTTTATTGCTTTTATTTTATTGAGTATTTAAAGACTAGATGACTCGCGCAACTTCGTCTGCTTCCCATAAGAGAATTTGCCCGTTCTTGCAACATTTTTCATTGCTACTCCGCTCCTATTGGGCGTAGCGTGATTTTATATAGCCTATAGCCTTCCTGGATAAATGAGCTATCTAACACTAAAATAATTTTTCAATTCGAACCAGCAGTTCCTGAGATTAGCGCGTTCAAGCAAACAAACAAACAAACTCTTCAGCTTTATAATATTAGTATCGATCATAATGGGCTCACGCCTATTTCTTAGAAGAGGCAGGCAGTAGTGTATTACACCCACATTTCGCTATATATGTATTTACCTCAATAACCAAGTAATAACGCGCGAGCCACTAGCTGCCTTCCAAACAAGTTCAAGTTCAGGTCGCCTTGCCACTGCCACGACGTTGAGTCTTGTGGGTTCGATCCCTTCACAGTTGTTCTTTGAGGCCGTTGCTTTGAATGTTGCGAAGACCCCCAGTGCACAAGAGTTATTTCTGGTGCGGAAATCTTCCTGTTAAACAAAATACTAAAATAAATAATCGAATGATCACAATTTCCAAATATTGCTCGTAAATTAATAAAAAATAAATTGTCGTGATGAATAATAATGTACCTAGGTGCTGTATAAATGACTGGTTTTATGGTGCCGAAATCCATTGTTATAAGTTTGCCTGCGATCATGATATGTTACTGCGTTACTAAAACAAACAGAAATGAATGTTAATGCGTTAATGAACTTAGCATGATGCATTGACGGACGGACAATATTTTAGGTTAATACGACAAATATCGCAGCCACAAATGGATCCCGGTTATAAGCGTAGAGACCTGTCAAACGAAAGCTAAATATCAACGTGAGACTAACCGTAAAATTCTTAATTTAAAGTAACAACACTGGTCTCTTAAGATGTTTTGTTGAGCCAATCAATCAATCAATCAAATTTTGTTTGCTAAATACTGCGTTCGTGGGATTCATAGGTAAACATCCTGATAGCGTTAAACTGAAATTATATGTATGAAATTTGTTTCTTATTACACTATACTGATCCACTAAATATTAGCGAGCAAGTATGGCTACTGGAATTTGTATTGTAATATGCAAGAACAGTAAAAGGAGTGGAGAAGAGAGATACTTGTCTCGACTGCTTCGTTATTCTTGTTTGTCCAGAGTAAGCGCTTTTGCTTGAACTTGAAGTCTCGGGTTCGATTTTAGGGGTAGGTAACTGTTGTATTCGAAAATCTATAAATAGCACGTACGATATATGTATATAGATGTCTCTGTTAGACAGTAATTAAATCATCATCTATTACATGTGATAATACTATTAATTATAACTTTCAACCGCAGCAGTGGACGTTGCACCCGGTTGAATTGCCGATAAAAAATCAGATGAAACCGTAGCCGATATTGATACAGATCAGCTTAAAATAAACCATTTTACTACAAAACAAACCGTTTTTAAACACATAGAAGAGTCATTTAAAGTCAATCATCCTAAATTTGTTGTGTTGACATAGTTATGTTCGACTATATTATAATAACGGGTACACGACCTTGCGTCGTATCGGCGCACGCGCAGGATTTGTTCGCCTGAGATAACGATTGTGTGAATTTATTAGTTGTTTTGTGTTATAGCGGTAATTCTAATTACTAGGCATTATGAATATTTTAATAGTTATTTATTTAGTATTTAAAAAAGTCAACTACCGCACTAGAAATAATGCCTGTGTCACGGGGGACTTAAGAAAATCTTGTTCTCTTTCTTTTCGTGTGGTTAGTGGCCAACCTGTTGTCAAGAGTTGTTCAAGCCGCCGTAGGCCTTTGACATGGCTTAACGACTGCTGTCAATTTTGCAACAACTGGATCCGACATTTTACGTGCCCTCCGAAGCATGGAGACGCTCAGATGAAATACCACTAAGCGGTCACCCATCTATAGACTGACCGCACCCAACGTTACTTAACCTCGCTAATCATTTACCGATCAGTGAGTGCCACTGGCTATGGGCAACATTGAAATAACGGACACTAAGAACATCCAGACCCAGGACAACTTTTTGTGGATCACAGAAATTTTTGACCTGTGTGAGGATCGACCCACAACCACTTATCCATGCAGTCGAAGTTAAAATTACATGATACTAAGAAATGATACCGAACATTTTCAGCGCATAATCGGATTTAGAACTGTATAAACATTAATTTTTATTACTAAGAACTACAGGTACTAGGGATAATCGCGGAAAACATCATAAATCCACGTCACTCTGCGCAATCAAAGTTACAAAGCAACTTAAGCTTGCCACTCCTGTAATAAAATATATTTTTATACAGCAATAAAACCAAAACAAAAAAACTAAATAGTCTCGGAACGTCCACTTCAATAAACCTTGCCATTCCTACAATACATAGAAATATAGTTAATATTGTCTTCTGTTTACGCGAATGAAATTTACACATTGAAATTAAACTACTATATTGTTTAATTTCAATAGTAATATGGTGTCCAAAAATACAAAACATTTGTATAGGCGAATAAATTTTCTGACACGAAACAATTTTGGCCATCAATAAAGCCGTTACGATCAGGAAGCAAGTAACAATAGCGCTAAAACGCCTAACTGTCGTAGATTATTCCAAACGTTTTCCTGTTCCGAGTTTGGCTGGAAACGGCGTTATTATAACGTGAATTATAGGACTATAGAATCGACGTTGACAATACCAGACCAAATATTCTGTTGGCGTACTGCCTTGTTTATGTAACACTAGATTTCAACCTCTGGTTTCGTCTGGGTGGATCATGACATCGGATATCGCAATTTAATAGCGCCATACATACAGTGACACTTTTTATAGTAAATCTAGCATCGATGTGTTCCACCTCATATTTTTAATTACCTGTTTCAGAAATTAAAATACGAGCGAGCCGACCCGGCTTCGCACGGGACCAGTTCTCATGAATCACTCTGTCTATTGAGAAAATCCGTTCAGTAGTTTTTAAATTTATCGCGGACAGACAAAACAGACGCAGCAGAGGACTTTCTTTTGTAATATGTAGTGATAATAACACTCTTATATAGAAATGCGGCCTTGTGTAATAAATTTCATACCTCTGCCGAACGATAAAGGCATGGAATTCTCTGCCAAGGCACATGTTTTCTTCTTCCTTCAATCTTGGGTCCTTTAAGCGGGGCGTGAAAAAGCACCTTCTCAGACCGTCAAAGTAGAGACCTCAACATCGCCTCGGCTGCTATGAGGACGATGTGGAGGCCACTGCTCTTAGACCACTCGACTGCTTACCATCAGGTGGAGTATGATCATTTTAAGGAGCAAAATATAAAACAAAAATTTAAAAAAAAAATCAAGCCAATCCATCGACTACTTTTTGTGTTTACGGCGAGGAAAGTACACCAGCTTAGCACTTAATAAGCCAATAATTATAATATATATTAAAATACTTACGTGTCGATCATTTCGACAGATTGTAGCGACTGCCGGCTAGTATAAATAACCTAACTTATTAATTATATTTTATAAGTATTACCTATAATAAAGGCTGTGTGTGGTCTTAAATATATAAACCTTCGATTGTTTAAACTACTGAAGTTCGAAATTCGACATAGTAATTACAGCAAAATTAATAACCTGTCTGCCGAAAATTGGTAGTCAGGTCGTAATTTTGTCTTTAAATCTCGGTACGAATTCAGATTCAGGTTTGGTCATATTGTAATTTACGGTATGCACCTGATTGCACCATTTAATGTTCTAACTTAAATGCTTCCTAAAGTGTTTTGCTACTGTTCAGTTCAGAAAAAATCCTATGGAAAATATCGGTTTGTAAAATTCTCCATAATATTAAAGAAGGCGTGGTATCTTCCAACCCGTATTTAACCAACGTGACCCTTACCCACCTACCCTACTCTCCTCCAAATCTGAGGAAGTACTTTTTCCAGAATCAAGAGTTTTTAATTTTTTTGTTATTACAATCACATTTATTAAAAAGCATCGTTAATTCTAAAAGAGTCTGCTATATTATTTGTATTCTGAATGTAACACTATTAAACTTGCACATGTCTTCATAAAATACACATGAATCATGGTAATGGATGACCATGAACTGTCAAACCAAATGAATTCTGTTCGAACGAGATATTGCCATTTAGTTTAAATTTTTCTAGAAGGCTTTTGCGTGCTCCTGAAGATTGCAAAACATGTTATGTTTTTCATACTATACGCATGTATATTTGTGAAGGTTTAGGCAAGTCTGCATCACACCTTCAAAATATTCAGTACTAGATTTTGCCTGCGGCTTCGCTCGCGTAAATGTAGGTTAGGTTAAATTAGTAACAGTACTTTTTTCAGGATGAAAGGTATCCTATGTCGTTTTCTGTTCCCGTGAAAACGTGTATGCGAAATTTCATGTTGATCGGTCGAGTAGTTGAGGCGTGAAAGCGTACAGACAAACAACCAAACTTAAATTTGCATTTATAAAATTTGTTAAGATGTATTATATTTTATGTCACGGAAGAGCTAACAATCAGCGACGTTTGTCTAAGGATGACAAATACTCAACATTTTGTTTCGAAATATAGAAATTACGCGCATTATATGACGTGACATGAACATTATAAAAAGTGCGAAGATTCGTGACATGGCGAAAACACGTTTAGTTTCGTGCCTTTATTGTGTATAGCACACGTATCAGTGCAGCAAGAAGATGAAACAAAAAGTAGTATGACATAAACTCTCTGATTTGTGGTTCGGGTTACATTTACATCGACAGCTGCAGTAGACTTTAACATTACTAAAGTGCAATTTGTCATTAAAGTTCATTGCTTGCTTGCCTATACCTATATACCTCGCTACTTAAACTACCCAGTCGTATATCTTCGTTCTTTATGATTGTTTTCTCCCTTAGTAACTGCTTATGGCTACCTCGAAATTCAAGCCGGTAAAAACCTACGATGGCAATAACATAAAAACGCCAATAAATGAATAGATATGACCTTACTGATCGCTTGGCTTCTCTATAGGATATGTCAATTCAATACAAATGTATTACATTTCTGTTGTATAGCAATTGTTGAATGTTGTAGTAGACCTTTGGATTGGCTGGATTTGCACCTTTCTTCAGAGTGTTTGTCGAAGGGCTTGGCAGAAGTGTAATAAACCACAATTTTCCAGCGTGATCATATATACCACGTAATAGGGCCGAGTCATTGCTGTCTATTCTTCACTTCTGTACAGAAAGAGTTCCTGAAAAGAAAAAGAAAATAACATTTTATTTGACCGGGAAATTAGATTTTCAGATCACGTAAAGTGTTAGTAGCTGGGATTGCCCGGGGCGTTAAAATCGTATGCAAACATTAGCATATGAAAACTTATGCTACAGGACCAAGATGTTACAGACTGTGTGTAAATTTTGCGACCGTGTTCGACTGGTTTGTGTGTAGAAGGAAATAGTGCGATTAACTATTTTCTCATAATTTTAACGTGACCAGTCCATCTAATCCGGGCTTAGCTGCGTGCTCCTTTTTCGTATATGCCTTTGTACTGCTTGCTATTGTATCAAACTCTTATGAGTTACGTAATCGTTTAAATTTGACAATTCAACTCTTACAAACGGCTAGGACTGTAACATGAGTTTCACGGTTGCCCCTTACACTAGTTGCAAAGCGGATTTCTGCCAGACTTCCATTTAGTTTACAAGGTTAACTCAGACCAAATTCACTATCTTGAAACTTTCCTGTCATGCGACTTTTGCTTTCGATAACCTCTTTGAAACTTCGCTCAACTATCTGCTCGTATATTTTTTATAAAGTGTATTAGGATTAGCTTCTAGTCTTTCATAACTTGATAAAACATTGAGTGTTAAAGTCCAATATCGCGAACTATGATTTTTGTTCCACGTAAAAAAGAGGGACCATTGCTATTTACCTACTGTCCCCGATTTTTGGGCTCTGTGAGATGAGAATTTCTTCACAGAAAATCTAATAACGTTTTCCTCGGTCCGATAATTGAACCGAACGGATGGGAGCAACGAGTATGTCACACTCATGCCACGTTGAGAATTCACATTTCAATTATTGTTCGACGCCTATGTAAAGGGTGCCTATTGATTTTGCCAGATGCTTTATTGATATGTTTCTCGAGCCGGTCATTGAAACCGAGACATAACAATTCGCCTTTTGGGATACGTTGGCGTATATCTGTTACTTTCCAGGTCTGACCTGAAAACAGCGATGGTCTGATCCAAAATTCTAGAGTTTAATGCTTAAACTCTAGAATTTTGGATTCAAACTTAACATTCTGAGGTAGGCATCAGACATTTCTAAGGTGGGCACGACCTATCTGGTCTTTTTTTATATACGTTCATGTTGGCGTTAGACTAACGATGTATTAAGTAAATAATATTTATTAACAGTTTTAATATCGTCAAACTACATTTAAATAAGCGTAGTTCTGTTTGTAAGAAATATGCGTACGTCCTCACCAGCTTTTTGCGACTGTACCAAGAAACTAGGCTTTAGTAGGGAAGAAACCTGTTTTAATATCTGTTCCTCTGTGATAACGATAGTTATAGCATGGATACCTAGATACAAACAGCACGCGAGATAATTGCAGTAAAACCACAGCGCCCAGGAGCTGTGGTTTGTGTGGTGGTCTCTAGTAATATTACAAAAGTCGAAGGTACAGAAGGTTAATACAGAAACTTACATATTTACGCTGATAAAAAAGATAAAGAAAACATGTATCAGTCAAAGAAAGGCTGCCAAATCTCAATCTTGCACCAGCCCAACCAGGCAAGTGTCTACAGACAATTGCCATAGTACCACTTTTTTATAATTCCTGTGTCGCGGGAGACCTAACAAACGTTCAAACAACGAACAAAAAGAACACCCAGACGAAGAACAATCATTTGTGGTCCACAAAAATTTTTGTCCCGTGTAGGATTCGAACCCACAACACTCGGCGCAGTAGCAGTGGCACTTAAACCACAATGCCATCCGTGCAGTCATTCATTTACATGATTGTAAGATTAAGAGTCCATATACCATGGTAAGCCCTTGCCAGCAAACATACCACCATATTTAAAAATAAAACAATGTTCATTCTCTTCACGATCTAAAAGTCATATTGCCAAAACATATAACAAAGGTTCAAAATTCGTGTGTTGAATTTAAAATATAATTTGATTTTGAACTTTGTATTGACGCCTGTATTAACAGGTCGAGATTCAAAAGGTTTTGTTTGTATAGTCAATCATTAATCTAAAAGCCTTCGAGGAATTGGTGGTAAGTCCCCCTGACTAAAGCGGGTGGGTAGAATTGTAATGTTTTCAAAGAAAATGTGCGCTCGTTCCACAAATCTGCAACGATTTGTTAAACCAAATGTTTTGTACGTTGTTTTCGTTTTGTTTGCGCATGAAATGGAAATTATTGTAGGCGTATTTGCCTTTTTAAACTTTTGTGTTGGTCTACTTAAAAACTTTAAGAAAGCAAATTTACGCCACTGCTGTTTAAGTTACTAAAACAGCAAATGACGTTTTTAAATAGGTTTACTTTGCAAAAAATGCATATTGTAAAAAAGTAACTAAAATATCGTCATCATATATGAAACATCTATGTTAATTTCAAAATAAAACTTATTTAAAATACTCAATACGTAGATACAATATTAATTAATTGATGAATATTATGTCTTTCATCATTTTCATTAACTTTTATGACACATCCTTATTATTTCGCAAACCAAATATAATATTATCGAGACACTTACAACACCATTTTGCAAAGCCTCTAAAACATACATACTATCTCTATTTGATGACAGATTCAGATATAACTTGGATGACAATTAAGCGCCAACATAACTATTTCAAATATCCTTACTGAATCAGAATAAAATTATCTTTACTCTTTAAACTCTTAAATAATCTATTCAAAATGTTGTTTTATTTTAACCTGAAAAAGTGCAAAGGTTTTCGGAACCAGTAATGCGCGAATAATACCCTTGATGATACAGACGCTCAAAGGCTACGGTTATTGCTTATTGGGCGGGCTCTATGCTTGCATGTCACCTTATTGGTCAGTCAGCATCATAGTAGTTAAACATTCAACAAAATTGTACCAATATTTTATAAAAAATTATTTACTTAAATGTTTTTTTAGAAAGGCTAGAATAATTCCTGTGTCGCAGGGGACATTACAAACACAAACGGACACAAAGCACAGTCAGGCTCGGAACAATCATTTAGGGTCACAAAGTTTTGTCCCGTGTGGGATTCAACCTCACAACATGCGGCGCGATGGCATTGGCGAGGCGAACATTACGCCATCCGTATAGCACTCTATACTAACAAATTGTGATTCAAATAACTTAACTGTAACCTAAACTAAACCTTTAACTGTTACTGCTATAAAATATGAGACATCTCCATTATTGTGTATTAGTTTCTCCCCGCGGTTTCACCCGCGTAAGTCCCGTTCCCGTGGGAAAATCGGGATAAGTAGCCTATGTGTGAATCTAGGTCTCCAGCTATCTACATACCAATTTTTATCGCAATCGTTACAGTAGTTTTTGCGTGAAAGAGTAACAAACATCCATACAGCCATACAAACTTTCGCGTTTATAATATTAGTAAGGATGTATATCCACTTTGTGGCTGACTGTACAAAAGTAATGATTTCTACCTAAACCTTCGGCTTGTGCGTGAAATTGTAAAACAAACATTTTGACCGTATCTCTCTTGACTAAATTCAGAGATTTATAACTCATAAATATGGATATGGGTGTATATAAATTACGGCGCAGTAAGCTCTCGTGATCTAGAAATGGGGAATAGGCACAATTTATCATCTGTCTGTCATCTGGATCGACAGAAATGGGTTACGCTTGATCTGATAAACGACTAACCGAGCTCTTACAATTTTAAACGTTCTCAAATTAAAATAAATAGATTGTGTTCGTATAAAATAATTTATCAAACAAATTGGGCTTGGACTATTCTATTTTATTTAATACTAGATTTTGTTTGCGACATTGCCAATGCCCCGTGCAAAAAGGTACCTAAAAAAATGTAAAATGTTTTTCTGGATGAAAAGTACCTTCCTTATGTCGGAAACAGAAGTCTCTTCCACTGACAATGTGTACCTATACAAAATTCATGATGATCGGTCGAGTAGTTAAGGCGTGAAGGCGTAACAAACAAACGAACTCACATTCGCATGTATAGTATATCTTTGCTTAAACCTTTTGGAAGTTACATGCGTGATGTTATTATTTTTGTCTCTTTTATATGAAGGAGACACGACTAAGTGCTAAGAGAATATCGTACTATTAAATGACAATTTGTGATACTAGGTATATCTCAAGAGTGTTGCGAACTCTGCAAAGATCTCTCTGCGCGCCCCAGCCAAGATCTAAGACTTACAGACAACAGAGCTTCCTAAAGAAGCTTTAAAACCCTACTTATTGTGAAAAGAACGCAGTGTCTTTATTAATCGTCTTTAGATAATTTCACAGTCAAGGCCGCGGGGTTCATTGCCTAGTATATTTAAAAAATATGTTTTAGAAAAATCAGCGGCTGTTTAGGGACATGATTCATATTTTCGTAAATTTTCTATAATATTTTTGTTTACGTCTATCCCAGTAAATTTTTACATATAAAGCAAGGATAGTCTTCTTTTTACGCGAATGTAATACAGTGTTAAATAAACAACGCGATAAAATCCGTATATAGTAGTTTAATTTCAATAAAGTAAGCATATTTATTAAAACTTTAGTTATAACATTAGTTGTGGTAAAAGTTAGTACATTTATGTTAGAAGAGATAAACTTATCTTTGTACGTACTTTTTTCGAGCTCTGAAGGTTAAATAAGATATTTTTAAAAGAAAACTCTATCACTCGTTTAATGGACCTGAAAATTGGATGAAGGCCTGAGCCTGTCAGGGACATTGTTATGTCAAGCGAATGTGGTAAATGAAGCGACAATATTATTCTAGTCCATCTTATACATTTTTTATTTTATATGTTATTCTATATGTAGTTATCTATCAAATATTCTAGAATACATAGTAGTAGAATATAAAATTAGAGTTGCTTTTAGAATGAATTTGATTGTAATGTTTACGCAGCTTTTCATAAATTTAGGTTGGTAAATTATAGGCACAATCTACGCGTTTAATTATTATACATTTGAACGAAATCGCGAATTCGGCCATGCGTGTAATATTTATGTATAAAATCTTTAACCTTTTAAAACTATGCAAAGATATGCACATTAAATTACTTTCCATAATAAGATTGATTCATTTTCGTTACTTTTATGCGTTATGCCATTTGAAAAGTCCATATAAAGAAAATAAAACCGTCATGTGGAGATGAAAACATCTGTATTCTTTTCGTTACAATAACAACTGAATTTATCAAGTAGACAACAGATTGAGATATTTTGTTCCCATCCAAAATTTTACTTTCGTTTATTTCTGAAGAGGGTACATGCGACTACACTATATGTACCGCCGTCTATAGCGTTACTCGACTCCGGGGAATAATTCGCCACATTTATTTACTTTTCAAACGTCCCTGAGCTATAAAATTCAGACTTTATTTCAGTCACGGTCGTCCGTACTCTTACCGGGCTATCAAAAAGGGACGAAAGATGGTTCCTTACGAGACACCAGACAACATTGACTTGCAAATCGCCAAAGTAAATATTAATTTGTTACCGACTGCCAAAATCATACATATATGTATTTATTATTTAAATACAATATATTTTCTTAGTCATGCTTTTGTTTCTAATGCCAAAAATAATAGGGGATTACATTTTTTTAAGTACAGATATTTCAACTGTTTTGCGATTGGTATAACAAACGGAACCAGGTCGTTATGGATATCCAGATATGGCACAATTATTACAAAACTTTAAACTGCTTTAAATATGTTATGTAAATAATGGACTATGCAACTGAGTCTGGTAAAAGGCCATAGGCTCGTCCTTATTACGTAAACCTTAAAAACATGTAGTTGGCGATATATATCAAAATACAAGAAGAAAAACATCGCAAACTCTGTTTGCCAACCAGACAATTGTCGATGTGATTAGTAATCAATGTGACCTCACATATGAAAACTAGACTAGACTGTAAAATGTAACTAGCTATAAGTACACCATTGTAAGGAAAAATAATTAAATGTTATCGCTTTTCTTGGCCGTCAATCCTAAGAAAAGTAAACGTAACGCTTTTCACATCTTGTCCAAATCGATCAGATCAAAGCAATTAGGGGTATGTTCAACGTAGTGTAAATATAATAGGACCGAAAATGTATCGAACTAACGACCATGTGTAACCACCCTACTTAACAATAAAATATGTTTACCTCTCGCGCTATACTTTTATTTTATATCTGCATCAATTAGGACGTTGATGTTGACGAAAAGTGTAGACTAGGTATATCTACTTAAATATTCCTAAAAATAGTTTATTGATAATCCCACTAGTATAATAAATAATGTGAACGTTTGATTGTTTGGATGTTTGTTAGTCAATCACGCGTAAAGTCTGCGTGGGTAGCGCAGTGTTCGAATCCCACACGAGACAAAAATTTGTGTGATCCACAAATGGTTGTTCCGAGTCTGGATGTTCTGTGTGTCAGTTTGTAAAATCCCCGGCGATACAGGAATTAAACCTAATGCGGGCGCTGTCTTAAAGAAAAATAACTGCTTAGTAGAAATTAAACTAACTTTATACGGATTTTATGGCGTTGATTATTATAAAAACACTATTTGGATGCAATATGGATTACCCGTGTCCTGGATTTAATATGTAGGATACTTTTATTTTGTCATTTGTATCTACCCATAGGATTCACGCGGGTTAAGTCGCGGTTGGAATATAAATATAGTAAACATTTTGAAGAAGTTATGTTTCACTGAAATAACTCGATTCGACGATGATGAAAGCTTTTTTAAGTTGATAAATACTTCATACTGTTGAACGCAATATAAAACTGCTGTTAGTTACTGACAGTTGATCGCCTCGTTGCTCCTGTAGCATAAGATTGTGATCAGCTGGTTTTGAGATTGATTTCTGGTTTATGCAGTGTTACAGGATTTTAATACTGAATAGTAGTATAAAGTCTGTAAATGTATCCGATAATAGGTTCGTCCTTTATTGCGTAGAATTTTTAAAGCATAGGTAGTAAAATGTAGGTGCAATAAACTCACCTTTTCAGCTATATTCAGATGTGAATGCTACGTTGTGTACAAACTACTAGTAGAGCCTCGCTGATTTCAGCATGAAAGGGCCGGCTCGACCAGGGAAGGACTACCCTCTCACGGAATAGCGACGTGAAATAGCAGTATTCCTACTGTTGTGTTTTGTTCGGTGAGTGAGAGTGCCACAGGCCCAATCACCCTATTTCCCCCTTCCCGCTCCTTCTCCTTTCCTCTTCCTTTTTCTCTTCTTCCTTTCCTAATGGATCGGCAACGCTCAAGTGATGCCTCTGTTGTTACAGGCGTCCTTAAGCTACGGTGAGCACTTACCATCAGGTATGCTTGTTTGCTACTTTAGTAGTATTAAAAAAAATGATGCAAGTAAATTAATATAACTTTTTAAAACAGAAAAGCTTTTTATGAATTATGTACAGGTGAAATGAACAAACATTTGTAATTGAAAGTAAATGTTTGACAAACAGTTTGGCCAACTTGTTAGCACATTTACTAGTTACCGAGAACAAACGCTCTCTACTCCAAAATTGTTACTTTTTAGTTGGATATAAACAACGTTGTTTTTTTCATTGACACAATTATTTTATTTTTGTTTTACCTTGTTTTAGTTAGTTTTTCTCGTGTATGAACGCTTGTGTAAGTTTTGCAAATCGTAAGAACGTTGCGTGGTTCGATACTTGAGTCTGGCCTAATACTTTCTATGAGGCAATCCTCAGTAGCAGGACGAGGTCTTTTAGCATTATTCGGTAGACTGCAAAAGGCTCTCGAGTCATGTGAATGTCACTCGAGAGCCTTCGGGAACATTCCCATATAAAAAGCCCCCTTTTTTGTACTCATACTGTAATGTTAATTATTTTTGACGTTAGTGTCGGAAAATTCGTTAAGTATAACAACACGTACTTATAGCCTTGATGTAAAGCGTAAATTGCAACTATGAGTTGTGTTACTGTGGTGAAAAAGGATTCCAGGACTATGCAAATAGTACATCTTCTATCAACGTCTAGTGACGCGCATTCGAAAAATATTAGAATACAGTTGCGACCAACCTACCTTACATAATCAAGGAAGGAGTGCATGTGCATATGAAAAAGCTGAAAGTTAAAAAATACGGCTAAGTAAGTAAGGCTTTTGTACGTTTGGCAGCAACAGTGCTTTCTATCTGTTGCAAACTGCTGTGATGTCGAGTTCGTTTATTATTCTACCATCTTTATATAAAAATAAGAATAAGCAGCTTTCGTAGCCTACGTAAAATTCAAAAAGTATTCAACAGATTTTGATGTGAAATTTTTACACCACGTTGCATTTCTATTAAATAGTGTTTTTATGTACTTTTTATGGCAAAGTTCCCACGGGAACAAGTAATAAAATATCAATCTGGGCCACAACGAAACGTGACCGAGTTAAGCTAGCAGTTAAAGAGATTGTTAGCATTAATCCAGTAGTAATAAGTTACAAATTAATAACGAAAACACAAAAAATATTATTAAAATGTTTACCAAAATGATAAATATTATTAAACTGTTTACCAAAATGGAATTATACCCTTTATCAATCTGGCTATTAAAGCATATCCAACGATCCCTTATTCATTAAAATATATTATTAAGCCTTTTAGGCTGTACACGTACACACGCCCGCAACATCACTTTTACCCGCAGGGGTCGTCAGATTAAAAAACCCTTTACTTGCCGTTATTTTGGCCATCTGCCTTTCAAGATACGAGATTAAACTGAGCACCGGTTAGTAACTATATAATCTATAGATAGTACTAATATTTGTAGATTTATATGTTAGATTAGATTTGTATGTTAGAATGTTTGTAAAGATTAAACTCAAAAACAATTGGATCGATTGACTGTATTTAGAAGTTACATATGCTTTATAATATCAAGCTATGAGCCACGGGAGAAAACCGCGGGAAACAGCTAGTCCTAACTTTAATATTATAAATGCGAATGTGTGTTTATTTTTTACGCTTTCAAGCCTTAACTGCTAGATCGATCATCATAAAATTTCGAATAAACGTTTTAAAGCTCACAGAAAAAGACATAGATTACTTTTCATCCACAAAAAGGACTTCTTCCCGAGCAAACGAAGCTGTGACAAAAGCTAGTCTTGGTTACATATGAAACAAAAGGATGCGAAGTAGCGGCGAATGTTATTTACAATAGTGGAGTCGCGTCTGTGTTTGTTTAACTTATAAGTGGACATGTGCGAGCCCTGACTCACACCAGACGCCGAGGCGACGAGTCAACTATTGTATTTTGATTTAAAAACGAGACTAGAGCATTTGTAAATATTAACCGATTCATTATTATCAATAAGTTGCCTTTGCTCCTGTAACAATGACAAAAAAAGCCTTTATTTCTCACTAGATTTGGCCGCGGTTTCACCCGCATTTATGATTACTGTGTCGTCCCCGTGGGTCGTAGCGTGATGTTATATAGCCTATAGCCTTCCTCGATAAATGAGCTATCCAACACTAAATCTCAGGAAATACCGGTCCGAATTGAAAAACTATTTTAGTGTTGGCTATTTATCGAGGAAGGATAAAGGCTATATAACATGACGCTATAACCCACGGGAGCGGCACAGTAATCATAAACGCGAGTGAAACCGCAGGCACATCTAGTAATGGTATAAAAGCGATATTTGTGCTACTATAAATATTTTTGATAAACTGTCGTCTCGCTATCGACTTCAAAATAAATTAATGTCCAACGATAAAATGGCATAACATGTTATGTAATTATACATGGTAGGTATTATAATTAATATTTTAAACGTTCATAATCAATGTTGAAATGTAATATTTGTGCAGAAATTTCCTTCTCCATAAACAAAGTTTTCACTTACCTAAGTAGAGATGTGCAATTCTGTAAAATCTCACTGCCAAACTCACTTTCGAGTTGGCAATGAAAGTTAGCTTTTCTACAGTAACATGGCAATATTACTTTACTTCGGCCATTGCCAAAGTAACATTACTTTTTTTTTCAGACCAGTGTTTGTTTGATAAGAAATCACACGAGTGAGTCAGCGTACCATATCTGTGGCTTGTAAAGTTTATATAGTTTCCTTCTATGGCACAGTAAGCGATATAATTAGCTGAAAATTTAACGTACAGTTATTTTATCAATTAAAAATCCAAATTATTATTATGTACCTACATTTTAACGAGCATCCTAATACTAACTTAATATTATAAATGCAAATGTGAGTTTATTTGTTACGCTTCCACAACTTAATTACTCGACCGATTATCATAAAATTTCGTAGACACGTTGTCAGGGATACAGAAAACGACATGGGGTACCTTACATCCAAAAAAAGTCCTGTTACCTAGGGATGGAAGTTTATAGATACCTATATCGACCTACATTGCTGACTGTGCGATTTAGAACGTTGCATGTTCCACTAGTATTTCTTAGATACTAGTATAATTTATTGCTGATTCATATTAGTAGGAAGAAGCCACCCCACTTTCCACCCAGAATATTCCATGACGTCTCGATTTAAAATTCAGGCAAGTGGAACAGTCTGTTGTGTTTCAAGATAATTTCGTGGAATTGCCTTCGCGAGTTACATTAAGCAAAATGACAATAGAGTTTGAGTTATTGATTTTTTGAAGTAGCACGGATAGACGTTTTCATGCCCGCATTTCATTCAGATCTACATTGGTGAACAGTTCTGCTCAATCCAGCTCTAAAATATTTATTATGAGTTTAATTGAACGCCTTGCACCACTGTGTCGAGTGTAGAGGGTTCGATCACCAAAGGTTATAAAACAATATAATCCGTAAATAGCTTAGTAATCCATAGTTGTCCAGAGTCTTGGTGTTCCTTGTATCCGTGGTTTGAATGTTTGTAAAGTTCCCTGCGTCATAATAAGTGGTGGTCTTTTTAAAAAGAAATTGTTTGGTGATCGTTACTGTATCTAGGTTTTGTATTGTACGGGTTACGTAATTTACATGTCTACATTCAGTGAGGCAATCGCGTGCGTTCAGCTATTTTCCCTGAATGACTTTTATAACTTCTGCGGGACGATAAGCAGGTGCTTTTATGTAGTTCTTTATGTGCTCATATTCCTCTAGAATCATAGTTATGTTGTTTTAATGCGACATTCGACTACGTAGATTAGTAATATTAAATGCTAGCTGAACCGCGCAACTTCACATAAAATAATTTTCTCCGTTTTTGCAACATTTTTCATTGATGCTCCGCTCCTATTAGTCGTAGCGTGATGTTATATAGCCTATAGCCTTCCTTGATAAATGGACTATTCAACACTAAAAGAATTGTTTAATTTGAACCAGTAGTTGGTGAGATTAGCGCGGCCAACCAACCAAACAAACAAACTCTTCAGCTTTATATATACATATTATTATATTCGTATAGATATAGCTTATATCCCCTAAGGGGTATTAAGATGTATATTACACTCACATTTCGTTAGCTATGATTTTAATTCCCACGTAAAGCCGTGAGTCTATCGCCGTACACTGGTCATATTTAAGATTCCTTGCTGCTTAAAATATCTTAATTGATTAATCCAATAACAGTTTACCTGATCCGGG
This sequence comes from Catocala nupta, assembly GCA_963675205.1. Lineage (NCBI taxonomy): Eukaryota > Metazoa > Arthropoda > Insecta > Lepidoptera > Erebidae > Catocala > Catocala nupta. The sequence goes on from OY776104.1 coordinate 5,635,034, forward strand.
TATCAAACCCGAGACTATACATGATTATAGTAGCCGCATACACTACCGCTGTGACCGAGGCAGTGATATTAATACGAATTGATAAATGTAGGAGTTAGTGGGATTTAGAATTTTATTTAGATTAGACTGACCCGTGGAGGTCATGTCAAGGCTACCAGTCCGCCATATTTGTTAAATAAATAAGTCATGTAAGAAAAATGGAATAACCTACCTATCTTTGTAGTGTTTACAGTGTGTCTCGTTAACGTGAATTAGTAGTATCAAAAGTTATCAATTCTTACGTTTATGTTGCAGTAAAAATTCTCTTATAAACGTTATATAACACTTTTATTGTTATTGGCGTTGTTAAAAAGACGTTTTATACGCCGTGTTTCTCTGTTTAAACAGTAGTAGTATGTACCCTGGCACAATACCTTTTACAGTAGACAGCTCTATTAAGTGTAAACTCAAACATAGCTGATGAAATATGAATGTAATGCATTTCTGCATAAGAGAGATTTATGGGCCTGTGAATGAAAGTATGAATGTACAAAAAGTGACTGCATACTGCAATGCATGGTTAGATACTTTTGGTATACAGACTGATTGGTAAAAGACTAGACATATTGAAGGAGGGTATTCAGTACTCGATTCTGGACTCGAATATCTAAAAGAAATAGGTGAATACTTAAAATTTTAGTTTTACTTTTACTTATCCAATAAAAACTTAATGTGCGGACACTCTTGCGCATATACCAAAGCACCCCGCACTCTCCCGAATTTGCAACCTCGCCCGTCTTTTTCTTATCAAAGGTCATTAGCCTCGGTAGCAGCTGTGTGCGACGCGCGCAGTGCCCACATTTTATGGATTTTTCATACAAATTTTTATAAAGGTTTTCTTTGCAGGTTACACAGATTTTATTATTTATATTTATATACGTTACGTCTGACCATAAATTATCATGTCCTTAAGTATGTACAATGTTTAACCAGTCACACTGTATATTTACGCTTTCGGTATGATTTAATAACAGGGAAAATTTATTATATGACTAGATATTGGCTGCGGCTTCGCTTGCGCAAGACATGTAGCTTAGGTTAAGTTAGTAACGGAACTTTTTTGTGGATGGTACCCTATATCCTTTTCTGTTCCATTGACAAAGTGTATGCGTATGATGATCGGTCGAGTGGTTAAGGCCTGAAAGCCTAACAAACAAACAAACTCACATTCGCTTTTATAATGTTAGGATTATTGTAGTATGGATTAAAATGTACATTTGATGATATGTAACAAAATTCGTTGAGTAATTTTACCCATTACAAACAGATGCTTGTTCGTAGCATTGTAATTAACCCGTCACAGTCGACGGCTACCGTAGTCCTTGCCGAAGGGCCTGGGCGTAGTCATCAATTGTCCACGCTTGGCAGGTGATTAATCGTGGCAAGGGTCAAACATTGGTTTAGCCACACCCACTGACTAAGAATTACTAGTTAGGGGCTTTGGGCTTTCAAGGTTTAAGTAGTTCAGTCTGTCAGTTTGCCGTACAAACAAGAAAATGTATTGTTGTAGGTTAAAATCCTAGCTAATATTATAAATGCGAACGTGAGTTTGTTTGTTTGTTACGTTTTCACGTCTTAACTACGCAACCAATCATTATGAAATTTCGCATACACAGTACCTTTCATCCAGAAAAAGTCCTATGCCAGAGGGTATAAAATAAAAACCAAATAAAATGATTTATTTTCATTAACTGAGCTTAATCTAGTTACAATATTGTTGGAGTTGATTGATTAAATATCACAAATATTTGTTTTTTTTAAATTCTACTAAGGTGGCAAACTGGCATACCTGATGATAAGTGGTCACCGTAGCCTATGGACGCCTGCAACACCAGAGGCATCACTTGCGCGTTGCTGACCCTTTAGGAAAGGAAGTGGGAAGAAGAAGGAGCGGGAAGGAGGAAAGAGGGTGATTGAGGCTCCGGCACTCTCACTCAGCGGACGAAACACGACAGTAGGAATACTGCTATTTCACCTCAAAATTTTGTTAGAGGGTAGTCCCACCCCGGTCAAGCCTATTCATGCTGAAATCACCGAGGCTTTACTACACTAATTAGAAAAAGGAATAAAATAAAATATAAGTTAAAACTAATTTATTAATAATAATTCATACCTAATCATAGCATGCATGGTTTCTGTGTGTATGAGTGTGCTCGCGCGAGCGCGTGTGTGTGTGTTATTGGCAAAATATACATAATACAAGCGAAGCAATTGGCAAACTTTAGTTAGGAATAAAGTGGATTTGTGAATTGATTATGTAACTATGGCAGGCTATTTTGTTGGTCTCGTAACACAATTTGTGCACATGTTTTCAGTAGATTGGGGGATCCTAACATCGACTTCTGATCAAGCAAAGTATTATTGGAATTCTCTATTACAAATTCTAAATAGTTCATTTTGTATAAATGTGCTTCAATCTTACCATATCGTCTGCTTATCATAACACCATATACATATGTGGCTCACCACATATCATTCATTATTCATCGAGTAGCAAGCGCTTCCGACATCAGACGGTGTAACAAGCATCCAAAGATAGACTACGATAATCGTTTATTATCCGGTGGACGGTTTACTTGTTTTCCATATTTTGTATACATATCCACATATGTGTATAGACAGGCAGACTGATGCCTATATCCCCGATGGATACAGTAACATTCACATTTCGCTATATAAATGAAAGGTGAGCATATCCGTCTACCGAGCACTATTTTAGTCTCCAAATTGTATTTTTGACAGAAATGTATTATACTAGCCTTTGTCCGCTCGGAACAGTATTATTGTCTGGATAAAAGGTATCCTATGTCATTTTCTGTATCCCTGACAATGTGTACGCGAATTTCATGATGATCGTTTGAGTAGATAAGGAGTGAAAGTGTAGCATACAAACAATCAAATTCACATTCGCATTTATAATAATAGTAAGGTACCCAATAAAGAATAATCTGTGATTGCAGATTGTAAAGACATTTCTGGATGTAACTTTGAAAGTCTCATAGGATGTGTCCCTAGCCGATACAATGTAAACAAATACAAACTAGTCACATATAATCCAACCACAGAATACTCACAAGCCAGCTTTTAGTTCTCCATCCGCCATATTTGATTCGCAGAATTTTAAACTACACTATCGTTGAATGATGCACAAAGGAATTCAATAGCACTCTCCGAACCAGGTCAATCGAACTCTTTGTGGTGACTTCGTAACTGCCTCGAATCTCGAATATGCGCGACTTTTAGAGTAAAAAGAAAATATCGCTTCTGTTGTGGTGACGACGCGAAATGGGATTTGAGCTCTTCGAATGTAACTTTGAGTAGCAGTTGAAATACTTCCTTTGTTGTATTTTACTAGCACTATTTCGTTGCTACGAATCGTTTCGTTGTTTACTGATAGATATGTGATGTAGAGATGGCAATCATTACGGGATTTTTATGTGTATTGATGATATGATGGAATTTTTACTTTGAGACAAATTATACAATTCGCCTTGCGGTTATATAAAATTCGTTTGCTATCATAGTTGGCATGACAATATTATTTTCGACTCTAGATTTATCTATATATCGGAAAAAATACTTTTTCTGGATAAAATGTACCATGCGTCTTTTTTCTGTTCCCATGACAACCTGTATGCGAAATTTCAGAATAATGGGTCGAGTAGTTAAGGCGTGAAAGCGTAACAAACAAACACACTCACATTTGCATTTACGATATTAGTTAGAATTCCTTCTCTTGTGCTTATTACAATTAATTCGAAAATAACTCACTAAGGCATTAATAAATTGAAGAAACTGCTCCATTCATTGCATCGCCAATGAAAACTTAAACGAAATGAAAATACTGCAGTCTCAGTAAAAGGTGAACCGGTATTTTCCGCGGAAGTTTTAAAAGGAGTTGGAACGTTTGTTATCTGAAGGCAGACATCTTTGTGGCATTAACAGACTGCGTTCAACAATCGGTTTGCTAAGTATAATAGGCGGCGAGTATCTGTGCTATAACTGCCCGCTGTAGAGCTATCTGCAATTTGCGACACATGCAGTGGCATTATTTTAGGTTCAAATAAATAAAAAGTAAAAATTTGTATAATATGAACAATGTTAAAAGCAATATCCTGTGGCCCCACACTAGGCAAGTCTGTCCTGTGGACTTAAATACAGGTAAAATGATAAATATTGGCTAAAATGATAATTTGCAGAAGTATATATAGCCCTTTGTAATGAGGAAAACGAGCCGAGTATCGAGGCGAGGCAATAAAAACCATAAACGCGCAACGCTTCGGCCATTTTCATCTTATGAATTTTATGGAAATTGATATTATAAATAAATTACGATACCAGTGTAGGACATTTGGCTTAAAAACTGGCTTTATAATTTTAGGGCTTGTCTTTAGGGCTTATCTTTCAGAGCTTGTCGTACTGCTACTTGAAATCGATAGACTGTTTTCATTCGTATATTGTCGACAGTCATATAGTCTTTCGATACTGAGCGTGTTAGAACTTATCTGCTTTATTTATTTTTTTGTGTATGAAGGGTACTCTGTCTTTTCTGTACCTATGACGTGTATGCCAAATTTCGTTATAATCGATCAAAAGTGTGAAAGTCTAACAAACAAACGAACTCACATTCATATATATAATACTAGCTGTCCCGACAGACGTAGTTCTGTATAGGCGAAAAGTAAAATTAAAAAAAAGAAAAAACCGTCTAAACCGTCCTCGAATCCACTTGAACACACACCAAAAAATTCATTCAAATCGGTCCAGCCGTTTAGGAGGAGTTTAATTACAACGAAAAGTGTCATTGATTTTTATATATATACAGGGTGTCCAAGAACCTGGCGTCCAACTGGATTCCCACGATGCCCCAAGTTCTAACAGTACTCAGAAAAATATTTTAAAAAATCCACCCCATGTACTTACAGAATTATACTGATTTCAAAAAAAAAGGGGAAATGAGCACCCTGTGACATACTTTTGAATGCTGTGACTGCTAATGCTGATAATTTCGATATTTCTTGGAGGTTTTGTAATCTAGGGTATTGCTGTGTCTAAATAGAATGTAAAAATAAAGTACTTATTGTACCATTTTAAAATAAAATATTATTTTAACTAAAGGTGATATGGAAAACTATTGAATTTCGCAACTTTGACCGACTGTAGTGTAAAAAAAATGTACCAAAATAGTATGGCAAGTGACGTCAAATTTTGACGCGTTTATTCCTCTTTTTAAAAAGGTATAATACTTACACATTAATTTGAAAAAAAAAATTTTGATAATATTTTTACTCAACAACCCAATTTTTACGAAGTGCCTACCTACTAACGGTAACTGTCGGACCCTTTCTTATCTTAGAAACTGTTATGTTACTACTATTATTTACTTCGGTTCCAAGAGTGAGCAAGAAGGAAATACACACAGGTAGATGGGTTCCCAGTAGAATAAAAGCAAAGAATGTTAGTTTAAAGATATTTTATTACAATAAATGTTCAAAATGTTGACCACCCGCGGCAATACAAGCTCTCACTCTCCTTAAAAAGGACCGCTTTATGTTTCGCGAGTAACTTTTTTGACGTATCACCTGCACTGCTTGTGTTATCTTCTCACGAAGGTCAGCGATGTCATTAATGGGCTTCGCATAAACGAGCTCCTTCATAGTTCCCCAGAAAAAAAAATCCAGCGGATTTAAGTCAGGTGAGCGGGCTGGCCACGGGATTGTTCCTGATCGCCCAATCCACCTGTTCGGGTATTGCTCGTCCAAAAACTCTCTAACGGATACGCGAAAATGTGCTGGACAGCCGTCGTGTTGGAACCACATATCTGGTGGGGTCTCTTCTAGTAAGTTTGGCAAATCATTTTGAAGAAAATTTAAATATGATTCGCCAGTCAAATTCTCGGGCATCTCAAATGGACCAATAATATTCCCACAGAGAATACCGGTCCACATGTTCACTTTGAACCGGTACTGGGATCTATCTTCTCGCATCAAGTGCGGATTTTCCACATGCCACTCGTGCAAGTTGTGTAGGTTCATGTAGCCATCCTTCTTAAATGTAGATTCATCTGACCACAAAATTTTGTCGATAAAGTTTTCGTCTTCTCGATGTTTTTGCAGGATTGTTTCACAAAACGCGACTCGGCTCGGATAGTCTCGAGGTAAAAGACTTTGCACTCGCTGTACGTGGTACGGATGATATTCTTCTTTTTGGAGAATACTGTGTGCTGTGCTCTTCGGTATCCCCGTATCAGCTTCTATTCCTCGCACAGAGATGCTTGGATTTGCCGACACCGCCTCTAAAACTTCATCGCGTATGAAGTCATTTACGGGTCGTCCTTCACCAGCTACTTGATTGGGGAACCGCCCGTCACATAGTGATCTGTGCACATTAATGAAAACTCGATGGTCGGGATATCGCGTAGCCCTCGGATACCTTTCTCTGTAAAGTCTCGCTGCAGCTCGTCCATTACCTCTACATTCTCCATAAATGTAGTGCATATTTGCGTATTCTTGCGGAGTGTAGGTCGCCATGGTAGCACACACAAAACACAAACTGTCCAAACACAGGCAAAGGTCGTCGTAAAGAGTTCGTTTCAAAGTCCAGAGCACAAAGAGTAATCGAGTCCAATAAACAAAGCTTTAAATCGTAGTACGTGATCAATGGTAACAATAAGAGAGAGGTGCGTAGTAACGGCAGGAGGCAGTGACGCGTACTGACCGTACTGTTATCCTAAATAGCACGATCCCAGATAGCGTCACTATCTATCTCACTCGCACCTCTAACCTTTTTCTCCCTCACTCTTACCTGAATAATGGGGTACCATAAAGAAGAACCAGCAAATCGCAAAGATAGTTTCTGTCTTGCTCCCTCCTGTTGTAATAACGAATCACTATGGTGAGATGCATGCACATACCGTCCCTTACGGTCTAACCTGTTTTTTGAGAGGCCTGTTGTTATTTTTATGAGCATACAACAGTAATTCTTTAGAGGTTAGATTCAATTCGTCGTAAATTTTTCTTTCTAAGAATTCTGTAAGACATCGTAAAAATTGGGTTGTTGAGTAAAAATATTATCAAAATTTTTTTTTTCAAATTAATGTGTAAGTATTATACCTTTTTAAAAAGAGGAATAAACGCGTCAAAATTTGACGTCACTTGCCATACTATTTTGGTACATTTTTTTTACACTACAGTCGGTCAAAGTTGCGAAATTCAATAGTTTTCCATATCACCTTTAGTTAAAATAATATTTTATTTTAAAATGGTACAATAAGTACTTTATTTTTACATTCTATTTAGACACAGCAATACCCTAGATTACAAAACCTCCAAGAAATATCGAAATTATCAGCATTAGCAGTCACAGCATTCAAAAGTATGTCACAGGGTGCTCATTTCCCCTTTTTTTTTGAAATCAGTATAATTCTGTAAGTACATGGGGTGGATTTTTTAAAATATTTTTCTGAGTACTGTTAGAACTTGGGGCATCGTGGGAATCCAGTTGGACGCCAGGTTCTTGGACACCCTGTATATTAGATAGGATGTTTACTTTAGAGAAAGCTATTTTAAAAAAGAATTGTTGCTGGAATGCCAAACATAATTATGTCCGGTCGGCGGCAGGCCGCTGCAGCTCAAGACTTTAAATTAATACATTAGGTAAATAAACCTCTAACAAACAAATGCTTTGTGGTCACTTTATACTGATTAAACCAAAGACTAGCTCTCGCTAGTACTCTTTGGCTAGGTATAATCTCCATACCGCGACGCGATTTTCAACATTAAAACAAAGAACACAAGGCACACCTAGACTTGGCAAAATTATGAGACGTAAAATTAAATGTTGAACTCGCAACAGTCGGCCCAACTGCTGTGGCGAGGAATATGGCTGATAATATATAAATACGTAGTTATGAGCACTTTCGCCAAAACACTTTTACATAAGGGACCTATCCACGATTTTATCGTTATACTTATAAGCAATATCTGTTAAAGGGCCCTTGGCTCCAAATTTAAAGTATACTAAAATAGCCCTTTGGGTCGGATAGCATGTCATTTAGCGGTTTTGGGGGTCCGTAGGGCACTGTGTTTTTAGGTTAGGTTAACAAAGTCAATGTTTGTTGAGTACGTTTTAAATTCATGCCAGCAATTCTTGTCAGAAAGGATTTGTCGTACTGTCACTTGTATGCCTAATTGCGTAGTATCGTAATCATAATAAATTGCAGTCTGGATATTTTGATCCATTTGTCACAGAAACTAAAATGTGTTTATTAATTTGAAACAATTGAGGGCTGATCATGCTTGTATACCCTTCGAACAAGAGCGATGATACGATATAAATTAATGATGAAATGCATGTTGCTAAAGGTTGACCCTTTCAGTCATAAGCATATTGTGTAATAATAACAAAACGAGATATGTGTCTGCTGCAGCTTTGCCTTACCTTTATGTCTTACTAGATGTGCCCGCGGTTTCACTCGCTTTAAGATTACTGCGCCGCTTCCGTGGGTTATAACGTGATGTTATATAGCCTATAACCTTCCTCGATAAATAGGCTAGCCAACACTAAAATATTTTTTCAATGCGGTCCAGTAGTTCCTGAGATTAGCGCGTTCAAGCAATCAAACAAATAAACTCTTCAGCTTTATAATATTAGTATAGATATGCGACGTAGTGTTGCTAGCAATGCCGTAATATGTATACCTAACGTTTTAGGTCTCGGAAAATGGTTTCTAGTTTCCAGGATAACCACAAACGCCTATTGAATATTGTAGCTTTTCCAAGAAACGCACGTGGACGGAAACTTTAGAACCGTTGTTCCGATTACTTTGTCCGGTACTTAACTCCATGAAAATGGTTTCTTAGTATTGTAATAATAGATGAAGCTAATCGTTGCCAAATGTACCACTAAGTGCGGGTAGTTTGTACTTCCAATATAATAGCGGAGCGTTGAAAGCAAGTTGTACAAGTCAAATTCGTTGACCTGTAAATGGTTAACTTGGACGTTTCAACCGTTCAATCCTCAATATTAACCTTTAACTGGTATCGCTAGAAAAGGCAACATAAGTGGTCTTGTGGGGTTTTGGAAATAAGAGATGTGATCTCTTGTTAAAATATGTCAAAATTTAATGAATATTTACGACATAAGTTCTTTTTTTCTAAAATAAAATATAAAAACATAAAATTGAAAATTAACACTTGTTTTTTATTACTATGCTCTGGTGTGTGGGGTCACTTAACCCCGATACCAGTTATGGGTTAAAGATAATCTTTATTTATATTAAAAATGTGACGCACGTCAATTTATTATATTTTAAAAAGAAGAAGAATTAAAAATTTTCTTTGATGAAAAATCCGCCTGTTGAGCCTCTTCGCCTTTTTCTTCACTTTGCCTTTTTGCGATTAGAAGCATTTTATTTAAATCGTTGCTTACTTAGGTGTTATTCAGATATCTTTTATACAACAATTTTGGTAAAATAAAAATTATGTAATCTCGATTTGCCTGCATATGTTCTCGAAGATATGTGAAGTCTGCCAACCCGCATTGGGTCAGCGTGGTGGACTATGGGCTAACACTTCTCACACTGAGAAAAGGCCCGTACCCAGTAATGGAACAGTTTAATACAGTGTTGATATTATTATTATATTGTTTTCAATAACAAGATTTTGAAAAAAAATTAAGAATTTAAATTTCTGGCTGTTAGTAGCAAGCTGCATAATAAGTTCGATTTAGAAAGGGCAAGCACTTTTTTACTGCAGAATTAAGAAGTTAGCGGTATTGCACCTCCTCCTCGGAAAGCTCGTAAAGCCGTTGGCTTTGCGCCTAATCTCGCTGCAGCCCTGTTAGATACTGGTCCCAACGGACTTTGAGAATTAGCAAATATACAGGGTGTCCAAGAACCTGGCGTCCAACTGGATTCCCACGATGCCCCAAGTTCTAACAGTACTCAGAAAAATATTTAAAAAAATCCACCCCATGTACTTACAGAATTATACTGATTTCAAAAAAAAAGGGGAAATGAGCACCCTGTGACATACTTTTGAATGCTGTGACTGCTAATGCTGATAATTTCGATATTTCTTGGAGGTTTTGTAATCTAGGGTATTGCTGTGTCTAAATAGAATGTAAAAATAAAGTACTTATTGTACCATTTTAAAATAAAATATTATTTTAACTAAAGGTGATATGGAAAACTATTGAATTTCGCAACTTTGACCGACTGTAGTGTAAAAAAAATGTACCAAAATAGTATGGCAAGTGACGTCAAATTTTGACGCGTTTATTCCTCTTTTTAAAAAGGTATAATACTTAAACATTAATTTGAAAAAAAAAATTTTGATAATATTTTTACTCAACAACCCAATTTTTACGAAGTGCCTACCTACTAACGGTAACTGTCGGACCCTTTCTTATCTTAGAAACTGTTATGTTACTACTATTATTTACTTCGGTTCCAAGAGTGAGCAAGAAGGAAATACACACAGGTAGATGGGTTCCCAGTAGAATAAAAGCAAAGAATGTTAGTTTAAAGATATTTTATTACAATAAATGTTCAAAATGTTGACCACCCGCGGCAATACAAGCTCTCACTCTCCTTAAAAAGGACCGCTTTATGTTTCGCGAGTAACTTTTTTGACGTATCACCTGCACTGCTTGTGTTATCTTCTCACGAAGGTCAGCGATGTCATTAATGGGCTTCGCATAAACGAGCTCCTTCATAGTTCCCCAGAAAAAAAAATCCAGCGGATTTAAGTCAGGTGAGCGGGCTGGCCACGGGATTGTTCCTGATCGCCCAATCCACCTGTTCGGGTATTGCTCGTCCAAAAACTCTCTAACGGATACGCGAAAATGTGCTGGACAGCCGTCGTGTTGGAACCACATATCTGGTGGGGTCTCTTCTAGTAAGTTTGGCAAATCATTTTGAAGAAAATTTAAATATGATTCGCCAGTCAAATTCTCGGGCATCTCAAATGGACCAATAATATTCCCACAGAGAATACCGGTCCACATGTTCACTTTGAACCGGTACTGGGATCTATCTTCTCGCATCAAGTGCGGATTTTCCACATGCCACTCGTGCAAGTTGTGTAGGTTCATGTAGCCATCCTTCTTAAATGTAGATTCATCTGACCACAAAATTTTGTCGATAAAGTTTTCGTCTTCTCGATGTTTTTGCAGGATTGTTTCACAAAACGCGACTCGGCTCGGATAGTCTCGAGGTAAAAGACTTTGCACTCGCTGTACGTGGTACGGATGATATTCTTCTTTTTGGAGAATACTGTGTGCTGTGCTCTTCGGTATCCCCGTATCAGCTTCTATTCCTCGCACAGAGATGCTTGGATTTGCCGACACCGCCTCTAAAACTTCATCGCGTATGAAGTCATTTACGGGTCGTCCTTCACCAGCTACTTGATTGGGGAACCGCCCGTCACATAGTGATCTGTGCACATTAATGAAAACTCGATGGTCGGGATATCGCGTAGCCCTCGGATACCTTTCTCTGTAAAGTCTCGCTGCAGCTCGTCCATTACCTCTACATTCTCCATAAATGTAGTGCATATTTGCGTATTCTTGCGGAGTGTAGGTCGCCATGGTAGCACACACAAAACACAAACTGTCCAAACACAGGCAAAGGTCGTCGTAAAGAGTTCGTTTCAAAGTCCAGAGCACAAAGAGTAATCGAGTCCAATAAACAAAGCTTTAAATCGTAGTACGTGATCAATGGTAACAATAAGAGAGAGGTGCGTAGTAACGGCAGGAGGCAGTGACGCGTACTGACCGTACTGTTATCCTAAATAGCACGATCCCAGATAGCGTCACTATCTATCTCACTCGCACCTCTAACCTTTTTCTCCCTCACTCTTACCTGAATAATGGGGTACCATAAAGAAGAACCAGCAAATCGCAAAGATAGTTTCTGTCTTGCTCCCTCCTGTTGTAATAACGAATCACTATGGTGAGATGCATGCACATACCGTCCCTTACGGTCTAACCTGTTTTTTGAGAGGCCTGTTGTTATTTTTATGAGCATACAACAGTAATTCTTTAGAGGTTAGATTCAATTCGTCGTAAATTTTTCTTTCTAAGAATTCTGTAAGACATCGTAAAAATTGGGTTGTTGAGTAAAAATATTATCAAAATTTTTTTTTTTCAAATTAATGTGTAAGTATTATACCTTTTTAAAAAGAGGAATAAACGCGTCAAAATTTGACGTCACTTGCCATACTATTTTGGTACATTTTTTTTACACTACAGTCGGTCAAAGTTGCGAAATTCAATAGTTTTCCATATCACCTTTAGTTAAAATAATATTTTATTTTAAAATGGTACAATAAGTACTTTATTTTTACATTCTATTTAGACACAGCAATACCCTAGATTACAAAACCTCCAAGAAATATCGAAATTATCAGCATTAGCAGTCACAGCATTCAAAAGTATGTCACAGGGTGCTCATTTCCCCTTTTTTTTTGAAATCAGTATAATTCTGTAAGTACATGGGGTGGATTTTTTAAAATATTTTTCTGAGTACTGTTAGAACTTGGGGCATCGTGGGAATCCAGTTGGACGCCAGGTTCTTGGACACCCTGTATAATGTTCTTGAGTTGATAATATTGCCTGCGCGATAGCCAGACTCTTTTAAGATTGGTCGCCGTGACCGATATTCAGTCTGGAAGACATAATTATATTAATGAGGCTAAATATCAAGATACAGCCAACCCTGCGCAGTATTCCTTACTTGTGTCGACATTAAAATACAAGTAGCACGAATTGAAAAAGTTATTACTTCAGATTTATATTCGCGGAGTCTATTCACGTTGAATTTTGTACAGATTCCGTCCAACAACTTTGTGAGTGTTTCATAACATTCTGTTTTTGTTGAGATTTTACCTTCCAAGTTTTGATTTGGGTAAACTTTGTGTTATAATTGTACCCTATTTACTCCATTTTTGTTGGTTCAAAGATACTTTATCATACGAATACCATAAAGAAACTGATGGTTATTTTAGAGTGGTAAGCTGACTAAGGTTTAGGTACTACTTATATCTTTCTTCATGCATGCTTGTCTGTATTATGTTGATCAAACTCACGTTGGTCACTCAGGTTGCTAGTTTTGGTCTCGAGTAATGCAAAGTAAATTGGGTGTATCCGTTGGAAAATTTTTAGTAGCAGTAATGTGTAAGAAGCTGGCACCGTATTACGTGAAAACTAAATCGCAGGCAGCGAAAGATTTTTTTAAAGAGACAGCATGTGTTCCCGTTTTGGGAATAATTCCTGTGTCGCGGTAGACTTTACAAACATTCAATCAATGGATTCGAAGAACACCCAGACTCGTGTGTCCCGTGTGGAGATCGAACCCACAACACTCGTCTACTTAAACCACTACAATCCGTGCAGTCAAAATGAAAAGTGAGAAATGTAGTTGTAACACTTCTGCCTATTCCTTCGGAGATATATCTACAGGTTTGAGTCTTTGTCATTTGTTATGCCTCGAACATCTCGTTTCAATGTTTTTGACTTTGTACTTGTATAGTCTACAATTTCACGTGTGACCTTGTTTGAACGTCGCTACTGTTTGTAGAAAAAAGACGTTGTATCCGATTTCATGCGCATCAAACACGTCTGCGTAATTTTAAGACTGGTTCTTCTTTTATGGAGGTACTAGATTTTGTTCGCGGCTTCGCTTGTAGGTTAGAAAAATGCTATGTATAATAGGTATGTGTTTACAAAAAAAGAAGTATATATGTATGTTTATCCATTGTCTAGTACCCATAGTACAGGCTCTGCTTAATTTAGAATATTATTATTAGTAATCCTTATTTCTGGATAAAAGGTACTCTAGGTCCTTTTCTGTACCCCTGACAACCTGTGTGCGAAACTTCATAATCGGTCGAGTAGTTAAGGCGTGAAAGCGTAACAAACAAACTCACATTCGCATTTATAATATTAGTTAGGATATCTACTTACCATAGCTGTATACTTAGAATCGTATATGTACCTTAAGAATTTGAGAATGTGCTTATTGCCGGTTTTACAAACATAGAGCTGCTGTACCAATAGTATAAGAATCACAAATTAGTTATTCTTTCTGACAACGATTTAGAGAGCCTGGATATCATTAAAAACTCCTAACACAAGTTTCCTTATGATCTTTACCAGTGAGATACTTCTTCAGTTGAGCTGATCCAATTAAAACGAAATCTTAGGTTTACTGGGTTTCTACCATGTCCTACAGTTCGTTCATCGCAGGTTTTATATATAACAACTGTTAAGCCAATATCCCGAAGTTTCAAATATTTTAAGCAACCATGATCACGACAAACAAAATCTGTAAAATATAGGTTATGCTAAATGTTATATCTCATATTTAAGTAAAAGAAACACAATGTAAATCTAGCTATTAATTTTGCAGCATGTATTTAGTATAATAGTTAAATAAAGAACAAAAAACTAGTCGCTCAAATATGATTGTAATTCAAATGTGAGATACACAAAAACTGAATTGATTCGTGTAATATTACGTTTACTAGCGTCTGGTGTATGACCGTGAAATATACATACAGGGTGTCCAAGAACCTGGCGTCCAACTGGATTCCCACGATGCCCCAAGTTCTAACAGTACTCAGAAAAATATTTTAAAAAATCCACCCCATGTACTTACAGAATTATACTGATTTCAAAAAAAAAGGGGAAATGAGCACCCTGTGACATACTTTTGAATGCTGTGACTGCTAATGCTGATAATTTCGATATTTCTTGGAGGTTTTGTAATCTAGGGTATTGCTGTGTCTAAATAGAATGTAAAAATAAAGTACTTATTGTACCATTTTAAAATAAAATATTATTTTAACTAAAGGTGATATGGAAAACTATTGAATTTCGCAACTTTGACCGACTGTAGTGTAAAAAAAATGTACCAAAATAGTATGGCAAGTGACGTCAAATTTTGACGCGTTTATTCCTCTTTTTAAAAAGGTATAATACTTACACATTAATTTGAAAAAAAAAATTTTGATAATATTTTTACTCAACAACCCAATTTTTACGAAGTGCCTACCTACTAACGGTAACTGTCGGACCCTTTCTTATCTTAGAAACTGTTATGTTACTACTATTATTTACTTCGGTTCCAAGAGTGAGCAAGAAGGAAATACACACAGGTAGATGGGTTCCCAGTAGAATAAAAGCAAAGAATGTTAGTTTAAAGATATTTTATTACAATAAATGTTCAAAATGTTGACCACCCGCGGCAATACAAGCTCTCACTCTCCTTAAAAAGGACCGCTTTATGTTTCGCGAGTAACTTTTTTGACGTATCACCTGCACTGCTTGTGTTATCTTCTCACGAAGGTCAGCGATGTCATTAATGGGCTTCGCATAAACGAGCTCCTTCATAGTTCCCCAGAAAAAAAAATCCAGCGGATTTAAGTCAGGTGAGCGGGCTGGCCACGGGATTGTTCCTGATCGCCCAATCCACCTGTTCGGGTATTGCTCGTCCAAAAACTCTCTAACGGATACGCGAAAATGTGCTGGACAGCCGTCGTGTTGGAACCACATATCTGGTGGGGTCTCTTCTAGTAAGTTTGGCAAATCATTTTGAAGAAAATTTAAATATGATTCGCCAGTCAAATTCTCGGGCATCTCAAATGGACCAATAATATTCCCACAGAGAATACCGGTCCACATGTTCACTTTGAACCGGTACTGGGATCTATCTTCTCGCATCAAGTGCGGATTTTCCACATGCCACTCGTGCAAGTTGTGTAGGTTCATGTAGCCATCCTTCTTAAATGTAGATTCATCTGACCACAAAATTTTGTCGATAAAGTTTTCGTCTTCTCGATGTTTTTGCAGGATTGTTTCACAAAACGCGACTCGGCTCGGATAGTCTCGAGGTAAAAGACTTTGCACTCGCTGTACGTGGTACGGATGATATTCTTCTTTTTGGAGAATACTGTGTGCTGTGCTCTTCGGTATCCCCGTATCAGCTTCTATTCCTCGCACAGAGATGCTTGGATTTGCCGACACCGCCTCTAAAACTTCATCGCGTATGAAGTCATTTACGGGTCGTCCTTCACCAGCTACTTGATTGGGGAACCGCCCGTCACATAGTGATCTGTGCACATTAATGAAAACTCGATGGTCGGGATATCGCGTAGCCCTCGGATACCTTTCTCTGTAAAGTCTCGCTGCAGCTCGTCCATTACCTCTACATTCTCCATAAATGTAGTGCATATTTGCGTATTCTTGCGGAGTGTAGGTCGCCATGGTAGCACACACAAAACACAAACTGTCCAAACACAGGCAAAGGTCGTCGTAAAGAGTTCGTTTCAAAGTCCAGAGCACAAAGAGTAATCGAGTCCAATAAACAAAGCTTTAAATCGTAGTACGTGATCAATGGTAACAATAAGAGAGAGGTGCGTAGTAACGGCAGGAGGCAGTGACGCGTACTGACCGTACTGTTATCCTAAATAGCACGATCCCAGATAGCGTCACTATCTATCTCACTCGCACCTCTAACCTTTTTCTCCCTCACTCTTACCTGAATAATGGGGTACCATAAAGAAGAACCAGCAAATCGCAAAGATAGTTTCTGTCTTGCTCCCTCCTGTTGTAATAACGAATCACTATGGTGAGATGCATGCACATACCGTCCCTTACGGTCTAACCTGTTTTTTGAGAGGCCTGTTGTTATTTTTATGAGCATACAACAGTAATTCTTTAGAGGTTAGATTCAATTCGTCGTAAATTTTTCTTTCTAAGAATTCTGTAAGACATCGTAAAAATTGGGTTGTTGAGTAAAAATATTATCAAAATTTTTTTTTTTCAAATTAATGTGTAAGTATTATACCTTTTTAAAAAGAGGAATAAACGCGTCAAAATTTGACGTCACTTGCCATACTATTTTGGTACATTTTTTTTACACTACAGTCGGTCAAAGTTGCGAAATTCAATAGTTTTCCATATCACCTTTAGTTAAAATAATATTTTATTTTAAAATGGTACAATAAGTACTTTATTTTTACATTCTATTTAGACACAGCAATACCCTAGATTACAAAACCTCCAAGAAATATCGAAATTATCAGCATTAGCAGTCACAGCATTCAAAAGTATGTCACAGGGTGCTCATTTCCCCTTTTTTTTTGAAATCAGTATAATTCTGTAAGTACATGGGGTGGATTTTTTAAAATATTTTTCTGAGTACTGTTAGAACTTGGGGCATCGTGGGAATCCAGTTGGACGCCAGGTTCTTGGACACCCTGTATAAACAAGTAATAACACGGACATATCAACAACCATTTATACATACATAGATTCACGACTGTTTTCAGAAGAGGTAAGCAATAAGCTTACAATGAAACGTACATTTCGAAGTTTTGGCCCGAATGTTCATTCATTTACGCCGAAATTCATCCTGAATTTCTATACTTACGTAAAAACCTCTTGATTGTCCTAAACCCTTTTATGAAGCAGTCCGAACAATGGAGTGTCATTATGAATGAAAGAAATCCCGAGAAACTTCATTGTAGGGTTTTTCCGTTTATCCCAAAGTTTCGGATAGAGATTTTAATGGTAGAACTACGTACCGAGTAACTACGAATTGCCATTTGCTATGATACCGGCATACCTCGGTAACTTCGTTCACGCTCATAACATTTTCATGTGCACTTGTCGTTTTTCGAGTGTTCGTTAGTAAAGGTTTCTTATGTTTTTGTGTCTTGTCTCTGTGTATGAGTTTCTTCATTAGGTTGTAACGCGGTTAGTTTTAAAATGAAAATCTCTACAAGTTATAATATTATACACATCTTGACAATAAGTCAATCCACTAATTCTTATTCATATTCGAAGTAATGGATTGACTAATTTGATATTATATTTAGCTTATGGTGAGCTTTATACTCTGACACCAGGTTACTAAGTAAGTAACCTAAATTATTAAGACATGTTCATTTTCTGAAATGTAATTTCCACTTAGTAACAATCCTAGTGTTCTAAAAACTTTATCATTAAAATTACGGAGACAAAAAACATCCCGCTTCCAATCACCCATATGTAGATCAGACAATTTTTCAACCAATCCCAGAATCGAACCACACAAATAACGTCGATTCAAATTAATTTGAAACGACATGTGGTCACAGCCAACACATCAGTCATCGCTGACCGTTAAATCGTACAACACTCTGCCAAAATAAACGAACCATTGTATAGAAGTAAAATGTTTTTACCGGATGAATCAATCAAAACTTTCAATGGTTCTCTGGGCATTATAAAAACCGTATTGTTAACAAAAATAATTGTCTTTGTTATGTTATACGGGTTCACGCCTGATTTATTTATTTTTGCACTAGATTTTCGATTGCGGAATTGTTATCGTTGTTCTAAGGATAATAACTAACTCATAGGAACCATTCATTTTTGACTCAATAACTCCCTTTTCCCTAACTTATCTCTTTAACCTCTGCATGTTGAACTTATGTCCTCGTGTAAACCTTCCGAAGAGCCGGGTATTTTCTCGACGTATCAGGGAAATGTCCTTGAAGGATAGACAAATAGTAATAAAGGAAAACTAAAAACACTGCCTTCTGCATTAAACGCAGAAGGCAGTGTTTTAGACACGGAACGCATAGTGAGGAGGTTGCCGGCAGCTTGCTGGTGTTTAGGACTCCAGAGACAGGACCCTGTACCCGATGCCGGTGGAGTAACATGTATTTAAAATTCTGAATGTATATTTTTATATATTTACAAATGTAACATACATTGAAGATATTGGAATAAAGAGTAAAATAATAATAATTTATTTGCATAAAATATGGTATTTAGTGGTGTAACAATAGTGTAGTACAAAGATGTATTGCTAGATTATAACATGCAATATTTTAGTTATTGGTACAAAACCATTAAAATATTTTATCCAAAAATTATATTAGACCGCAAATGTTTGACTGTAAGAACATTTTCTTAAAAATCTGAAATCTAGTTGTTTATTATGATTCGGTAGTTTATTATAGATACGCACACACATTACAAGGCAGCTTTTGTTGTACCTGTTGTACTAACGTCTCAGCATGTCACTTAGGACTAATTTAAAAAGATCTCGTCTATTCCGCGAAATTGCAATAATGGAGATTTTATATAGCGCAACAGGGGTAGGCCACAAGATAGATCGACGACCTGGTAAGGTCGCAGGAAGCGGTAGGATGCGGGTGGCGTAAAACCGCTCTGTGTGGAAAACCTTGGGGGAGGCCTATGCCCAGTAGTGGACGTCTTTTCGATAAGATGATGATGATATGACGCAAGTAGCTGGCTTTGACTACAAGAACAAGCCACTCTCGAGAGTTACATGCGTGAATTAACTATACGGGTTATCTGCATGGATTTTCCTATTCTTTGATGCATACAATCCTTGCAAGTGACCAAACTTGCGTATATTACCTACAGCTCATACAAGAGCTTTATGCATGTAATTACTGCCCGCCTGATGCCATGGTAACACATAGATATTATGCTAAAAAGTAACCTATATCCTCCCGCACCTTTAGGTCGACAATGACCACTTTCCTTAAATGACTACTTTCTTGAAATGACTACTTTCCGGTAAAGACCACTTCTGATTCCGAAAATGACTACTTCCTGAAATGACCACTTTCTTAAAATGACTACTTCCTCATATGACCACTTTCCTAAAATTACCACTTGCCCGAAAAGACCACTTTCCGCTCAGTATACAATCTATATCCACACGCCACATACAAGCAGTAATCATAAACATGAGTGACACTGCGGGGAACAGCTAGCTAGGATTAAACTCCCTAATTTGCTTTCTAAAACCTCATGCAACACCTGTTCAATATTTAAAGTACTTCCAAATGGTTTCCCTGGAATATGGCGAGCTCTCTAAAACGATCCGCCGCAAGGGTAAGGCTACATTAAATCAACGAAAGGATAATTGAGTAACCATTACAACAACGAATATTGAATGAGTACCGTTTACAAATGGTCTTAAAATAAGACACAGCTGTGTTTGTTGCGGTTCTTTGTTAACACGATAATGGTGCCAATTCTGTTGTCACAAAATTCTCTTATCTTAGCTAAAATCTCTAAAATTTAGTTTAGTCCTGTCACTTTTAGCGATTTCAGAATACGAAATGTCGTTTGACAGGACTAAACTAAATTTTAGAGATTTTTAGCTAAAATAAAAGAATTTTGTGACAACAGAATTGGCACCATTATGTAGATATTTTAGCAATTAAAGATACAACAAACGTCTTGCATCCAATTCTTTATATTTATTTCACTCACCACATGACACTCAAGATACTGCAGATTATTTCATTCGGAGCTAACGATGCTTACTTATTTTATACTAGTGATCCGCAGCGGCTTCACACGGGTAGTACAAAACCTTAACAAATTATACACCTAAACCTTCCTCATGAATCACTCAGACTATTAGTAAAAACCGCATAAAAATCCATTCAGTAGTTTTTGAGTTTATCGCCAACAGACAGACAAACGCGGCGAGGCCTTTGTTGTATAATATGTAGTGAGTGTTAGTCAATGCGAATTATAAATATGTTTGTTATTAAATCAAACGGTAAACATTACATGCATTCGAACCTGATACACAAATATACTATGTCCGGGATATAGCTTTTCATCCCGATTCGGGTAACCGTGGTATTTATGCAGGCGATGTCGCGGTCTGAAACAAACTATTATCACTGATGGGGCATCTATACTAATATTATAAAGCTGAAGAGTTTGTTTGTTTGTTTGCTTGAACGCGCTAATCTCAAGAACTACTGGTTCGAATTGAGAAATTCTTTTATTGTTGGATAGCTTATTTATCGCGGAAGGTTATAGGCTATATAACATCACGCTACGACTCACGGGAGAGGCGCAGTAATCATAAACGCGGGTGAAACCGCGGGTACATCTAGTAATTTGTATATAGCCACACCACTTCGTACATCGGACAGCACGTAAAGCTGTGGATCCCGCCTGTCATCAACATGTATGATAGTCGATACCCTCAAACATACTGAATCTGGTCTAACCTTTCAATATTGGAGAAACTGATATTCATTCAAATGGCTACACTTCAAAGCAGACTCCAATGCATTAGGAAATATCAATCTTTCTTTTTTTTTATCCCGAACAGAGATAAAATCCATATTACGTAATGGTGAGTAACGACAATATTTACTAGAATTCTTGTTATCCTTTCACACGGCAGCACACCAGACACAATAAATTTTTAATTATGTCTGGTATTCTAAGACCGATTAGGGCCTCTAGCCACACTAATATCTATACCTAAACATAAGCATGTGCTTAGAGTAAGCTTGCGCCGGTAATGCAATGCGATGGATTAGAGCTCACAACAAAATTAGTGGTTAGTGTAACCGACTGCCACGCCTGAGATTGCGGGTTCGATTCCCGCACAAGTCAAACATTTGTGTGCATGAACATGGATGTTTGTCTTGGTCTGGGTGTTTCTATGTATAATATGTATGTATTTACAAAAAAAAAGCATATATGTATGTTTATCCATTGTCTAGTACCCATAGTACAAGCTCTGCTTAGTTTGGGCTAGATGGTGTTGTGTGTATGTGGTAGAATATTATTATTATTATTACTTTCAACCATAGCCACGGCTAAAATAATTCATAACATAACGGCATCGTCTTAATAAAAATTTGTTATAAAATATTCAGTTACATCCTTTTTATCATATTATATATCAACGTAATACAATAAAGAATTCTAATATGACGTTGCGGGAGAGGACAATACGTGCTGCTTTATTCAATTTACATCACATCCATACTAATACTATATAATATGTAAGTGAAAAGTAGCTTTGTTTGTATATAACATTTTTACCATTGATTCACTATACCAATCCTAAAAAATCTTTCTATGGATACAGTTTGACTCCTCGGGAAAACTTGGGCTACACCTAAATTTGTATGATATGTTCTAGAAAAATAATAAAATCCTGTCTCCCCTCCTTTTTATTATTTTTGGTACGTATTTATATACTATTATACAATTAAAAATATATTTATGTTTTAGCAATTTTTTCAATCAATTTTGTTTCTCTTCGCAAAACTGCTGAAAGGATTTCGAAGCAGTGCTCATAATTTCGTATCAATTTAAAATCCTCGTTTAACCATTACGCATAACCAAATAGTTGGCACCTAGTGCGATCCTGTTTACTGAAATTGCGTGCAAACCAACTTGATGCGGACGAAGTTACGGGTAAATGCTAGTATACCTACTACTAGTAGAAATATGACAGTCGTTTGGGATTTTGTAAATCTGTCATGCGTAACCGTTGCACAGATTTGGATAAACACGAATATCTGTATTAATGACCTGGATTAACATAAACGATACTGTGTGATAGTGAAGCCGCGGACAAGGCTAGCATATATATACTATACTAGCTGTCCCGACATACGTTGTCCTGTACAAACGAAAAAAACCAAATCCAAACCATTCTCGAATCCAATTGAAGACACAAAAAATTTCATCAAAATCGGTCCAGCCGTTTTTATCTTATCTTGTATGGAGGCCAGTCAGTACAGACCGGCGACACTTCGATCCAGTGGGATCTTTTGTGTCGACTTCCCCAATAACGACTGCCATAGATCTTCATGGCAGCCGGGACCGACGGCTTAACGTGCCCTCCGAGGCACGCAGCAGGCGATAATTGTCAATCAATACGCACATAATTTCGAAAAGTCATATAACTTCCGAAAGTCAGAGGTGCGCGACGTGGGTTCGAACCTGAGACCCTCTGCATTGCAGTCTGTTGGTCTCCCCACTGAGCTATGGCGGCTCATGTCCAGCCGTTTAGGAGGAGTTTAATTACAAACACACGCACAAAAGATTTATATATATAAAGATATACCTACCAATAATACTACAAAGAGGAAAGATTTGATTTTTTGTTTGTTTATAACAAATTAACTCAAAAACTACTCATTTAAAAAAGTCCTTTGCCATTAGACAACTTTATTAGCACCGAGTAACATTGGCTATATTTTATTTAAAAACGTCCTGTTGCTAACATAACCTAACCTAATCTACTTTTACTTGACCGAAGCCGCGGACAGAAGCTAGCATATAATATAAATGAGTGTTTCATTAAGAGGACACTAATACCTCTTTTAATTAAACGGCGTATCGTTTACGTGACACATGTCCACAAGTGTCATCAAAGTGTCTCTCGTCTCTCACGTCGTCTAATTAGACTTGTTCAGTTCCCAGTCACGTACTTCTACAGATCTCGTCGTACATTTTAATGTAATATCTCGCCTATATGTCAATTTAGGGGGTAGGTAGAGGTGTATCATGGTAGAGCCCTACTTGTATTTACGTCTACGTCACCTTAAAGACGTAGAAATAAATAAAAACGTTACTCCGCTAATTATATTTGATCACTAAATAACTGACTAAACGTGGGTGTAATACATCTGTGCTTACTCTCTTTGGGATTTAGGCGTGAAACTATACCGTACTCTGATACATTTAAAAAACATTTATTAAGAAGCCAGTTATTAAAGGGTAATCAAATTTGTTTGAATGTGGAAGTATTCCCATCAAACAAAACAGTGCAATTTAGCAACAGCATATTTTGTATGGTCTCCCCACTGAGCTATGGCGGCTCATGTCCAGCCGTTTAGGAGGAGTTTAATTACAAACACACGCACAAAAGATTTATATATATAAAGATATACCTACCAATAATACTACAAAGAGGAAAGATTTGATTTTTTGTTTGTTTATAACAAATTAACTCAAAAACTACTCATTTAAAAAAGTCCTTTGCCATTAGACAACTTTATTAGCACCGAGTAACATTGGCTATATTTTATTTAAAAACGTCCTGTTGCTAACATAACCTAACCTAATCTACTTTTACTTGACCGAAGCCGCGGACAGAAGCTAGCATATAATATAAATGAGTGTTTCATTAAGAGGACACTAATACCTCTTTTAATTAAACGGCGTATCGTTTACGTGACACATGTCCACAAGTGTCATCAAAGTGTCTCTCGTCTCTCACGTCGTCTAATTAGACTTGTTCAGTTCCCAGTCACGTACTTCTACAGATCTCGTCGTACATTTTAATGTAATATCTCGCCTATATGTCAATTTAGGGGGTAGGTAGAGGTGTATCATGGTAGAGCCCTACTTGTATTTACGTCTACGTCACCTTAAAGACGTAGAAATAAATAAAAACGTTACTCCGCTAATTATATTTGATCACTAAATAACTGACTAAACGTGGGTGTAATACATCTGTGCTTACTCTCTTTGGGATTTAGGCGTGAAACTATACCGTACTCTGATACATTTAAAAAACATTTATTAAGAAGCCAGTTATTAAAGGGTAATCAAATTTGTTTGAATGTGGAAGTATTCCCATCAAACAAAACAGTGCAATTTAGCAACAGCATATTTTGTATGGCCCCTCGAATTTATAACCATTTACCATTATACATATTGAGATGCTCCAACACAGATAAGTTTAAAACACTTTTGAAGCAATTTCTTGTTAATAAGGCATACTACACACTGAAAGAATATATCGAAGACAAATGACATTCAATAATATAATTAGCTTTTAATGACTTATAACTAAATTCACTGGACTTATATAATATTAGGTATCTAAATTGACTTGTATAATGTAAACAATGACATGGATAACATTTAATTAATT
Organism: Catocala nupta; assembly: GCA_963675205.1. Lineage (NCBI taxonomy): Eukaryota > Metazoa > Arthropoda > Insecta > Lepidoptera > Erebidae > Catocala > Catocala nupta. The sequence goes on from OY776104.1 coordinate 5,659,815, forward strand.
AATATTTATGTTGTTTTTGATTATGTTTCATGTGAACTTCAATTATAACTAGAGCATGTTTAAATAATTTAATATAAAAGTACATATATAAATGAGTAATGTGATCAATATTGCATGCTAATTGGCGGAATATAGCTGCACTAAATGTTTGTTCAATACTGATAAAACTATGTCAACACCATTGTATTAACCTATATTCGCAATAAACTATTTGAATTTGAAAAAAATTTAAAAATCTTAGTTGCAATCGTTATTTATATAAACTTGTTTGAATCAACGAATACTCGTAGTAGCAGTAATAAAATATGTTCTATTAATAAGTGACTAATTAAAAATAATCTTGTCAAACTAATCTTGACTATGAAAGCGTATCGTTCACGTGCTAGACATCAAACACAAGCAGGAAAGTAAGGACGCTGGATGTGGCGTACTTGCGTGCCTTAACGCTGGCCAAATAAACTTTATTAACGGACGAGCTATCGAAAATTAACATAAATGAATAAATGCCAGACATGATTGAAAACAAATTGAGTCTGGTCGCCGGCGGGCCGTTGCCGCTGAAATGGATAAATAAATTAGATTGAACGCCTGTCGCATTGGCCTGAGGACAAATATTTGCCGTTTGTGTGTGTCGATCGTGAGGTCCGAAGTTGTGAATTGTAAAATTGTATTGTCTTCTGTTTACGCGAATGTTATTCATTGAAATTAAACTACTATATATGGATTTTATCGCGTTGTTTATTTATAAATAATAATATATAATTTTGAAACTGTTACGCTACTACTACTATTGAATTTTACTAATTTATAAGCTAATAAAATTATTTAAACTATTTATATTTAGGTTTACACTTGTCCCAACGTTTCGGTTGCTTTTTAACAGCCGTGGTCACGGGGAGACTTTGGTAGTTGTCTCAATGTTCCAGTGTAGTTATTTTAAAGTACCCGAACATAATTTAGTCATTGGTGTTTCTATTAACGCAGAATGAGCTCAAAGTAGCATGAAGTCTAGCTGTGGTTTGTTTCTTCTTGGGTTTGACTATTTGAATTACTGGATCCCAAGCTGGTGGTACATTCCAACCATCTTCTCTATTGAAATTAGGATGGTTTTTGATTTCAATAGCCTCACGAAGCATCCTTGGTAGGAATCAGTGTTCTTTAGCGAGAATCTGTGGTTTGTCAAATCTCAGGTAGTGGTCTGTTATGAAGCTGTTACTTTTAAAGAAATAACAGCTGTGTGGATTGACATATTGTTGCATACTTGCATCCAATTGCCAAAGTATTATTACCCCGCCGATGCCACTACTTGTAAAGTTTATTACCATATATATCTAGCTTGTCTTACTACTCCGTGTCCGGAGAGATCACGAAGTGGCTTCCATCTCCGTTACTCTACTCCATCTAATTGGGCCAGTTGAGTTTCTCGTCACGTAAAACTCCTCACAGATCTTGTGTTATTCCCCGCTGTTACTTCACGACGTACATTTTAAATTGGCTGAATTACCCGCGGGTGCTTCGTGCTTACGGAAAATTACTCACGTTTTAGAATAAGAAATATAGAGATTTTTGCTTTTAAATGTTACTTTGGTACTTATGTTTAAGTCCTGTGCCGCAGAGGACTTTACTAACATAAAATTAAAGACAAAATACAGCGAGATTTAATACAAACATTTGTAAGTCATACGATGAATTGTTTCAAGTGTGATTCGAACCCGCAAAACTTAGCTGTTGAAGTATGTAGAAAACCAACTAAATTTTGTATTTATCATTAACTACTTAACTCGTAGGCCCAGGAGTATAAGTTGTCACTTACTTAGAACTATGCGGCTCTATTCCAGCTGTGTTATTGAGGTTTCTGTTCAGCAGCAGTGCGGGATCTGAATTTGTACTTGTAAGGTTCTCGGTCTTAAAATAGTCTCGGATTCCCGGGTCTGGAAAAGTGTTATAAAAGTATTGTGTTTAATAAATCTTGATAGTCGTACGGAGTATGCAAATGAGCCTGGTAGACGGCTATAAACACGCCTCCTATAACATATGCCCTAAAACCAACTGGCTATATTTGGATGATTATTATACACCGGCACCTCTAAGGAATAGGTGTGGGTACATATATATAGAATAGTCACTTCCTTGCGTCGATTTTCGTACAACATTCGAGGACGGACGTTCAAATGTAGGTACAAAGGAAACGGATTACAATGGGCTCAGTGGTATTTATCATCCCAATGCCTTAACATAATACCTTTGTACCAAAGGAAATTAAAGCCGTAATAAGGAATGGAGGCCTACGTATTACCAAAGCTACGAATAATTGTTATAATCATTATCATTACTGCTTTCTGCTGGTTGATGTAAGATAGTTAACATAAACAAAAGACCTAAGAAATGATTATTTTGAACAAAATAAATAAAATAAAATTAGACACAAATTGGAACACCATTGTAATCGCAATGGTGTTCCCATTGTAATAAGCACACACTAACCTATTTCTTTTCGTCACAAGATTATGGACCTTATTTCTTTTGTTTCTTTTGTGTTTTATTCGTTTTTCCGTTGGTTTGTTTTGTTTTAATATCGCTGTTTGAGGTCTTTGACTTTTATCTCTTCATTATACATGATGTTCTAAATTATGAAAACAAAAATAATGTCCTGTGGCTAAACTACTGAATAAATTTGGTTCAAAATTTGTAAATAGTCAAAGAATACCATGTAGTATATGTGGTATCAATTAATGTGATAACATTTGCGCCACTGTATAACGTATTTGAATAATATGATCGACTTCACGGATGGATAGCGGTTGCCGATGCCGCCACGCTGAATGATATGGGTTCGAATCTCAAATGGGATAGAGATAACTCTGTGTCGCGGGAGAGTGTACAAATATTTAAGCACATAAAGTACTCCCAGAGTCAGAACAATAGTTTTTGAGTCACGCAAGTACCCAATTGTCTCGTGTGGGATTTAAATATATAACAGAGTAGCGACAACGCTGACGCTTTAGTTTTATATAATCAGACGAACCAATGTAGGGGCAATTTTAAGTTGTAGGTTTTCAAATGAAATGCTTCATTGTAAACATGGATATATATTCACTGAAATTAGTTACATATAATATAAATACATATTGAGCTACGACCTAATTAAATGGTTGCGGGCAGACTATATAAAACTAAAGCGTAAGCAGTGTCGCTACAACACTCACCGCGGTGAATGAGTAAATCAGCACGATGAGTAAATCTAGGACATGGCTAATCAGTAAATGAAGTTATACCTTAATCTATTAAATCACATCTTCCAAGCACTGCGGGATGTGCCGGTGCTGCTGCTGCAACTGCGGAAACCCTCAAACGGCGCAAATATAGTAATTTAGTCGGGAATTACACTTTTGAGCCGTTCGGGGTGGAAATCCTAGGTTCATGAGGTCCGAGCGCTCGTATTTTGTACAGGGAGATCGCAAAACGCCTGATTAACGTTTCGCGTGATGAGAAGGCTGGTCTTTTCTTTGCCCAAAGAATCAGCATTGCCATTCAACATGGCAATGCTGCTACTCTTCTGGGCACGTTACCAGTTGACAGCGATGCTGAAGAATACGATGCCTAAACCATTTTTGTAATTATTTAGTAGTATAATTGTTTATGTTTTTTAATTATATTGTCTTTTTAATACGTTTGTAAATATATATTAGATTAATTCGCTTTAAAATTAGTAATGTAAATATATTGTAAATGTTATCTATACTAATATTATAAAAATAGTTATTAAATAAATCCTATTTTGTTAAATAAAAAACATTTATTATATTATTGATTAACAAATATCCAAACATTTTCACACAATTTCACATGTATGATATTAGTAGAAGTTATGGCAACAGACGAACACATACGAGTATGTAGCGGCGTGTCAATAGCTATGAAAATTCACGGTAGGCCCTCAGGGACCCTAGTCACCGATTGCGAGAGAAATCGACAAAGCTATGCTCGCCGTGGCGCGGTATATCGGTTTCGGTTTACCAGGACAATACTATAAGAAGTGATAATAATAATATTATCCCTGTATTACGTAAACTGTGTTAGGCCATAGTCCACCACGCTGGCCCAGTGCGGGTTGGCAGACTTCACGTATCTTCGAGAAGATTATGGAGAACCCTCTGACATGCAGGTTACCTCACGATGTTGTTCTTCACCGTTAAAGCGCACATTACTTAGAAAAGGTATCTATCTATACTAATATTATAAAGCTGAAGAGTTTGTTTGCTTGATCGCGCTAATCTCAGAAGCTACTGGTTCGAATTGAAAAATTATTTTAGTGTTGGATAGTCCATTTATCGAGGAAGGCTATATAACATCACGCTATGACCAATTGGAGCGGAGCAGCAATGACAAATATTGTAAAAACGGGGTAAATACTCTTATCTTATATGAAGATTTTGGCGATTAAAAAGAGTGGCTATGAGTTTCTTGCCCGTTCTTCTCATGAGCCCTACACACCCTAGCTTTGCTGAACGTGGCAGTAAATGTAAATTCACGGGAAAAAATTTACGTGTAACTTTAACATTCATAAGTGTTACCTTGTAACCAAATTTGAATAAATTTATTTTGATTTTGATTTTGATTTTGAAGCAGACGAAGTTGCGCGGGTCAGCTAGTATTAAATAAACGATTTTAAACGACATCCGCCATTTTATTACGACTAACCAAAAATGTCTACAACTTGAGAATTAGCCCCCAGGTAGGTACAGAAATGTAATTCGTGCGGAATTACATTTCGTGTTCATCGTATTTGAAATTGTTCCGAGACTTGAACTAATTAAATCTTCGTGTTAACTACTAGATATAAATTGTGTTAATGTTATTACATTAATTTAATTAAACTCACAAAATAATTTATTCTTTAATTAATTGAGATTAGTAATGTCGATAGGCCGGTAACTAAACGTAATAATAAAGCAGGCGTGTTAGTAGGGTACCTAAATGAAAATTCGCAGCATTTGCTCGGGGGTTAGTCCCAACCCCTATAACGTGGCTCAAACATAACCGGGATATGTGGTACGTCAGTGTAATTCTTCATACGTCCTATGTAATTACATAATGTGGTATAGACTACAGGTTAAGACGTCTGATAAAATAATTAGCAACATTAAAGGCCAAGAACTCTGATGTTGCAAATTGTCCTCATACCTATGCCGAACGATCAAGGCATGGAATTCTCTGCCAAGGCACGTGTTTCCTTCTTCCTTCAATCCTGGGACCTTTAAGCGGGGCGTGAAAAGCACCTTTTCAGGCCGTCAAAGTAGAGACCTCAACATCGCCTCGGCTCCTATGAGGACGGTGTGGAGGCCACTGCTCTTAGACCACACGACTGCTTACCATCAGGCGGAGGGTGGCCATTTTGAAAAAAAAAAAAAAGGAATATGTTAGCTCACTCCTTTTAATGTAGATATTTTTTCGTACGATCTACGCACGGTAAGGACACATCTATATATATAAGTCATAGATAAAATACTTACCGTTTGTATCTTTTGCTCTCTGCCTACCCTTCCGTGAACCTAGCTATGTATGTCCCCCACAAACAAAGCAATTGTACAAAGCGATTCAAATACTACTTGATTCATTGGTTTGTCTTCACCATACAAAACGTAAATACAAATGAATTCACAACTGAATACTGAAAATGTTTTTCACCAACATTTTCCCCAGATTTTTCCATTCACATTCAGAGACGTGTAGCGATAAAGCTACTCACCTAAGCCACTAACAAAAGCCTCGTAGTCGACATTGAGTGCTCTCTACTGCCATTCATAGACGGAGAGCTATCTCATACAATATCGCAGTTACGTATCAGGTTAGGCTAGTGAGATTTGTAAGAGTTATATTGAATTGAATAAACCTCGAGAGGTAAAAGTTGGTAATATGCCAATAATGTTCGTGTAAAATGTTGTCGTAATATAAAAAGAAAACGGAAAATATTAAGGAGATCCGAAGCGTCTATATTGATTTTCGGACCCCGCAGGCCTTCGACATAATTCATTGTTTATAGATATGATTATATTGACTCATTAGGAATTTAATATGTTTTATACAAATAAATATCATCTTATTTAAACAAAAATATGTTAAGCATATGAATGGAGCAATTTCGTTTTATTGACACAACTATATTTTCTGTTTATATATTTTTACTCTCTATACATATATCCTGCGGTTTCGCACATATAAGAGATGACGATTTTCTATAGATTAGATCAACAGTAAAGTGTCATTAAAATAGCGTTAAATTTGAATTATTATCTCGCGGTAACGCATTATCGGGATATAAACAATGTATGTGTTATGTACGGATTGGCATAAACTTGGTCCACAGATAGAAAAGCGCCTATATTAAAAATATCTCTCTTAAGGCTTCATCTTAGCCGAAAGACGTTTACTGCTGGACATAGGCCTCTCCCAAAGGCTTACTTGTGATTAATAACAAACATCTAAACATCTTCAAAAACTTTACGTTTATATTAGTAAGATCAACATTTTATAATGTGGATATTAGGATCACGTTTTTATATCAGGTCTTAAAACCTTAAAAATATATTTAAAAGATCTTTACTTCTCTCATTTGATTTTTATTCACATTCAAACCAACTTATAAACCTTTAAGTTACTTACCAAAGTCACTAACAATAGCTTCAGTGTCGGCATTGAGTGCCCTCCACAGGCGTTTATAGACCGGGAGCTATCTCATATAATATTATGACCCGATTATTTTATATAGCATGGTCTTGGAGTTTAATGAAGGGTCAAAAAGGTTACTTGCTAGTTAGCCTTAGTTGGTAGGATATGGAATTATATAGAAAGGATATTTTTATTACGAGGTTTTGCTTAATATCTTGACCGTGGAGAGTGTACGGCTTAGTGCTGGTTTCGCATGAATCTGTTTGCACGAATTGTGCGACTCGACACTCTTTAACCACGACCCCTGAAAAAGAAGGTGGCGATGCGCACATTATGTAATTTTAGCACGTTTGTGCCACCGTTTTGTTTTGCCGCCACCCACTTTTCTAGACAGAGTTGATTCGTGCTCAAATAAATTCGATATGTGCAAATCGAGACATAAAAAATAGGGTCGATCCACACAATTTGTGCGAACGGATTCGTGCGAAACGATCATTAAGCCGAGTGCATAAAATGTCCATAAAATTCTCGGGATTTGACTATCAGCTGAATACACGTGTGCGCATAAAACGATCTTTGTGCAAAATATTTATTGCCTTTTATTTATTTTTATTAATATATCACTTAATTGACAAGTCCAAGAATCCAGAATCCAGAATTGTTTACACATTTTCAAACCCACAACTCTCGGCGCAGTGGCAGTGGCGAGGCGAACATTTAAAACACTACGCTATCTGTGCAGTTATTTATATGGAAATAAAGATTATTGAATTTGAATCTCGTGGTCATGGATATTTTCGCTAACACTCAATAACTGCCACCAGACGAGAAATTCAGAATAGCATCGACTAAGTCCAACAGTCACCATTTGTCATCATGTCCTAAAGCAATTTTCTTCATCTTGGACAATAAAAAGAAATCCATGAGAAGAAACTGCATTAAACATAATATAAATCGCTACATACTTATTACTCTAATATAAATGTAATTAATTTATGTTTAAATTTATAAGTATTGTGCTGTAAACATATTGTAAAATAAATAAACAATATGACAATTAAAACTAGACTAGGTACTTTATATTAGCCCTTAATAACTTTTAACTGGTCTTTTTATTTAGTCTTCTTGTCTGCACGGGTGACGTACAGGTTTAGTGGTTCGAATCCCACACGGGACAATCCACAAATGGTTGTTCCGAGTCTGGGTGTTTTTGTGTCCGTTGTTTGAATGTTTGGAAAGTCCTCCGCGACACAGGAATTATATCTAATGGTTTTTTTTATACAACTATTGTGTCAAACAAGCATACGGCTGATACGGCCCACCTGATGGTAAGTGGTCACCGCAGGCTATGGACGCCTGCAACACCAGAGGCATCACTTACGCGTTGGTGACCCTTTAGGAAAGGAAGTGGGATGGAGAAGGAGCGGGAAAGGGGAAAGAGGGTGATTGGGCCTCCGGTACTCTCACTCAACGAACGAAACAAAACAGTAGGAATACTGCTATTTCACGTCGGTATTCTGTGAGAGGGTAGTCCTTCCCCGGTCGAGCCGGCCCATTCATGCTGAAATCAGCGAGGCTCTACTACTCAATTTTATTTACATAATATTGTCTTATGTTTACGCGAATGTTATACATTAAAATTAAACTACTTTATACGGATTTTGTCGCGTTGTTTAGTTTAAAGCACTTTTATTACGTTATTTTGAAACTCTAACACTACTATTATTGAACTAACTAATATATAACTTAAGCTATTTAAATTAATTAAAATTATGTATATTACTTAAGTTTACCTTGTGCTCCGACGTTTATGTTGTGTTTCTTGTCAGAGATCCCGTGGGCTCTCTGAAACAAAGGCATTCCCACGGTAGCTAACTGTTTAGATTGTTACAAGTAAAATCAATAATGATGATCTAACAAATCTTGCTATTTACTATGCAGATACTAGACAGCCCCGGTAGGCAGTCAATAAATAAATAAACGAGATGACATAAACAAGAGATATTTGCAATTCCAAACAGTTCCGCGCCGACTGTCCTTGCAAGTTTGCACAAAGTAGAAGAGGTCGTTTTGTACCTCTGGGAATTGTGTTAGGCGTCGCTGTAATATTTTCTTTTGGAATGAGGAGATACAATACCATTGTATAGTGTCCTTATCCATATTAAATATTTTTGCCTAAAGGTGTACTTATTAAGCTCCAGCATTGTCAAATAAAAAAATAGATGTGTTGTAGAACGCATATACTTAATTTAGACATGCATATACACAAAACACGCAGAAGTGAAGGCTTTTAATTTTGGCAACTTATATGTCAATAGAATCAATAGTTTTGTTGTAATACAGTTTTATTTTTGATAAATAATTTGATTATTTGTGATTGAATTAATAATATGTACATTTCATCAATATAGATAAAACTAATCATCCCACAGACGTCTTACATTTTCCCGTAAACTAGATACATACGTTGATCAGTTTCTGTGTGAGAGAAAACCCCGTAAAAATTCATTCGCCAGTTGCGTTTGTACATAATTTCATTTATTAAATAACTACTTTTGATACTACTAGTAGTAGTTTAATAATGTAAAAATTATGTAATAAAGGTGTTTTAAAAATAAACAACGCGATAAAATCCGTATAAAGTAGTTTAATTTTAATGTATAACATTTCCGGAAATGTAGGGAAATACTAAGTAAACTACTCTTTCCTGTTAATGTTGTTGATCTAAAGAGTTCCGAACGATAGTTTTTATATTCTCTTTCATTTAATCGAAACATATAATTCTTATGTAATATAGTACTCTTAATAATAATAAAATCAACCCTAAAAGACGCAACGGCTTTTTTTCTCTCAGTTCATTAGACTGTATATGGCGCTTAAACTCCAAACTTTTAAGTACGTTGAAGCAAATATTTATCAGACGACGTTTGTGAACTGCGAGAGAAATTTACATGTACAAAGAGTCGCGACAATCCTCGCTAAACGGTGTACACTTGTAGTCTCTTGTAGACAAAAACGTTTCTGAGATTACGCCTCACATTGCACGATTATTACAAGTTATAGAATCGTGGCTCTAAAGATTTAAGTAAAATTTTCTTATTCCGTTAATATGGATTACAAATTTTATCTAGGTATTCGAAACATTTTAGTTTACAGCATCCATGGTCACCATAAATCAAGACGTCAGAGAACGTGTAAATATAAAAAGACTTAAATATTTTTTAAGTAAATATAAAAATTATGAAGTAGTTTGAAGAATTTCGTTTGGAAAATATATGCACTATATAAGCTCGCTTATTTGCCAGTACAGTAGGCAGTAACTGGGTATTTCCACTTGCGACGATATTTGCCTTGCTTAGTCGCTCTCATCGGTATATATAAATAAGCATCGAACTGCTTTCGTCAATCTTTGAACACTTAACGAGGTGGATAGAATTACTTTCTTCACAAAATGTATTAAAGTAATAGTAATAATTACACTTATATTCAAAAGGGTAAAATGTAAATTCCATTATTGCGCTTTTTTAAGATTGTGCCTTTTTGTGACTCGGTTTGTTACGGCTATTTCTCATTTTAAGAGAATTGTTCTTTATCAAAAGAAAACATCTAAAATAAGAGGTGACCTGGGTTGTTATCTAACGGAATATTACCAAACCTCAGAAAAACAAAGATATTTTCGGAGTTGTAATTTTATTCGGTTTCATTTTCCTGCAAGGAAAACTCTAGTAAAAAATACTGTTACTAGCTGTTACTCGTGACTTCGTTCACGTTTCTTTAGAAAGTAGTTTATATTTCTTTTTATTCTTACAAGGTACGTCCATAACAAATTGCATCAAAATCGGGATAGTTAACAGAGATTTTTGATTTTGATATAGGTACATAATCGTAGTATGTTTCTGATAATATAACTTTTAAACGATCCTAAGTAATTTTTTGTAACTTGAATTTGTTTCGTCAAGATTATAGCGTATGTCATGGTTCAACAGATGGCGGTGTATTTAAGTTATTTACAAACAGATTTAATACTCGGAATATAATAGAAAAACAACTAACAAAACATTAAAGGTTAACGTACTAACCACTATTACTTCATAATATAAAACAAAATCCCCCGCCGCGTCTGTCTGTTCGCGATAAACTCAAAAACTATAAAACAGATTTTCAAGTGTGTTGTGTGTGTGTGTGTGTGTGTGTGTGTGTGTGTGTGTGTGTGTGTGTGTGTGTGTGTGTGTGTGTGTGTGTGTGTGTGTGTGCGTGTGCGTGTGCGTGTGCGTGTGTGTGTGTGTGTGTGTGTGTGTAGTTTATAAGTAATGAGTGATAAGGAAGGTTTAGGTGTGTAATTTATTAAGGTTTTCTACTAGTCTTGCGAAACCAGGACGGGTCTCTAGTTTAATATAAAAGTCACAAATAGCGCACCGAGCTGCTGTGTGTTCGATCTACACATGAAACATGTATTTGTGTCATCAACAATCATTTGTGTTACTTGTTAGTATCGGATTTTAATGTTTGTGAGATTTCATGCGACATCTATTATCGTTAGTGCGGGAGTTATGTATTTAAAGAAATTAAGGACGTAAAATCCTTTAAATGTATTTTGGTAAAATCTAGTACAGTAGCTTTTCCTAGTAGTTAAAACTAAACCACCTCTAGCAATTAGAAACCTTTTAAAAGTGTTCAACGCACTGAAATGAACGACAATAAATTTTGTGTGTTTAACAAACAAATAGAATGCCATGAAGGTCGTGATATCCATTAAGTCCAATCGGCCATAACCACTCGAATTTCAAAACGATTAGTAAGGTTTTTTATATATTAGTATATTTGTGGGTTCTTTAAATAAAGAGTAATAGTTAAGGCGGAGTGTGAGTTCGATTCAGTCTTTCCTATTTCTACTATCTACCTCATTACATTTTACTCCCGGCTTGGCTCGCATAAATGTAGGTTATGTCAATTTTCTATCCCTCGGGAACAGTAATTTTTTTGCTTAAAAGGTACCCTATGCACTTTTCTGTAACTCTGACAATGTGTATGCAAAATTTCGTCATGATCGGTCGACTAAAAGCGTAACATACAAACATATAAACTTACATTTTCTGGAAAGATCTCGTCTACCTCTATGACATTTGTTCGAACTCGCCTATCTCTAACCGTTTCGGAGATAGAGGTCAAAGTTTGTATGGCGGCCATTTTTTTTTGTATGGCAGCCATGTTTTTTCCGCCCCCCTAACAGTTGCCAGGGTTTTAGGAAGATTTTGTTCGAGAACGACTCCCGTAGATATCACCCTTTCCGAGATCCGATGGAGTACCACCACCAAGAGCTGACCTTCTGAAGGTCAGGCATTTTTTGCGGGCCTTCTGAACGATTCGCTATACGACGCTATATTTACTTATTTCCTACGACTCCCCCTTGTATAACTTCTATTTCTCTAAGTCAGTCAGTGAGTGAGTGAGTGAGTGGTAATTTAAGTTTATATAATATGGATGAGGATGTTATAAAGGCAAATGTTATAAACAAATACACGTAGCATCTATTATTTTCCCCAATATGATAATTAAAGCGTCGAGTAAGTATTAGTATGAAGTCGTGTAGCTGCACTAGATTGTTGAATACAGCTGGCATTCGCCATAAAGAGTTCTTGGAAACTCCATAAACAGCTGAATGAAATTATATACAGTGATGTTTAACGCAGCATTCCATAGGATTTGTTAGATGATTCTAGAAATGATTTACGTCTTTGCTAAACGTTTTCCTTGATGAAAGTGCACAGAACAAGCAAAATAAACAGTTTTAAAGGCAAGGTCCCTCTACACATCAATCATTTGACACCCACGAACAAACAGAAATGTCTGCGAATCCTTTGTGGGGCTTCAGTAAATGTTTGTCCACAGTTTGGCTTCAGGTGTCCATCGTACAGAGTGCGGTTGTGCTAATTAAAATGGTAGAATATATCTCGCAAAATCATGTTTTCCAAAATCCAACACCAGTGTGAACCAAACGATCAATTAATATTTCTGTTTCTTCCAATCGCTTGGAATAACAATCACTTTTATTTTCGTAGAACGTTTCTGTTTATATTTCTCGAACTTATTTATCAGTGTTAACACATAATAAATCAATACCATGTAGATGGATGGCGAGATATAACGACTAGCAAGTAAAGTAACCCTGAAAAAGAATTACACGCCAAAAGGAATCCGTATATCCAGGTCACTGGGTGGTTTGTGAAAACGCAGAAATATCTCCAAAGGCTTTACGTCCCTATTTATAACCTTATGTCCCCTACCTGACGGTTGATTAACCATAATACGCACCCACTCATGCCCATATATTGATTAGCATTATCTCCGTTAGGCGACGGTGGAAAATGCTAGTTCATGATAATATTCGCTAACCGATGGCCGGCTACACGTCTGCCTTTGAAAAAAGCCTGAAAACCGAGTGGTTGGGTTTGGAGCCCCCTTTACATGTTCATTTGTGAATGTGGACTCATAGTGTCGTGTAATGTTACCTTCAGACTACCATCTGTCATCACATTTGTATTGTATTTTTATTATTTTAGGTATGTGTATAAACTTCTGTCGGAAAATGTAGATGTATCAAAGTGTTCTCAATAATTCTCTTAGAGCTCTATTTTGTGCTACAAATAAAACGATTCCAACATTTTAGGTCCGCTTCAACAATAAGAAGCTACAAGTGCCCCTAAAACTGGATACATTTGTGCGTTTGCAACAGGTGGCCCCTAACCTTGCTCAAACAGAACACTTCAAAGTAACATTGTTTAACAATTTTATTCGTTTTATCTAATAAACCGAATCTTGAAGTACATGAATTCCTACTTTTTCCAACTAGATTTCTGTACTGTTTGAAGAAAATTTTAACGTACATATTTAGTTGCAAATTTCGCCGAATCCAAATTCCAGCTTTCTTCGTAATGCCAGTCTATTCAAACTTTTTCATGTCATAATCGTAATTTTCACATAAAAACACCCAATGTCTAAGCTTAAAAAATAATGTCGTCAGTATTTCAGGGGGCAGAAAACCCAACCTACCGCCCTAAAGCTCGGTATCGCGTAGCAAATCCGTAAAGCTATTGATACCGTTTCAGATGGTCATAAGTGAAAATCGTAAGATACTATGCTACAGCGCGGCCTGTCTGTTCGCCTTAGTGCTCGCTTACTACTTCATAGACGTGAAACGTATGTGGTATAAACTAATATTGCACCTATTTTATATCGTGTGCGATTTGCTGAAACTTCTCATGAAACTTGTCGAACTTTACTGAAGGTGAAATGATGTGTGTGATTGTGTATGCGGGTAAGTTTAAAAATAAATAAGACAGCCTTAATCCCCCTGTGTTCTAATTGTTCACTGAACTGTAACTGAACGCTTGCTGGTTTTGAGTTATAATCTTGGATGCTAATAGCATTTTACGTAGGAAAATGTTTGACAGAGTTGTATGTGGTGTCCTTGATCAAAATGTGTTATATACATATTGTGTTTTAAGAATGTGTAATATAAATTATGTATGAGTAATGAGTTATTGCACTTATTCCTGATATTATTTGTCTACATCTCAATTGAATATGCGGTCGATTGTTGTCTGGAAAAATCTTATATAACGTTACGACTATAACTGAATGAAATATAACGTTACGACTTTTGACCAAAGAGAAGGGCAGAGATGTAGTCGCGTGACCTTTTCTTCGCCAGTTATATATTTGGCCGTTTAGCGAATAAACGGCTAATATAATATATGTTTACGAATATTAAATTACTAACAATAGGTGTACCATTACAAAAAAGTGGTAGATGGTAAAATTAAAATAAAATCCATCAGTTCTACCCTAATCCAACTTCATAATTGTATTAATATTATAATATTCTAGTATAACCAACGGCTTAAAATAATCAAACATCTTTATTAAAACATATTGGTGCCAATTCCGTTGTCACAAAATTCTCTTATCTTAGCTAAAAATCTCGAAAATTTAGATTAGTCCTGTCAAACGACATTTTGTATTTCGAAATCGCTAAAAGTGACAGGACTAAATTAAATTTTAGAGATTTTTAGCTAAAATAAGATAATTTTGTGACAACAGAATTGGCACCATTGTCTAGCTTATAAAGTATTCTCGAAATAATTGTTTCTGTTGTGGATGAACGGTTTCTTTATAATAACTTGACGAATTATTTATGATTTCTAGCTTTAAATACACGTGCTCAGTAATAAATGATACGCCTCTTTATTTATTTATAGAGGGTTCTTTTCAGATCTTATTATTCTTAGATGTTAGGCTAATGAGTCACGACAACAATGGATTCATACAATAAGCCTGCCTTTTGATATCGTATTAGTATGCTCTTGAATAAATACAAAAAATATATAAGTATATATAATGTAAGGTATTATGGTTAAATGAACGTAAATTACGTACGTGAGTGAGTAAATTGGTTTAATTGTTATGATATGCCAAACTCAAGACCGATCTTTAACAGTAAATAATAATAATAAATCTTTATATCAGAAATTTTGGCATCCATGTTTTTTTTAAAAAAGATCTATCTTATAAATTTAAATGGAAAAATGTAAAGGAGACAACCATCTCAGTCTCTCTATATAATTGCTTTTGCATGTCGTAATTTTACTATTTTACTATTTTACTAAAACACACTGAGGGCGTCCTAGTGTTAAATTGATTATAATATATTATCATACATTCTTAATCAAGCTTTTAAATAAGGTAAGCCGAATTCTCTGATATATATGACGGTACCTTTTCTGTGTGTAGTATACCTTATTTGTTTTATATACTTTTAATGTGTGTGGTAACACATGAGGTTTATGGAAGCTACTTAAAGAGATTAAAAAACTACTTATGTTAGCAGTACAAATAGCGATCGCATGTATGAGTAGAAAAGATAGATATATCTATGTCGAAAAACTGTTTTGACGGAAGCTCGGTCACAAATCGCTTTAAATTCGAGATTAAAACAACATGATGTTAAAGCTGCTCACAGTATGACGTTTCAACAGTTCTATTGTATTAGCTGATGTTTACTAATCCACTTGTTTCTACAAACATTGTCCAGCAACGTTTTGGCAAATTTTAGGACTGCGTAGTCGACTCTTTTGGGCTATTTTTGTAATTAAAGGTCAACTTGATTGTAACCCAACCGGTTGTAAAGCTGCACAACAGGTAACAGAGTAACTTTTCCATTTAAAGTGCAATATTTTGAATGTTCACGTCGCTAAAATTTTGTGATGCAGACATTTTTGTCTCTATCCTGACATTCTTTAGTGTATGTAGCTGAAGGTTTTTAAATAAATAGTAGGTAAACTAAATATATAGCACAGAAGATATCGTCAAAAACAAAATTTGTCTTTTCGCGACGTTTAAATGGTCCATATCCCTCCATATGTTTTAGCTGTTACACAATTACAATTACGCTTTTCTTGCACCTTTTACGTAAAGACACAACTCTCACAAGGCTATCTCTGATAAAACAAATGTACCGAGACCTACTCATAGAATTCTGTGTTTTATACAATTTTAATTGTTGGAGCCCAGACACCATTGTAAAGTCATTGTGTCTGGGCCTAGGGCTCGAGAGTGGCCCAAGATTAACCACAGTAGAGTACGAAGCAGAATAGCTTCCTACACGCCCCACTATCATAATCGACTTATACAATTCATGCTTGTCAACTGTCAGTAACAATTACACAGGCGATACAAATAATTATGAACGTTATATTGTAGAACTAACGATGTTAGCTGCGCGCGGCGCCTTCCGTCACTCGGCACGAAGATTATAATTCGTCTCCAGCAGAAGCGTGTCGCTATATTCTGTGCTCTGTAATTTTAATCCCGTTTTAAGCCTGAGCTATAATATATGTATATTAATACTAGCGACCCGCCCCGAATTCGCACGGGTAGTACAAAACATTAACAAATTATGCACCTAGACCTTCCTCATGAATCACTCTGTCTATTGGTGAAAACCGTTTGAAATCTGTTCAGTAGTCTTTTGGTTTATCGCGAACAGACGACTTCGTTTTATAACATGAAGCGTTAGTGACACGTTATAGCCAGGCATATTACGATATATTTTCAATATTATCTTGAAAGTGACCACTGCGCTTTAATATACATATATATATCTGTTACGTCATCAAAATTATATTATATTATCGCAAAATATGTCTTGACATATTAGGTATAGCAACAAATTTTAACCTACTATATTTTGATATATTTTAAGAACATACGGTCAATTATTGTACATAAACGTGCGTGCAAGCATTTATTCCTGCCACCTCACATCACCCGCACAGAACAGCTCGCACTTACTGTTCAGTAGTTCTGAACTTAGAAGAACTAGAATTTATCCAAAAACATCCTTGCATCTTATCCTATCGATTTTAAAGCACAACATCTATAATTACTTTATTTCTATTTAATTAAAAATTAAAAGTAATTATTTTACATGTCATTATATTTTAATAAATTATTGAAGTAATTATATAATTTATTTTAATTTTTACCTTAAGCACACTATATACATACATAGGATTTTTTATGATAAGGCAAGTTTTCTTCCACCAGTTTTCTTATTTTTATTATGCAAGTCAACCCTGATATTTCTTTTTTGTACATGTCAAAGCAAAACGCATATCAACGTCAGCTCCAAAAAATCAATTAAGTCCAATACAATAACACACTTATTGAATGAAATCAGAACATCATGTATTATAATATAACCGTGTAATAAAAACGCGCACAAGTGGCGATGATTGCAGAGCTAATGACCGCATAGATATATTTTATAGCATAGCTACCGTATGTGGTCGTTTGCTATAATTATAATATAACATAGCATATTAATATAAATTATAGATCCGTCTGAGATTGGCTTTATATGTGGAACTGTGGATGACGTCACTTGTTACGTATTTTACGTACTTGTATCTTTTTCCTTAGCTCGGCAATTCAGTTTTGTTTCTTCCCCGAGAGTGCATTTTCCAAGATGAATAGCTTGCGGAATATTTTATATCTGTATGCAAAGCCCGTCCGCTGTTACTGGTTAATGTAATTCAGTTCGACTTATTGGGTTTACGATGTAAATTGAATTTATTTTACGTAATATTACGATACAGCTTAGGTGTTTAGCATAGTTTTAATTGGAACTGGTCTAGTAACTACTTGAGATTGAAAAACCAGGGTTGTATTTGTATGAATAAATAAGCAAATATCATATAAATTATGGTAATTTATAATACCGCTGAAGCAGTCCTGGAGCTTTACGTTACAGCGCGTATTTTCGTTCGCGTTCGAAATTACAGTGAATATAAAACATTTCAGATGTTTGCAGTACTGTCGTGCTTTAGGTAATCAAACAGATTACTAGGCTTTTTGGAACAACACTAGGAAACCGGT
Source organism: Catocala nupta (assembly GCA_963675205.1). Classification (NCBI taxonomy): domain Eukaryota; kingdom Metazoa; phylum Arthropoda; class Insecta; order Lepidoptera; family Erebidae; genus Catocala; species Catocala nupta. Next base: position 5,677,920 of record OY776104.1, read on the forward strand.
TTTGAACCTGCGGCATGTTAGGTTTTTTGTAGGTGTTTAAGAAGGCACTAAGCTCTATGGGCGATCAATAAATCCCTCCCCTTGCGGTAGCAGTGCGGTGACTTCTTTTTTTATAGAGCTGATATCGACTATTGATATTGCTAGTACTTATAGGCGATTGTAATCACTCAACATCGGCAGGTCATCCATTTGTTAGATAAACTAAATCTAGAAGTATCATAGATCACATGTACCTATATCCTAACTAATATATACTACAACGAACGTCTAACAAAGGAGAATAGACTGCTTTTTCGCGCCGCGAGGGCAACATCTAAGGACTTCGGTTACTCCTACTGCTGGTGCACACAGGGAAAAATCTATGTCAAACAAAAGGAGGGCAAACCTTCTCATTATATACGTACCCATAATGACCTTCAAAATGTATTTAAAACATCACAACATTAATTTTTCATTTGTAAAACATATTCTCTTTTTAAATAACTGTCAAACTTTTTTCAGATGTATGTACCTCAATTATAACTCTCTATTACATTTAAATAAACCTATATTATTTAAGAAACCAAACAAAAAGATTACATTGTTACTTAAATTATATTACATATTATATTATATATTATATTATAAAAATACTCTCTATTTTATAAAATATACAACACATGGTCTAGGATGCAGCGTATGGCAATATACTAATCGCCGTGAACATACTTTTTACTGCTTTTATGTTAGTCAACTATTTCAGTTTATACATTGCTTTAACTACATAAATATACTAAATTCAAATATAAATGTAGAACTACACAAAATGCAACCAAATTATAAAACGTATAATAATACTTACCCAGCTACTTTGTACGGCAAGTGTTCAAATCCTAACATTTTAGTTGGGACTAATTTAATCTACTATATTAATATTCGTAACCGTGATTGACAATACCACCATTAATGAGTTAGATACGATTTGTATAAATTGTCACAAAATCCAAGCCCCTGAAGAATGCCGAACAGTAATTACGACAACACATAATTTTAAGTTATTAGCATTTAACATACGAAGCCTGCATAAAAACTTTGACTCGTTCATCGTAGCTCTAAAAAGAACAAACATAGTCTTCGATGTTATAATTTTGACCGAGTGTTGGCTTGATGAATCTTCCATAATACCTCAAATAGACACATACGATAGCTACAGCACGGAAAAAATTATCAATCAGAACAGCGGAGTAGTAGTCTACGCAAAACAAAATTTAAAAGTCTGTGTCACCGAACCAGATTTACTAGATGCAAACTGCCTGCAAATGACGTTTAATGACAAGACAACTCTGTTTGGTATATATCGCCCGCCGTCATTCCAAAACCTAAACAACTTTTTGAATTCCCTTAATTGTTTATTAAACAACTACTCAAATAATTCAGATACCCTGATCCTTGCTGGAGACATAAATATCAACCTACTTTCAACTAGTAGTGGTCAAGAGGTGGAATACATGTGTCTTACAGCGGAACACGGCCTGTTTCCAGCTATAACCAAACCGACTAGAGGGCACACATGTATCGACCATATTTATACAAACTCACTCAAAGATACTGTAGGTGTAATATGTAGCTCGGACATTACTGATCATGACATTGTAATTATTGGCCTCTCAAAAAATACAACTACCAAACGAAATGTGAATCGTACTATGGTCAAGCGGAACTTTGAAGCCATTAGAAATGACCTCTTGCAACTCAACTGGTCCCTACAAATAGACAACCCTGAAACAAATCAAATAGCAAACAATTTCTGCAATCAACTCTCAGACATTGTCAACAAACATACACGACAGGTGCGAATTAGTCACTCAAAATTTAACATAAAGCCATGGATAACACCTGGACTTATTCGTTGCATGCAGCATAGAGACCGTCTACATACAAAATCAAGGAAATCACCAAACGATCAACAACTACATTTCATTTACACCCGGTACAGAAACTTCTGCAATGATCTACTACATAAACTTAAATCCGACTACGATAGCACAGAACTGTCTAATAACACGAAAAACCCAAAGATAATGTGGAAAACTATCAAGACAATTTGCCATCTGTCACAAAACAAAAAAGAACCGACAGAATTATTAATGCTACCCAACAGCCTTGATGCCAAACACTCACTGAACATATGCAATACATATTTTTCAACACTAGGACAAAAACTGGCTAACAACATTCTAAATGATTTGAAACAGAGTGAAGATATGTTGGCAACCAAAGTCAGTTGTAATTCAATAATTAACTCGTTTTTCATGCAGCCGACCGATGAGATAGAAATAGAGTCTTTAATACTGGCATTACAAAATGATAAGGCCCCGGGGATCGACGGAGTATCTAATGTTCTCCTGAAAGAAATAAGGAACGTTATTATACCACCCCTGACGAAAGTGTTTAACATGAGTTTACAAAGCGGTATTTTCCCTGACGCATGGAAAACAGCCTCTGTCATACCGATTCATAAAAATGGACCCAAAGATACACCGGAAAACTATCGGCCAATTTCATTGCTAACTGTGTTCTCTAAATTGCTTGAAAAAGTAGTTAACAACAGACTAGTTACATATATAGAGACGAACCATCTTATTTCGGACAGGCAATTCGGATTTAGGCGAGGGAAATCAACAGAAGAGGCAATCACGTTGCTCACATCAACAGTGTCATCTCACCTTGATAGTGGCAGGCACAGCATAGGGATCTTCCTAGACCTAGCCAAGGCCTTCGATACGGTCTCAATTCCTATACTATTGCAAAAGCTTGAAAAACAATTTGGCATAAGGGGTGTAGCTCTAGAATGGTTTAAAAGCTACCTAACCAGTAGAAAGCAGTGTGTTAAAGTTGCCAATCATGAAAGTGAACTACATCACATTAATTTTGGAGTTCCACAAGGGAGCGTGCTAGGGCCAACGTTGTTCATAATGTATATGAACGATATTCACGAAACTATCAGGGGTGAGATAATATGTTATGCTGATGACACTGTGTTGATTATTGATGGTCGAAATTGGAACGAGACTTTCTCGAACGCAGAGTGTACAATAGGGAAAGTGTCCTCGTGGCTGAAACAAAACCTTTTAACACTCAATATCAATAAAACGCAGTACGTCTGTTTCCACAAGACATCCGCCTCAGCACCGAGCACAAGCTTTAGTATGAAATTTCACACCTGTAGAGATCATGAGCACTTTACCTGTGAAAACATAAAGCAAACTAACACCATCAAATACTTAGGAATAATCATCGACAGCAACCTAAATTTTAAGGCACACATCCACTCCTTGTCTGGTCGAGTACGCAAAACTGCGAACATCATGAAACTGCTTCGTAAATCGGCACCACAAAACATTTTGAGAAATGTGTTTTGCGCACTAACTCAATCATTGGTCACATACTGCATAACCTGCTGGGGAAATGCTTCCAAAACAACAATGATTGAACTAGAAAGGGCCCAACGATGTGTGCTAAAAACGACTTTTAAAAAACCCTTTAGGTACCCCACTGTGGAGCTTTACAAAGACAGTAAAGTTCTGAGTGTGCGCCAGCTATTTATTCTAAAAACACTACTTAAAACCCACCAAAAAGTTATCAACTCACAAGAATATACTAATTTACTAAAACGTCGCACATACAAAATCACAGTTCCCAAAGTAAAAACTTCCTTTGGTAGGCGTTTCAGTCCTTAGAAAGACTGCTACATCTACAACAAAAGTAGTAAAATGTTGTGATATAAAACAATGCACTGTAAAAGAAGCACAATGTATACTCAAAAAATACTTAACCTCTTTAGAATACGAGTCCACAGAAAATATCCTAGTACATCTAGCCTAATTCTTTGCTAAGCAAACCAAAATATACCTATTGACCATACAATTCACCCATAAATCTAAAAATAAACACTAAATACATGATATCTTACTAGTTTATATATTATATTACATTATTGTTATTGTTATATGTGTATATATTTATATGTATGCATAATATTTTTGTAATCTCCAAATACCAAATAATTACTATTGCTAAAATACCTTTGTTTTTCTAAAATAAGTTACTTAGGAATTTATATATCTAATGTATGTCAACCGAGCAAACATTGTAAACAAGCGTTAAACGTAAATATGTTGGTACCCACAGGACAGGCAAGCCTAGTGTGGGGCCAAAGGATAATTTCAATTGTACTGTTTCTTTGGTAATAAATGATTTTTATTTTTTTTTATTTTTTTTAATATAAATGCGAATGTCGGTTGTTTTGTTATGACCGATCGATTGATAGATCACCATAAAATTTCGCATACACGTTCTCAAGGGTACAGAAAAGGACGTAGGACATTCATCCAGAAAAAGTGCTTTTACCGAGGTATAGAAAATTAATTAATTAAGCAAAGTATTATTCCCACATTCGTCAGTTCTAAGGTGTTAACATCTCACGTAATAGGGGTGCGAGCCCGTTGCAATCTTTGGGCTCGTTGGTAAATACAGTATTGTTACTGCGAATTGGCTAACAGAAAAGCCCAATAACTGATCGATCGGGGTCCTTAAAATTGCACGTAACAGTGCAAACTTATACAACGAGACCAATGAAACAGGCATGCAAATGAACCACATATTATCCTTGTGGTTATTAAACACGTACGTAAAACTAAAACCATTAATAGCGAGGAGGGATTGCGTTCCAGTTCTTAAGCTTTCAACAATATTTACAAAATATTCGCCAACTATTGCACTTTGCCTTCAAAGCTACACTTTTATGTCTTCATTTCGCAAAGCGTTTTATCGCCGGACTAATGCAGCTTTATGTGTTTTCACACGCTTGGGAACAAATGGTGCATTTGTTTTATGTATTCTTGGTGTGTGGCTTCGTTGCCGGAAGAAATTAGTATGCTTTGTAGCTGGTCTGAAATAAACTATTGAAGCTTTCTTTAAAATAAGTGCAGCAGTTGATACATGCTTCATAGGTTCAGTTAGGTTAGTTGACTTACCCTGACTGGCATACTGCAAGACAAAAGTTCTTATTAAATGAAAAACGCTTTTATCCTAATTATAATGAGTTTGTTTGTTACGTTTTTAAAGCATTACCTACTCGACCGATCATCATGGAAAATTTCGCATACACGTCAGGGCTACAAAAAAGACATAGGGTATCTTTATTTCAGAAAACTACTATTCCCGAGCCAGCGAAGCCGCGGGCAAAAGCTAGCTAATAGTATAAACGTTATTCTTAAAATAAAATTATTTTCTACTGCCATGTTTGTACTATATATGATTTCATCAGTTAATTAATTAGCTTCATAAGATAGGAATTAAATCAGTTCAAGTTGCCCAGTCAAAACGTAGTCTTTTCATATTTAATGGCAAAGATGAACCTTTATTACTCCAATGCTTTTCGAAAGCTCATGAAAAGATTCATGAGCTTTCGAAAAGGCCAGGCTAGAAAAAATGTTAGTGACAATTTATCCTTGAGCAATATCTTTGTACGTTTGCTCAAATATATGGCCTTAGGCTATACACGTAAAAACCTCTTTAAAGCTTTAGTGGCTATTTACTAGTTTCGTAAATCTTTTTACTAATACAAGTATTAAAGGTCTTTTTGGTGCCCATTCGTTAAGTTATATACGGCTTTGGAGAAACGGAAATCTATATATCTTCTCATGTGAGATTTACTGCTGGGTAGACCTTTTATTTATGTTTGATTGGTTTTACTGTAGACGTGTCTAAGAGTAATGAAATACTTCTAATATTGTAAATGTGTAACTTTGTGAAGATGTTTATAGATATTTATTTTGGAAGTGTGTGATTGAATAACACATACACCAGTTGCCAGGCTGATCAACTGGGGCTAAGCTGCAGAAGTAAATAGTCCTTTTTCATAAACAAAATATTAACTTAATGTAAATGTTAGCTAGAATTGTTTACACAACTAAATAATTTAAAAGAATTGTCTTGTTCACGATTCTGTTGCATTGATGACATAAATTTACCTGTGAATAAATTTTAATACAGCTAGCACATTTAACTAGACAAACATTTTAATAGAGTTATATAGCTTTCTACAAACTGCTGTTTATTTTTTTTTTATACATCTAAGGTGGCAAACAAGCATACGGCCCACCTGATAGTAAGTGGTCACCGTAGCCTATAGACGCCCGCAACACCAGAGGCATCACTTGCGCGTTGCCGACCTTTTAGGAAAGGAAGTGGGAAGGAGAAGGAGCGGGAAGGGGGAAAGAGGGTGATTGGGCCTCCGGCACTCTCACTCAGCGGACGAAACACAACAGTAGAAGTGCTGCTATTTCACGTCGATATTCTGTGAGAGGGTAGTCCTTCCCCGGTCGAGCCGGCCCATTCATGCTGAAATCATTGTATGAGTTTTGCTTTTATTGCATTTACTTGGCTTTAAATCAGTGTTGGCGTCTCATCGCCGATACGCCGTTGCCACCGTCAGTCCTACTAACACCGGTATCTTCACACAACAGTTCAAATCTTTACTGATATTAAACCGACATAAAAAACAACTAGACACGACGCTACTATGTGTGAAAAAAATACATTTTATTCCCCAAAGGCAGCTACAACGCTCGTCGCATTGCGGCATTGATAGTTGGAACTGCTTAAACTTTTACACCTGTCGTATAGTTAAACTACAGGCTAACACCTGAATATTCTCGAGGACGTAGATTGTATTACAACATTTAAATTTCGGCAGTTATATTTTTGGTAGATTCTGCTTGGGGTTTCGCTTGTGTACAATCTACGGGAACGTATTCTTTATGTAACTGCCTCCGTGGCGCAGCGGTATTGAATGCGATTGCTGTGCATGAGGTCTCGGATCCGAATCCCGGGTCGGGCCAACAAAAAGTTATTGGGTTTTCAGTTAAAAAGTCTCAATACAAGTCCGGAGTTAGGAAGTTGGTGGTGTTAGCCACCCCCGTGCCTCGGAAAGCGCGTAAAGCCGTTGGTTCTGCGCCTGATCTCTCTCCGGTCGTGTCGGATTGCTGTCCCATCGGATCATGAGAGTTAGGGAACAGAGAGTGCACTTGTGTTTGCACACTCACATGTGCACTACAATATATCCTGCGCAGATAGTCAGTCTCTGTTAAGACTGGCCGCCGTGGCCGTAATTCGTTCTGGAGGACATTATTCTATACGTAAATCCAGGACATGTTTTGATGAGTTTCATCTAATTCTCAGCTTACGTGTGATTCAGTAATATATTTATATCCAAACATCTTTATAATCTTTTACGTTTATAATGAAGTAATAGAATCTTTTCGTTTTTATTCTTAAGACTTTCCAGGAACAAATATTTTAAATCCTCTACCTTTTCTCAGAAATACAAGTAGGCAAATAAATCATGAATTTTTATTTGCCTAGTTAATTATAAAGGCCAACTTTGCTGAAAAGGGAAGGTTTTAACATCACCAACATTTACGAGTATAATTAGTAGGATTTCCACGTATTGGCGAGTGAGCCTATTACCATCTCTCGGGTATATATATTGTATGCCGAATGTAACATTTATGAACGTAGAATTTTATAGGTTAATGGGTTTAGTGAATTTACATTTATATTGCTAAGTTCAGACATTGGGTTGAGCCTCTAAGAAGATAACTGCAAGAAAAGCACGGCTACTCTTTAGAATCGACATTAAATTCTAATTTCAGCATTTTACAACTCATACGTCCAATTTTTTTTCTTACGTGGCAAATGCTCCTTATGCGTTCTCCCTCGCCGCCAGGGGAGGCGAGAGGTTATGTCGGGCTCTCCCGTGACTTCGGACCTACTTACTAAAACCACCACGGTGTCCCAGCTCGCTGCTTTGAATGGTGGGTGGGTCGCTGAAACTGAAACTACATCAGCGACCCACCCAGCAGTGCCCTATGCAAAGATGTTGCGACTCATATGTGCAACCTGTTGCAACCATCATACAATATATTACTGGCTATTAAAATCCGAAATAAAATTATTATATTATTAAACAATCAATAATATTATTTATATATTCACATACTCCGTGTTACAAGATTATTTCTTATTATCGCAGATTCGAACTTAGACTTAACTTGGGTCATCACATACATGCATATGCCTCAAGCCCAACAAAGCAATATTTATCGTTATAACGCTTAATATCGAATTGTGCTTATCTAATATCAGTACCCTTGACATTTTTGTGTGTATCGATCCATCGGATAAAGAACCGCAAATAGCTTCGGTATAATTGGGAACTTAATCCGACGCCAGGATTACATAACCGCAGATAGGAGTACCAAGAAGTAATTATATTCCCCAGAGATTACAGATAAACGGATTTAGTTCATAATTGTATAATTAATATCTACTACTTACATTTAAATTGCCTATATGCATAGCAGAAGGTTGTGACTATATTAAAATATAGTCAATTTATTTAAACATAACCCCAATTTCATTCAGAATGAAATTGGGGTTTAATATGTAGGTAGTATAAAATATATTATATACGAGTATAGTATAAAAGTTTATTGATATTTATTATTAATAATGCATGTTATTAATAATAGGCTCGCGAGCTGCATGCGGCTCTACTACGAAGTGTTTAGTGTAGACACGGAATATTATTTATTATCTTGCTTTATAAGTATGATACCAAATTTTATTTTATTTTCTGTTAATTTAACTAAGACTTATTTGACAAAGGCAAGCTCAAGAGTGTTCTTTTAATCCTAATTATTTTCGTAATTATGTCTTCTGATGAAACGGCTTAGTTAAAAATGGTTCTTTGAACAGATTTCAGTTGTGTATTATCTATATTTGGCTCTTTTGGTCGACAAGGTTGCCGACCATTGTTAATAGTTTATTTTTGAAATATAAATAACTATAAATTTCCAGATATCCGTTGCGTTTTGAACAGAAGCCACGAAATTAGATGCAGGACTATACATAAACAATTTCATAGCTAAATACCTAATAGCTATGCTTACCTATACACATTTCTTTGCATCTATGTACCATAGATGCAAAAAAAATAGTGTTGGTTTGTGGTTCTTATAAACAGCAACAGACCGACATAAAATTATATGTCGGCTGTTATAGATGCTCACAGCCACGATGGACGGCTTTACGTGCTCTCTAGGACAGGGTGGATGGCACTGATTTGTAAATGGTCACCAATCTATGACAGCGGCGACATTGTTTTACCTCGAGGAACAGTCGGTCAACATTGACACTGAGTTCCGAGTTCCAAAATGTAGGAAACAATATATCTTTGTAAATGTTTCTTCACTGATCATGGAATCACTGATCATCAATGTAAGCGAAAGGTTTAAATTTATATTTTTAAATATTTACTAACGCGATTAGGAACCGTTGTCTAATATTATAGTAGGTTTAGGTCTTTTGCTATAGCTTTGTTCCAGAGGTTCTAAAGAAATACTCCACAAAATTCGTGCCTTTCTGGCAAAAATTAACTTGTGTTACTTTTCGGTCTATAAACTATCTCTATGCGCTAAATCACGTCGATGCGCTGCATAGTTGCGCAATAAAAAGTTTTAGACTAGCAATGACAATTTTGCATTTATAATATTACAAAGAATAAGGATACAAATCGCAAAGGTACTAAAATATTTACTAAAGAGAATATTTAAAGGAAATTATAAAGGAGGTCAACCAGGATAAAGTGTATTTAAAGAAGAAAAACTTAGCCAAAGTTAACATCAACAAGATCGCTGCGTTCCTTTGAGATGTTCCGCGAGATAAATAATGTTAAAGACTTTCAAAAGTATTGAATGATGAGTATAGACTTCGAGACTAAAGTGAATATTAAAGTTATAAATCTTCAACGGATTTAACGCCATTTACTTTAACTTTCACTGTTCTAATTGTCTAATAAAGTTTCTAAATATTCAATTGCGGGGTCCTGCCACATATTTTTGGATATTTAGACTCTATAGTCTAGAATTACGAATTACGTAGGCAGGTCTAAGCACTCTGAAATTTTGTGGACATAAATATAGTGGGCGAAATGTGGGCCTGGTACATTTTCGCGTACTTATACAGCCATGTAAAAATTAAATAACAACCTAGAATTGTAGGTTGTTATTTAATTACTACATTACTGTATAAGCTACCACGGTAAAGATGAGACCACGACATAGGCGTATGCAAAATATATATATATATAAATTTTCCCGACCGACTTGGAAACATGAAAAGCTGCATGTAAGCATTTTCTTCTTTTTCTGAACCTGGTGGTAACTTATATCAAGTGCCTTTCAATCGATAATATCAAAGGCCTTTTCTCTTTTTTTTACATATTCTTATTATGCTCTATTTAGGTCATTAGACCCATCTAGGTCGTCCCGCCATTGTCTCCTCAGGCTCAGGCGCACTCACTTACTATAAATATTATGAATACTGAACTGAAGATATTCTCGCTATCCATTTTCTTACGAGAAAAGTCAAAGAGTTTTCGGGTAGATTAGCATTTCAAACATAAAGGTACTAAGAAAAGCCTTTCCAGGTAGATCTTATTAAAAATGTATATCAACGCGCATAATTATTTATGTTATTATAGCTATTATTCCAAAAGGGTAATATGCATCTTTGTATAATCCGATTGGCTCATGATCGTTTTAGGTCGTTACCAAATATCGGCAGAACTAACGGTTATAGCACACCTTACTTAAACATAAGTCAGCGCAAATACGATTTAACATAAAATGTATGCTAGTTTAGCGTTTAGTACGTTGTCTATGTTGTATTAAGTATGTATATAAATCGCAAGTATCTAAAAGCGTTTTAAGTACGCGTATTACATATAGTGTATTTTTTTGTACTTACAAAAGATACGGGTCCTTTTCTTCTTTTTCTAAGCCACCTGTAATCTGCATACATAGAGCTTTATTTGTAACGAGGCATCTTCTAGTATATCTGTGAAACCAGATAATACCGAATTTTATCGACTTGTATTTAGAATACTAGGTAACATATCGAAACACGTGTGTTTTGTAACTATGTATTTAATTTGTGGCGGTAGACAGAGTTCCAAATTGCCATTCTCCTTAAATACAAATCATGTATTCTTTAACAGAATCGTTTTTGAACGGAATATTGAGAAACCTTTTCGGACGTAACGAACATCCCTTCCTCTACGACTATCCCAGTTTATGATATAGCGTTCCTCTACACCAACCAATTAGGCTATAATAGAGGAGCCGCTGTACCTTCCAGTGCCCGAGAGCACCTTCCGGGACCAGTTATAGACAGGTCTTGTCCCCAAATCCCGACTCTCCACCCTAACCTCAGAGATCCGGTTCTCGTAAGCGAGCTACCTCGTGCCCAAGTGACACTACCTATTCTCCAGATAGGTACCGGAGCAATAAAGCCGCTCACTACTCGCAACTCAAAGGAGTTGCTAACGATAACCTCGCTGAAGCCGACGGAGAAGCCGCCTCCCATATCTCCAGTATGGTACCGGAGCTGTGTAAGGCACGCTCACTTCCCGACATACATCCGTATGCCTACCCAAATAGGCCTACAAGCCGGGTGTGGCCCGAGTCACTCCAGCTACGACTCTTACTTGCTGAGCAGGCAAGCTCCCGAGATGCGTTGCGGCAGTGAAACCACACTGCCACTTCGCTAAAGGCAACTCCGTGCCTCATGCGACCGACTAGTTCGCACTGGCCGCGTCTGAGTCCGACGCTCGAACGCAACGTGCTTGCCGAGCAAACGAACATGTCGTCCTCAGCGGCCAACCACATACCCCTGCGAGTCCAACTCCAATGTCAGGCACCGCGCACTCTAGTCAGCGGTCGATAGAACACGCCTTTCGAGGCGCAGTGGGCTTCCTGACCCCGCAGTACCCTGGTCCAAGGGGGAGACCCGTAGTTCTCCCCCCGAAACCCTATCTACTCGGGTCCTGTAGATAGGGTAGCGTAACGAACAATAAAAGGCCTATGTCAATACCGTTTCGGCTAAATAGGCAAATTGCCTATTGGCTTGCGGCTAACATATGTATGTTAGCGAGGGTTGCCAAAAACAATATTGTTTTACGTTTACGCGAATGTTAACACTACTTTATAAGGATTTTATCGAGGTTTATTTTAAAGGATAACTTTGAAGCCTTTTATTAAAAACTATTGTACACTTTCTTCGACGTTGTGGTTGCTTTCATACTTTCAGCAGTCATGATCGATAGGAGACTAATAGAGACTAAAAGGTCTTGGTAGTATCTATTAATTCCAACCGCCAAAAACAGATTTATAGCGATACCAGATTTTGCCCGCGGCTTCGCTCGCTTAAATGTACGTTCAGTTAGGTTAGTGACAGTACCTTTTTCTGGATGAAAGGTAACCTATGTCGTTTTCCCCTAGACAACGTGTATGCGAAATTTCATGATGATCGGTCGAGTAGTTAAGGCGTGAAAGTGTAACAAACTACAAACTCATTTTCGCATTTATAATATTAGTAAGGAATTACCTCACTTTCTGAGAATTCTAACAAAAAGAGCATACTGGAGAAATTTGTGTAGGCATTTTGTAGACCAACTGTCAGTTTTAATATGTTTTTAAACCGACGTATTGGAGATAAGTGCATCTAGTATTGTATACTACGACACGTTCGTTGATGACTATTGATATTAAAACATATAATTTTGATCATCAAATAAAATATTCACACACATACATAATATGTGTCATTTGTAGACGTAACATCAAGTAAGTATTAGTTTTTAGTCTATTGAGTCGTAGCGGTACACTGGTGGTCAGACACAATAGGTTTTTAATTATAGCATGCCTACAATTGACAGGTAAAACATATATCATAACTAAAGTTAATTAAGATTGTGCTTTGCAAGCATTAATGTAAATTTTGGCAGTCAATTTCTCTCGGGAGGAATACTTTTTTCTGGATGAACGCTGAGATCGTGTTAAGCAAAATTTCATGATGATCGGCCGAGTAGTTAAGGCGTGAAATTGAAACAAAAAAACTCACATTTGCATTTATAATATTAGTAGGGATTGGTCCCATTTCTAAAGTCGTTGTAAAAAGTTTAGATTTATTGAAATGCAAATTAGTCAATGCGTCTGAAATTCCATTACTGATGACACGAGATTTTCTTCAGTGAATACTTTTATCCAGTTTAATTAGTAATGCCATTTGTGCCAGTGTTCAGAATAAGTTTTGACAATTTGACAGCCTTAGTTTGCTCCATTAGCATAGCGAGATACGGAGCTTGTTCGAGATTTTTACGGATTTATTTTCTTTCGCAAATACGGAGTCGTAAGTTGTCTCTTTGTACGCTTGGATCTTTTAGGAACGGCGAACTTTTTAATTTTATAGTTATACCCATCGATCAAAATGGTTATACCTACTAGTTTCTGACCCCGGCTTCGCACGCATGGGTCACTTTGAGAACGCAACGCAGGATAAAATTGTGCTATGTTCAATCCATTTTTTTTAAATTACTAATTTTATATTTATAAAACTAGTGCCCGCCCGCGACATCGGTTGCGTAAATCCTTTAGATACGCATACTTTTAAAAAGCACACGTTAGTCCAGAGCATAATCTATCTGGGTGCTAAGTTTCATCCAAATCTTTTAATTTTTTTAAGCCTTTTTTAAATTCATCGGTTATTGCGTGATTTATTGATAAACATCCAAACAGCTTAACAAACTTTTACATATAATAGGATAAAATTCTTTACAGAAAGGCAACATTTGATCAGTATTTTAAAACTAACTGCCGCACACAATAGTATTCAACAGTTACAGATTTATTATTCATTAACTCATATTCTTAAAGTGAGCTTAAATTCAATTTTATTCTGGATATTAACCAAATCGCTGAATAAAGCATTCATGCTGCAGTAAAAAAGCGTGTCGCTAATGATAAAAGTAGCCTTTTTGCTTTGGTCATAAATCCAAACACAGTCAGCAAAAAATTCATCTAACATCCAGTTTTTATCACAGCGGTGGTTGCTGGCATACTTTACTCTTACTCATGGGAAATAATACGAAAGCTTAGGAAGGATTTATGCCCGGATGCATATTATAAAGAAAATTATATTAGATGACTTGGCTATGTGCCACTCTGTGTTGTAAAGCAAACCAGTACACAGAAAGCACTGTTCTCTTAAAGCAACGCTTAGCTCTCTGTTCCTGCCGGTACCGCTTTTTAGCATATAAAGCTTCGATAGTGTATAGATGATGCTTGTCATATAAGTCGATATAGGTTTAGTCAGTTGCTAAACTAGTCGAAGTCAAAAATCATTTATGTCACAAAATGACACGGACGTCAAAGTTCTCTGGATAGGACGCTTACTAAAGTTATACATATTGAGATTAGTCGCGAGATTCAGGCAAAAGCCTATCAAAAGATATCTGCAATATTTTGACAACTTCTCTAACTGAGAATATCCTTTTCCATTTAAATTGTAGAGATCAAAAGCATTTGCTTCGCGCTAAAACACTATTTACTCGCATTTGGTTAGGTTAGTTAAATCCTACCTCAATACGATTAGTAATAGAAATCAAAGGGCAATCCACTGATTGCCCTTTGATTTATACCTCGGAATCCGAGAATTCTAGATGAATTTAAATAAAACTTACCGTAGCTTGAACATCACTCTTGCGTTTTCGTAGAGGACTACCTACTAAACAGTAATATTTTCTTAAAGCACGTAGGTATATAAGAAATAGTGTCTTAAAAGAATCTTTTTAATCCACTAATTGCTGTATGTCCTGGGAAAATGGTGAGAAAAACAACAATATAATATTATCCTTGAAAACAATGATGTTTCTTTTTTCTCTGTCCCTTTTTGCCGTGAAAAAAGCAACCAATAAACACATTTATAAAATAGTTTTCCTTTTATGTAAGGCCTTTATTCTGCTACATTATGAAAGGAAAACCTGTAAATAAAAGAAGCGCTCGAAATGTTATCGTTTCAGTAAATATGAGCCTTTTCTAACTAGATAAATTATTACTTTCACTAACAGATAAAGTATTTCTTGGCACAAAATTCACTTGAAAAGGCTTACGAAAATTAGTTTCTATGAAAAAGTAGTTTCAGACGGTCATTAATAATAGTCAGAGCGCGCCACAAAAAGTCTTGGTTAATATAAATTTTTTGGTCATCAGAAAGAAATTGGATCGCGGATAAATTGGTTGGAGGACGAACTTATGTCAACGATATTTTTTGGAATGATTGATACATTAAAGATTTAATTTGAAGTATTCCGTCTGTCTTATTTGAAGAGGCAATAAGTACTTTTATTTTCCTGCCTTAATCAAAAAGGAAACACAACTTTTTAGTCCTATAATGATTTTCATAATCATCCTTACCTTTTTTTGGTATACGATGATATTATTGTATGGAACAAGAACACATGATCTCTCAATCTTAAGACTCATGGATTACCCAGATCCAGATCATATTATTGTATGCAGAAGACGAGTTATAATTTCAGTCGCCCTAAAACTTTCTCGTTGTTGCTATTTGCTGCATTTTAATTTCGCGGCTTACGGCTGTATCAATCTAAGAAAGAATGCCCACCATAAACAAAAGAGTTTTGTTAACAGATATTCGTAACATTTTTATACCATAACAGTTTCATAGCGTCTGAGTTACGTACGTCAGACGGCCGCCTACTTTTTCAGCCACATAAATTGCTTTATTACTTTATTCATTCATTCATGAATTTTATATGTGTCGATCCGATATTTCTGGTATTACACATCATTGTTGTAGTATGGAATAATATTGGATTGTAAATATAGCTTGTTAAAAGAGCGTAGTTTGAAAATTTGCTATCATGTTTAGAAAGAAAATTATTTATTCGGCAAGGAAAGACAGCATGTATTGCTGAAAAGGTTACCAACTCAGCATGTGCTTGTTGCTTGCATGTTTTTCAGCTGGCACCCTGCAGTGCTATACGAACGGTGGTAGGCTTATGATATATAAATAATATAATAGATAGAAATAAAAATAAGTGGCAAAATTGTTTAATATATTTTATCATAACAACTATTATGTGTACCAACCTAAAAGTTAAAATTTTAGGCGCTAGGATCGTTGGGAAACCTAAAGTACTAACCTATTTATAGATTGAAGGCAATAAATGTCTTATGAGGTGTAGGCTTACTAAATGTTGATATTCATATATCAGAACGTCCTCTGGTAATAAATACATAACAGCAGATGATGTAACCTGCATTGTGTTGGAGATGCGCGCTATCACAGACTCAGCTCAACTAAGTGCGTGAGCGTTTGTTGGTTTGTTGCAATTATTTCATCTGTGCACTTCCCGTTTCTATCTAAAGATCACGGTCAATAGGTTAGGGTTGCCAATTGTTCGGCAAATATTGTGATTTTGAGTCCTATCGCAATAAGAGCATATAGAAAAGAGACTAGCATGTATTTCAGAATGGAATATCGTCAAACCAGTATAATTTTTCTGGCGTAGATATGTTAATAAGAAACCAAACTTCTTTTTGATATTATAGAATTAATTTATGAGTGGTGCACTAGATTCCATATTGTGACTTATGATGGCCAGAGGCCTACATAGCTTGCGTTGGCAGAAATAAAATTTATGGAGATTTAGTAAATGGTTACGTGCGGGTGTCAATCTAAAGTCTATACCTTCCGGTAATACTGGGTAACAACCGGTTACCATCAGGCGACCTATACGCTCACTTACTTTTTTGTGGTATGTGACTAAAAGTAGTAGTTTAAGAAAAAAATCATTGACAGATGTTTCATGAAATTATCCTTGTCTATTTTTATGGTCCTGTATTTGTAAACCTAATGTTATATTCAAATAGAAACTATAGTAACGATAAGTCATCATCAATAAATTTTATTGTACTTTTTCGTAGTATATTTTTATAATATTATAGTTGACAACCCTACACGAACTAGACGATATAACATCATCCTGTGCACTTATAACTGGATTGGTTCGGTATTCAGAAAAGCAAAAACGTTTGAAAACTGTTAAATAGAAAAAGATTTCATCTTCAAATAGTACAAAATCCGCCTAACCTATGTTATATTAGCAAGGCTGAATTATTTACATATTGTAATGTGCAGGTAAACTTTGAGCCTATTTGTGAACGGGCAGATCGATCCTATACACCAGTAGTTCCCAAAGTGGTCCAGGTGGACCCTCAGGGGTCCACGGGAGACTCGACGAGAGTCTATGTTGGCCTGGCGAAAAAATGGAGGTTCACAATTTGTAAGCGGGGATCCACGAAAAAGACAAGAGAATTTAAAAAAAAAAGGTTCTAGATGAATTTAAATAAAACTTACCGTAGCTTGAACATCACTCTTGCGTTTTCGAAGAGGACTACCTACTATACAGTAATCTTTTCTTAAAGCACGTAGGTATATAAGAAATAGTGTCCTAAAATAATCTTTTCAATCTACTAATTGCTGTATGTTCTGGGAAAATGGCGAGAAAAACAACAATATAATATTATCCTTGAAAACAATGATGTTTCTTTTCACTGTCCCTTTTTGGCGTCAAAAAACAACCAATAAACACATTTTATAAAAATAGTTTTCCTTTTATGTAAGGCCTTTACTCTGCTATATTATGAAACAAAATCCTGTAAATAAAAGAAGCGCTTGAAATGTTATCGTTTCAGCAAATATGAGCCTTTTCTAACTAGATAAATGAAATGAAATTATATGATAAATGAAAACTAGATAATTTAAAAAAAAAGAAGCCTGCCCGAAGAGATATGATAAAAAAAAATATTCAAGGAATATGGTAGAAATGTAGCTGAAGGGGCTCCACCGGAACCAGCTAAATTTTAAAAGTGGTCTGTGAGCAAAAAGTTTGGGAACCTCTGCTATACACCAACAAAAACCAAAATAGCCAAAAACCACTTTCTTTCAAACTAGAGTATTTGTGCACTAGCGTTTTATTTTGCTGTAGCATAGTTAACGGATTACCTTCACCTAAAGTGAAGTTACACATTGAAAATTGTGCCTGGATGAAGTAAAACATCATTCTCGCGCATAATTCTCAAAATATTTCACGTGTTATGAGTTATTTGGTTGTTTACTGTAATCTAAATAACGAATGTATTGTTGGAGAAACACAGCTCTCGTAACATTGGCCATGCATTCGAGCGATGGATTATACAAACAAACAGATGTATCTACAAAAAATACTTTGTGAGTTATTCCGATTTGTAGAGTAGGTATGTAATATTTAAAGTGTTTTACGAAAACTGCGTGTTTTGTGTTATATAGTGTTAGCAATTATAGGTAGAATATAATTATTATATAGAAATATTTAGTTAAATGTAGCAATGTAGAAGCATTATTTGAATATGTTTAATTGTATCCTTTATTTTCTGTTGGCAACACTGATTTTTCTCGACTGCCCCACTATGCTTGATAGTATAAAACTAACGCGCGGAACTATAACGGGCAGTCGTGCGTTGTGTGGCGATCGGATGAGTTTGAGAAGTAAAAGTATATTAAGTGGCGGATATTGCATTGAATTAAATCAGGTATGCATATTGTGTAACTATGTAAACTATTAATATAAAATATAATTATGTTACAATAATATTAAAGGAAATAAATACTTGAGAACTGATTCTGGAGTTTCCTTACAATTCAGAAGTGGGATAGACGGGTCATTTTTTTTTAAAAAGGCACTCGTTTATCCCAGCCCACGTGCAAATTTAACTTTTATGAACAAATAAAAGAAAATATATACATTTCGTTCAGAATTGATTCTCAACATTTGACTTGTCACGCATTGTATGGGGTATTGCGATATAGTCGATTTCAACACAACAAAATCAAAAGGTATACAAACGGTTCATTGACATGACCATAGACATTTTAGTGATGTCCAAGTGTAGCATCAATTGTAAAACAATTAATTACTTATTTGAATTTAAAACAGTTGATATCCGCTTTTGACCAAACAGAATATAGTATAGTATCGATACATACAGTAAAAAAAAAAATGCAAGGTAGGTACATAATTTTACATTGTTAAAGAATAACCTAAGGGATAGGATTAGTAATTATTACTGACAGATTAATTTAAATACCTCCAAATTATAGATATTTTGGCATCTGACAAATAACCTCACTTTTCGTCTAAGATTTTTTAAATCAAACAATTATTTATTAATCGAACGCCAAATGCTTTAAAAAATATTAAGGTATCGTGTGAAAACGTTGAAAATATGGATAATTGTTACTTATTCCATGTAGTGAGTAATTGTGATAAATTTACCAGATTTAACATCAATTTGGTTTGTTTATATTTCCGTCCTGATGGGTTGAAGTCAACTACGACACTCGTGTTTGTTTGTTTTTTCGTCTCGATTATGAGACTTACAGATAAGTGTGTTGGATGCTAGGTGGACTCGTTGTGTCGGCGTCGTAGTTTGGCTTGGCCAAGGCACTCCCTGGTAGCTAACTATTGGCAAGCGACGTATTTACTTGATAATGTACTGTGTACTTATGGATATGTAGTATTATTGCGGTTAATGAGATTGAATTTGGCTGGGGCACTCCTCGGTATTTCTCCTCTCGGCACTGTTTATATCTAGCCAGAGCTACTCTCTGGGGATGTGTTATCAGGTGCAATCTGCTATATGTCCATCAAAAATGGTATTAGGAAGAGGAATGACTTGTTAATGCTTTTGCCCATATTGGTGCGCTATGTTTACATGCACTATACTGACATACAGATTGAAGGTATCATTAATATATTATTACTTTTATTTTCAATCGATACCTACAATATTAAAACACAATGAAACTATATACTATATTAAAGATTAAAGCTTTCATGGATGAGCTGAATTCATGGTCAAAGTCAATATCATTTATTCATTTAGTTCACAAAGATAAGATAAGATAAAACTTTATTCATAGATAAAGTTAGCCTAGGTTTACAATGTTGTTCTGTTTTAATATATGTTCTAAATATGTGTGCACAGCATGTTTAAAACAGATGCAATATAGTACAGTTAAACATATTTACACTATTAATATATTTGACTATATTAACTTCGAACATTAGCAAATTAATGTATAAATAAGAAGAAAAATATTCTGTTTAACTTCAACATATAAAACTGGCGGTAATCCGATAAAAATTATTTAGCTCCCGTGCTAGTCAAATTGTGTTACGGCGAGGTAAGGATTCTCACTCTAGAAATACCAACTGTAAGTTAATTGAGTAAGGACAGTTTTGTAATATTGATTGTAATATTTAAGCGAACAAAACATGCACGATATCTACTAATGAGTTTGGTGTAAACAGGTTGCATATCTAAAAATAACAGATAATTTTGAAGAACGATTGTTAAGCATAGTTAAACTATTTTAAAATAATGTAATTGATAAAATATAAAGTTTATGTCAATGCAGACATGATTTGGTATTTATATGAATTTTGTTTATGGTAATATATAATGTATTATATAAAAAATAAGCATTATATAAATAAACTATAATAAATTTGAATAGCTTTAATAGTTTTAATAGTTTTGTTAGCTTGAAAATTAGTAAAGGTCAATAAAATTACTGAGGCTACATTTAGGTTAGTTGCTAGGTTCAGGCAAAGGGTTGGCCCTATGAGAAGAAACCTGCAAGACACGATATTTGAGCGCCTCACTTAACTTTATCATCTAAAGTTTTTAAATTTATATTTACGTTAGGACTCTTTACATTTGGCAGTGTAAATTTTAGTAGTAAATTATTCGTCGTAAACCAGTCTAGGACTTGCGCGAGTAAATCGTTAACAGCACATAAATTCGGTGCTTTTCAGTCTACTTTAAAAATAAGGGATTTGTCATCCACGAATAAAATAATTTCACACAAATCCTGAAACCATATTGATTTGTATGAAATAAATCATTTACACTAAAGTGGCTCTTTAATTGCTGTAATATAATTTTCCCAAATACTTTACTGATTGAAATTGGCCTAAAATTATTGGGGTCGCTTTGGTATCCAATTTTAAATTAAGGTAGTATTTTACTACATTTAATTAAGTTAAGAAAAATGCCCATATTCATTAAAATGCCCCGTTGATTATAGCAGCTAGGTGTGGCGCTATATTGACAATAATATTTTCAACAAATTTTACAGAGATAGGAATCCCTGAATTTAGCAGATATTTTTTAATTAAGTTACTTAAATACGTTTATTATATGATATGGATGTACACGTTCAAAACTGAATAGTATCTTACTCTTCTACGTTGTCGATAACCAAGTATTCTGCTCGAGCTGGGCAAGACCTTAGGGTACTAGTTGTATTTAAAGTTATTTTTGCGAAGTAGTTATTAAAGGTGTCGACTATTTCCAAATTATTTGAAATTATGTTATTATTTTCCACAATACAAATTATTAATTATATACATAATATAAACACAATTCTATAAAACTAACTTATACCTAAAATATTATAAAACAAATAAAAAAGAAGAAAACTAAAACCCTTTAATAGGCGTCATAGAATTCCTATTGTTATTATTTGTATTAAGTTCAAAGGTATTCATTGAAATTAAACTACTATATACGGATTTTATCGCGTTGTTTATTTAACACTCTATTACATAATTTAGAAACTGTTACACTACTATACTATACTATTAAACTTTGCTAATTTTAAGCTAATTGGATTGTTAGGGCTACCAAATCTATTTGTTTTTAAGTTTACACTTTCCCCGACGTTTCGGTTGCTTTTCAGCAGCCATGATCACGGGGAGACTAAGATGGTAGTTGTCTCAATGTTCCAGTGTAGTTATTTCAAAGTACCCGAACATAATTTAGTTATTGGTGTTCCATTCGCGTAAACAGAAGACAATATATATTCAAAGGTATTATCACGCACCTTGCTGCGTCCTGTTTCATTGTTATTAATATTCCAAGTAGTTTTGATTTTATTACTAGAATTTCGTATTTTAGTTTTTAGATAAAGGGACTTGGCAGTGGTACAAATCATTTTAAATAATTTTTAACATATTGAATAAAATTAGGATCGAAATTGAATGTTTTTCATATCATATAATTCAAATAATTTAGATCACAAAACATAATCTTATTATTCTTAGTAAAGGTCTTACATACGACTCATATACTTCGTCTGAGAAAGGATATCCTTCTATATTGAGAACCTTGATACTTACTTTATTATTAAATTTCTTTAAGCGATTAGAGGTCATTGGTCTACATGTGATCTTATTCTCTTTAAGCATTGTATTTACAGAAAAATCTACCCTTTGACCACAATGGTCAGATGTCGGTTCACTTAATATGGCCCGGCCGTATTTAGAAATTGAGTCACAAAATACATTATCTAAGCAGATAGCAGAATGTGATATAATCCTGGTTGGTTCCAAAAATAGATACTTTAATTAAATGACTCTAATGAACTAATTAGTTTCACAGAAAGAGCTGACTGCTCAAGGAAATTAATATTAAAATCACCACATACTACTATATCCTTTGAGTTTTAGTAATTAAAACTCAAACGATTTAAAATAAATGTATGAATGCCATACATATTATGTAAAACAATTATAATAGCATTTTCTGCATGGCACCCAAAATATACAATAAAGTACCAAATAAATTTAAGGACCTTAATGTTAACGTATTTAAACGTAATTTAAGAAATTTATTATTTATTGCATAAATGCTACTATAATATTAATGATCTCCTATGTGATAATCTTATATAATTTGTTTTCTTTGTTTTAATAATTGTCTATCATGATCTAATTTAATTTGGCATGTTCTTAATTATTGACTTATCTATTACTATTCTATTATTGGAAATGAATTATTAATTAATTAATTTTTATATTTATTGTACGGATTTGAATTAACCTATTTATAATATATCTCACTTCATTGTTAAGAGACGCTTAATTGACATGTTAATTATAATATTAGATCCAGCATAATTTTAAAATTCTTATTAAGCATATATGTACATTTGCATGTCTGACAAGACAGAGCATGTTGAGACAAAAAATACCTATCTGTAACACCTGATCGTACACATGTTGAGTCAAATAAATTTATCTTTAATAATAAGTTATAAATGTGTATGTGTATTGATAAAAATAAGCATTGTTTCTATGTAACAGGATATACATAATAATTTCTTAAGAAGTACATAAATGAAATACATTAAATTATACTTATTACGAATATAAACGACGGTACTCCAAGCGATTCATGGCCACAATTTTGTGCACGATTCGCTTGACCTGTTGTTGTTAAACATAATCTAAAGCGAAGGGTCTCGCTTTAACATCAGGATGGCCGAGCTGTTAGCAATTATAGGTAGAATATAATTATTATATAGAAATATTTAGTTAAATGTAGCAATGTAGAAGCATTATTTGAATATGTTTAATTGTATCCTTTATTTTCTGTTGGCAACACTGATTTTTCTCGACTGCCCCACTATGCTTGATAGTATAAAACTAACGCGCGGAACTATAACGGGCAGTCGTGCGTTGTGTGGCGATCGGATGAGTTTGAGAAGTAAAAGTATATTAAGTGGCGGATATTGCATTGAATTAAATCAGGTATGCATATTGTGTAACTATGTAAACTATTAATATAAAATATAATTATGTTACAATAATATTAAAGGAAATAAATACTTGAGAACTGATTCTGGAGTTTCCTTACAATAGGGTACCTTTTAAATAAGATTATCTTACGTTAACGCGAATGTTACGCATTGAAATGAAACTACTTTATACGGATGATATCGCGTTGTTTATTTTAAAAATACTATTATAACAACATTTCTGTACAATAGGTGCCTTTACCCTGTGATTACAATTAGATATTTATTCGTCGAGGTATGATCTAGTTTTGTCTGGATAACTGTTTAATGGAATCAGATCTCAAAAGTATTGATGACGCAATGCCAGTAATTATACACATACTACAGTTATTTTAACAGAGGGGATTGTAATCAATATGAATTGTCTAACAAACGCCTTAAATTATACCAAATAAATAAACATAAACATGTATTCAACTCAACTCAAACTGATGAGCGTGTAATGCAGTAGCCGGATATAAGCATTTATCAGTTGTATACAACTGCTTGCCTGATAATAAATAACAATAATAATAACAAATAGTTGGTAAGATCTGATCCAGATGTTAGAATATAACGTGGCAGGCGAGTTGAGACAGCGACAGCATATTCATACCAATGTAAAATCAGGCGTTTGGATTAAAATGACATCTGAACTTGCCTTACTAAAATGTAAGTTACTAAATTTCTATTAGAGACTCGTTTGAGATATTTAATCGAGCACTAGCATGCCTTTTTTATGTTTTGGTGAGCATAGGTACTCACCAAATGCAAGTGAAATTAGAGTTGTTCTTTAATGAAAAAACGCAAGAACATACAGCCTGCTGTCCTAATCTAGTAGAAGGAGGTCACGATTTAATTTTACCAACCTTGACTCGATGGTAGTCAATAACATCTTGTAAAGCAGTCTGTGCCAATAAGGTTATCAGTGCCATAAATGGATTAAACTCTGTTTGATGTCAAAAATAAACAATACAATAATATCAGCCCTGTATTAAACTGTCCCACTGCTGGGCACGGGCCTCTTCACATTGTGAAAAGGGTCAGGCCACGCTGGCCCGGTGCGTGTTGACAGACTTCACATATCTTCGATAACATTATGGTGAACTCTCAGATATGCCGGTTTCCTCATGATATTATCCTTCATCGTTAAAGCGAGCGATAATTAATTATTTAATACGCGTATAACTTCGAAAAGTCAGAGATGCGCGCCTTGGGATCGAACTCGAGACCTCTGTATGGCAGTCCAACGGTCTCCCACGAGGCTATCGTTGCTATAGAAATAAATATAATATAATATATGATTATTATAGAAATTCCCTCTTCGAAAACTTACCATAACTTGATATGCCTTGATAACGCAGCAGTAGTATATGCGACTGCAGTGTAAATAAACCTGTTGGTTGTATTGATACAAACTATATAATGGAGTATATTGCTCTTAAGTTATGATAACAGATATCCAGTACTTTATACATAACAATGACCTTCATAAAGATTAACTCACGCAGTGTTTCCTAAACCTCACACAGGGATCGATAAAGCCATTTACTCAAGCACCTCGTCCATAACATTCCCGATATTACAACATAAAATATCGCGGACGACGTTTCTTCACGTCTACGAAAATGTGTCTTAAGAAGGACGAAAATGAACATAAACCTTTTTCATAAGACAATTTTATGAAGTGTCGGACGTCGGTATTTAGGAGGACAGTGTCTGT
The DNA here is from genome assembly GCA_963675205.1 of Catocala nupta. Classification (NCBI taxonomy): domain Eukaryota; kingdom Metazoa; phylum Arthropoda; class Insecta; order Lepidoptera; family Erebidae; genus Catocala; species Catocala nupta. The sequence goes on from OY776104.1 coordinate 5,703,277, forward strand.
TTATCTCTAATATAGGTACGTCATTGTAGTTTTATGGATGTATATTAAAATAAAACTGCGGCTACGTGAAAAAGCTTTGTGACTGCAGTGCGGTATTTTCGTAGCAGGCTAAAAGCTTGCCTTGCTTAATAGAATTACTTATTATAATAATTTAGCCCGTCTGCTTTGGTAAACTCATTACCAAAATGTGACTGAAATTTAAAGAAGGCAGATATGTAGTATCTTTAACTTTAAAAACTGCATAGCTATTAAGTACGTATATATTGGCTTTCCTTTACGCCACTGATGGCATATTAAGCGAATTTGCTCTTACGCAAATGTACTAATATTACATATATAATGTGAAAGTTTATGAAGATACTATAACATTATATTTAATCAATGACATAATTAAATAATTAACATAATATATATACAAATTATTTATAAGAAAAATATAAACTGAAGAGAAAAATAAAACTGCAAAATAATAAGCGTCATAATATTCCTCCGCATCGTCGTCAATTGGCAACGTGCCCAGAAGACTGGCAGCATTGCCACGTTGAATGGCAATGCTTATTCTTTGTGCAAAGAAAATACCAGCCCTCTGGTCACGCGAAGCGTCGATGAGCCGCTTAGCTAGGTCTCTATAAACAGACCTAGCACTTGGACTCCATGGTCCAGCGTTTCGACACCAAACGGCTCAAATATGTACTAACCAATAAGGTTTTGAAATTTACGCCGTTTGAGCGTCTTCGCTGATGCAGCAGCAGCACCAGTACAACCCGCTGTGCTAGAAAGATGTGATGGCGCAAGGGTGTCAACACAAGTTGCGTCCCACACCAAAGGCCTACCCATTTTCCATGGCAGTAATGACATACCATCTGGTCTTTTGCCATCGTCGCGTACCAAGCCGTGAGGTTCAAGCTGAGCCGGGACGCCAGCGGTGACAAGAGCTCGACGGAGTATGTTATTCAGGTTGGCGTGTCGTGATATACGACCAGCACTCCTGCTGCATGATAGGCCATGGTGACCAAGACTGTCGACTGCTTCTCCACAAAGACATCGATGCGGAGAAATACAAGAAAGATACTTGTGTGTTTAGAGTTCTAATTTTTAATTAATCGAGTATACGCGAAGACAGTTTAACGGATACGGAAACAGATCATGTCTAGGATTTACACTTGGGATTTACGCAGACGAAGCCGCGGGCAGAAGCTAGCATTTTATACACGCGTGGTCTTCAGATTAGTACCGCTTTTAAATTAGTCTGATCGCCTTGATATTAGTTGCTAGGTTTATATTAATATGTATATTAAATACTAATACATATATATTTATTTTAATCACATAAAGGTTACAGTTTACACGTGTGCGATAATAACTGCCTTTATCGAGAACTATATCGCGCTACAAATCTAGTTAAATTACAAGATCACAGTTACAATATTCAGAGGTGGCAAAATGTTATTGGTTTGGGGTTTTTTCGGCTTGCAATAAGCAGCAGAGCGATAGCTAAAATATTAGTAGCAGAGTTGCAAATTACTACTTATATTTTAGATATATCTATATAATAATAATATCAGCCCTGTATTAAACTGTCCCACTGCTGGGCACGGGTCTCTTCTCAGTGTAATAAGGGTTAGGCCATAGTCTACCGCGGGCCCATTGCGGGTTGGCAGACTTCACATATCTTCGAGAACAATTTGGAGAACTCTCAGACATGCCGGTTTCTCACGATGTTTACCTTCACCGTTAAAGCAAGCGATAATTAAGTAATATGCACATAACTTCGAAAAGTCAGAGATACGCGCCTTGGGATCGAACTCGAGACCTATGCGTGGCAGTCTAATGGTCTCCTACTAGGCTATCGCTGTTAGAAATATAATAATAATAATATTCTATCACATACACACAACACCATCTAGCCCAAACTAAACAGAGCTTGTACTATGGGTACTATACAATAGATAAACATATTATATATATATACTTTATTTTTGTAAATACATACATATTATACATAGAAACACCCAGACCAAGACAAACATTCATGTTTATGCACACAAATGTTTGAGTTGTGCGGGAATCGAAACCGCGACCTCAGACGTGGTAGTCGGTTACACTAACCTCTACGCCATCGAGGCCAACAATGTACAATGTTGAAACCTTTCGAAGTTAAAAGAGTCACCAAGAATACAATATACAATTTGACTTCACAGATGGCATGGTGGTTTAATTGGTCCCCTCGTCGTTGTGTTGTGGGGCCGAATCCCACATGGAACAAACAATTGTGTGATCTACAAATAGTTATGCCGAGTCTGGGTGTACTTTGAGTCCGTTATTTGAATGTTTGTAAATCCCTCGCGACACAGAAATTATTGCTCGGGCGGGAGCTGTGTTTTATAAAAATCTAATTCAGTTTTTCGGAACCCCTTCAGTTAGGAAAGAGTTCGTTGGTTTAACTGAAGGACTGGTTGAACTTCTAAATCGCAAGTTCGACGCATAATTTTAATCAGATCGCATGCAGAGTAGTATTTGCTAAACACTTGACTCTGTGCAGAGGACTCCGAGACCAAGTGGAGCTTAAAGTGTTCAAACAAAGCTGGCTGAATAGAAAACGTATAACCATAACTATTGTGGTCAAATCGTTCTTATCGCATCACTGACGTATTATACTACACTACTGATATATTATAGTTTACGCTTATCTTTGGGAACTCAAAGTAACTTCTGAACCCTAAATGGCTCTTCCAAAGTCGTAAACTTCCGATCATAAAGACGAAGTTCTGTTGACCGCTCATTTGTAGTCCTAGTGTACAAACGAGCTAGCCATCGCTAAATTCTGTGCTGCTAAATTTCGCTCGTGGCATCGCTCGCGTAGATATAGGTTATGTAACAATCTTGATAATCCATTTGTTAAGTACAATTTTTTGTTTTTCTTTTCTTTTATAACTAAATGTGCTTAAGCTGTCATATAATCAAGCTGTAAACTAATTGTGGATGCTTGTTATTGGAATTTATTGATTGTATTTATATAAGTACTGTATGTATGTAGCTGTAAGTTCAACTAAAAAACTAAAAAAATAAATAAAAGAAAAATCGATTCCGAGAAATCATGGATAGCAGTCGCGTGCTCCATATACATATTCTTATAATGAATTTTGTTTCCTTTTAATTCTTGACTTATTCCATCAACAAATTTTACATATCCCCCACCTTTTTTCAGACGAAGCAATTAGACGAATTTACTAGGAAAGCAATATTTGCTAAAGATGGAAAGCTCTGAGAATATGATGTTACAGCTTATACTCAGAGGTATTCTGTGAATCAGGACTGTAATGGTCGTAAATTAAACGATATAATAAAATAGACTTGCTTACTATATGAATGGTAAAAGCTTTGCGTGCTAGGATCGTAGCATGATAACCTTCTGCAATAAACAGCTTATCTAATTAAACTATGTATAAATCGGGTTGGTAGTCCCAAAGAATAGCCGTTACAGATCTATAAAACTTTAGTACTGAAATTAAATTTAAAATAAAATACTTTATACGGTTTTAGTTGCGTTGTTTATATTAAAATTGTTTGAAAGATTTAAAAGATTGTGAAATTAAGAATGAATGAGTTACTTGTCAAATGTCTACTTTATGCCGACGACCAAGTAATACTTGCGTCATCGGCGGCAGAGTTGCAGGCGATGGTAACTATTATGCATGGTGCTTTTGAGAGTAAAGGAATGAAAATGAATGTAAGCAAGACGAAAGTAATGGTATTTGAAAGGGAGGAGTGCATGACGATGTGCAATATTATGATTGATGTAGAACAAGTGCAGCAAGTGAAAGAGTTTGTGTATCTGGGTACTTTGTTTACAAGGGATGGTACACATGAGGGAGATATTGAAAGAAGAACGATTGCTGGCAATAAAGTGAATGGCGCTCTGTGCGCTTTTATGAACAGTCGAAATGTATCCGAAAAGGCACGTTTGGCTGTTCATAAAGGACTATTAGTATCTACACTTATGCATGGTAGTGAAAGTTGGGTATGGCAAAAGAAGCATGAGAGCAGAATAAATGCTGTAGAAATGAGAGCGCTGAGAAATATATGTGGTGTGACTTTGAAAGATAGAATAAGGAATAGTGTGATTAGAGAGAGATGCGGCATAAAAGTGGATATAGTAACGAGAATAGAAAAGGGTATGTTAAGTTGGTTTGGGCATGTAGAAAGAATGGACGAGAACAGACTGACTAAGAAAGTTTATAAGGCTAGTGTGAATGGAACAGTCGCAAGGGGAAGACCTAGGCGAACGTTTCTTGATCAGATCGGAGACGTTCTGGATAAAGGCCAGGTTAAGAGCACCTTAAACCGGCGAGCGTGTATGAGGAATGTTATGAAAGTGAATGAAGCCAGAGAAGTGTGTCAGGATCGTAGCAAATGGAAATCCGTAGTCTCTGCCGCAGAGGGTGCGTGCGCTCTGTGAAACAGGCGTGAATTTATGTTTGTATGTATGTATATTAAAAGTAATGTAGTAACATAATTTTGAATCAAACTTTAAGCTATCTAAATTAATAAACTATTTATACTTACCCCGACGAGATTTAGATTTACACTTTCCCGATGTTTCGGGTGCTTTACAGCAGCCATGATCACGGGGAGGCTGACTTTTAGTGTAGATAAATATCTTCGTTACCTTGATAACTTACCCGCCGTCACACTTCCCGATATAACAAATCAAATTTCCTCTCCCTAGAAAAGTAAAGTGAGCTCTTAGGGGAAAACGAAAATATTTCCAACCGATTGGACCTTAAAAGGAAAAAAGGTAATTTTGCCGTGACAGGGGTTCATGCTTCAGGGTAAATTGGGGTATTTTCACATTACGACACGATATCGCTGCCACAAATGTTGTGGTTCTACGGTAGTATAATTGCCAGAGGTGTTGCAATGAAGGGGAACCTACTACTTTTTGGGGTTGGTAATAACCTTGTATTACAAAATTGCACATACGATGGTAAATTTATGCGTCGTGCGAGCGAGAGTAGTAGGTACTGTCCCACTCACCTTTAACTCTTTGACCACCACGTCAAAAAGGCAAAATCGTGCTCTCGGCGCGAAGCTACAATTTCATCCTCTAATTTGTCATGTAGTCCGTGACCGTGGCGTGCTGGATACATTTTTCTTTGTCATGTAGACATGACTATTGCGGCCATAAGGTTAATTCCTATACCCTAAGGATGACAACGCGCGAGAGAAAATCAAGTATTGCAAGCAGATTAGGCTACAGCTATACGCTTGTTGCTTAGTAATATGAAAAAGAATCAAGAGTTAATAAAACCTTAGTGTGGACATTACATACATGTGATCAATTGAAAAACGCTCTTCCGCTGCCCCACAGCGTTGTGTTTTCTAGTTTTTGCCATATTGTTTTCACTCAATGATACTTATTATTTTAACTAATATTAGAAATGCGAATGTAAATTTGTTTGTTACGCTTTTATACCTTCACTACTCCACCGACAATCATGTCACTTAGCATACACGTTGTCGGGGATACGGAAAAGGATATAGTGTAACTTTTGTCCAGAAATATGTATTGTTACTAACCTAACCTAGCCTAAATACACTATCGAAGCTGCGGCCAAAATTTAGTATTTAATCATTTCTTTGATGTGACAAAGACGTCACTATGTTTTCCTCTTGATATTCCTCAGAAACTTGAAACGGATAAAAAGCTACAAACAAAGGAATTTTGTTTTTGAACTTATAGGATAACATTATTTATGGGGAAAGTTATATTTCAAACAAACTATAAGTTATAAATATATTTTCTCTTTGTTATTTCATAGTTGTATACCTGTCGCAGTAGTGCTTGGAAATATGTAGTTACTTATTACAAACGGCTCTTGAAGACGGTTAGCAAATTAAAACTATACTTCTTCTTCTTTCTTCTTTGAGCCAGTTGCACTCACTGACCGGTAAACGATTAGCGTGGTTAAGCAAAGTTAGGTGCGGTCAGTCTATAGGTGGGTGACCGCTTAGTGGTATTTCATCTGAGCGTCTCCGTGGTTCGGAAGGCACGTGAAAAGTTGGTCCTGGTTGTTGCCAAATTGACAGCAGTCGTTAAACCATGTCGGAGGCCTACGGGCGGCTTGAACAACTCTTGACAACAGGTTGGCCACTAACCACACGAAAAGAAGAAGAAGAAAACTATACTAATATAATATATAAAGCTGAAGAATTTGTTTGTTTTTTTATTTGAACGTGGTTATTTCTGGTATTATTTCGTCAGAGTTGACTTTTATCCGAATTATTTTCAAGTACATAACTTTTTAATATCTTGAGGTTAAACGGTTATATTAATAACTTGACGAAGGTTAATAGGCCCTATAACTTCACGCTACGAGCCGGAATACGGAGCGGATCAGTTATTATAAACGTGGATGAAACCGCCGCGCGCCGGAGAGAGCGAGTGTCATATAAATGTAAAAGTATTTCTGTCTGTTCGATACGTTTTCACGTATTGTCATTAATTTGAGCTTAACCAGTCAGTTTGTGACCACCAGTCATCAGTCGCCTTGAGACCACGGCCGGCGTAACCTGGTCGAAACGTCAAGCATAACAAAGGTAAACATGCATGATCGGCTTGCTTGAAGTTGTTCGAAAAAGCCAAACAGAGATGCGGGTAACAGCTATACGTAATAAATAAGCTATCCATACAAATAGCTTCCACAAAACTTTCTTCGATAGACTAGACAGTGAGTTTCGGTTTCATCAATGATAAATCATAGAAACAAGCGATACTGAACTATAAGATAAGATAAAAATGGGAATATATACCGTACTATTTAGTGGTATCTAAGCTTTGATTCTTTGCGTAAAACTATGTCAATAAGTAAAACCCTTTGTCGTTATATTAGTATAAAAAACTCACTACGAGCTTTAGGATGTAGCAAGGTTTTATCACCCATGTTATAGGGAACTGGCCTTCTGCCCTTAGCCGGAGTTCCAGACTACGTACTACAATTGAGAACTTCTTGTTAAACCAATTAACTGATCCAACAAAAAAGGCCGCTGAAAATAAACAGCCGCATTCACTAGCACTACGCCATAGAGGCAGTATTTGTTTTTTAACAGTTAATATAGTGAAACCTTCTTGTTTCATTTTTCATTTGCGTGGATGAGCTGGTCAAAACGTAGGCATAGTCGAGTAAAATTGAATATTAGATACTATTTTATATTCTGAACTAGTTGTTGCGCGTGGCTCCGTCTACGTGGTACCTATATCAATAAAAAGTAGCCTATGTCCTTCCCCAGGTTTTAAAGTATATCTGTACCAAATTTCATTTAAATCGGTCGAGTGGTTTAGCCGTGAAAAGGTAACAGAGAGACAGACAGAGTTACTTTCGAATTGATAATATTAGTAATAATTGAGCATTTTAGTAAAGCAATAATGCATTTTGATGTATATGACGTTCCGCTCATGATTCTAAGGTCGCTTGCAACGTCATGTCAAAACTTAACCTTGCGATGATAGGAGTTTCATTGCAACGTCCAATATATCGGAGCAATGCGTCAGCGAGGCTAAATTACGATTTAATTAATCTCGCAGCTTTAGTAATAATATATATTATAATTCTTTGCGCTTGTGTTTTACATTGAATCGCTAGGTTCCCGCGTTGGTTGGGTTGTCGCGTAGTGTAGTTTATGTTGTGCAATTTTATGTAAACAATATTTTGTTGCGTCCTGTATCATCGCTCCGCTGCAAACTGCAGTGCTATTCCGCTCACTGCTTCCGTACCTGCATTATCGGGGTGTAATAAAAAGAGGTACGCCAAGATGTCGACGAATTTTCATACAGAAAATACTATCTTGTGAAAGTAAGAAAGCGAACGATGAGCCTTTGGTCTGCACAGAACAATTAGTTTTTGTCAAATAAACATATTTTATCATATTTGCAATTTCATATTTTCAATTTTAATTTCTACTTATTAACCTTTATATTTTGTGCCTTTCCTTTCATTTTTAAGAAAAATAATTATAATGCACCTAACATAATTAACATAATATATACACAAATTATTTACAAGAAAAATATAAACTAAAGAGAAAAATAAAAATGCAAAATCAAAAAGCGTTATAATATTCCTCCGCATCGTCGTCAATTGGCAACGTGCTCAGAAGACTGGCAGCATTAACTTATTAACCTTATATTTTTTAATTTCCCTCACGATAAAGTAAGTAGGTAAATTCGACTGCATGTCCACAACCGCTACGCCGAGTGTTGTGAATTGGCGTCGCAAGCGGCCACAACGCTGCGATTCACGAATAGTAGTTCCGAGTACGGGCATTCTGTGCTTGAGTTAGTTAAATTTTCTAAATTCCCCTTTGCCACAGAAATTACTCCTAGTGCGGGAGTTTTCTAATTTTTACAGACTAATAATGATAATTATGGTATATTTATTAAAGATGTGTTTGTTTTTGTCCGCAGGTGTTGTTGCATGGTGGGGGTAAGGAGAAGGTGTCAAGATGGGAGACAGTTTCTTGCACCAGGGGGACATTGTCTCCCTGCACGCAGAGGGCACTGTATCAGGCTTCCTGAGTACCTTAGGGTGAGTATCTTGATACCTGTTCTTTTCGGTAAATATTTGTCAATGTTGCTTTTAATTTCATTTCTAGGTATATTACACAACTCAGTTGTCTTTGAAATTAAACTACTATATACGGATTTTATCGCGTTGTTTATTTAACACTCTGTTACATAATTTAGAAACTGTTACACTACTATACTATACTATTAAACTTTACTAATTTTAAGCTAATTAAATTATTAAAACTATCAAATCTATTTGTTTTTAAGTTTACACTTTCCCCGACGTTTCGGTTACTTTTCAGCAGCCATGGTCACGGGGAGACTAAGATGGTAGTTGTCTCAATGTTCCAGTGTAGTTATTTCAAAGTACCCGAACATAATTTAGTTATTGGTGTTTCTATTTACGTAGAATGAGCTCAGAGTATCATGAAGTCTAGCTGTGGTTTGTTTCTTCTTGGGTTTGACTATTTGAAGTACTGGATCCCAAGCTGGTGGTACATTCCAACCATCTTCTCTATTGAAATTTGGATGTTTTTTGATTTCAATAGCCTCGCGAAGCATCCTTGGTAGGAATCGGTGTTCTTTAGCGAGAATCTGTGGTTTGTCAAATCTCAGGTAGTGGTTGGTCCCCTGTTGTACATGTTCACACACAGCAGACTTCAACGAGCGTTTGTGTTTTACGTCAGCTATGTGTTCTTTTATGCGGGTGCCTATGCTTCTCTTGGTTTGACCAATGTATGAGAGTCCGCAGTCACAATCTATTTTATAGACCCCTGCAACCTTGTAAAGGTAATTGGCACTTGACGGATGGTAAAAATTGACTTATCTTCGTTGGCGGCTTGAAGTATGTGTTGATTGAAGCTCGCTTCAAGATGTAGCCAATCTTGTCAGTGACACCCCTTACATAAGGCAGTATAGCAGGCTGGCCCTCGACTGTGGCTGGCTTTTCTCGGGATCTGTGACAGCGGCGCGGCTGTTGGAGCTTGTTGTCTTGCAATACTTTCTTGACATGTTGAAGCTCGGCGTCGAGGTGTTTCTTGTCACAGATCCCGTGGGCTCTCTGAAACAAAGACATTCCCACGGTAGCTAACTGTTTAGGATGGTGGTGAGATTCACCGTTCAAGTACCTATTTGTATGGGTCTTTTTGCTATACACAGTGTGGCTCAAAGTATGATCAGGATTCCTGATGACAAGTACATCTAAGAATGCTAATGAATTATTTGCCTCTAATTCCATAGTAAATTGGATGTTGTTATTAATGGAATTAAGATGTTCTAGGAATACACTAACACTATCTGTTGGTAATATTGTAAATGTATAATCTACAAACCTCTTATAAATCCTGGGTGTGATGGGTGCAGTATGTAAAGCTCGAGCCTCGAAGTCCTCCATATATATGTCGGCAACAACAGGCGATACTGGGGAGCCCATTGCCACACCATCGACTTGTATGTAGAATTTATTGTCCCACAACAGATAGCCAGTTGTTAAGCAATGTTTAAGTAGTTCTGCATATTCCTCAGGCATATTGTACTCTATTAGCTTCCTTTTAGTTATTTCAATACAGTCATGTACAGGTATGCATGTAAATAATGACTGTACATCAAAACTAACCATTGTTTCATTGTTAGTGAGACATAGGTGTTTAATCTCACTCACAAAATGGTATGAATCCTTTACATATGCTATCGAGTTGCCTCTGAGTGGTGAGAGTATCTTCGCTACATACTGAGCCAGTCTGTAAGTTGGTGTGTCGAGCTGACTCACAATAGGACGTAGGGGAGCGTTTTCTTTGTGTATTTTTGGTAACCTATACAGCTTTGGAGGTTTTACGCAAGCTGGTATTAATTGTTTAACGTCTAGATCTAGTCTTTCGGAGTATTTATGTATGATGTCTTTAGTTTTGTTCAAATAAACAACGCGATAAAATCCGTATATAGTAGTTTAATTTCAATGAATAACATTCGCGTAAACAGAAGACAATATTATGTAACTCAGTTTTCTTTTTCTTGTTGCATAAAATAAACAGCCTAAAAGAATTATCGTGCTTGTACACAACGATAGCTACTCGCCCTTGGTATATATGGTATGGTAACTATAGAATGAATCATACAAGTCGGCCTCGATGGCGTAGGCGGTGGTTAATGTAACCGACTGCCACGCCTGAGGTCGCGGGTTTGATTCCCGCACAAGCCAAACATATTTTGTGTGCATAAACATGGACATTTGTCTTGTTCTGGGTGTATCTATTTATAACATGTATGTATTTACAAAAAACAATGTATATATGTATGTTTATCCAGTGTCTAGTACCCATAGTACAAGCTCTGCTTAGTTTGGGCTAGACGGTGTTGTGTGTATGTGGTAGAATATTATTATTATTATCTTTATTTCAATTTTTTCTAATTATTACATTTTTAAATATAAATATAAAAACTATACATATTTAAAAATATAAAAACTGAAATGACCCACCGACATCGGGAACCAGGTCCAAGCTGCTGGTGGTTAGGGCCCCAAAGAGAGGAATCTCCTCACAATACGCGCCGTGTCGAGTAGAACTGCCTTTTGGATCAAGGACTTGATCCAGTCATCTAACGCGAGCCTCTGCAGGTGGTGGTCGAGGCTTTTAGGTATTAAACCATTGACTGTAATGACTATCGGCACAATGATCGCCGAGTCCACACGCCACATGTCGACAATCTCGTGAGCTAGGTTCAAGTATTTCAACTCTTTTTCTTTTTCAGCTTTCACGAAATTCCCGTCATGTGGAATGGTGACATCGATGATCATTGCTCGGCGTTCCAATCGGTCTATCAGCACAATATCTGGCTTGTTCGCCACAATTGTCCTATCAGTGCTGATAGACCGATCCCAGTACAAAGTAGCACGACCGTTTTCGAGAACTGGATCGGGCACATACCTGTAATACGGCACTTCAGATTCCACTAGGTCATACTTCAAGGCAAGTTGCTGATGGACAATCCTGGCTACTTGGTTGTGTCTATGCAAATACTCTCCATTGGCAAGACGAGCTAAAGAAGCGCTCCTGCAACGCCCGTTTCATACCGTCCTCAGTGATACTTAATGCCTGTGACATACCCAGTTTCATTTGCAGAGAGAGATCTAAGTCTAGTGAAATCTGAAAATTCAATGCCATCAGATTCCAAAACCCTGCCTCGCTTTACATACATAACTGCACATTTGTCAACACCAAACCCCATCCTGATGGAGTTACTGAAGTTTTCAGTTACCTTAAGTAACGCTGTCAGTTGGGGTCTGGTGGAGGCAAATAGTTTTAAGTCATCCATGTAAAGAAGGTGAGATATAACTTGACCATCTCTCCGCAGTCGATAGCCTAGCCTTGAACTCTTAAGTAAAGTACTAAGAGGGTTCAGTGCTAGACAGAAACATAAGGGACTCAAACTGTCGCCCTGGAATATACCTCGCTTGATCTTGAGAGATACACCGCTTTCCCCTATCTGGCGACATCCTGGATAGCGTAAATCCGTTCTCCATTGCCTCATACATGACTTCAAGAAAGTGCAAAGAGTTGCATCAACTTTATACAACTCCAGCACCCTCAAGAGCCATGTATGTGGTACAGAGTCATAGGCCTTCTTATAATCTATCCAGCATGTCGCAAGATCTTTACTAAGGCGGTGTACTTGTTGACTGATGGTCATGTCAATATGTTATTATTACTTTCGCGGTAGGCACGCGTCGATCATTATTGATTATGAAGCTTACAACTTGGTAAGTTTCTTAATGTGCGTATACGTTGTGCTCAAGACCCTTAGGTCAATACCGAGATTCCAACTGTATCCTAGGATTTTGCACAGCCCGTCTGCAGAAATACCCCCCAATCCAACAAAAGTGTATTGTACTTGTTTTGGTTATCTTGAGATAAGGATGAAACACGAAAGTAATGGTATTTGAATAGGAGGAGTGCATGACGATGTGGAATATCATGATTGATGGAGAACAAGTGGGGCAAGTGAAAGAATTTGTATATTTGGGTACTTTGTTTACAAGGGATGGTATACATGATGGTGATATTGAAAGGAGAATGATTGCTGGCAATAAAGTGAATGGCGCTCTACGCGCTTTTATGAACAGTCGAAATGTATCCGAAAAGGCGCGCTTAGCACTTCAGAGAGGACTATAAGTGCCTACACTTTTGCTTGGAAGTGAAAGTTGGGTATGGCAAAAGAAGCATGAGAGCAAAATAAATGCTGTAGAAATGAGAGCGCTGAGAAACATATGTGGTGTGACTCTGAAAGATAGAATAAGGAATAGTGTGATTAGAAAGAGATGCGGTATGAAAGTGGATATAGTGACGAGAATAGAAAAGGGTATGTTAAGCTGGTTTGAGCATGTAGAAAGAATGGACAAGAAAAGACTGACTAAGAAAGTTTATATGGTTAGTCTAAATGGAACAGTCGCAAGGGAAAGACTTAGGTGAACGTTTCTTAATCAGATCGGAGACGTTATAGATAAAGGCCAGGTTAAGGGCACTTTAAACCGGTGAGCGTATATGAGGAATGTTATGAAAGTGAATGAAGCCAGAGAAGTGTGTCAGGATCGTAGCAAACGGAAAACCGTTGTCTCTGCCTATCCCTCTGGGAAACAGGCGTGAATCTATGTATGTATATATTATTAAAAGAAAACTACGGCTACGGGAAAAGCTTTTAGCCTGCAGTGCGGTATTTTCGTAGCAGGCTAAAAGCTTGCCTTGCTTTCTAGAATGACTTATTATATTTAATTTAGAACGTCTGCTTTGGTGAGCTCATTACCAAAATGTCACTAAAATTTGAAGAAAGCAGGGATCTAATAAATAAATATTTTTATTAACAGAAAAGAGTTAATCGTATTCAAAGCTTGTGAACTAAAGCTTGGTTGTGTGTATGTACTTCCCTTTATATACTTTTTCAAAATCGCATTGCTATTAAGTGTATATTGGCTTTCCTTTACGCCACTGATTGCATATTAAGCAAATTTGCTCTTCACGCAAATTCCAAACAGGTGTATGTATGTATGAGATAAGGATGCAAGCACAACACCTTCTTAAAGGCCTATTAAGAAATAGGATCGGCAATGTACCAGTGAACTCTGGATGATAATCGTTCATGTAGGGCAGGTCCAATCTTACATGCAAAATACCTATTCACTTAGATTCGATGGCTTTTCTTATTACACATTCAAATATAAATATAAATAAATATAAATATTCTACCACATACACACAACACCATCTAGCCCAAACTAAGCAGAGCTTGTACTATGGGTACTAGACAATGGATAAATATACATGTATACTTTTTTTTTTGTAAATACATACATATTATACATAGAAACACCCAGACCAAGACAAACATCCATGTTCATGCACACAAATGTTTGACTTGTGCGGGAATCGAACCCGCGACCTCAGGCGTAGCAGTCGGTTACACTAACCACTACGCTACGAATTTATTTGTAACATTATTAAAATTACTAACATGTTATCAAGCCGCTATATCGGTGAAGGTGTAGGCGCTTGATAAATACCCCCTTTTTACCTACGTCATAGGGGATGTGCCCATTAACCTCTACCTAGTACATTACCTTGCTGCTATTGAGATTTCGCTTATTGAATAGCCAAATACAAATGCCCTGCTTAGAACCTCTGAGCAAACAACAAAATTAATCCAAAAGAAACATTATACAAAATTAACTTGTTAATCCAATTTCCTAACGGCATAAATAGGACATCTAAAATGCTCAGAGAAGGGCAGCCATCAGAAAGTTTATGTTCGTGAATAATTCAGTAGCTACTCTTGAACTACTTAAACAACTACTGTTAAATACAAGGCCAAAATTTTGGGCGATAGTCATAAGACATTTTATTTTACGACTGTCTTTTAATAAAGTACCTATGTGGCATGAGTTTGCTCATATTCGTACATGATTATTTATTTAATTTAAAATTAAATTAATAACTAGTTAAACTCGGCCATGCTCCACTGTAGCTCAGTCTAAAATTATTAATTCAACATTCCCATGGGAATTTCGGGATGAAAAGCAGAACTTGCAATGTTGTGTAAAAATTTAAAGTCACACACAATACACTACGGATAGAGTTTTGCGAACACAAACATACAGCAACTGAATTTGTTATACCTACTAATATTATAAAGAAAAAAAAATTGTCTTCTGTTTACGCGAATGTTATTCATTGAAATTAAACTACTATATACGGATTTTATCGCGTTGTTTATTAATCACTGTATTACATAATTTTGAAACTATTACACTACTACTACTATTGAATTTTACTAATTTTTAAGCTAATAAAATTATTTAAACTGTTCAATCTATTTATATTTAGGTTTACACTAAACCTTACTACTATTTATATTTAGGTTTAGTGTAAACCTAAATATAAATAGATTTAACAGTTTAAATAATTTTATTAGCTTAAAAATTAGTAAAATTCAATAGTAGTAGTAGTGTAATAGTTTCAAAATTATGTAATACAGTGATTAATAAACAACGTGATAAAATACGTATATAGTAGTTTAATTACAAAGAAAAATAAAATTGTTTGTAATAAATTAAATCAAAAACTACTAAACCGTTTTCAATAATTATATCACCATTAGAAAGCTTCTTTATCCAGGAGAACAACACGTTGCTAATACGGTAGCGGAGCAGTTATCATAAACGTCGGTGCAACCGCGGAGGACAGCTAGTTCCATATAAAGATTAAAGATACAACACAATTTTACTATCATCTCGTAAAACTTCAAACACACTGAAAATAAAGTCTTCCATTCGTCCACAAAGACAATTAAGCATTGCTTACAAGAGGGCATTAAGCGCAGATGGTATTCGAGGAACAGGCGAGCAGACTTACACAACAATACAGCACGGAGACTCAACAAACAATCTATATCTATATACATTATGAGTACGTTCGATTTGCAGGTCAGGTCAAGTGTTGTTTGGCAGATATTGTATTCTACGACTGTACTAGAGACTGCCTCGATGATCCCTTGGCGTAATTGTGCTTACGTTTGCGACCAACCATGAGATCTTGGACCAATTGAGGCTTCAGGTCAAGTGTTATCGATTTCTTCTTTTGATAACTTTGGTAGCCAATGTTAGGAGTACCCTAAACTGCATTAAGAATATAATGATACAGATCGGGAGGGATATACGGGAATCGTAGCAAGTGGAAATTTGTAGAATCTGTCGACCTCTCCGAGAACATACAAAACGTGAGTCTATACTTCTTGTAACAGAAAAGTGTGGTACTGTTTAAAGACCGTATTTTACATACATATATGTAATAAATAGAAATGTGCTCTACCCCTGGATAAAAAAAATAAGTTAATTTTATCAAAATTTTATTTATCATTTAAACGTCGAAAGATGTAAGGCATCCCTTACATCTATAACTATACCCTTATAATCACATTTCATTTAGTCACTACTCCACATACATATGTAACCATAGTTACGAAGAATTCTACGACATTAGCCGAACCGAACAATGCCGAAATACTACGAACGCGATTCGACTGCTTATGTCAAATGCATGGTTGTGTGCGTGTAGTGTATTTTCATTGATTTAATGTATTTTTAATACATATTTTATAAAAATATTAGGATTCATCACTCCTTCTCCATATCAACTTTAACTGTGCCAAATTTCACACTCCTCCGACCGCGCAATTTTCGTAAAAAGGGGAACTAAGTTTTTGCTTCACGTATTAATATATAGATGTATTATTATGACCCATAATTTAGCATTTTTAATTTAGCGTAGCCAAATTTTCATAATTTAAATTTATTATAAATATAATTTACGTCATCGAATCGATTTGAAAGTTTAATGACGTCAATCTTTTATTTAAAATCTGTCATATAATGTAAAAATACAAATAAGGTGTCTATGCACGTCATTCCTGTAGCCATGTATTAATTAATTATGTTAAGCTGATCATGCAGTCTAATGACTTACACTTGACTACCAATGCTAAGTTCACCTCGGCATTGGTAGTCAAGTGTAGGTCATAGGTTGTATAGAGAGTATGGTTACAAATTAAATTGATACAAATTGCTTAATGCGAGTTTGTTTTACGTTAACGCGATCGACACGTTAATGTGTCCTGAGTGCCGAGTGTGAATTTGTTTTACGTTAACGCGATCGACACGTTTATGACGTTCGGCGCTTTGATTGGCCCGCGCCAAGCTCTTAACCAATCAGAGAGCCAAGAGCGGTTACCGTTTCGATCGCGTTAACGTAAAAACAACTCGCACTCGGCACTCAGCACTCTGATAGGCCAGCTCCAAACTCAGAATTAAACAGAGAGCCAGACGCGGTAAACGTTTCAATCGCGTTAACGTAAAAACAACTCGCACTAGGCACCTAGATTGCCAAACAATATGCAAAAAACAGATACAATTGCAAAAAAGACTGCGTTATACAGGGTGTCCGGTAATTAATGGATAACCTTGAAATGTCTTATAGTAGAACTGAAGGCGGTTTAGAAAAATGAAAAAAAAATTTAAAATGAATATAAATATATTAAAAAGTGCTAGCTATATAAGCATAGCATACTTTTGACTGTCTATCTATTAGCATAAAGAGTTAGTTTTATTATTTAGTGTTTAATAATAAAACAACAAAAATCCGATGTTTTTCAACATTCACATTTATGGTCGTAGTATTATAAGAAAGTTATACATGTAATTAAAAAAACACATATCTCAGGTAGTTGTTAGGATAAATTTTTGGCATATTTTTTTCTGAACGGCCCTCAGTTCCACTTTAAGACATTTTCAGGTTATCCATTAATTACCGGACACCGTGTATATAGTGATATTGGTTCAAGTACTGAGTTAAATTTATGGCTGCACGCATGGCTTTACAAGCGCTCGCCTCGCCGCTGCCGCCGCTGTCAAGTATTATGGGTCCCACACGGGATAATTCTTAATGTAATCCATAAAATATGGTCTTAGTCTGAATGTACTTTAAAGTCCGTTTTTATGTGTTTGTAAAGTCTCCCACAACAAGGCATGGTCGCCAGTGCGGAAGACTTCTTTAGAAAATAGAGCTGGTGCAATAGCGGTAGCTGTCGCCAAGGTCTCGTGCTAACAGCACAGTGCCTCAAAAGCTTAATAACCATTGGGGCTCTTAAGAACACATCAAGTTTCTATATTTACTGTGACAAAAGTACTTCAGCAGTTCGGTTGCTCTCATATAAGAATTTTCTTAAACCTGGGCCTGCAGTCTCGACATAGATAGCTATTCGATAGGAATCTACCGATCGATAAATATTAACGAAAAACTGAGCTTGCCGTAACGACATTTGCATCAAATGCAAGTCTCTACTGACAAGAAAGAGTGCAAACTCATAAGTTACGCCGTCGCTATGTTATCGAAAAACCTCATTCATAGGAGAGTGTTTTATATTACAAATGATACCCATTGAAAATAGTCCCGAATTTTAAGGTAAGTAGATAAAAACGTATTTTATTATAAATTATGAATAACACATAAAGTATTTATAACTATATTCAACATTACACTTTGCATTAATATCATATTATTTATAGCTTTAAAATGCAAAATATCTTGCATTTATGTAATTATAGAACGGGACAAAGTAGTTTAATTCCTTGCAACACGAAGTGCTGTTGACATTATGGACACATACGTTTTGACAATCTAAGTTGTTCTGTATTTTTTGAGCTTAACCAAGGTCACTTGTCTAATTACACGGCTGACAAATTTTTGGCTCATGTTGCAACCCCACTGTAGGCAATGGGAAGTTGATAGCACCCAGCAGCGTAAAATCGGAGGGCAGTTAGAATCTGTAAAAAAGAAAATGCAACAAAAGTTGGCACACCATATAAACCTTGAGGTTACCAGAGTCTCGGTGCTTCCTATGTATGACGCACAGACTACTGAGAACAGTAAATAGTCTGTACCTCATACATAGGAGGCTAGGCAGTACACAATATAAAACCATGATTATATTCTAAGTAGCCTATTATTAATATGTAGAGCTCATTATTGGTACCTACTTACTTGGGATTCCGTGGTTAGTCCGTGGAGCCGTTGTCTTTCAAGACATGGTCGCAAGTCATTTATGAGCTCTATTAAAATCTGTTTATTGACTCTGTAGAGCCTTCGAAATTCATCATCTTCCATAAGTAGCGGATTTTGTTCATTTCGCCGATTCCTTGCGATTTGCCGAGGTCTCATTTCGAGTCGATGTTCAAGTACCATCAAGTCCCACGCTAAATAAGCTTCCGCCATAATTTCTTCACATACAAACCAATTTAGTAAAGTTTCCAATTCATATATATAATAAATACCGTATGTATTCTATCGATTATCTTATAACGACTATAACGAGCTGTCAAATTTACCCGCAACTTTTATCGTTAAAATCGTAAAGTTAACCGACAAATCGTTATGTAACCGATGTCTATCGATAGTTGGGTTAGTAGAGACTACAAAAAATAGATAAAATCTGATCGCTACGACATAACGACAAAAATCGATCGCAAAGCCATCGTTATCTATGTCGAGACTGCAGGCCCTGGGTATTCTTGCAGGTGTACTACTTGGCCCAGGCACAGTACATGTATTAAGATGTGCATGTGATACACATCTTAATACATGTAACCTGCAAGGTATATACAAGCGAGATGCTATATTATCTTATAAACGGTCGCCAGATAAATTAAAAGCCGATGCCAATGCATTTAGGCTTAAAAAAATCTTCTTTCTTCTTTTCGTGTGGTTAGTGGCCAACGAGTCAAGAGTTGTTCAAGCCGCCCGTAGGCGTCTGAAATGTCTTAACGACTGCTGTCAATTTGGCAACAACCGGGACCGACTTTTTACGTGCCCGCCGAAACACGGAGACGCTCAGATGAAATACCACTAAGCGGTCACCCATCTATAGACTGAACACACACAACGTTGCTTAATGTCGCTAATCGTTTACCGATCAGTGAGTGCTTACTTAGCTGGCTCAGTGACCCAAAGTGCATCTTGGCCTCTGACCTAAAGTACGCCATTTTTATTTTCTGACATTTCAGATAAATAAGTACACGGTGTAAAATAAACATGTATGTCCTGGTTCCTAAACTAGAGTGTGCTGTGTTTCAGAAAGTACTGAATACCGATAAAACTTCCAATCACCTTTAAAGAACTAAACGCCTGTGGCTGCAGCTGATAACATCTAAAGTTTCAACTCCTAAAACACCGAGTGGTTTTTATATTTATCTTCGTATACGAGTTTCTCGACTGTGTAGGGTATGTTCGAAACTTTGCTAAGCTTGTCGAACCTTGCGATTACAAATTTGTTCGTGTAGTATACAATAAATTGCAAGTAAACAAAGAAGCAGCAATATTGTCAACTTAATTTTACTTTCAAAGATAACATGCGGCGGCGGTCATGAGATTGTGTTCCCAAAGATGAAAGGAAATTCTTTCAGTTACCCTTTTCGCGGTTTATCTAGAGTCGGGTCTTCACGTAACAACGCCAGAATGTTTTGTCATAGTTAAGCGTAAACTTATTTATTTATTAATATTGTTCACACACTGACTGAACACTTAGCCATCAAAAGCGTTCAATTAAGATATATTTAACATTATTGATTCATGTTTATGAAATTTGGTAATACGTCGGCATTTTAGACACATTTAGACATTTAATAAGAATTATGCACGTAAGTGGTTTAAGTGGTCAACTAACACTACGCCGAATGTTGTAGGTTCGATACCCACACGGGATAAAAATTTGTGATCCATAAATAGTTGTTCCAAGTCTGGGTGTTCTTTGTGTCCTTTGTTTGAATGTTTGTAAGTCTACTGCGATACATGAATGAATCCAAGTGTGGGAGATTCCTATAATAAAAGACAAGGACCTATAGCTCCCACTCAACCTTGGATTCTCGTTTTCATATAACTGGCCCATCTACCACTTACTCGTTATGAAAAGTGTAGTAAGGAGGGTAGCAAAAGTTTTGTAACAGCAATATTATAAATAATATGTAACAAGCTGACTTGTAACCTGCCGGTGTAACCTGGTCGAAACGTCAAGCATATAAAAGGTAAACATTATGCATGATCGCGTTAATACCCGTTACATATTATATATACATATATCATGCAACGCGAAAGTTTAAAAGTTACAACATTAAATTTACAATACTATATTTAGTAAATCGCCCGTTACTCCGAGTTCCCTCTCAACCACTTATTCATGAGTTAACCGCCGTTAGCGTATGTAAACCGCACTGCACTAATCAATCGAACTGTACTGAACAGTTTGCATTTAGTTATGAACTATTCAGCTGACGTTTTCAATTTTCTAATAGTCAAACTGTGTTAAGCAAATGCAGAAACTGTTGAACTAGATGATTAATACGATATTTGCATTGTTGTTATTGTATAAAACATTCATATATTTTAAACAATGTCGATATCGGCGTCTATGTTTCTTGTCTTATTTATATATCTAAAGAAAAGTAGTTGCTTTGTAATAAAGTTATCAAAAGTCCTATGTTAATGCGCTTCTACGGCTTACGTTGGGTAAATGGCATGATTTATTAAATAACGTATTTAACTGCTGTAAGTCTAAAAATACACATACAAAAACGTCCGCCATGGTATATATCTACGAGTATAGCCTAAGGTTTACTCATAAAAAACATTTCTTTAAGTATCTATAAAAATTATAGCTTGTTTAAGAAACTTAGTTGACTAATATAGAGTTAATCCTTATGTCGTAAAATAGGTAGATATAATTTTTTTAGACCATTCAGTCCAGCCCATTTAAAGTACTATCGACTTGAGCGACGGTTGACCATTTCAGAAAAATGTGCGCTTACTCATGTTCATTTTAAGTGACTCCGCCCTTAACTTCGCTTTAGAAATGTAAAGTGTAAAAAAAACTCAAACAAAATAAAGGGGTGTGTTGGCCTGCTATGCGATTTTAACCTTAGGAGTGGTCAACCGTCGCTCAAGTCGACATTAAATTTTTCTGACTACTTGACTATCTCGGTGCCTTAGCGTTTGTGAACGTGTCTCAGATTTGATTTCCGGGTCGGACAAACTGTCCGGTAGACACTAATAGGCTCGCCCACTATTACGTGGGGGAAAAAGCCGGTAAAATATGCCTGTAAAACACATTTACCTATATTTACGAAGGCATAGATGCTTATATGTAAAATGATTTTTTACATCATATAACTTAAATAAATATTTTAGAAGATATCGCAGATCACAAATCAAACGCAATATAAATAATTAGTTGTTTGCGTGACGAGATTTGTGAAGCTTTGTGATACCGAGGCGGTTTCCCTGTAGAATATCATTACTAAGATAACCCTATATTAGCTTTGTCGAAATAGTGACTATTACACGGTACACCACATGATTATGAACTCTCCGCCTACTACTTATTTTCATTTACTCCTTTGGATAAACTGGTTACGCTTAAGAGAGAGTCCAGAGGTCCAGTTTAAAGACTCATGTAATACGGGCACGGGGCGTATATTGCTAACTAAAAGAGCGTTAGATGCTATGAAACGCATATGACTTAACGTCTTTTTAGCTAGCGGACGGCACTGTTTTAAAGCGCGTTAGGGAGTGCATAGCGTCGTCCTATTCACGCGAATGCAACCATCATGCTTTAAGAGGTCGCAGTACGGCTCTGAGCCATAGTTCTGTATTCATACTCATTCGGCAGCAAAATATATGTAACATAATAATATTACACTGAGAAGAGCCCCGTGTCCAGTAGTGGGACAGTTTAATACAGGGCTGTTATTATTATTATATAAGCCATGTGTATACACTGTCCCAATGCTGGACACGGGACTCTTCTCAATGTGAAGGGTAAGGCTATGGTTCTCCATGCCGCTTAGCAGACTTCACTTAACTTCGAAGTCATTATAAAGAACTTTCAGACATGCAGGTTTCTTAACACTGTTTTCCTTCACCGTTAAAGCGAGCTACTATTCGAAATTTTAGTGTTTGCCGAGAGATCGAACTCAAGTGTGGTCAATGAGTGACCGTCCAACGACTGCGATGTGCCACTGCTTTAGGTTTAAGTATTAATATGTTTAAGTAAAAACAAATAAGGGACTGTTGTTGTATATTTTACCGAGGACAGAGCGTACTCCGAATATGTTTATGTTAGCAGCTCAACGATGTAAACACATGAGTAATATTGCGCAATCCGCCACTGTGAACTTGTAGCTCGTTTTCGTATTCGTCTCGTATTTTGTTCATTCTAAGAATCAATGTATTTATTATAGTACGAAATCACGCTTCGCTGGGAACCGTTTATAATTCCGGGAGTAATGTTATTATAGATCTTAAATTTATTAGTGTAGGTACCTTTTTCTTCTTTTAATAAGACAACTTCTCTTAAAAAGACTCCTGCATTAGGAATAATTCCTGTGTCGCCGGGTACTTTACAAACATTCAAATAACGGACACAAAGAACACCCAGACTCGAACAGCCATTTGTGGATAACACAATTTTGTCCCGTGTGAGGATCGAACCCACAACACTAGGCGCGGCGGCAGTAGCGAGGTGACCACTTAAACCACTACACCATACACTTTTTGTAATAACTTCGCTGATGTTAAGAATATTAGCTCTTCTCCTATTGTGGGTGCATTTTTAGACTTCTTGTCCTGATAGTCAAAATGTTCTAGCAGAGCGTTGAAATCTAACCTCATCGGCCATAAACATAAGCATAAACTTACACCACAGTACCAACGAGATATAGGTATCTTTTTAATTACATCTGTGTTTACTCCCGTAGTCATTACTGCATAGTGTCGCTAGGGATGTTATGCCGCGTAAGTGGATCTTTATTTATTCAACCGTGATTTTTCATTGCCGACTCATTGATTCCCTTGAGAAAGTCACTAGGGGTGGAATTCTTAATCTATTCCTCTCTATTGCATCGTGATACAGATTAAACTGTTTAACACATCTGTATCTTTTCTTAACCTATATTTCTTTTTATGACTTGAATGGCAAGAATGCCTTTTCATTTACGATTGGCTAAAAATGTAGATTCATATGAGTATAAGCATATGAGTGCACATTTCAAAGGACATTGGCCAATTATACTAAATGTACTACTATTTCCTCATCGTATTATAATTTTAAAAGTAACAAGATTTTGCCTGCCCTGAATAATTTTAGGTTATGTAAATTTTTATCTTTTGGGAACAATACTTTTCTCTGGAAGAAATGTATCCTTTGACCTTTTCTGTATCCCTAACAACGTAGGAGAGCCCCGCTTTGGCACGAATAGGCCGGCTCGATCGGAGTGATATCATGGCTTCACAGAAAACCGGCGTAAAATAGCACTTGCATTGTGTTTCGTCGAGTGAGTGAGGGTACCGGCAGCCCAACCCTCTCCCCTCCCTTTCTTAGGCAAATTTAAAAGGCTGGCAACACACTTGCGTCTCCTCTGGTGTTGCAGGTTTCCATGGGCGGCGGTAATTGCTTACCATCAGGCGATCCGTCGGCTCGTTTGCCTAATAAGCGATAAAAAAATCGTGTATGCGAAATTACATAATGATCGGTCGAGAAGTTAATGCGTGAAAACGTAACAAAAAACAAGGAAACTCACATTCGCATTAATAACTTTAATTAGGATTAGGATTGGTAGTTAAATGCCGGTCCAATGCATCGTGAAAGATCGACAAGTTGCGACTCATTAGATCGATGTAACATCAACATTTATTGTGAATTAACCCCACCCCACAGCGCGTGCCAAGATCGCGTTAGTAAATAATTGGTTAGGTATTAGAGAACATCTGTAACGAACACCGGAATTAATTTATCCTCTAAACAGACGGATGCTGAGCGCATCTGCGTGTGAGATTCAGTGCAGGTTACACTGATTTATTTGATTACTTGTGGTAATATTTTAGAATAGTTAACGTTTCTCAACGTTCGGAATTGAAAGTTTTATTTTAGTTGCTCGAATATCTGTACCAATTACCGATATGTATGCAGCTGGATTTATGTTTTAGGAATGTAATCGAACGGCGAAGAAAAATATAGAGAAACCTACATGTCTGAGAGTTCTGTCATACTGTTGATGTGAAGTGAACCAACCCGCTTTGGGCTGGTCTTATGGCCTAACCATTCACGTGTTGAGAAAAAAACCATACTCAGCAGTAACATGATTTATAAACAAGTCTGAAAAAAAAATAGAAACAGAAAACCCGACTGCTTAAAAGTAATGAACTGAAAAGAGAAAAACAAGTATCACAATATCTATAGAAAATTCGACTGACTAATGCATTGTTTTGTAAGCTTACTTTATCAAATAATGAAATAACTACATATGTATATTCAAATAAGTTAAACTAAATACTTTATGGTGATGATACATCGGGCGTCCCGATATATAATTGGTACGCTTTTTGACAATTTGAATTAAAACAATAATATAAACGTGATATGATATATATATTTTTGAAATGGTATTTTCACGATCTTTCATTTGATACCCATATTGCTAAGGTAAGAACAATAAAAACAACCCTCCTCCCTCTTTTTCCATTACGGGCGCCATTTTGAAAAATTATATAGCCTATGTCACTACCACAATTCTGATGAATTCAACGACACCTTATATTTCAAAAACCGTCCAGCCGTTTGGGCTGTAGGGCGTGCCAAAGAAATAGACATACATACACACATACATACATACACTAGAAAAACATTACCCTTCTTCTGACGCAGTTGGGTAAAAATATGATATATAATCAAATGTAAAAATTACGAAGTTGTTTGTTCTTGTTCCGTGTTTTATTGTGTTTAAGTGAATGGCGTAATGATTATGAGAGTATGGTTAATACGTAAGGCTGTCTTTTTATAATTGTAAGTAAAACATCGATTTTGTTTAATTCGATTACTGGATCGGGGAATGTGTTATTGTGTTATCCTGACAAAAATTAACAGTACCAGCACATAGTGTAGAACTATGCCCAGTAGACGTCAATTGATTGTCCCCTATTATGTGGGCCCCTGATATATACCTACCTATATCGGGCGAAGTGTAGATGTAGCAGACCCCTCACGCATACAGGCGCAAGATTATGTATGAATAATTAAAAAAGTAACCATTGAAATTAAACAAATTTATACGATTTTATCGCGTTGTTTATCTTTATATATATAAATCTTCTGTGCGTGTGTTTGTAATTAAACTCGAGTCTAAACGGCTGTACCGATTTTGATGAATTTTTTTGTGCGTGTTCATGTGGATTCAAGAATGATTAAGTTTTTTTTTCTTTTGTTCATGATGTTGTTTTGGCTGTCGGATCCGCTAGTTTTTAAAACACTATTATTACATAATTTTGAAACTTCAAACTACTGTTGTTAAACACTTTTACTAGTTACTGATTACTTCTATTTAAGCTATTTAAATTATAAAACTATTTAGATTTAATTTTACACTTTCCCCGACGTTTCGGTTGCTTTTCAGCAGCCATGATATCATGAGATCATATTTGAAAATCTGTCGTGGCACAGATGTTATCTCTAAATTGGCCATTCATTGCTTAAGGGAAATATGGTATTTGGAACATAATATTGCATTCAAAACTGTGCCTAATAATGTGTTTTCACATTGACACGCGACGGTTCAACTATAAGTCAATTATACGTGGTAATAATTTCTAAATAATTCCAAATTACCAAAACTTATTACATTAACTTTGTTAAAGTTATGTTTGAGTCAGTTAATGGATTCTGGCATTGAGCCTGAATAGGAGTTTGTTTGTCATTTGCCGATGTCAATACTAGGCGACGTTATGAGGTGATAGTTTAATATAATGTAGCTAATTTAAAGGCATATATTATGTAGTTCATGATCATTTGTTCATGAAAAGTTTCTTAACGATCGCTTTGTGCTGTCAATTTAAAATCTAGATTAATATGCACTAAGTATTAGAGTAGACAATCAACTAGATTGTTTGTAATACGTGTTGAAATGCATGTTGTATGCTTAACTAACTTAGTCTAAGCAATGCGGTTATAATAGAGTTTGAGTTCAAAATTAATTAAGCCTTTCTACAAAAATACACATCAAGACATTACTAAAATAAAATAAAAAAAGTTCTTGCACGTATCGTTGCAATAAACACCTAAGTAAGTTTGCGTAAATGCTCTCTAATGCAATTAAGCCAATCTAGTTGAGAGGTCTTCTTTCATATGACTTCTCTGAATCTGGCAGTTCTGCCAGGTCAAAGGTAAAAGTGGCGCCCATCCCGTACAGCTGTGAATTCCACGTTGTGATTGAGAATTTCCCAACAAAAATAACTATAATAACCCTGCATGATCCGGAATTTTCACACGAGATGTCAGACTTTAATTGGACCAACGAATCATTCAGTTCTTTCTGTAAGACTTATTAGTTTATTTAGATCATTTAATTTAAATAATTTATTTTTCGAACCAACCAGAATTACATCACACTCTGCTACGTGCTTAGACAATATATTTTGCGAATGCCAATTTCTAAATAGGGCCATATTGAGTGATTTGACATCCGACCACTGTGGGCAAAAGGTTGTATTTCCTATAAATACAATTAAAAAATAAAGTATCATCACATGTAGACCAATGACATCTAATCGCATAAAGGAATTTAAGAATAACATTAATGCCAAGGTTGTCAATATGGACCTAGATTGCAATAGTCCAGACGAACTATACGAGTCTTTGCTTAACGTCATTACACTGGAATATAACAAAATTTTTAAAATGAAGACTTTTACAAAAAAATAAAAGTTAAGTTTTGTGATTGGGCAACACCTGGGATATATACAAGTAGAGCTAAGTTATATGAATTATATGGAATAAAAAAATATAATTTTGATCCAAATTTTATTAAATATGTTAGAAATTATTCAAAATTATTTAAAAAGGCTTGTGCTACAGCCAAGTCCCTTTATTTAAAAAACAAAATTCGAAATGCCGACGATAAAATTAAAGCTACTTGGAATATTATTAATAATGAAACTGGACGCACCAAGCAGCGTGATAATACTATTAAACTTAATGTAAATAATAAGATAAATTCAAATAACTTGCAAGTAGCTGAAACATTTAATAACTACTTTGCAAAGATACCTGTTAATACAACTAGTTCCTTAAGGTCTTGCCCAGTAAAAGCAGAATCCTTGGTTAGGGATAGCGTGGTGGAGTGTAAAGTCCTGTTTAGTTTTAAATATGTACATCCGCATGACATAATAAAAGTATTTAAGTCACTTAATTCAAAAAAATCAGCTGACTTGTGGGGTATTTCTATGAAATTAATTACAAGTATTATTGATAACGTAGCGCCACACCTAGCTGCAATATTCAACGGATGCATTGATGTGGGCATTTTTCCAAATTTAATGAAATGTAGCAAAATAATACCATTATTTAAAAATGGATGTAAAAGTGATCCATGTAATTTCAGACCGATTTCTATATTACCTGCTATAAGTAAAATATTTGAGAAAATTATATTACAGCAATTAGAGAGCCACTTTAACGTAAACAACTTATTTCATACTCAACAATATGGTTTTAGAAAGGGTCGATCTACAATAGATGCGGGTGTTACACTTTTAAAACATATTTTTGCTGCTTGGGAAAATTCGCAAGATGCCATTGGCGTATTCTGTGACCTCTCAAAAGCCTTTGACTGCGTTGAACATCAAACGTTATTGCGAAAGCTCAGGCATTATGGAATTCGAAATGCTGCACTCGACCTCGTTGGTTCTTACCTAAGCGATAGATTACAACACGTTGAAATTAACGGAAGTAGATCTTCTGGATTACCAGTCGCAATGGGCGTGCCACAGGGCTCAATTTTAGGACCCTTTCTGTTTCTAGCGTACGTGAATGATTTGCCGTTCTTCGTACAGAATTTGTGCGACATTGTATTATTTGCTGATGACACATCACTTATTTTTAAAGTAGACCGTAAGACACCAAATTTACAGGGTGTTAATTCTTCACTCGCGCAAGTCCTGGACTGGTTCACGGCGAATAATTTACTACTCAATTCAAAAAAAACAAAATGTATTAAGTTTACATTGCCTAATATAAAGAGTCCTAGCATAAACGTTAATTTAAATAATGAAACAGTAACATTTGTACAATCCACAGTTTTCTTAGGCATTACTTTAGATGATAAAGTTCAGTGGGGCGCTCAAATATCGTGTCTTGCAGGGAGACTTAGTTCAGCAGCATTCGCGGTTAGGAAAGTAAGACAGCTTACTGATATAGATACTGCGAGACTAGTATATTTTAGTTATTTTCACAGCGTTATGTCCTATGGCATACTATTGTGGGGTAAGGCAGCTGATATTGAAACAATTTTCATTCTTCAAAAGCGTGCAGTACGTAGCATTTATAATTTAGGCCCACGAGTTTCCCTGAAAGAGCGTTTTAAAGAAATTGGTATACTTACTGTTGCGTCGCAATATATATTTACGAATATTATGTTTATAAAACATAATATTCACTTATATAATAAGAATAGTGATATTCACAACTTAAACACTAGAAATAAGCATAAGTTGGTAGGTCCGTATCATCGTTTACATAAAGTTCACAATTCATTTGCGGGACTCAGTATACGCTTTTTTAATAAACTACCGATTGATATTATAAATTTACCTTTACTAAAATTTAAAAGTGCTGTTAAAAGTCAGCTTATCCGGAAGGGCTATTATTCAATCAATGATTACTTAAATGATAAAAACTTATGGAACTAGTTGCTTGTTTCATACAGGATTCAAACAATGTATGTATTATATAAGTCAATTTAGTTATGTGAAGGTACTTCGTGTTTATTTGGTGGTGTTAAAGTATCTTTCTTTTCTTTTAAACAAACTTTAAAAGTATTAACGTAAATTTTGTTTTAACTACATTTAGTCACGAACTACCTTTTCATGTCACAAAGTGTAAGTGTATGCGTCCTCATGCCATACTACTGTCTATTACAAATGGCTACGTACTGATAAATATGATTTCAAATCTCAAATGCTTTTTACATAATATTACCAACTTTTCTTTATTTTAGAATTTAGTTTTATATGGACAGTGACATATGGCATAATGACTGCAACACCTGGTACATAAATGAGTTGTAAAATACTGAAATTATAAGTTGATGGCGATTTAAAAGAGTGGCCTTGAGTTTCTTGCAGGTATCTTCTCATAGGCTCAACCTTTTGCCTGAACCTTGCAACTAACATAAATGTAAATTCAGTAAATATAATAAACTCACTAACCCATTTGACGTTCATAAGTGTTACTTTGTGACCTAAGTGAATAAATTATTTTTGACTTTGACTTTGATTCTATAATCTAAACGATAAGTTCAATTGTATTGAATCCGACGAGTCATTCTACAATATACACGATTTCGGTATTATATTATGGGATTAAATATAATGACCATCAAAAATACAAATTGCACAGCAAAATATGCTTACTGAAATATGTCATAACGAGCACCTATACGCCTCAAATCACTGCATTCCGTCTCGGAAGGGCTAGGTTATGTAAGGTTCCTTCTTAAACCCACCCAAAAATAGGTCATTAGTTTAATCTCCGTCCGACCTAGGCCGTCAACTTAGTTTGATCACTTTAAATATATTTTGCTGTGCAATTAGTATTTTTGGTGGAACAAAGGCAAAAAATTGAGGAACAGTTAAATACTACTCTTATATTATACCCAAACTTCAAAAATATAGTATTTTACTCACATATAATTTAATGATCCTTTGTTAATTTGATATCTATGTGATAGATGACGCATATCATCGCCTTAGATGTAAAACACAAAGGGAAATTTCAATCCTGCCGTATGACTATTAATAGCTTAGTTGGCAAAGCAACGATGGGGTTTGCCTAGATTGCAGGATTGGAATGAAAAAGGAGTAGACTCTCTCTTTCCCAGTTTATAAGTTGCACTATACCTTAACATAGTCAATACCTATAAAATCTTACTATATCCTGGATATATCAACATATAAATGATATCGGCGGTACCTACTTAGTGCTATAAATAAACTATTACCTAAGCTTACGATATTAATATTTGAATTATTTTGCAGGTTGGTAGATGACAGGTGCGTTGTTTGCCCGGAAGCAGGCGACCTGACTGATCCGCCCAAGAAGTTCCGGGGTAAGTGCCCTTACAGCTCTAACTTTTACACTTTAGGGATAACAAGTAGGGATACCACGTCTCACGAGTCACATGAGACGTCCCGAACTGTATATATTTATTTAATGACAAAACAAACATTTTAACAGAAAACAAAACCGGCTTCTATATAGAATATTCTGAAACAAAAATGCAAAGCTAAAAAGTTGAAAAATAATTGCGTATTCTTATGAATAATTAAATTATTGTTATTAATGGAGTCGGCGTCAGCCATGGTAGGTTTATAACTGCTTAAAACATACGATGTGTTACTATAATCACATTAATAATAATGTCCTCTTGACCGGATTTCGTTCACGGTGGCCAAACTTAACGGAGACCGGCCATCGGCGCAGGTGTGTGCGCAAACACAATTGCACTCTCTGTTCCCTAACTCTCATGATCCGATGGGACGAATAATCCGACACGACCGGAGAGAGATCAGGCGCAGGACCAACGGCTCAACGTGATTTCCGAGACACAGGGGTGTCTAACACCGCCAACTTCCTAACTCCGGGCTCGTATTGAAATTTCTTAACAGAAAAACCCAATAACTTTTTGTTGGCTCGACCCGGGATTCGAACCCAAGACCTCATACACAGCAGTCGCATTCGCTACCGCTGCGCCACGGAGGCACACTATGATCATAACATAACATTGGCATGCATAATTATACACATAGACTCTGCACGCGGCGCGGGTAGCTGACACCGACTACAAAATTCATAAGAAGACACAATTATTTTTCAACTTTTTAGCTTTGCATTTTTTGTTTTAGAATATTCTATTCTGAAGATGGTTTTCATTTTTGTTAAAATTTTTGTTTGTTTCTCGGTATTTAGTGAATCTGAAGTTCGATAACTGATTTTATTTGTCTGAATATGGGTAGACCTACTAAACGCGCTGCTCTTATGAGACAGCGCCGCTTAAATGAGACAAGCGAAGAAAGGGAGAAACGCCTCAAAATCTCCATATAGGAAATCTACCTCCAGGGCCATTTCAAAAGAGACTTGTGAAGAGCGGAAAAATAGACTTTCGAAAATGCAGGCTTTCATGACAAATGTTTTGGACTGGAAAAATCGGGATATACCGTCGTTAAAATCATTTTTGGCCATAGTGCATCTCATGATAATTCCAAATACGGTTGGGATGATGTTTTATTCCGAAGTTTCAGTGCCTAGTGGCTTCAGCGTCATATTAAAAGTTGTATTATAGGAATAATTCAGTTATTAGCTTTTTTCTGTATACCTTGTTGAATTGCACATAACCCTATACTATTAAATGCTATCAAAAACCAATTTGGAATTGAGTAAACAATACATATACATATATGTATGTATGTGATTGTATCAAACACGGCAGATTTGCTATCATTTATTAAAGAGTTCCGTTGTATAAAACCGAAGATCTTTCTCAGAACATCACCAAATTAGAATGGGGCTACCTCGAAATACTACGAGAGGCTTCCAAACCATCCCACACAGTTGTTTATTTTGTTGTTGCAAAAAATTAGAACATCATGAATGTAGCCGAAGTCAACCAAATACATATTATTTAGGATAACTCGAAAAGTAATGGTCAGATCAAAATTAAATGGTACTAAATGGAAAGCACCAGCTTTCAAATAAAAAAGATTCATCAAAATCGGTTCACGCAGAAAAAAGTTATGAGGTAACACACATAAAAAAATATACAGTCGAATTTAGAATCTCATCAATCTTAAAAGCGAACAAAGCATTCACATAAACATTGTGATATTACATAAATAGGGATACATTATATAGAACTGCCTTAATTATAGGCTGCCATGGCGTGCGTTAACAAATTAAAATATAATTAAACTCTGCTAGAGCTGTAAAAAGTGAAGAAATAGTGAGAGGTAATTATTTCATTAATCAGAAATAATTGTGTCAGTATGATATAAACGTTTGGTAAGTCAAAAATAAAAATCATTTATTCATGTAGGTCACAAAGTAACATCTATGAACGTCAAAATATGGTAAGATAATTTCATGCCTTTATAAGTACTGATTCTACTTTAGAGAAGCAGTGGAGATAGCTTCAGATAAGCTGAAAAGCCCTTGCCTTGCCTTACTTAATTGGTCCATTCAGATTATAAAGGTGATAGTTTATTTTATACAATGTAGCAATTGTATGTCTACAGTGTACTTTGGTAAGCTTATCTACGACATAAAAGTTAAATAAAATAATAAAATAGAAAATATGCATTTCACTTCATTAATAGTTAAATTTGAGCATGCTGTTGCTCCAAAGTATAAGTCATAGATGTAGCACACACTTGCCGCAGAAGTTTGATTGGTTTAGAGAAAACAGTCTCTAAACGTCTCAAAAACACATTCAATAATAGAGATTAGACAAAAGCCATTGAAATCTGAATAGAAAATAAAATTAATTACAAATACTGTGTTGTCATTTGACAACACAGTACCTATTTGTAATTAATTTTATTTTCTTATTCAATTACATATCCTATTTTGTTCTGTTATTAGTTTTTACTTATCTAAGTAATAGCCGAACAACAATTGGATATTTAATTCGTCACTACAAAGTTTATCGCGATCAAGGTGTAGCCCAATATTAAACTTCTGTCCCGAAATATTTTACGTGAAACCTGGTGTCATTAGTCGTAGGTATGAGTAGAGAGTAAAGTTGTTCGGGTCATGTTGTGGACCCCGACAATATTTTATTCATACATACAATTATAGTTTCACGCCTATCTCCGGAATGGTAGGCAGAAGTATATTACTTACAGCCACATTTAGTCAGCTATTCTTTATTTCTGATTGCCGTTTACCAAGGAAGGCAGACAACAGCGTGTTGCCACAAAAAATATTGTCAGAAAATGGAAGCACTTTGTCGGACCCATGAATCCAAACTAAGACTTCAGCCGCAGCTGTCGCATATCCTACTATTGCATCGTTGCAGCAGTCAGTATTAACTTAATCTCTTAGACCATACACAAGCTTAACACGTTCGGCGCCAAGCATGATTTTCAAAATCTTACTTTTTTGTTTATATGGTTTGATTTGTTGTATTAATGTGTGTTAAACTTCCCTCTTCCTTTTCCCTTATTTTTCCAGCTTTTTCAGTGTGTGTATCAAAAATTATACAGTGGCCTACCAAATGCTTTTGTGTGTTCTCTTATCTCCAGGGCCATGTGTATCATTTGTGATACACATAATATTTTAGCTTTTAGTGGTGTTTTTATGAAAATCGTGTGCATTAGTGATACACAATGCCTTGAACGTAATGGGCACGGTGTATCATTTTTGGTACACATTCTATAAACAAGCGTGTGCAAAAATGATACACTGGCGCCGAAGGTGTTAAGTCTATATTATACTGTCTATATTATATATGTGACTGCATAGATGATGTAGTGTTTAAAGTCACCTCGCCGCTACAACTGCGCCGAGTGTTGCGGGTTAAAATCCCATACGGGACATAAAGAACTATGCCCACCCTTCATAATGTCATCGGCCAAGAAATGGACAGTTAAAAATTGTACTAGTTGTTATTGCATTAGATAAATGAGTGCTTAACTAATAATCTGAGATTGATTAGAGTTCTGCCACGTTCATAATTTTATTGAAAAAGTACTTTTATAACCTCAATAAAAAAAAACAATGTTAATGTGTCTAATGGCCAAGTAAGCTTTTGCTAGTTACTAATCAAATCATTATGAGTAGAGAAAATATTAAATCGATTAATAATATATGATTATAATTAAATTGTTAATCGATTTATTATCATGATCTTTTACTAGCATTTTTTTATCTACCCTTTGACTAGTTAGAAGTTGAAACATCTTTCTAAATAGAAATTATGTATGAGTTTCTTGGCACACCTTTAGTAATGTCTATAAATTATATTATATTATACAATAATTATTTCACAACTAATTTAAACCCTATTATGCTGTTCATGAGTTCCAAAACTGGGTCAGTAATAGGCATTGTTCTTTGTGTAAACCACAAATGATTGTTTCGAGTCTGGATGTTCTTTGTGTCTGTTGTTTGTATGTTTGTATAGTCCGCGATACAGGAATTATGCGTAGGTTGTCATTCCTCAGTCTACTTCTCGGGCGATATATGTACAAGCATAAGTCTATATTATAATTTTCGTATACACTTGCTCCTATGTAACGTTCGCATACATAATTTATTCAGCGCTGTCATCGCCATATGTGGCTACTTATGCTGAAAGCTTAACTCAGCTTAGCGGGATCAGCAGGGATGAAGCTCGTGTCAGGAACGATGGATGAAACATAACGTTACGGACATATGTCACTGTAGGCTTTAGTAACGTTCTGAAGAATATTGATAATAAATGTAAATAATTGATGTTAGTGGATGTTAGATTGAATGTTTGGATGTATTTTAAATCCATTGATGCTGGGGTAATAATGTATTTGTGACATACGCCATTCGTTTGGTACATACATAAGTACATAGGTTTACGTCTATATTTCTGAAGAGGTGTATTACACCCATATTTCGCGAGCCATGGATTTATAGGAACCGAGCTGCTTGTTTACCGGGCACAGTTTCAGACTCCGTGCTGTTACTGAAAATGTTAAGGCAGAAAATCCCAATGACTGCTCGAAATGGGAGCAGAACTCGAGACTTCATGCACAGCAGTCACATACACGACAATAGGCTCACCCCGTATGGTAAAATGTGAGTATTAAACTATACCTCTGCCTATATTTATAAAGTAAGTTTAGACGGGATTTAAGACTGCGCCGAGCGAAATGTGCTAAAACAGGCGGTCACAGTTAAGTTGATAAGATCAACATTTTTTGTTTAATACAAAAAAAAAAATACCATAACAATGAATGTGTTTACAATTACTCCGTGTAAAAAACTTAAAATAATTAATATTTTCGCCTACAAAATTATGTAAATTTGCACGAAAAATGCAAAAACGTAAGCTCGTGTTACGTGATTTTTAGATTATAACAGTAGAAATCTATCCTATGTTACAGCTTAAACGAAACATAAATAGTTATATTACAATTTGTCCGTCCCAAATATTTAAGTTATTAGTTGACAATAAAGATACATATTTATCGAAAAAACACTTTATATCCTCCATACAATTTGACAATGGCGGCCGCGCGCCGATTTGAATTTCGAGCTCTGTCATTCAGTCCAACCACGTCTTACGCTCGGCGCAGTCTTAAGGCTACCACTGACCACAGCTTAGAGAAGGTCACAGAGACCGATTAATAAAATCTAAATGGAATTCAATTGATTAATTTGCCAACATGTTGGTACAGTTTAGGTTTCTAAGTGAATATACATATCCAGAACACCTGTAATTATAGTTTTTTTAAAGGCATCCCCGCTGTAGCAGTAATTACTGTGTCGCGGGATCTTTACAAATATTCAAACAACGGACACAAAGAACACTCAGACTCGGAACAACAATTTGAGGATCACACACATTTTTGTCCCGTGTGAGGATCAAACCCACAACACATGGCGCGGCAGCTGTGGCGAGGCGATCAGTAAAACCACTACGCCATCCGTGTAGTTAAAATAGTGACATGAAAAATTATTTTTTTAAAATACATACAACTATTTGCTCGCAACTATATCTTTCTGTTCGGCCGACTATATCTGTTCTGGACATAGTATTCTCTCATTGGCCTTTTACGTCTGTTCCAGACGATTTAGTCATTGTCTCGTGGACATGCAATTAGTTCGTGGCTATGTAAGCTAATTCTAGAACGGCAGATTCTACCACATACTCTGCAAAAGAAACTGGCAGCTAGTGGGTTGTTATCAGCTTGGTGACGTTTCGCTCTCTTTTCCGCCAGTTTTCGGAACCAGGTGTTATTGTGAATCATACGCCCATCCTGCACATGTTTCCTCCATTTATCGCGATGTTCAGCGCCCTTCACCCACCCTGCATGATCGATTCCAAATGATACCATATCCCTCTTGACGCAATCTTTAAACTGCAGTATGGGTCTCCCAATATCCCTTTTTGCGTAAGCTAAGGCACCAAGCAAGACACGTCGAGGCAACCGAGAGGAATTCATACGGTGTACATGCCCCAGCCACCCGTAAGCGTTTCTGCTTTAACAGCGCTGTAAGACTGGGTAGCTGTGCGATTTCGAGGATCTTCTCATTGGTAATCCTGTCCTTCCATGAAATCTGCAAGATGTTCCGAAGACAACGCATATGGAACGCATTAAGACGCCGCTCCTGCTTTGCGTATGTGGTCCAAGCTCCAGCGCCGTACAAGAGTATAGACAATATGCATTCCTGGTAAACTATCAATTTTGTTTTTGCTGTAAGGTATTTGTTATGCCATACTCTTGCACTTAACCGTCCAAACATGGTGGCCGCCCTGCCGATACGGATGTCGATTTCCGCGTTAAGCGATAGATTGTTCGACAAGGTGGACCCCAAGTAACAAAACCTTAGTAGTATTGTATTAATTGGCCTTATATACCATATGTGTATTGTATATGTATCTCATAAAAAGGGGTAAGACCAATGTCGTCTGGCTGGTCTGGGTCATAAAAGTGATTGGATCACGTCTAGAAGCAGCAACAACAAAATATTGGATGTCCTATTCAGGTCGCCTACTGCCTGCTGTCGAGATTATTATCTGCGCTCGAGTGTGGCGCCGGCAAATGAAAAATGGCTAGCGAAATAAAGTAGTTCTTGTTAGAAACTCATATTATGACCTATATCTATTCGAAGGGTTAGACTGAGATGTAAAACACATACACTTCGCTAATATCTTTAAGACTTTTATTAGATGCAGATTTAGACACATAAATCTGGTTGTTTTCTGATAGAAAATATCAATAATACGGCCCAAACTGGTTATCGAATCTAAGGTTTCATTATCAGTCATTGTTTATGGCACTAGATGTGACAGTTTTATTTTGCTTGTCTTTTGTAAATAATATGAAGGCACGATTATTTCTTACGACGTTATCACGTAAGAATGTTCATTAAAAGAATATCCTTAAAGGAAGTCCTCATAAGACAAGGAGTCTTATGAGGACTTTCTTTAAGGATTTTTTCTTATTAATCTTCTTTTATGCGTTCATAGTTAATTAAACAGCGTGGGGCAAAAAGCAACATTGGGTTTAAGAAAGATTGGGGCCGTCGTAGGGGTATTTCGCAGCTTTACACGTAAATAGCGGTTACGTCACAATGTTGTATCGTCCATTATTTGGTCATTAATATCATTTTATTTAATACTGAAAATTAAAAATTCTTTGTATTTTATATATTGGATAACGTAACTTACTAATTGACATAAATGCATACGTACATAGGTACGTAGCCTTACGCCGAATTATTGAAGGTAGGGTAAGGTAGTAGGGTAGAAAATATTTTCACACCCATATTTCATCAACTATGCTTTTAGTTACTAAGTAATTTGGGGCGAGCCTAGTGTCGTCCACCAAGCAAATTTCCATACACATAGTAGCTGCTAAAAAATTTTAGACAGAGAAATCCTTAGGCAATTTTCTCAAACGGGAAATTGAACCCGACGGCATCAGTTTCATGATTAATACTGCTGCGAGACATTAATTATGTATATATACACACGAAAAAATAAAAAACAAAATAAATTTCATCAAAATCGGTCCAGCCGTTTAGGAGGAGTTTAACTACAAACACACGCACAGATGATTTATAATATATAAAGATATCAGCTCTGTATATATAAACTGTCTCAGGCCTCTTCTCTGTGTTAGAAGGCGCCAACGGAAGTCCAACACGCTAACCCAGTGCGGATTGGCAGACTGTACATATCTTCGCGAACATTATGAAGAACGCTCTGCCATGCAGGTTTCCTCACGATGTTTTCCATCACCGCTTAAGCAATTATTTATTACAAGGTTGATATTATTAAATGATTAGGTTTTGCCTGCATAAATTTAGATTAGGTTAGTAACCTGAGTTTTTCTGGACGAAAGGTACCCTATGTTCTTTTCTGTACTTCTGGCGACGTATATGCGAAATTTCATGATGATGGCTTGAGTAGTTAAGACGTAAAAGCGTAACAATCAAACTCTTTTTTCCCATTTATAATGGGTATTGGTTAGTATATAAGATAGTATTTAAAATATAAAAAATGGTTGAGTTCATTACCCTTTTCACCTAAAACTACAATAACCCGTGGCAAATGAGAAACGATAGCGTGTGGAAACAACGTACAATACATTAGAGCTTTAATCGTGGAGTGATTTAAATTAATCACATGTGAAATGTCTCGCGTCAGGTTAAACGTGTCGCATTAAATAAATGTGCCGCCATTATAATATTTTACTGAAAATTAAGGCCTCCACGCACGAACGGTGTTCGCCGATCTCTGATATTACCGTCCCATTTTGAGGACTTAGTGACCACCACACCTATATATTAAATTAATTGTTTGCAGTGGCCACGGGGCTTAAGGGGCCAAAATGCTTGCTTGCGGCAATAGTGTACTGAGTAATGGTGAATTTTGCAGTAATTTGATGGGATAACGTATTTCGTCTTAATTAAAGAAACGCTATAGATATTTTAAAATAAATTTATATATTAATTCAAGTAGAGAAACTTTTGTACCGCTTTTTAAGCATACTGTAGATGAGTGTATTTCGCTTAGTTAATGTTTACATGGAGGAGAAATGCAGAAAACAAGAACAAAAAACAATTAGATGGCGAAGTGCGAGTGAATGCAACTGCTGTGCATAAAGTCTCAGCTTCGATTTTCGGATCGGATAAAGTGTTATTGGATTTTTCTGTCAAGAAATTGTTTCGATACACGCGCGGGACTATGTATGCATTACAAGAAACTTACCTTACATTGTAATAAAGCGCCTAGTATATTTAAACTGCATTACATCGCATGTACAGTACAAAAAGTACGAGTCATAGATATTGCAGTAAATGCGCAACGCTTCCATTGTCTCGTTGTCATAATACCGGCATACCGTCTTTTGCTCTGTTTAACTGCGGTACTACTATGCAAAAAAATAAAAGACTTGCGGAGATCACCTTTCAAATGAGGAAGAGGCCAACCGGGAGAGTAGAAAAGCTTTTTTATGGCCTGTAGGAGATGAGCTAGTAATGCGCTATCGAATGATTTTCGAATACAGTCGGGCACAATGCGATAGATACTTTGTATGGTCTAGAACGCAGCGTACAACGTACTAACTTATAGTGTTGACAATATTTGACTATATTTGAAATGCAATTGTGCACTTCGCTAAAATAAGCTAGCGGTAAGCCGACCTGGGGCTTAACCACTAGGGTTGCCACGTTAATTTTGAACAAATAGAGTATATTTACATTATGTATGTATGTATATAAAACATTAAACGTTTCTCGATCAGATCGAAGACGTTCTGGACAAAGGCCAGGTTAAGAGCACCTTAAACCGGCGAGCGTGTATGAGGAATGTGATGAAAGTGAATGAAGCCAGAGAAGTGTGTCAGGATCGTAGCAAATGGAAATCCATAGTCTCTGCCTACCCCTCATGTATGTATTGTTCAAACAAAGTTGTACTTACAGTTTTTTAATTTGTGTTTGGATATTAGAAAAAAAAATAGTCCCATTAAAAACTACAAGCTTGTGTTGTGTGTTGATCGTGAGGTTCGTGAGTAAGATTTCGGTAGCTCATTCAGAAAGAGCTGTTTATGTTGTTACCTGGAGGTATCTAATGACAGGGCCAACACACGCTGTATATTTTGAGGTTCATAAGTTCTACTTTTCTCGGTGTCGAATGGCTCTATCGTATAGGTACCGATGTTTCTGCTAACGTCATGGTAGAAAGAGAGAAAATAATAAAATAAATGGATTGATAAGCAGACCAGTAAAAGTGCCTGCAATTACAGCAAGTTCATTAGTGTTACTTTGTGAACAAAATTAATAACTTATTTTTGACTTTGACAGTAATAAAAATACTTTTTGTTCTTTACTTTATTTATTAAGAGGTAATAAGTACATTATCTGAAAATAAAGTATTATTTATTTAACGTGCTATACTGTTTTCACATTTTTATTGCTTCTAGTAATATCTAACATATATTAATTATCAAGGAACGTCTTAACAGTATATTTACAATCGATGTCTCTAATAAGAAAGATAAATAATAAGATCTTTATTAACTTTAGGTAAGCTTTTTGTATCTTTAATCTATTGAGTCGCAGCGGCAAACCTGCGGCCAAAATAAATAGCTTTTTATTTATGATTTAACATTCCGAGAACTGACAATAATAATAGGTAAATAACTACTTATATAAAACCTATAAAAGTCGAGATAGGTAAGGTGAAGTACATATTTTCTTGTACTTTATTATCGTCATAAAGTATAAAGTATGTTTACCTGAAATAACGTACAATATTTTATTTTAAAGTACGGATGGCAACCCTACTTACTACCATAGTTTTAAAGCATTATTAATGCATGCGCGAGAACGAGAAAGCGCGTTAGTCTATATAGCGTTGTCTCGTTCTTGCACATGCTAAGATAATGGTTTAAGAGATCGTGGTAAGGCCCCGGATAGCTAGCGATAACCGCTGCTAATGGACTTCGGTAATGTTAAAGGCTATATAACACTATAGTGTCACTACATCACTACATATTATAAAACAAAGTCCTCCGTCGCGTCTGTCTGTCTGTTTGCGATAGCACCAAAACTACTGAACGGATTTTCATGCGGTTTTCACCAATAGACAGAGTGATTCATGAGGAAGGTTTAGGTGTATAATTTGTTAAGGTTTTGTACTTCCCGTACAAAGCCGGGGCGGGCCGCTAGTATATATCCCTCCGTACGGGAATCCTTGCACTTTTACGTACCCGATAGTTATATACGAGGTGCTGGACGGAGACAACATCCACTCCTTACTTGCCCACCCTCATGAAGATTAAATTTATGTAATAATAGGCCAAGCTGATCCTGGCTGGAGCAATTCAATTAATTAATAAGTTTTTACAAGCTGATCCTAATGCTGACATATTTTATGATAAATTAAGTAAATTATCCAATTCAATATTTCTATTTCTAAACATGACATGTAAATATTAATAATAAATATAATTGTGTAATGTCTTGTATAATTTGTAATCTGTTTTAAATGTTCAAATTCTATTTTGTATTTTATATAGATAGTTTCAGAATTGTAGCTTCACTTAACATATAAGCGATTTGGTTTATAGGTTAGTAAAATAAAATATAAGATGTGTTAATATCGTTCATATTTTATAGGTCTACAGAAAAGTCCGTAATGGTATATCTGTCTTTTAAGGATAATTTACTATATTACGCATTCTAATTTAAAAAATATGCTCCATTACAAAAACGGAAAGCTATTTAAACGGCTAGAGTATTAATCACTATTAAATTGAATAAGTTAATTACGATTTAGGTTAGCATTTCATACACATTAGGATAGCCTTTACACCAAACAATTTAAATGAATATTAAGATACTCATTTAAATTGTTTATTCGCGTTAGTTTTTATTTTAAACATAACTCTGAATAGTTCTTGAATTTAAAAAACAATTAACACGGTATTCAAGCTGTCTTACACCGACGAGAATCGCTTGATGCTCAACGCAACAACCTGATACGACACTGAGGGCCCGTTTATATGGGAAGCAGAGAGGCCGCGCGGCGGCTGCGTGGTGGCCGCGCGCTCGGTCCCCACTGGCGCGCGGCCGCCGCACGGAGGCCGCGTGATTTCGTCGTTCGGAAGAATTTGAACGTTGTGTCCTAGTTAATAGAGTTTAAACTTTCTATGAACGAATGCCGCGCGGTCGCCGCGTGGCCGCCGCGCGGCCGCTACGCGGCGTCCGCGCTGCCGCCGCGCTTTTTCATTGTTGGGAAGAATTTGAATGTTGTGGCGTAAATTGTCTTCTGTATGCGCGAATGTTATTCATTGAAATTAAACTACTATAATATTGTCTTATGTTTACGCAAATGTTATACATTGAAATTAAACACTTTATACGGATTTTATCGCGTTGTTTATTTTACTTTAAACACGTTATTGCGTAAATAGGAACACCAAAGATTAAATTATGTTCGGGTACTTTGAAATAACTAGCTACACTTCAGAACGTTGGGACAACTACCATCTTAGTCTCCCCGTGAACATGGCTGCTGTAAAGCAACCGAAACGTCGGGGCAAAGTGTAAACTTAAATATAAATAATAATAATAATAATAATAATAATAATTCTTTATTGTGGATCATAGGTACATAATACAGAAGTTATAGTTTACATAATTTAGTTCAGCTATGTCCCGCCCATTGGGCATACAAAAGTTATAATAATATGGTTGGAATAAACACATGCATTAAATAATAAAATTAATTTTGTCAATATGGATCGCAATGTCACAGAAATTATAAACAGGCAATAATAATGGATTCTTCTTATAGATGAGATTACTGAACACGTTATGACTGAGGTATGGAGTAATGGAGCAGAGATTTATCACTCATGAAATCATTTACTGTATAATAACATTTATTTATTAACAAGTCATGTAATTTCTTTTTAAATATAGTTATTTCTTTAATTTTTCTGATCTCCCTTGGAATATTGTTGAATATGCGCGAAGCTATACAAAATATACTTTCGTGCATTAAATGTGTCTTACTAGTAACTATGTGTAATGTGTTCTCATGTCTTATACGTTTGCGATAGTTAAATAGCTCAGAATTATTTTTAGTAAATAATGCTACCTCCAAGATGTATAGACTTGGCAAGGTTAAAATGTTATGTTTTTTAAAATATGTTACACACGAGTCGGTTACCTGCAGATTGAACATAGCCCTTATACAGCGTTTTTGTGCTACAAATGCCCGGCCTTTGTCTGTACTGTTACCCCAAAATATTACCCCATACCTTAGGGTTGAGCTAACGTAGCCATGGTATGCTGCAAGTAGAGTCTTTTGATTTGCCAGTTTTGTTAACCTGTTGAGAGCATATGAAAACTGACTTAGTCTTTTACAGACATAGTCAACATGTAATTTCCAATTAATTTTGTTATCAATATGTAAACCTAGAAACTTTGTTACATCAGTTTCTTCTATCTCGCTATCATGATAACATATTTTTAAGGGAGCTGTGCGTTGTGTGCGTATTCTAAAAGTCATTATTTTTGTTTTACCAATGTTGATCATTAAATTATTAATTTTAAGCCAGTCTACAATATTTTCTACAGATTGATTTATGTCGAGTTCTAAATTAGTTAAATTATCATTGTTAAATAGCACTGTGCTATCGTCAGCAAATAGCGTAACATCATGATTTGTTATTAAAGGCATTTCATTTATATACACAAGAAATAACAAGGGGCCCAAAATACTCCCTTGTGGAACACCGAATTGCACAGTCCCAGCTTTAGATGCATAGACTTCTACTGTCTTTGACAGTGGGTTCAGCTGACAAACCTCTGTGTATTGTTCTCTATTTGAAAGATATGATTTTACGAGATCATA
Organism: Catocala nupta; assembly: GCA_963675205.1. Lineage (NCBI taxonomy): Eukaryota > Metazoa > Arthropoda > Insecta > Lepidoptera > Erebidae > Catocala > Catocala nupta. Next base: position 5,747,604 of record OY776104.1, read on the forward strand.
CACATTGCCTCTGATACCATACGCATACATTTTTCTTAAGAGGGTACTATGCTCGACGCAGTCAAATGCCTTTGACATGTCCATATATAACGCTATAGCCGGTAGTCCTTTGTCCAAACTGTTTAATACTTTTTGTAAAAAGTTATATATTGCCACATTTACCGATTTATTTTTCCTGAAACCATATTGACTTGGTGTTAGAATATGATGGTTTTCCAGGAATTCATATATGCATTTAAATATAACTTTCTCAAAAATCTTTGCAAATGTAGACATCAGTGCTATCGGCCTGTAGTTATTCATATTACTTCTATCACCTTTTTTAAATACTGGTTTTATTACCGATATTTTAAGATTATCTGGATAGATGCCGTATTCTATGCATAGGTTAATAATGTAGCTTAACGGTTCGGATATAATAATAGCAACATCTTTTACAATATTTGTCAATATACCGTCATAGCCAACACTGGTTTTATTTTTCAATGCTAATATAATGTTATACAATTCATTAGGGATAGTTGGTGCCATAAAGATCGAATTTGAATGATATGTCAATTTATTATGTGGATTAAATGTCAATTTATTAGAAGAATTATTATATGTCAATTTATTAGAGTCATCGTGTGTCAATTTATTGAACGAATTATTAATTGAATTAGTCAGGTTTTTATTGTTGATGTTAAGAAAAAAGTCGTTAAATGTTTGGGCGATGTTCAAAGGGCCATTTATTGTTGAATTATTTTTGATTAATTGTTTTACGCTTTCAGTAGGATAGTTACATTTGATCTCGTTTATTACTTTCCATGTTGCTTTGCATTTGTTTGCAGCAGTCTTGATATAGTAATTATTTTGAGACTTTTTTGTCAGATTTATTATAGTTTTGAATCTCGTCGCGTATGTTTTAAATATTTTTTTATTTACCGTACTTGGATTTTTTCTATATTGCCACAAAAGTTCACGTTTGCTTAAATAGTAGTAAAGTTCAATAATAGTAGTGTTAGAGTTTTCAAAATTAAGTATGTAATAACAGTGTTTAAAGTAAAATAAACAACGCGATAAAATCCGTATAAAATGTTTAATGTCAATTAAACTACTATATACGGATTCAGCAGCCATGGTCATCACCCCGTGACCATGGCTGCTGAAAAGCAACCGAAAACTCGGGGAAAGCGTAAACCTAAATATAAATAAGTAGATTTAATAGTTAAAATAATTTTATTAGCTTATAAATTACTAAAATTCAATAGTAGTAGTAGCGCAACAGTTTCAAAATTATGTAAAACAGTGATTAATAAACAACGCGATAAAATCCATATATAGTAGTTTAATTTCAATTGTAGCGTAGTTAATAGATTTTAAATTTTCTATTAACGAATTCTAGTACGTGGCCGCCGCGCGGCCTCCGCGCGGCCTCTCCGCTCTCGTCTAACTGCAGCTTGATGCTCTGGTACCCGTGCAAAGCCGGGGCGGGGCGAGCCGTAAAATATATACCTAATTATTAAATTTGACTTTAACGCTGTCTACTATCAATGTCATAACTTTTGTAATCTGGAAAATAGAAGTAATTCTTTACTTCCTTCTTTTAAGAATAGGTTAAATTCGGACCATGCTGTTTACCGAGCTCAGTTCCAGATACCGTGCTGATGCTGAGAATGTCGCAACAGGCAAATCTAGCTAGTTGTATTACTGACCGACCTGGGAATCAAACCCGAAACTGTATTCACAGCATTCGCACTCAACAGCCAGTCCTAAAGAACTAGTCTATTAAAACATACTAAAATCATTAAATATTAGATATATAACTCACTTTTATGTAAAATCGGAATAACTTATCGGTTTCATTTGTATGAAAGGAGTTTTAGAGCTATAAATCTGGTGTGTGTTCTAAACGGAAATTAAACCAGGATAAATGAACGAAGAAAGGGAGGGCTTTCGTGAATATTGGGATTATTAATTACCCGTTTAATACTGGTACTGTTATAACTTGAGAGCTCGTATTCCACGATATTCTGTTTTATGAAGATAAATTTACTAGATAGAAACGCAACTTTATTTTGTAAAGATATGCAAAATTTGATAAATAAGTCTTTTAACTTAAGTATAAAAATTCGTCACTTTACTACAGGTGAGATCGCGGTCAAACACAAGCCTATCAAGAAATAAAAGATAGAAAGGGTCTTCTGTAAACCGTACTATCGACAGTGAAATACTGTATTATTATTTAATCTCTACATTTCTTATTTAACTCTTTAACATTTTTACTTTATTAAGTATTAAAGGTTATGTTGATTAAATAATTTACCTTCATTCCTACCTTTAACCTTCTATATTGGCTAACAAGTTACAGGCTTGCCTAATTTGGGGTGAATATAGCCAAACTCGATGTAGAATGTTTAATAACAAACTGTTGCTAGGCAACCACTGACAGCAGGTATGAAAAACATTTTTGATAATGTTCGATATTTATGTTATCCTCAGATTGCGACTTTCTTTGTTATAATTTAATTTTTAGAGTTGTGAGTAAAACACTATGTGATGATAGATAAAATTGCTTTAAAATCATTTAAAATACTGCGTATTATAATATTATTTAGAACGTGAGAGTACTAAACCATGTAAGTTTTGATGAGTGTATGTTCATGAAACCTACAATTTTGTTATATCGAATCAAATCCCTCATAATCAAATCCTCATCCCATCAAACCTATAATATATTTGTATATCATTGCAGAATAGACAAGTCCAAAAATTTATATCCATTATAAGTATAACTTATATTTAAATTAGTATATAAACACACATATTAATTAATTAATTATTAGATATGTATATTATTATTATATTATATGTATTTTAAACTATTATTTAAAATATGGGAATTCGCAAATGCACACGGAAAATACTTGTAATACAAAGAGTACACAACAAGTATGGATGATCGTACGTTTCGTTTCATTTTATAACATAAATACTAAAAACTGACATTATGTTAGTTTTTGGTAGATTAAAATTCAACTACTTGCACTTAATGTTTTTAATAGCATTATAACATAATGTTATTTAATAAATATTATTAAGTCACTTACTGAAAAATATTTTCCTTCATTTTGATATCTTGATCTTTGCACAAAGTCGCTGCGTTCGACGGAACGTCCCGCGTCAGCTTTATAATTCGACCAAAATAAAATACACCCGTTTATGTGAATGTTATGAGGACCTAATGATCATCTTTATTTGGAGGCATATTATAAATGCAACCAAAGTTTGATGATTTCTTCCTTTTTATCAAAAAACCAGTAAGGTTGATGCAGTTTCAAGAGTAACTTTCGCACATAATTTAATTTTTCAGTTTAAGTACATATACACTTGGTTTGGAATATTCGTTGAAGATTCAAATAGAATAGCTTAACAAATATTATTATGATTGATTAATCGTTTTTATAGATAAAACATTTAATAGTTTTGTAAAATGTGAAACATTCCAAGGTGCTAGAAATCATATGATAAGGTTTGTTTACATTTGGTCTACATCAAATTTGGCTAAGGTATAGAAATGATGCACTATCTTTCGTAATAAACTATAATTATATGCCAGAATGTTTTGATACTGCGGCGTGAATATATATGTATGCTTACGCTTACATCACACAATACAGGTATTGTGTGATGTATGTATACCCTTCTCTAAAGGATCAGTTAGCGCAATAATGAAATATACGTGAATATAGTTCTACAGAGTCTCATCCGGTCTGCTGCTGAAAAATTCATGCCAAATACCCCAACGTCACATAAATAGGCATAAAATCAACACTATTGGCGTGAAATAATACTGTATACTTATACCATTAAGCTTGGAGCAAACGAGCCACCATCCACAGCTTTTGGTAACCAGCGATAAGCAGTTCATGCATGATTTGCCGAAACATGTGGTCAGTAGGCACTCGCTACCGGTACCACTGCAGATGACGATAGGCATCATAGGAGCACCTGTTGGCTCATTTGCGCCGAGCCTTAGACCCACAAAGCAGTCTTACCTTCGCCACTAAATAAACTTTCTAACGCTTTTATTCGTTGTCCACAGATTGTCTGTTCAAAATATGTCCTATGAACCGCTACTCCGCTCAAAAGCAGTTCTGGAATACTGCCAAGCAGTCCGCCAACTCGAACACCGATACAGGACTGCTAAAGAGGTTACACGTAAGTATAACACTCATAGACTTCTACTTGAAAGTTTTAAGATGACTTGACTTTGCGAAGCCCAAAGTGGTCTATGTCGACATTATATTGTTCACTTTAGGTAGATACTAGATATTTGTGAAATTGCATTCAAACTAAACGAATCTGACAACATTAGTGTAAGCGTTATTACCTATTTATAAAATCTTTCTGAACTAACTACGCTCAGTTTGAGCCAACTGACTTTTTAGATTTCGAACTATCTAATATTTCTTAATTGCTTCCTTTTAGTTAATTGACAAATAAACAAAAGAAGTAACTATTAATATGTGTCTCCTCCGTGGCGCAGTGGTAGTGAATGCGACTGCTGTGCATGAGGTCTCGGGTTCGGATCTCGGGTCGGGCCAACAAAAAGTTATTGGGTTCTGCTAAGAAATCTTAATAGCAGACCGAAGTTTGGAAGTTGGCGGTGTTAGACATCCCCGTAACTCAGAAAGCACGTACAGCCGTAGGTCCTGTGCCTAAAGTCTTTCCGTCGTGTCGGATTGACGTCCCATCGGATCGTGAAAGTTAGGGACACAATTGTGTTTGCACACACACTTGAGCATTATGAGATCTTCTGCGCAGCTAACCAGTCTCCGTTATGATTGGCCGCCGTGATCCGATTTTCGGTCTAGAGGACATTACTTTTTAATATTTTAATATCACTCGAATGCAATCATTCGCATCACTTATACACTTTAAATTCACTGATGACATAGACTTAGAATATTTTCGCTACGCTACTGAAGATGATATAACATGCTTTAAAAAAAATTACTATTTAAAAGTGTTTAAACCTGTGGTTCAAACATAAAATTGCCACATTGCCGAATTCAACCTCTTAAAACAATACACCAACCGAGCACTCAGTTACAAGAAGGCACACTTTTCTTCAGACGCGATAGTATATCACTCGCAACATATCTCAAAAGATTCTCCTTTACATTTCGTTTTACCCAGCAGCTTATTAAACTTTTCACATTTCACAGCGCGCCGGGCACTTGTAACTGCCCTCCAGTACATCAAATTTAAAGAGTTTATAAAACAAAAGCTAAATGAAAATGTTGCCTGGAGCGGGCGTTGAATAAATGTGCTTGTGAAAAATGTGGGGAGGTGCTCTGACATCGGCAATTCCGTAGAATATAAAGCGTAGCGTGTAATGTGAAGGTGTAGCTTTTGTTCAAGGGTTGAATAATGTGAGTTTAGGTGTTGAAAACTTTGGTGAATTGCAAGAGTTGTGCTCATGAATTCATGTAATTCCTTTTGGACATTTGTGCTATTGCTGACATGGAATATCACTAGCCCATGGTTTCACAAAGGTACAAGTATGTTCTAATTCTAGTCTCTACTTTATTCTACGATAGACTTAATTAAAGATACGTTATAAAACCAGCCAGGTATTTAAGTCGTAATGTATAAAAATATTTTTAAATACGTCTCTCGCACTAGGGTCAGGCTTTGCCAAAATATTTTACAAACATACGATTAACGAACACAATGTTGTGGAACACACCAATAATCATTCTGTATGGGATTCAAATCTGTAGATTTGAATCTATCATTCAGTGTTGTAGTTATCAACGGCGGTGGCAGCGGCGAAAGGACTGCTTTCCCGCTGAACCATATGTGCACTCAGATTGGTACCTGATTCTATATTATCCACTGATTTCGATTAACCTTTCTTTTGCAATCTACTCATATCTTTCAGATCTATCATGTCCTTAAGAGTTGATTGCAATTTAATAGTAGAGAGAGTTGCAATTTATAATACTCGAAACTCAATATCTCATTGCATTCCATAATGTCATACAAAGATGGACTTATAAACTAATTAGATCATATGGTTGGGCACATCAAATTAGGAGAGAGGAATTTTCAACCTCTTAATAAAATTCAAATACATATAATTTTTACGCGCTCGATAATATTCGTTTTAATATCATCTCACTTCCCTAATCGAAATGACCAAGATCCGTAGCTAGTAAATTTTTTATTAGGACTAAAATCCCTTCGTTGCCCCAGGGAGCTCGTTAAGGCATTGGATTTAGCCGTCATGGGAATAATCGTGGTGTTTATGTCGGCCTATCTCACTCATAAACTTCGTATTGAGACATTACTGCTAAGATATTTATTATAATCGCGAATATAGACTATTCATAAAGCAGGATTTGAACCTGTGATTTGACTAGCCGTCGTTTTATCAGCTGAAGTATTCAACTACGTCAGGTATGGTCTGTCTATGAATGGTCCCATATACAAAGATATTTCTATTGATATTCACCTTAGCTTTTGCTATATCCGAAAACCTCTGGGCGAAGACCCACTCTATTGGTAGATATCCTCTGCCAGTCAGTCAAATGCGTCCAGTTCGTCGTGCCATCTCCGTTTAGGTCTGCCTTGTGGCCTTCAACAGTATTGTGCCACCTATATGGTAACGATTATTGCCCACCTCACTGGGAGAGGTGACGTGACATGCGACTGACGTGTTCTAGTCAGTCCCGTTTTAGCCTGGTGGATTAAGCACCTACATCATCAATGCGTGTTTTAAAGCGTAGTAGCATAGTAGTGTCTCGAATGTCATCCGTCCTTTTCACTCCGAGAATGCTATGTTTTCTATTTCTATTACATAATGACAAAAACATAAAATGTCACCTCCACAGTTTCAAGATCGGTTGTTATGTAAAATAGAGGAGAAGAGATGATATAGGTGTTTCTTGTTAGTTTAAGGAGTTGATAAAGTTCACCTGCCTCACGTCATATGCCAATGCGCGGCTTTCTAACGATCGCTGTACTAGACAATCACTGTTCACATTAACTTTCTTTTTACTAAACAAATGTGGCAAATACCTATAATCACAGCCAGATAGTAAGCGGTTCCCGTAGTCAAAATGATTAAAAGTGAGATGAAAGAAAAGGAATAGAAGAGGTCGATATGTGGACCTACGTAACTCTTATTTACCGAGCGAAATCCTGTAACAGTGTTAGAACTCTTGTGCCAATTTCTTATAAAATGGTAGCACTGCGAATTCTCAACAGTGAGATCTTCCAGTCGTTTAACTTTCAATATTACATTTGAAAGTATTATGTTTAGTAAACAGCTGCAATAGCCAAGAGGTAAACGGTTGGAATGCTACGCAGAGATCTTACTGAGAGTTCGAACCCATCGCTGAATTTTCAATTTATGTGCTTATTAAGTTGTTAATTATCGCTTGCTTTTACCATGTAGAAAAACATCGTGAGGAAACCTGTGTGTCTGAGTGTTTTCCATTATGTTCTCGAAGGTGTGAGAAGTCCACCAATCCGCACTCGGCCAGCGTGGTAGACGCGGCCTAATCCTTACCGGGAATGTTTACTCTATCTTATTTAATCTAACCCCAAAATAAATAAATGAATCAAATTTAGATACTAATGAGTTCATTTCCTCCATTAGAAAATTCGTCATCTTCATAACGATATAAAAACTTCAAGTGAACCGAAAAATATTTATGTTTGTTCAATTTGATTAATAGCAGATGCTGTTTGTGGAGCTTCTAAGTAAAAGGGAAACATTACTTTTGATCTTTTTATATTCACCTTAAAATGTTCTAGAGATTTTATTATACTTACTGTTACCGGCGATGTCGCTCGTGGTTTTTTAAGTGTGTTTGGCAAGCTGGCAAGTAAGCGAATATACGGTACACACTCATATTAAATGGTTTCTGTAGTGGTAATTGTAAATCGGCTCAAAGGCTTAGTCGAGTTAACGTAACAAACAGACTGAGCAACTGTCGCATTTATGACGATTCTATTTGATCTAGAATTGTTTAATTCTGTGTGTCTAATGTAGCATCATACGAGTATAAATGTCAGACATTGAAAAAACCCTAATTAATCGTGATTTTCTATCCTAACTAATACCTATTATAAATTCGAATGTAAGTTTGTTACGCTTTCACGCCTTAACTACTCGACCAATATGTATGTTGACTAAAAAAAAGATTTTAGTCCGTCTTTAAGACTACCAAAAAATAATGGACAAGTATTTTTTCTTTTCTTACACTAACTAATAATAACGAAGATACAACTAGTTTAAATTTCGTGTTACGTCACTTGTCGGTACAAATTTTTTAGGACAGTGACGTCACAAGCCCCCACTACCGAACTTTAATGCGTTATATCTTAGTAAATATTTCATGTATTTTTATAACAAAAAATAGGTGTCCAATATTTTTAGCTAATCTAAAAGATGGACTAATTCAAATCACTTATTTTTAACCCTGTCAACATGCCTATTATTATGAAATGTCGCATACACGTTGTCACACAGAAAGAGATACATAGGCTACCTTTTATCCTGAAAAAAGTGCCGCTGATGGATACCTAGTCGACCATAATACCAGCGAGTAATTTGTAAAGTCGTGTAATAACATATAAATAAAGTACTTTTTGCCTTTGAGCCATCTTGCTTTGACGTTTCAATATTAAAAAAAAAATATTTGGAAACTATTCCTAGTGCGAGAGATTTATAAAATATCGAACTACTTCACACAGAAATACGACAATTTTAGATTTGCGTGTTCAAATACCGTTTTACTACACTATTAACTAACATCACAAGCATTTGAGCTAAGTTTTTGAGGCACTTACAATAATGTTATCAAAGCCATCAAGTTAAATAGTGACTTAATATAAAATTGCCCTCTAGTTTTATTGACAATTTCAGTAAATTACTGGTTTGATCCGTTTTTATGATCTATTTATAGTTATTTCGAATTGGATTAGTATTTTGCTGGTGTCGTGATGTTTTACTCGTTGATACAGAAACTTGTAAGTATTCCTCATCACTCCCCATCATCACCCGTTAACGATATTAATACGGTTCGATCAAATAGGCGTAGGTACCTACATAATATTCATCGAGTTAACTTCAAAACGCTTTGTCAAATTGCAAGGACTAGAATATAGGTGTCTACCCACAACAATGCGTAGTTTCGTGAGGATCGGTGGAGTAGTTAAGTCGTGAAAGCATAAAAAACAAACAACATAGAAGGTAGTACAGCTTCGCTGATTTCAGCATGAATGGGCTGGCTCGACCGGGGAAGGACTACACTCTCACAGAATATCGACGTGAAATACCAGTATTCCTGTTGTACTGTTGTGTTTCGTTCGGTGAGTGAGAGTGCCGGAGGCCCAATCACCCTCTTTCCCCTTTCCCGCTCCTTCTCCTTCTCACTTCATTTCCAAAAGGGTCGACAACGCGCAAGTGATGGCTCTAGTGTTGCAGGCGTCCATAGGCTACGGTGACCACTTACCATCAGGTGGGCCGTATGCTTGTTTGCCACCTTAGTAGTAGAAAAAATAACATTTGCATTTATAGTATTAGTAAGGATTCAGAAGTCTTAAAGCTACGTTAACACGTGGTTCCTGAGAGGATGACAAATACACATATTATTTAACAGACGGCTAAACGCATGTCTACTGCCAGCAAGACTAACTAAACAACTGAACAATAGCTAATCAAATAATTTGAAATTAGTTTTATTTTGACACGTCCTTGATTATTCTTTCAAAAACTGACTGTAAATCTATTGTAACAATATATTCTCTTCAAGCACTTCGTACATCAACACGCGGCTTGAGAATAAATTGGTTCACATGTCGGATACGACCATTACTTATGTGTATCCGTAACCCTATCTTTATTGGGTGTATGCCAAAAATACCGTAGTTTACCGTCATATAAAATTAATGAGATTAAATAAACATTTCCAATTTTGCCCGCATCTTCCCTCGCGTACCTAAATGTAGGTTAAGGTAGTTTAGGATAGAAACTACTGTTTCTTCTTTCAGAAAAAGTACTCTTTTTTCTGGATGATGGGTACCATATGTCCATTTTTTACACGCTTTTATTAGCTTGATATGTAATTTTCACCCTTTTCAAACCGACGGATTGATTTGAAACTTTGCACACTTATCGAGGACCTACGACAATACAATAATTTAGAAAAAAATAAATAATAATAGTTTTAAAAACTACAAAACACGCTTTATTACAAAAAGTTGAAAATGATTTAATAAATTTAATGTAATAAAGCGTGGGCTGCTTTCTAAGATATTTTGATTACCCTCCACCCCAGGCTTTTTTACATTAAAATTATTGAATTATTTTCAGCTTTTTTAATATAGCGTGTTTTTAGTTCCATAAACTATTATTTTTGTTTCTCTGACAACGTGTTTGCGAAATTTCATGATAATCGGTCGAGTAGTTAAGGCGTGAATGCGTAACAAACTCACATTCGCATTTACCTATAATTCTAGTTAGGATTATAATATTTTGTTTAGAGGTAAAGTGTCTTAAAAATTGTAATATCATTTTACAGTATAAGAGCCAACCGTGCACAATTATCTGATTGTCGAGAAATGTCGAACCCGTAAAAATATTGTATATGCTTTTAGAATATAAAGATATGAGTTTAAGTTTTGCAATGTAACTACTTTATACGGATTTTTACTCTGTTAAATTCCAATGTCTAACATTCGGGTAAACGTAAGACAAAATAAGTTTTCATGGCAGTTTATAGCACACATAAAGCGATTTATCTAAAATTCTGGTTGCATTATACCTACGTAAGGAATATACATACCTACACATATTAACCCCAAGGCACAAGTAAAAATTAAGACAAAGTAATTTATTGCTAATCTGTTTTTGGAATAGGTACGCGTTGAGAATGTCTGTTGAATTTTTGGTACAAGTACTTTAAGTGTAAAAGAGAAAAATGTCCTCAGCGATCTATCAGTTCATTTATTTGGCTATTGTGTCAAGTATCAACAAGAATAGTTCGTCAGATTTAAATTAGGTATCACGGCAATAGTGGATTGCCTTTCTTTACCTTCGTTCCGCTTCTAGTAAAAATCAATCGAATCGCGGAGTAAAAAAGAAAATTTTCCTGACGGCGCGTTGTAAGAACACCGTCTACATTTTTGCAGTCAGCAACGCGCCATGCTCTCGTATTGAAAGCGCTTACGATCAAATTAAATTTCAAAAGGAAACTAATGAAAAAGCAATCCGTGCTGAATATTTTAGGCCATATTTAAAAAGAGATTGACTTTTCTAGATCAGATATTTTTACAAGTATACTTCTTACCAACTTACTGACGGAATCCTATACTACAAAAATACAATAGAATATTTGACCCTGGCCTAAAGTACAGTCCAGATAAAGGGGCATTAGCAGCAAGTCTGTTGCGTGAATTCAGTCACAAAATAGATTTACCTCTTTGAAAGTGATTCGCAAAGTTTTGTCTAAAACTAATATCAGGCAGACATCTCAGATTAATGCTTATTCCGAGCGAAATTCCATTAAATAGACTTTCTTTTGTTAAATGTTGTGTTGAGTCGATTTAATAATAGTGAAACTTAAATTAAAGGTTTGTATGAACAAAAAACAAACGGTCTAACATCTGAACACATTTAACATATATCTTATATGGCATGGCGTAAAATAAAAAATATAGCCAATGCTACTTAGTGATAATATAGCTATCTAATGGTGAAAGAATGTTTAAAATCGGTTGAATAGTTTTTGAGTTAAATCCTTACAAACAAACAAGAAATCAAATCTTTCCTCTTTTTAATATTAGTATAGATTAACATATGCCCGCCGCTTTGGTCTCATAAAGAATACATACTGAGATAAATGTGTTTTGTGTGGTTGTATAATGTATGAGGTGCATTTCAAGTAGTGATACATACAAGTAAAACCTAAATGGCGTTACAAAGGTGACGCCATTTTCTAAATTTATTAAAATACCAATCACTCTATACGATTACAAGGTAGGATGCTAAATACTTTAAGAATTTATACAGTTGTTATCCACGACATGGGCTATCTGTGTGTCAAATTTCATCCAAAACTGTTTAACAATTTACGCGTGATTAAATGACAGACATCTTCAGTCCAAACACCTTTATACTATTAGCAGGATTATGTCACAATACTGTTCAAGAAAACCATTCTATAATATTTATTACCACTAACTCACCATTAACCGCAGTATTAATTCATTATAAAATAACTATTAATCCCGCAAACCGACCGCTACGCTAGTTAAAATACAGCGTCATTTGACAGATAAATGTCTATCTTGAAACAGAGATCCACTTTATTCCCTTGTAATATGAGCTAGTGTTCTCTGGCAATATTTCTCTCTTGATTAATGCTTTCGTGTTTGGGGACACGGTCCCATCTATTTAATATAGTGACACGGGAAGATTGCGACATTACTGAATATAACTGTATCTAGAAGATTGATGAAGAATTAAAAGTTTTTCTGTATATGCATAGTGTTTTTAGGCAGCTTCGAGAATACGTCCTGCCTGATGACAATCGGTTACTGTACTTGCATATCGGTATTACCGACAACCCTTTATGCAAATTGCCAAATTCAGTAGATTTTTGATCCATTTTAATTATCTATTGACAGCCATTTTGAATGTAAGGAGTATTTTGCTGGTGTTTTGATGGTTTGACGGTGACGGTGGTGTTTTTGTAGACTTGCAAGAAACGTTTGAAGAAGAAAAATGTTCTGATAATATTACAGATTACCAGATTTACAAGATTAGTAGAGTTCGATCAAAGATGTATGAATTATTACATCACCGAGTTAACCTCGGCGCGCTATGATAGATTGAACCCTTATGTCAAGGCTATTTTCAGACTGAGGGGTCATCGGTTTATGTGTTCTTATACTGTGGAAGTGTGAGGAACTGACGTGCTAGGTTTTTACACAATCCAGCTATATTAAAGAAAGTTTTGAACAACATCGGATCCCTACCATCTTTCAGGACAAAGTTCAAGTAGTACATATCTATGAGTGATCGATTCCAAAGGTTGGCCACTCACGCATAATGCACCAAAAACGAATCGAAGTGCGAACAATCGACGCCTAACTAACTTACAGATATTTGCAAAACCAATGCGTTGCTGAAATAAGATTTCGCAGGAGACAAAGATTACTATGATTCCTGCTCATAGTGATGTCACTTCCCTCTTTGTTTTACTTGGAAAGTAACTATTGGTAGTATGTTTTTCTTAGTCATACTAATGTTAGATCGAATATGATAAATTAAGGTATACCTATACTGGTGCGAGTATTTTTGTAAAGCTAGTCGAGCTTTTAGGCTTATCATGCAGATAACATCACTGGCTGTATCATATTTTTCTTAGCTTACCATTGTTAGGTGTTAGGGTCTCCGGCAACAAGATATGAGCATAGTAGCCGAGCCGCTGAATTTTTCGAATGCCGAGCTGCTGCTCAACTGAAAATGGTCAGAATTTTCTGCACGATGATTTTTGATTAATAATTAATTGACAGCACGGATGGCGTTGTGGTTTATGCGGTCCCCCGCGACACAGGAATTATAATAGTACGGGAGAAAACTTTAAAAAAAGTATTTGGTTCAAAAAGCCATTATGAATTTTTACATGCAAGCATGTTTTCTAAAACTGTCTTAATGCTGAACTATAGCTACCTATCACTATCATGAAGATAGGCGTTCAATGCCTTTGTCAAAAGATTTTGTAGCAGCACGGGGAATATACCGAAGACCAGCAATAGTAATATGTCGTGTTCATTAAACATAGCTGACGAAATGTTGATGTTTGCCTACCGCTTCGAGTATAATGAGACAATGAATATATTTTAAACATTATTATTGCTTTCCGGCTATGAAGCTAGTCAGTGTGAAGATTTTAATTAAATTATGTTTAACTAAACCCTTCTTGTTTCAATTTGGGGAGGCAATCAGGCCGCGGCTTAAAACTAGGTCGAACATTAATATTAAACGAGCTTTGTACTGCTTTGGTTATCAATTAATATGTAGGTATCTATGTTTAGTACGTTCTTTAGTCAAGCTGACAAGACAGAGCAAGTTACCAGACAAGTTAGCGTGGTTGTTCTTAATCTGGGTGTTCTTTATGGCCGCTGAATGTTCGTAAAATCCTCCGCAATACAGGAATCATGCCTAGTGCTGGCTTATTGTTTTTAGAGAAAAAAGAAAGATCATTGTTGAGCTTGAAGTTTCTCCCCGGTCGAGCAAAGTGTAGGATACGGTAAGCAGCATTTGTCTGGATGTTGTTAAATCGATCCTATATTTTTCAAAATGTGTGTTTTCAATCTTTTTTATGACTGTACCCTAAATATAAGAACATAATTATAATTACGCTCGTTCTGAACAAAAGCCAGATTAAGAGTAAAAAGTAAGAAGTGAATAATGTGATTACAATAAACGGTGCAAGAGAAATATGCCAATATCATAGCGTGTAGTAAGCTCTAGTCTCTGCCTACCCCTCAGCGAAACATGCGTGATCACGCAAATGTTCTAGAGGAAAAGGTATACGTTATCATATACACCAAAACAACTTTGGCTTCAACGAAAATTTCAATTTTCGCTTCATACTCGGTTTTCATTTCGGTCCCCTATTCGTCGCGTCAAGTAGGGAGATGATTAAATAGGCCGCGCGCTGATATGACGAGCCGAGTATTCATTGACAAGTACCTACTCTGAATATGAAATATTGGATATTTGCGTATTGGTTTACTTCTTGCCTAAACCTAGATCTTATGATAATGATTCAAACAAATAACAAAAATAAATTAAGGAAGGTGTTTTAGGATGGCATGTAGAATGTAGAAAGAATGGTCGACAAAATTGGCGAAAAATGTATACTTACTTAAAAAGAAACATACACTCGAATTGAGAACCACCTCCTTTTTTTGAAGTCGGTTAAAAAGGGAATGTTTGTCAGTTGGAAGGAGGTGACTTGGGCGGACGTGAAATATCAGATCGAACACATTCTGGAGCAAAAGCTCGAGAATGTGTTCGAAAGTCGAGCACGCATAAAGATTGAAATAAGAGAGAATGAAACAATAGAGATGTACTAATTTCAGCTCTGTATATAAACTGTGCCACTGCTGGGCACGGGCCTCTTGTCAATGTAAAAAGAATGAAGCAGTAGTCTACCGCGCTGGCCCAGTGCGGGTTAGCAGACTTCACAGACATATATTTGAGATCATTATGGAGAATTCTCAGACATGTAGGTTTCTTCACGATATTATTCCTTTACTTATAAAGCGAGCAATGTACTCGTATAAGATCAAACTAAAGAAATACGTCACTAATATTACACGTCATGATGGACTAAACGAATATGATGCAACGCTGACTGCCTTTTACCTTAGGGAAGATTGTGAACTCGAAAATGGACTTGGCGCATAACGATAAAAAGCTGAATAATTAAAAAAGTTACAAACTTCCAAAGTTTTGGACAGCGACAAATTTACGTGCAAGAAAATTAGTATTAAACTGCCTTTCTTTTATAATAATAAAACGCTTATAACAATTTCTTGATGTGAATTTTGCTGCTGAATATTTACTTCATAGTTTCTTATTCTTGCATTATAATTACGCAAACAACATTTATTTTGTACAAGAACTTATTTATTTCTGCTGTTTTGTGAGGTCTTGGGTTTGAGAATAGGCGAACAAATGTTATTAGGTTTTTCTGTCAAGAAATACTCAATAGCTGCCCGGAGTTTGAAAAGATTGCGGTACTACGCATTCCCGTGCCTCTTCAAGCCAGCATGCCCATGCAATCGCACGAAAATTAGGGAAAGGAAAGTGCACTTGTATTTGCACACACACACTTTGTTTTGTGTTTGTCACCCAAGACTTACAGGTTTACCTAGTTTGGAAGACAACTGTTATATAACTTACCTGTTATAATATGTACCTACCTAATTTTAGACCTAAGTTGTAACATGTAAAAAGAGTGTGTTTAAAAAAATTATTATTATTATTACTGTGCACTATAATCTACTGCAAAAGTGGCCATTTTCAGTCTTTAAGACCGTAATTAGGTCTGAACAACCTCATTATTATTTTTATGCTCTGACGGGTCTCCTAGTGTCCTCGGTAACGCTCCAGTTACGATGTATATAATATTAATTTAATTATTTGTTGATTCTTCGATGCGCGTTAATTTAATTCAACAGTTTTGATACGATACGAGTACTTATCGAGGTGTATTGAGCGACAATTTCTTTGAAATTAAACAATCTTTATACGGATTTTATCGCGTTGTTTATTTTTTATAAAACACTATTATTACATAATTTTGAAACTTTAAACTACTATTGTTAAACATTTACTAGTTACTGTTTACTTAAATTTAAGCTATTTAAATTATACAACTATTTAGATTTAATTTTACACTTTCTCCGACGTTTCGGTTGCTTTTCAGCATCCATGGTCGCGAAGAGATTACGATGGTAGTTGTCTCGATTCAATTGAGACAACTACCATCTTAGTCTTGTCTTAGATTGTGAAGAAGGTTGTGTGAATTTTCTATCTCTCGAAAACAGTATCTTTTTGTCCTATATTATTATGTCCTTTTCTGTTCCCCGTGTATGCGAAATTTCATGATGATCGGTTGAGTAGTTAAGGCGTGAATGCGTATCAAACATTTGCATTTAAAATATTAGTTTAGATATATGCAGAGGTTGCAGAAATTTTACACGTACTGTGCTTTTCATATAAACCATAAAATGTATCTTTATCTTGATAATTGCTCAAGCAACATCTATATTACTCACATCCCAAAATATCATACTAGCATCAAGAATTACTAGCTTTTGCTCGCGGCTTCGCTCGCGTAAAAGTAGGTTAGGTTATGGTTGTACCTTTTTTAAAATAAAATATTAAAATAAAATATAACCTATTTTAACCGGTGATATCATAGCTTTCAAATAGTGAAAGAATTTTTTAAATAGGTAAGGTCGTTTTTGAGTAAAATCGTCACAAACAAACAAACAAAAAATCAAAATTTTTCTCTTTATAATATTAGTTAATATAAAATTTTGAAACGTGTTCAATGTGTAACGTAATTTCTGTTGTTCGCAGCATGCCGCTGAAATAGAGAAGAAGCAAAATGAGTTGGAGAACAAGAAGTTACTGGGGACTGTCGTGCAGTACGGCAGCGTCATACAACTGCTGCACGTCAAGTCCAACAAATACCTCACCGTGAGTACACTATACTTAGACTTACTTATTAAATGAAGGCAAAAAGATATTTGAAGAGGCAAAAAAGAAGATTGGTTGTCACGGTGATAGTCGGGCAAGACTGGCACCATTGGCATGGTTATAGAATAATTATAGGTGAGGCTTCATAAAAGGAAGTTCTAGGGTGAAATTAATTAGTTCTTAGACACAGTCTTACTTACAAAGTGCCTAAATAATTAATTCGATTTTAGCTATTAAATTGATTTTGTTAACAAAGGTAGTTTGGGCACAATTTATTTTGTTGTGACAGGTCAGGTTTATATTGTAGTCTCTTCAATTAACAATATGGTTGCCATCCTGCTCATATTTCATACTCCAGAATTTATTAATATTTAGCCTAAATTCAGAGTCCTAACAGAAGTCGAACTTGAATACACAGTTTTTATACATAAACTGATAACCTATAAATGTCTCCATGGGGATACTTATTTACTATAGAGAAGTTTATCATGATATTAAAGCACTTGATTCGCCATATTAGCTAGGCTCTGCGATCTAATCATTACATTCTAGAAATTGCTGTTTAGATTGCGAATCGGAACTTCAAGTAAAAAGAATAACTCTAGTGCTTGGCTAATCTGACTGGTGTTTTGCAGGTAAACAAAAGACTGCCCGCGTTGCTGGAGAAGAATGCGATGCGTGTTCATCTCGACGCGAACGGCAACGAGGGCTCCTGGTTCTACGTCATGCCCTTCTACAAGCTAAGATCCACTGGTGAGTACTATATACATATTGGAGAAGCTACATCTTTAATAGATATTTTTTATTTCTTTGAGTTAGTTTTGAAGCTGGCTGCAAACATTTACCTCGACTTAGAGGACCACTCCAGAAATTCAATCCAAATAAATTCAAATAACAAATAAATTTCATTTATTATTATTAGCCCTAACAAACTTAGAATAATATAGATTATTGTAAATTTATAAACTAGCTTT
Organism: Catocala nupta; assembly: GCA_963675205.1. Lineage (NCBI taxonomy): Eukaryota > Metazoa > Arthropoda > Insecta > Lepidoptera > Erebidae > Catocala > Catocala nupta. The sequence continues at coordinate 5,765,862 of OY776104.1, forward strand.
TAACCGCGGCTTAGCTCGCGTAAAAGTAGGTTAGGTTTAGAGTTCGAAACAACTCTTATACAACAGCTTTGTCTGTCCGTCCGTCCGTAAATTTCAACTCAAGAACCGTAAGAGCTAGAGACTCGCGGTCAACACAATTCGACTCAGCATAGTCGATATACCCCGAAATGAAAAAAAAGTTCACGTGATACCATTTTTTCGAACTCTAAGATTTACGGCAAATCATTGCCATTTCTCAAATAAATATTGCTTATGATACTAAGTGATAATATAACTTAATAATAGTGAAATAATTTATCAAAATCGGTTGATTAGTTTTTAAGTAAATTCAAAACAAACAAACAAAAAATCAAATCTTTCCTCTTTATTATATTTCTATATTAGTATAAACAGAGCCAATGCTTTTAAATTTGTCAATGGTGCCCTATCATATCGGCTGATACAGGTACTCTCGGGTCACGGGTGCTTCAGGAAGTACCTGTGTCGTATGGGAAGACAAGAGACGTCCCAGTGCCATCACTGTGGGACTGCCTCGAGAACACAGCGCAGCATACGCTAGACGAATACTCAGCCTGGGCGGAAAAGCGCCGTAACCTCATCGCAGCAGTTGGGGTAGAACGTCTCTGGCTACCGGCCATAGTAAAGTCTATGATCACGAGCGAGAGCGCGTGAGCAGCCGCCGCCTCCTACTGCGATGTAGTAATATTCGCTAAGGAGGTGGCGGAAAGGGAAAGAGAAACGAACACCAGCCTCCCGACCCGCAGTCGACGCACCGGGCGCCGAAGGGCGATAAACGACCTCCGGCCCTCATGAACGCTGGCCTGAGGCGACAGACTAGGACAGTCTGACGTCCGTGCAGAAGCAGGCCCGAGACGGTGGCGCGTAGTGTTCCGCGCGCGCCTATTAACCCCTCCGCCGTCCTTTCTTGGTCCATCCTTGGGTATGCGTCAAAGCATTCCCACAGATAAAAATAAAAATATCTATCCAAAATACTCTTCATGACTATTAATTAAAATGTTATCAATTTATTTTTGCTAAACATTGTAAGGTGTTATAAATAGTCAAGCCTTCAACGTTTACTTTCAGAAACGGTAAAGGTATTTCTTCGTTATTAAGGTATCAAAGAAGGATACTGTTCCCTTAGTAGTTATCAGTTACCTTAACTGATGAGTGCTTATCACCCTATCTTTAAATGTGTTACCATATATTTAGTATACTGTATATAATGTTGTTGTGTTTGTGTGTTTGTAGGCGACAATGTAGTAGTAGGCGACAAAGTGATAATGAACCCCGTGAATGCGGGTCAACAAGTCCTACACGTATCTTCTAATCACGAGCTGCCTGACAACGTTGGCTGCATGGAGGTAACGTACCATCACACTACCTATAGCTCATACATACAAATGTCAATAGCACGTACCGGCTAATGAAACGACTAGCCGGTACTCTACTTGCCGTTCTTGCTCCCCAAACAATTGTGTGAGTACACCTTTTAGTGCTCTTAACTTAATTAGATTTAACTAGTCTGTGGTACTATGATATAGATAATCACATATTTTTAGAATATGAAATGTAAGTGTACATTTTAAATTACAGCCCTTTCTTGTTATATGAGTGCTAGTAGCTTGAGATATGAGTGCTTCGTTGGTCTAGTGGCATAAATTTGAACCTTCGCTTTTAAGGTTAATATTCGATAAGTCTCGGGTTCGATTAGTGTGATAGGGATATATTTATAAAAATTGTTGGTAGTAGCACAGAATCTGTCCGTCCGTCCGTAAATTTCAACTCAAGAACCGTAAGAGCTAGAGACTCGCGGTCAACACAATTCGACTCAGCATAGTCGATATACCCCGAAATGAAAAAAAAGTTCACGTGATACCATTTTTTCGAACTCTAAGATTTACGGCAAATCATTGCCATTTCTCAAATAAATATTGCTTATGATACTAAGTGATAATATAACTTAATAATAGTGAAATTGTTGGTAGTAGCACAGAATCTGAAAATGCGAACTGGCTCTATTATTACTTACGGCACGAATTGTGGGTGGTATTTATTCCCCTAGCAGATATATTCACAGGCGTCAATCTATGTATACACGGCTACACATCAAGTTAGACACTCTATATACGCATAACTACGCTACATACAAAATAGTGAATTGCCAGAAAGGGACAGTGCATAGTGGTGTCGATGTTATGGTAAGTATAGAGCGTAACTAAAATATAACGCACTCTCTCGCACGACTCGCAGCGTTCAACTTCTAATAGTCCAAAGTCCAAACAGTCTAGGTTGATGTGTCGCTGTGTGTACACGTATACATTTCCAATTACAATATTTATTAAGTCCCGCACTAGCTATAATTCATGTGTCGCGGGGACTTAACATTCAAACAACGATCACGAAGAACAAAACCATTTATTTCATCAGGTGAACGTGGTCAACTCATCAACGTCATGGAAGGTGACGCTGTTCTTAGAACACAAGGAGAACCAGGAGGAGATCCTGAAAGGAGGCGACGTGGTGCGCCTGTTCCACGCTGAGCAGGAGAAGTTTCTCACCATGGACGAGTACCAGAAGCGACAGCACGTGTTCCTACGGACCACCGGCCGGTCTAGTGCCACTGCTGCTACCAGCAGTAAGGCGCTGTGGGAGATTGAGGTGAGACTCTTGAAATAATAATAACATCAGCCCTGTATTAAACTATCCCGCTACTGTGCCCATGTCTCTTATCAGTGTGAGAATGGTTAAACCATAGTCCACCACGCTGGCCCAGTACAGGCTGGCAGACCTCACATGTTTTCGAGAATACTATGGAGAACTCTCAGACATGTGTGGTTTCCAAATGATGGTATTTTTTTAAATAAAATGCTGCTTGCCTTCATAAATTTGCACAGCTTACGCCAACTCAGAAACTATTTATATATAGTTAATATAACGGTGTAAAACTAACTAAAAGAATTATTATTTTATTGATTTAATAATTTTATTGATATAGAATCAAGAAAAGGTATGAGATTAAACGAATGAAATGGGAGAAGTAGGTATGCGAGCTTCTAAACACATACACATGAGGAGATTCGCATTAATAATTTTACTAATCTTATGCTGGTTTCCTATAAGAGAGCTTTACTTCCACGTGCGAGCCGGGTCATTTGTAACGTCACAAATAATCTCTCTCTTCCTGTCAAAATAAGTAGTTGTTAATTGTCCTTCTTTCTCATATTCCAGGTGGTCCAACACGATCCTTGTCGCGGTGGAGCCGGCCACTGGAACTCCATCTTCAGGTTCAAGCATCTAGCCACTGGACATTATCTGGCCGCTGAAGCGTGTAATAGACCACCGTAAGTTCATAATAAACACACGGAAATAGACAGCAATCTTAGAATACCCTGTCTTAAATCCGGTTTCTTATAATCAAACTAATTTCAAAATGCTTTGTTTGCTCTAACACACAGTTTTTAAAAGGCTTATCAATGACATGATAAAATCAAATTCATGCCAAGTGATCTGATTGCCTGGAGCTAATTCAGTCAGCTTTTAACTAATTTTATTGTTGATCTGGCTTTGGAACCGGAGGTTAATCTTGAAACAAACTATCAGACTTTTAGTCGTGATTGATAATAGTAACATATGTCGTATCTGGTCAATAACGTTGGGTATACATGTGCATACATACTCTCAGTAGGTACAGTCGCGGCCGTTATCGTACGTACGCCTGATTAGAATCTGGCTTGTCTTATGTTTCTATTATGTTCAGATTGTTAAGACTGCGCCGAGCGAAATGTGTCAAAACAGGCGGTCACAGTTAAGTTGATAAAATCAACACTTTTTGTTTAATACAAATATAAAATATATATTTACCAAAACAAAGAATGTGTTTACAATTACTCCGTATAAAAAAAAATATATAATTAATATTTTCACCTACCTACAAAATAACGTAAATTTGCACGAAAAATGCAAAAACGTAAGCTCGTGTTACGTGATTTTTAGATTATAACAGTAGAAATATCCTATTTTACAGCTTAAACGAAACATAAATAGTTATATTACAATTTGTCCGCCCCGATATTTAAGTTATTGGTTGACCATAAAGATACATATTTATCAAAAAAGCACTTCAAATCCTCCATACAATTTGAATATCGAGCTCTGTCATTCAGTCCAACCGCGCCTTACGCTCGGCGCAGTCTTAAGTCGCAACTCAAAACTCAATACAAAATGTCGCGTCCAATAGTGTGTCCCTAGTTTTTATTCTTCAATCTTGTAACGCCTCATATTTTTGAATACAAAACTAAGCTACAGTAGCATTTTCTTAAACATAGCTATCGGTTTTGCAAATACTATATATAGTTATTGTCAGTTTGTTACTTTTAAGTTACAAACAGTAAATTTTCATAAAAAGCGAGAGATATAAAGAGAATAAATAAAGTGAGAGAGAGAGAAAATGTGACTTGGAATGCCTTTGTTTTTTTATTAATGTATAGATTAAGAGCTAATAGAACTGTTATATCTTCAGAGACCAACCAGTGGAGCCGGGCGAGCCAGCTTTCCAGCTGGTGTCGGTGCCGCACTCCTCGGAGATAGCCACGCTGTTCGAGCTGGACCCCACCACCATGACGCATTCCGACGCGCCTGTACCTCAAAGCAGCTACGTCAGGTAAGCTTCCATCGTTGGCACAATACTAGAAGTCTGCACCAAAATGGTGATAAACACCAACGCTTTTCTCCAGTCTTTATGCGTTTTCGGTCGTGGTATCTCTTGGTGTGTGATTCGAACATGGCCGGTTTGCTAAAAAAATAGTCTCAAAACTCGCATGTAATTGAATGTGAGTCATATTTTAAAAGGCACCGCAAGAAAGACTTGTGTTATGGCTTTAAAACTTACTGTTACATTATTGACTGAGCCAGAAAGAAAGCAAAATAAAATGAATTGATATATATTCTTAAAACACAAACATGATGGGCGCTACGATAAGACTGAACACACATCACATTAACACACTTCGCACATTGATGTTCGCTCCGATGTTTTATTAGTCAGTATTCAGATACAAATAAATGCTGCGGGAGCGAGAGTGACCTATTTATATCCAAGCAGCTTGAAATCTCCGAAAAGCCTAGTAGTAGTTATTAGGCTTATCACGATACCTTAAAAAAGAAAAAGAAACGAAAAGAACCATCTTAAATAATCAGATGAGCAGTCTTGTTATAAGCAGCTTGTGACGGTAGGGGAGTCTCGACCTAATGTCGTAGCCTTAAGGTCGGTTTCAGATTGATCTCTCTTCTTATTCGAGATAATTCTAAGGCTTTCGAGAACATTCAACGACATGCTGCGAATGATTAACAAATATTCATAATTTGCAGGCTCCAGCACCTATGCACGCACACATGGGTACACTCCACATCCATTCCTATTGACAAAGACGAAGAGAAACCCGTCATGTCCAAGGTAAATTTTGATACTGATCATAAATGATACTGATATACTAAAAAACACTTTTGTCAAGTGATTCTTATCGTCACGTCGTTCATATATCTTAATCTGTCAAGTCTTAGAATACCAGACATAATTAAAAATTTATTGTGTCTGGCCACTGGTGTGCCGCTGCGAATCAATAGGATAAGTTTTGCAGCAAAAACTTTTTAAAGTGCCACTCCCTTAAATATTTGTTGCGACAAAAATGCGTCGCAGTGCCGGACGTTATTACCAAAAATATACTATAAACACGAATTAAACATTAAAAATTCATATATTTTCATCAATTTAAGACATTTAGGTTACACAGCGTCTCTAAGAAATATACAACCGAAAAACATCATTTTTCTAAGGGTATGGTTATTAAAGTCAAAGACAAAAATCATTTCTTTATAGTTGACTTAAATTATTTTATTTAATTCATGTACCATAATAATATTTAGTGATTTATCATACGAATATATCGTTCTCTCAATAAAACAGACTTAACTCGAAATTTGTAAGTTAGGCAACTTGAACTCTAACTTACACATAATTAAAAATTCAAATTACCCAATTTTCAAATTTTGCATTAAGTCTCTGTTTTATTAAGAGTGCGAATTATGTACTAACCTATCAACTGTTGGAATGCTAGACATAATTAAAAACCTATTATATATGGCCGCCAGTGTGCTCATGCGACGCAACAGGTTAATGTTATAAGATTTGACTCATTGGACAGAACCGTATTCCATATCCTTTATTTACAGGTGGGTTGTTCCCTAATAAAAGAAGATAAAGAAGCATTCGCACTGATCTCGGTGTCGCCGAGTGAGGTGAGAGACTTGGACTTCGCCAACGACGCGTGCAAGGTGCTGTCCGCCTTGTCGACCAAACTGCAGCACGGGAACATCGAACATAACGAGAGGAAGTAAGACAAGTCATAATTTTAATTCCATCTGAACTTCAGAGGTATCGTAATGGTAAAACGCAAAGATAAGGGGCACGAGGAGTGGGAGGGGTGGTATTACGCAGATTATACGCAACTTCAGAGCAAACTAAAAGTTTGATATAACATTTAATTTGGTTGTGCACAACATTTTCTTCGCTCTCTTTTTGCTCTTGAAGGAACTGTACGTAAAACAAATGAGCAATGTGAAAAAAAAGAAACGATATGATGCCGCGTTTAAATTTTTGTCATTGATTATATCATTCGAATAACGAACGAATTTTCGTTTCATTCATTTTCGGATATGTTTTTGTGGCCCATCAAATTAACGATGTACACGTACACTCGACTTTTTTGTAACGTATTGCCAACGCTATATAATAGTGACTACGTTGCAAAGCATGTTTCGCGTCGTACACAACTTCGAATGATATTTAAATTACACGCATGTTGAAATTGTCATTTTTACGAATCGAAGTTATTAGTATTTCAGTTTATAACTGTAACCTATAATTTTAAATATAATTTTATGTCTTCACTAGAAACAAATAAAACAAGTGAGAAACGGCAATGAATTACCGTAAATCTTAGAGTTTGCAAAATGGTATCACGTGACCTTGAAGTCAGAGGTCATAGTTATTTCGGGGTATATCGACTATGCTGAGTCGAATGGCGTTGACCGCGAGTCTCTAGCCCTTACGGTTCTTGAGTTGGAAGTTGTATAACAGACAGACGGACAAAGCTATTGTATAAAAGTTTTTCGAACTCTAAAAGTAATCTTTGTACTAACCGTGTCATGTGTATGTTGTGTTCACTGTCATAGGTTGAACAAAGGCAAGATTTCCTTTTTTTTATATTGTTGTATATTCTTCAGTGACATCCAATTTATGAAACAAATGAAATAAAAATTCCTGTGATGTTAAACTACTCGTGTTGAAAACTGCTGAATACTGACCACCTTTTTCCCCGTTTCCAGAGCACTAACGTGCCTTCTTCAAGACATAGTGTACTTCATAGCCGGCTTCGAGAACGAGCCCAACAAGTCGGAAGCCCTGGAGCTGGTCGTGGAGAACCCCAACCGGGACAGACAGAAGCTGCTCAGGGAACAGTACATACTGAGGCAGCTGTTCAAGATACTACAGGTAATATTCACTTACTTTTATGCGAATGTTTTACATATTGAAATTGAACTACTGTTTACCGAAGACGACAAAGCCTGCATTTAAAGGTGATACGTACAATCCCGGGCTTCCATAAAAAATCTTTGGATCCCGGAATGTTTTCGTCTGTTGCAAAAAATTCACAGTATCCACTTCATAACTTCCTAGGGTTTCCATATCCTTAAATTCGGACTTGTTATTGGAAATGTCAGTTTAGTGGAGATAACTTACTTAACTTTATGAAAACCGGCTCTGGATCTTAGAGACATGATTTGCTTAAGGTATCTTGTTTGTATCCGAAAGTATCTTTGGCACGTACACCTCTTTTTGTAACCAGAATGATTAGTACAAAGAGACACTATATCATAAACACGATCGTTGCGGTTTAATTTTTACCTACTTCTTTGCTTGCAGTTTTATGAAGTTGCATCCGTTCTTACATTATCCAAAGGAATTTAGTTCTGCGGTATACCAGGCTCTAAAAAACTGTTACTCTGGCAAGTATAACATACTTGTTTGTATCCCCAGGGTCCGTTCCAAGAGACTTCGGAGGGCGAAGCGTTCTTGAAAATCGAGGAGTTGTACGACCCGCGGTACGCCGCCTATAAGTACATTTTCCGTCTGTGCTACAGGATACTGCGCCTCAGCCAACAGGACTATAGGAAAAACCAGGTTCGATTCTATGTTTAATCTAACTGATGATTTCTAAAAAGTTAGTGAACGAAGTTTAAAATTCAAAGTTAATATCAAGTAAGTTCTTACTCATTTCGTTAGCCAATCACAGCTGTTTAAATGCAGCTGAGCGTTTGAAAGCTAATAAAATAATAAATAGCAAATCATAGATTTCTTGCTTCTTAAATTGTTTATACTCTGCTTGATAATAATTGAACTGCTGATATTGCCAAAGTGGCACGAAAGTCTTAAATTTGTTATTTACACAAATAGCTAATTTATCTCTGACTGCTAAAACATTAATCGACGAGGTTTAAAAATAAATCTCATATCAAGCGATTTGATTGGCTATTTCATGATCATGTCAAACGCATGTCAAATATGAAACGATACATGCGTTTAAATGACTCTAAAACCTCGTTAGTACCCAAAACAATCCAAAACGTTGAGCTAACTGACATAAAACATATTAAAACCTAATATTTATTACATAATTGTTGTGTTACAGGAATATATAGCGAAACACTTCGGCTTTATGCAGAAGCAAATAGGCTACGATATATTAGCCGAGGATACCATCACAGCACTGCTGCACAACAACAGGAAGCTTTTGGAGAAGCACATCACTGCTTCGGAAATTGAGACCTTCGTCGGTTTGTATATCATAGTAATGTTATCGAAGTATAAACGTGATATCTCTAATTAGTGACCACGTGTCATACATGTACGGAGTATATAGGTCTATTCCCCATTGTATTATATGTATTTTGAATAAATCTGGTAATAATAAATTTATCCGTATAAATCTTTTGTAAATGGATTCTAAATGACTAGAATACAACGTGGGTTGAAAAGGAGGAAGTAAAAACGGTAAGGAGGTCCTCACTTTAGTCTTCTATAGGAACTATCTTCTTACCATGCTCCATGATCATAGTAATAACTTTTCAGTGTTCGTTTTATTATAACTTTTGAGTGACCACTTAATACGCAACGATTTAGGATCAAAAGCATGAGGGTCATCTTACCAGTGGCGAGCGATGCTATGATAAAAATTACTTACTTAACTCCTAATTGCAACCGCGGTTGCAGTCACTAATGTGTCTGTTGGTCAATCAAAGCTTTACACAAATTGTCTGATCCCCAGGTCTTGTCCGAAAGAATATGAAAACATGGCAGTCTCGCTTCCTGGACTACCTGAGTGACTTGTGCATCTCCAACAAGAAAGCTATTGCTGTCACGCAGGAGCTGATCTGCAAGAGTGTGCTGTGTGCCAACAACTCTGATATACTTATTGAGACCAGGTGAGTAGACATCTTACTATACAGACCTTAGATATAGTGTAAAACATTGCATTTGTGTCACAAAAGACATGCATACAGAAGGCCCTTCTGTTTGATTTGATCTTTCGGTATAAGCACGCGCTTATTTATGACTGCGTTAGTTTTGCGTTATTATCTTTGTATATATGTGCCCAAAGAACATACTACCAATCTTAATGGTCTAGTAAATTGTGCCTAAATAACGCACAAGATACAGAATTACTAGGAGATCCCAAAATCCTTGTAATCGGCTTTGCTAGGTTGCTGAAACTTAGAATTTTATAAATAAATTACTTTTTAAGATATTATTATTGGTATTAACGCAATATGTATGAAAACACATAGTGCCACTCAGGAATTAAAGCTTTAAGGTCCTGTAACAATGTTGCAGTTATACAATATACTTATTAGCGTAGTTTTGCCAACAGACTGGTCTCTACGAAATACGAAAAGACAAGCAAAGCATCTGATACGACAGACAGTAAATACACCGTGGAAGAGGAAGTTATGCTGTTATGGAACAATAAAAAGGTATTTAACTTATTCAGACTATTTTTGAAATATTCATACCATAGATATAATAAACAAGATGTAGACGAAAATATATCGGAAACCTGTGTCTCTAGTTTGCCATTACCACACGGCTACTACTACACATGCAGTTCAGTAAAAGCAATAGAAACGCAGTCGCGCTCACACTCACATTTTTTACATTAGAACGTACAAAAAAATCTATTATAAACTTTATCCTGTCAAACATACGAGTGTATTTACCATGCACCGTTCAACTTACTCACACAAAAACATCGAATGCTATCGTTGTGTTGTGGAAAAGCAATTTATTTTACATATACACAAGTGATTAACTAAATGGGAAAGATATCGATTCTTCTATTTATTATAACAATATAGTTCAATAGTACAAAATATTTTTAATAAAAATAAACGAAATGATGCTAAAATATATTATTTAGTTAATCAAAAAATTAAGACAGTAAAAGATTCGGTTACATTGTCTACTCAAACAGTAGGTGTTATTGAATCCTAGATGGCGGAGAGACGAAAGAGGGAAATCCATCGCCCTCTCCCCAGCTAGGTCCGGGCGTCAAGGACGTCGCAATAGAGACCTGTAGGCAGTGGAGGCAGCGCCCTCTCTATGTGCGCCTCCAAAGTAACGAGATAGTGTGTTAGACGGGGCCCGCCAGCACCAAACGGTGGCCCGAATCCCACGGGTTAAGCGTTTCTATTTCTCTACTAGGCTGTAAAATGATCAAAATAAGTAAAAACATAATTATACATCGATCTTCCAACCGGGTTGAAACGGTTGACAAATTGAAAAATAAACTATTATAGCAATTACGGAGACGGTAACGCTTTTGAACCGAGTAGTCACGTTTTATTTGCTCCGCAAAATATATCAGTTTTAAGTGTTAAATATAACATATTAACATTTGTTTTATCATTTACTTAAAGTTTATTGTGTTATCTAACTATTAGTGAAAACCAAATTTGATAATTCAACCAAACTAAAAAGTTATCACAGTTTTAAGATAAAAAGTTTTTATAATATTCGCCGGTCCCTGACCTACCCCAACCCGTGGATCGCTCGCTGTGACGTCAAACATCGCCCGTGCCACTGAGCGCACACCTGCACTGCACTCTGCCGCCCGCCACCCGCCCGCTCCTCCGCGCAAATTCCAGGAAACGATATCAAATAGTTCAAATACATCGTAATAATTTTATTATCAAAAATGGTCAACTGTTGCTACGCGTGTCGTAAGAAAATATCAACATTGCTTTATATGGAATGCTCCAAGTGCAGAGAACGTTACGACTTGAAATGCTTGCACATGTCTGTTGAAAGCTTTAACAAAACAACAGACAAACAAAAAAAGGAATGGGCGTGTCAAAAATGCTCTATCATCAACCCAAAAACAGGGGACACAAGCACCCCAACAGTTCACCCACAACCGACTGATAATGTTACCCTAACTCGCGGTAGTCGGGGTAAGTCAGACTCCTATAACATAATAGATGAACCAGGCCAAGCTGAGATTCTAACTCAGATAAAACTGTTAAGGCAAGACATGCAGGAAGTTAAAACGCAACTTGATATGGTATCTGCTACACTCAAACAGAAAACGGAAGAATACGAAAAGCGCCTTGAAACCAAAGACCTAGAAATCTTAGCATTGAAAACGTCTCTTTCTGATTTACAAACCAATGTGAACACTCGGGAACAGTACCAACTGAGAAATGAGTTAGAGATAGCTGGTCTTCCGGAACAAAATAGCGAGAGCTTAAATCATCTGGTGTTAATCACTTCAAAAAAGCTGGGTGTTGAATTAACCGAATCTGACATAGACCAAGTCCAAAGAGTAGGAAATAAACGTAACGAGCTTTCTTAGAACCCCGACAAACCGAGATTGATTGTGGTAAAACTGTTACGCAAAACTAAAAGAGATGAACTACTATCTGCTGCTAGAGTGAGACGTAACATCACATCTAAGGATATCGTCAGCGGTCCAACATCTACGCTATACTTCAACGAACGACTTACAAAACCAAACAGAAAACTATTCGGGGAAGCAAGGAAACGGGCAAAGGAGCACAATTTTCGTTTCTGCTGGGTACGAAATGGAGCTATTTACGTCAGAAAAGCAGAAAGTACCAAGGAGCGGAAACACCATGCAGCCCTTATACGTTCATCTGATGACATCGAGCAGCTTATTGGCTCTGTTAAAGGTACTTCCTTGTCTCATTCTGACAGCCAAAATGATTTATTTCGATCTACTACTAATTAATTGTTATAGGCAGACTAATTGTAGTGTTGTTTGGCTATTAATTGTTATATTTAGTTTTCTTGATTTTATATTATTTTTTTATTTATGTTATATTCTTTTCAATTTTGTTGTTGTACTTGTGAAGCATGAAGTTATGTTGATGATAATGAACATCGTGATATATTTAGAATTAAGTACTATATTTTTAAATTATATTAAATCCCATAATTTCTTCTGTCAAGTGGCAAAATCCATATCTGAAACAAAATCTCTAAAGTTGAATAAACTTTACATTAAAAATGACCACTGTGCAGTATCTAGATGAAATTGACAATTCCTTTAATGTAATTTGCCACAAAGTCGATCTCGCTGAGCAGTGTGCTCCGTTAATTTGTAAATATAATTTAAAAATTCTGACTTTCAACATTAGGAGCCTACAACATAACTTCAACAGTTTCATTATAGTATTGAAAAGATTTAATTTCAAGTTTGACATAATTGTTCTAACCGAATGCTGGATAAATAGTGGGTCGGTTATTAACCAAATAGATGAGTATATATCCTTGACGACCTCAAAATTCATAAACCGCGCAGGTGGTGTAGTGGTCTACGTCCGGGAATGTTGGACACCAGTAATAAGCGAACCTAACCTGCTAGATGCCAACTGTTTACAAATCCACATACCAAATGTAATAACTGTTTTAGGCGTATACCGGTCGCCATCATTCCAGACTACTAACCAATTTTTAAGCTCCCTCGAATTAGTTACTAAAAATATGACTAATAGCCCATGTTATGTCATTGCGGGAGATATAAATATTAATACAAATCATGCCGAATCATGCTCTGACTATATCTGCCTCATGGCTCACTTGGGCTTTCGGGCGGCTATAAATAAACCTACCCGTAAAGAAGCGTGCCTTGATCATGTGTTCGTAAAGGTATCTAATAGTTTTGAATCTGTAGTTTGTACTTCAGCAGTTACTGACCATGACCTAGTGATGGTAGGTATCAGCAGCGAGACACCAAAACCCAAGCGGGATAGGAAAACTCTTATTAATCTTAACTGGGATGCTATAGACTCTGAACTAAAGACTGTTGATTGGTCAATTGTAACTGCCAAATCGTGTCCTAACGAAGCAGCTAATACATTTATTGATATTATATCCTCAATAAGAGATCGCCATACAATAGTTACTCATGTTAGCCGACGTAAAAATATAATCAAGCCATGGATGACACCAGGGCTTGTCAGATGTTCGATCCACAGAGACAAACTACACATAGACGCACGTAAACATCCAGAAAATAACCTTAAAAAGCTAATTTATACTCGCTATAGGAACTATTACCAAGATCTTTTAAGAAAGTTAAAAAATCAGTATAGTAAGGAGGAAATAGAAAAAAGCCGTGGTAATCCAAGTAAATTATGGAGAACTATTAAAAGTATTACTAGCTCTGTATCAATAAAAAGGAACTCTAGCGACCTATGTAACATTCAGGAAAATGTAGAATCATCTCTGGATTACTGCAATAAACTACTAGCGTCTATGGGACAGCAACTTGCTAGTAAAATACTAACTCGCTCAAAACTGTCGGAGGAAACTTTAATATCCCATGTCCAAGTAACTACTTCACCATTAAACTCTTTCTTCATGAAGCCAACTAATACAGACGAAATAGAGAATCTAATTTTACAGCTAAAGGACAATAGTGCCCCTGGTCTTGACGGAATTACCAATCGCTTCATAAAATTTGCAAACAGTTATATAAAACTACCCCTCACCCACATTTTTAATCAAAGTATGACTAGCGGAACCTTTCCGGATAAGTGGAAAGTCGCTGCGGTGACGCCTATCCACAAAAGTGGAGCTACCAATGATCCCAATAACTACAGGCCCATTTCTTTGCTAAGCAGTTTTTCAAAATTGTTAGAGAAGATCATTAATAAACAACTAGTTGATTTCCTAGAATCCAACAAATTATTATCAAATCAACAATTCGGTTTTCGTCAAGGAAAATCCACCGAACACGCTGTTTCATTACTAACTAATATTATCTCTAAACACCTAGACGAGGGATCAGCGTGTTTGGGTGTCTTCCTTGACTTGGCGAAAGCTTTTGATACCGTCTCAATACCGATTCTCTTACGAAAGCTTGAGGGTATTGGGATCAGAGGAATCTGTCTAGATTGGTTTCGTAGCTATCTTACCGGCAGGAGACAATGTCTTAAAGTGGTTTCTATCATCAGTACAGAACGTGAAGTAGTTTATGGCGTTCCTCAGGGTAGTATTTTGGGCCCCACGCTCTTTCTTACTTATATTAATGACATATCCCTGAAATGCCAACAAAATGCAGAAATAATTAACTATGCCGACGACACTGTGATTCTGTTCCACGACAAGTCTTGGGATAAGGTGTTACAGACTGCTCAACAAGGGCTTTTTCAGATATGGAAATGGTTAGAAGCCAACCTTCTAACGTTAAATTTAACAAAATCCACTTTCATATGCTTTCATAAGACCGCTACTACTGCTCCTCCACCATATCTAAAACTGGTCGTTCATACGTGCAATACTTTAAGATGCTGCTGTAATTCACTAAAGCGAGTTACAAGCGTTAAGTACTTAGGGGTTATAATAGATGAAAAACTCTCCTTTAAGGAGCATGTTGTGGCCACGTCTGCTAGAATTAGAAAGCTCATTTACGTTATGAAACAATTACGCGACGTGGCTCCAACAAGCTTGTTGAAGACTGTTTACTTTACACTAGGCCAATCGATTTTACAGTACTGCATCTTGGCTTGGGGTGGTATTACCACCTCCTACATAATTACTCTAGAAAGGGCCCAACGTGCAGTGCTTAAAACGATGTTGAGAAAGACCTTCCGATACCCAACCGTTGAACTCTTCAATGACGCTCAGGTCCTTAGTGTCAGACGACTGTTTCTAAGCAAAATTATTCTCCTATGCCATAAAGAGGTATTAAATGCAGAAAACTATAAAGACATGATCAAGAAACGCGTATTTAGCCTCCCAATTCCACCAATCAAAACAACGTTTGCAAAAAAGTTTAGTGCATATCTTAAGCCTTATTTATATAACAAAATTAATAATATATGTAAAATTTATTTACTGTCTCATCGTGAGGCCAAGTTAAAACTAACCAAGACGTTACTAACGTTGACTTACCTCCAAACAGAAGATCTCTTTAAAAGTATTATATAGTTAAGAATGATTGCCCTATTTACCTTATTTTCCATATTAGTCTTTTATGATGTTATTAATTAATCTTACCGTTGAATTATAATTGTACTTTGTTTTTTTTTTATGTCTATCACAATACGTTTTTATTTTTTATTTTTATTTTTATATAATTGTTCTATTACCATTTAATTTTATCTACACTATAATTTTGTACTCGGTTCAAAACCGCTCTATGTAAAAATTGCATTTGGATGAATCCAGCAATTTCCCGCAGGACAGGCTTAGCCTAGTGCGGGGAATTTAATTGATTCAGAAAATTTTAACAATGTAAACAATTCTTGAATTTTAAAACCTGTTCTGTATTATTTGTAATTTTAATGGCAATAAATATTATTATTATTATTATATTATTATTATTATTATAATTAATTTATTGTTGTCGATAGCCTATGTTAGTGGATCTGCACAAGCACATCACTAATTCGTTGGACACTCGTTGCAAGAAGCAGCGGCCGTACTACGCGATGCATTCCCTTAATAAAGTATCGTTTGTGATGTTTACATTGCTCGTCCAGTCACTTCGCGCCAAATATAGGTAGTGGTTAAAAAGCAATGTATTTATTGAAAAATAATACAGTCGCTGTGATATTTGAAAACAATAATAACATAATAAAAGCAAGAAATATTTTACGATTTGTTGTTTTTCATGATTTTAAAGACAAATATAGTAAAATACTTGTACTTACATATGGTAAGTAATTCCATTCTTCACAAAGTTTTTGTTTGAGCTTCGGTTCTTACAACAAACCACTGAACAAGACGGCATTCTTATAATTTGTCGCGATCACGGTCGAAATTGTACTAGTTCGCGGAGATGGCCATGTGCTTATGACATGACCGCTTTGGGCCTATCGCGCGGACACACGTACCCTTGGCACTTGTCCTCTTTTTTATATTTCTTTGATTCATACAATCATAGACAATGAAGTACAGTACCTAGCTATTTCCTAGAGACGCCCCCTTGTCATATATATACTTATGTGATTGGAATTTAATTAAGCGCCATCTATTGGTTTGTTTGAACGTCAGCTGCAGTGACAGTTATGGCTGGCAGTATTATATAAGCGGCGGAGACGCGTGCGCGGACGCATTCGGTGCGATGAACTTTCTGCGTTACTGATCAAACCATTGTTAATCAAAGACAACCGTTTTTGTTTCATTTTGGGCCTACCGACTTTAAACCACCACGGTGTGCTACCTCTGTATGGTGGGAGGGTAGTGACCCTCCCACCATATAGAGTCTCACATTTTGTAGGTAGATCGCTGAAGTAGTTTCAGTTCCCGATGGAACTGAATCTGCTTCAGCGACCCACACAGCAGTGCCCCTGAAATGCTCGTCGAAGTGCCACCTTCCGTCTAGGACAGGCCCAGGTACTTCATGTGGGCCTAGACGGGAACGCTTCTCGTTGCTCTTATAGAAGCAAGCAAGATCAAGGCGCTCCTTGGTAATATTTGCTGTTACGTCAAATCTGTAAAGCAAAGAAAATAATTGATGATCGTGTTTCAGTGTTCCCGGCTGCTGTCAGAGCTGGCGGCGGAAGCGCGCGTGGAGCCGGGTGGGTCGTCGGCCGCCATCCTGGACTACTACCGTCACCAGCTCGATCTGTTCTCTAACATGTGTCTCAACCGACAGTACCTCGCGCTCAACAGCCTGTCCCCGCAGCTACACATACACCTCATACTCAAGTGAGTATAATACGCGCAACCAGCTCAAAAACAAAAAATATAACTAACATTGCCATCCGCGTAGATTATGGATTTTAACAGCAATTTGCAATGGTTATATATAATTATATTTAAAAAAATATTTTATCCAAAATACCTAGAAAAAACTTTATTATTTTTTGTTGGTGCGACGTGGTCGTAAACGTTTGCATACATTTATTATGACGTCACACGTTTGTAAACATCACCTGCAATTGTTTTCATATCTCTAATATTTATTTACAAACATGTTGCATCATTTGGCGACTAGAATCCATATTTCCAGAGCAAGCGTTTTGACAGTTTGAATAATCAGTGCATTCGGTAATG
The DNA here is from genome assembly GCA_963675205.1 of Catocala nupta. Taxonomy (NCBI): domain Eukaryota; kingdom Metazoa; phylum Arthropoda; class Insecta; order Lepidoptera; family Erebidae; genus Catocala; species Catocala nupta. The sequence goes on from OY776104.1 coordinate 5,783,506, forward strand.
AATATCTTTAATGAAATACTTAAAATTTGACAGGACTAAATATTTTTTGTGATCTATGCAGAAATTAATTTGTTACATTAATAAGAAAATTAATAGGGTAGTCGACTGTTATTTTATTTTTATTTTAAAGTCATGGTTTACATTACCCAAACATTAAAATAAAAAGAATTTCTAAAATCAACTGAAATATAAATAAGGTATAAGTGCTTCAAATCGTGTTGTACGGTAAATGACCGTAAATAGAACAGAAAACAGACAATACAACATAACATATAATAGAAAATATATAGAAAAGGATGTATAATACAAACGGTGACGAAACCGTTATTTAAATGCAGCTGTCAGAGGGAGCCCAACTATTTCCTATATCCAAATTTAAAATATTAAATATCTTATTTTGGAACCAATTTTAATTCTGTTTATACAGATTTTTTTTTTATTGTTATGATAGTACTCTGTTATTTGCCCAGATGTATGTCCAACGCGTCGCTGTCGTACGAGGTCCGCGCGTCGTTCTGCCGCCTGATGCTGCACCTGCACGCCGACAGAGACCCGCAGGAGCCCGTCACGCCTGTCAAGTACGCCAGGCTCTGGACCGAGGTCTGCGACAGGATACACATACATGAGTGAGTAGCGTTACGATATAAATATATCACCACAAACTATAATTATATCTGACAATACAAATGGCGCAAGTGGTCGCTTTGCTATTTGCGGACGTAAATTAGTGCTACACAGCACAAAATAAAAATATTTTATAAAGAACGATGTCCATTTTTGACCTTTCAAATCTATTTTATGTAATAAGCAAATCTAGTGATGAAATTGACACCAAAAAAAATTCCATTTTACGCTGATCATAAAATACTAAGTAGATTATCAAATAAAAGCCAGAAAAAAATCTAATTGATTTTTAAAGTAATGACTTTTGGCAGTCATATTTTAGAACGCAGCCATAATGAACCCTGGATGGGTATGTAATGGATAAACTAATGTTACGTTCCGTTTGCAAAAATGTTAAAAAAACGCATTTCTGTAATTAAATGTAGTTTTTTTTAATAAGTGCTTTTTTCTGAATCTTTACTGAATTCTTGAAAAGATTGTTTTAAACCGAGTTTATTTAGCAAAAATGAAAAAATTATAACGCTTTCATAGAAATGTATGACACGGAACGTGGTTTTTTATTCCATAGTTTTAACATATTTTACTACACTCTATGGTTTTGACATTGTAAATACTTTGGTACATGTATATATTTTTTATCTATGATTGTAAATCCGTTGCTTTTCGACTTTCGAGTTGCTGGTAACAGTGCGATTTCTTGATTTTGTGATTCCTTCGACGACCTTTGCATACCCCACGGACTCCAGGATTGTAGCTGTATTGTAGGTCGTCGCACAGTCGGATGCTGTGCGCACGTAATGATTGTTGTGTGGTATCTTGGATAGGCTAGGTACCAGGACAACATTGTAGCTCCAGCAGCTTTTTTGGACGATGTAGTTGTTGAAGACATTTAATAAAAATAAAGTAATAAATTGCGTTTTATATTTTCCATCTTGATTAACCTTTGAAATAATTTTTATAAGATAATAGAAAATAATTAGTTGCTAGAGAAGATAGAATTAGGTACGTAAGTAATCGGACACGCCACGATCGTGGCGGTAAGTCCCGTGTTTCAGGAGTGGCTGGAGAGGCGGCATGGCGCTCTCACTTTCCGGCTGACACAGGTACTGACTGGCCACGGTTGTTTTGGCCAGTTCCTGTGTCGTATACGCCGGCAAGAGACGCCCGGTTGTCACCACTGCGGCGACTGCCGCGACGTTGTAGAGGACACGGCGCTGCACACTTTGGCGGTTTGCCCCGCCTGGGCATCGCAGCGCTGTGAGTTGATCGCGGCAGTCGGATCGGTTGCCCTCTCGCTCCCGGCCGTAGTTCAGTCTATGGTCCGGAGTGAGAGGTCGTGGAACGCCGTCGCCTCCTGCGTAGAAGTAATTTCCATCAAGGAGGCGGCGGAACGGGAGAGGGAGCGTTTAAACCCTCTCCCCAACCGCAGAGCCGGGCGCCGAAGGGCGCGCGCTGACCTCCAGCCACCCTGAGGTTTGACCTGGGGGTGGCAGGCTTTGTGGGCCTGCCCGCCATCCGTTCAGCACCAGGTCCGAGAGGCGGCGTGCGTGTTCCCTAGCGCGCCTCTGTGTCGAGTCCGTCTCCCCTCTAGGGGGAGACAGTAGGGAATTTTTCGAGTGGGTCCTTTGGGTAGGTCTCTTGTGTAGTGGCCTCGTAACCTCGGCGGGGTCGCAACCGCATGCGAAAGCGATTCGCGCGGCTCCGTCGATAGTGGTTTTGTCGAGGAACACCGTGGTAGGTTTAGTCAGTATTCCGGGTCGTACAAAAAAAAAAGGTACGTAAGTAATAAGTACCTCATCTCGAAGAGAATGAACATTTACATGGGTACTTGGTAAGTTCAAAGCTAGAATTATACTGTAAATAAAAACCTGCTACAGGTTTCCTACCGATTGCCTCATCACTCATAAATAGGTGAAAAGGGACACTACGGTGCCATCGGTAAATCAAAAGTTTTACTTAAACCACATCCCACGCTCTCTTGCCCAGTTCCCACTCTTTTAATATCTCATTTTTCGCTAGAGAGTAATTAGTGTATACTTTGATTAGAATCGCTATCGACCTGGCGTAATATACGCGTACGTCACGATGACATTCCTGACAGGTTTTCTCTCAAAATTGTTTACAAGATATCAGGTAAGACCGGTTTCCAAAAATAATTTGATTCCTATAACATTAATTTAGGACTCTACTGCTACTAGTACAAAACTGGACATAAGGAGAAGCGATCTAAAAAAAAATGAGTTGACTGGTCAACGCTTGTATAGAAAATGGTCATTGTTCTTTAGGTCATTATTGTTCATTCATTGAAAAAAAACTTGGTGATCCACAAATAGCGTTAGTCACGAGGGAAAGAGCTCGCAATTTATTTAGTAACGGTAAGAAAAAGCCGGCTTGCCTAAAGACCCTAAAGAATAAATACTAAAAATCAAATAAATATTAAACATAATAACTTTTCTTTTATCTTTTCTGAAAACAATGCCCGCACTATGAATAAATCCTTTGTCGCGGGGGACTTTACAAACATTCAAACAACGGACACAAAGAACTTTCAGACTTGGAACAACCATTTAAAGTCACAAACTAAACATGTTGGATGTAAACAATTTCAGGCATTAGTTGTTACATTAAGAAAATCAAATAAGTAAATAAGTTTGTATTAGATAGACTCATTATTTACATTCGAGGATTCGAACCCTACACGTGACAAAATGTTGCCTAATCTACAAATAGTTGTGAGTGTTGTTTATGTAATTTCGTGCAATGTTTGAATGTCCGGCGCGACACAGGACGTATTTTCAGGACGGGTATTAATCTTTCTTAAGTAAAATAACTATGTCTATTTTCGTCCGGGTTTTTGTTTATGTTTTAAAGTAACCCACATTCTTCCTAACGGTTAAGCTTTTCTTAATACTAAGATTTCCAAAATTAGTTTAGCTATTTACCCTTGATAACGTAATACACAAAACTTATTCTGGCGTAATTTCAAGCTGCGGCGTATAAACAGAAATTGAAGTTATGAAATGGGCCAATGGTCTGTTCTATCTGTTTAGAATTGTACTTGCAGGGGTCTCTTCATTACCGTGTTCAAATGTAAAAAATGTACCGTGTACACGTGAAACATGCGCGTAGACTTAATACAAGACTAATTGATATTTTTCTCTCATCTAGCTACCAATGCGTGAGAGGTGGTCCTGATGCGAACCGCGAGAAGGTGAAAGAGCAGTTTGCGTCGACCATCCGCTTTGTGGAGAACTATCTGTGCAACGTGGTCACCAAGACCTGGTATTTTAGCGACCATGACCAAAACAAGCTCACCTTCGAGGTGGTTAAGCTGGCCAGGGAGCTCATATATTTTGGATTCTATAGGTAAGTTTACTAAGCAATCCAATTGTTAAAATACTTAGCTTGTGATTGACAAGTAATAGGTTCGACAGTCAGCCATTGAACTGTTAACGTAAACCTAACCCTAAGACAAACAGTTTGGTGAGCTGAAAAACATAATAAAATATATTTATTATTTGATACTATATTTAAAAAAATTACTATCAAACTCTGAAATAATAACTATTACTGCGTAAAGAAGCGACGTTCACTCACGTAGCAGTACGACTGGCAGTACTGCAGTACCGATGACATTCAGTTGTCACCGCTCGTGAGCGTGAAGTACTTATAAGTTACTTACGTATAGCGTTGTCCTTGTCACGCTCGGTTAGCTCAGCTCAACTATGATTAGTCGGGTACTTCGGTAATAAAATAGGTGCTGCCGTAGTGAAGTGTCAGGGGTGCAGTAGTAAAGCGGAACTTAAACTGTTGATTCCATTTATATAACAGAAAAATATTTTTTCACAACTGAACGTTCCGACTTGATCACTCAAACGTGTCTCAATAACTGTCGGCCTTCCTCAAAAAAAGATGGCGCCTCGACCCCACTCAAGTACACGCTCTGCTCAGATTAGTCGTTACGTGAATTACAATATTCATAACTTTTATTAGATTAATAAGGTTTTTGAGCTATAGAATAATTTAACAAATCAAATAAAATTAAGTAAAGAATTTTAAAAGTAATTAAAATGTAGACAATTTATATTGTGAATTATACGTGCAAACAACAATCAACCCGACATCACAATTTAAATATAATATAAAGTTATAGATTATATTTAATAAAGCTATTATAGGTACAAACTGGCATCCTTTCATATATTAAATTAATAAAGTATCTCTGTATTGTTTGTTCATTACAGCTTCAGCGACCTGCTCCGCTTGACGAAGACTCTACTAAGCATCCTAGACTGCGTCACCGCCATGGACCTGCTCAACGAGACCAACGCGCTCTCCGGGGAGGTCGAGTGTGAGTACTCTCTTGTATACAAGGGACCACGGACTACTGGACTGCGTCACCGCCATGGACCTGCTCAACGAGACCAACGCGCTCTCCGGGGAGGTCGAGTGTGAGTACTCTCTTGTATACAAGGGACCACGGACTACTGGACTGCGTCACCGCCATGGACCTGCTCAACGAGACCAACGCGCTCTCCGGGGAGGTCGAGTGTGAGTACTCTCTTGTATACAAGGGACCACGGACTACTGGACTGCGTCACCGCCATGGACCTGCTCAACGAGACCAACGCGCTCTCCGGGGAGGTCGAGTGTGAGTACTCTCTTGTATACAAGGGACCACGGACTACTGGACTGCGTCACCGCCATGGACCTGCTCAACGAGACCAACGCGCTCTCCGGGGAGGTCGAGTGTGAGTACTCTCTTGTATACAAGGGACCACGGACTACTGGACTGCGTCACCGCCATGGACCTGCTCAACGAGACCAACGCGCTCTCCGGGGAGGTCGAGTGTGAGTACTCTCTTGTATACAAGGGACCACGGACTACTGGACTGCGTCACCGCCATGGACCTGCTCAACGAGACCAACGCGCTCTCCGGGGAGGTCGAGTGTGAGTACTCTCTTGTATACAAGGGACCACGGACTACTGGACTGCGTCACCGCCATGGACCTGCTCAACGAGACCAACGCGCTCTCCGGGGAGGTCGAGTGTGAGTACTCTCTTGTATACAAGGGACCACGGACTACTGGACTGCGTCACCGCCATGGACCTGCTCAACGAGACCAACGCGCTCTCCGGGGAGGTCGAGTGTGAGTACTCTCTTGTATACAAGGGACCACGGACTACTGGACTGCGTCACCGCCATGGACCTGCTCAACGAGACCAACGCGCTCTCCGGGGAGGTCGAGTGTGAGTACTCTCTTGTATACAAGGGACCACGGACTACTGGACTGCGTCACCGCCATGGACCTGCTCAACGAGACCAACGCGCTCTCCGGGGAGGTCGAGTGTGAGTACTCTCTTGTATACAAGGGACCACGGACTACTGGACTGCGTCACCGCCATGGACCTGCTCAACGAGACCAACGCGCTCTCCGGGGAGGTCGAGTGTGAGTACTCTCTTGTATACAAGGGACCACGGACTACTGGACTGCGTCACCGCCATGGACCTGCTCAACGAGACCAACGCGCTCTCCGGGGAGGTCGAGTGTGAGTACTCTCTTGTATACAAGGGACCACGGACTACTGGACTGCGTCACCGCCATGGACCTGCTCAACGAGACCAACGCGCTCTCCGGGGAGGTCGAGTGTGAGTACTCTCTTGTATACAAGGGACCACGGACTACTGGACTGCGTCACCGCCATGGACCTGCTCAACGAGACCAACGCGCTCTCCGGGGAGGTCGAGTGTGAGTACTCTCTTGTATACAAGGGACCACGGACTACTGGACTGCGTCACCGCCATGGACCTGCTCAACGAGACCAACGCGCTCTCCGGGGAGGTCGAGTGTGAGTACTCTCTTGTATACAAGGGACCACGGACTACTGGACTGCGTCACCGCCATGGACCTGCTCAACGAGACCAACGCGCTCTCCGGGGAGGTCGAGTGTGAGTACTCTCTTGTATACAAGGGACCACGGACTACTGGACTGCGTCACCGCCATGGACCTGCTCAACGAGACCAACGCGCTCTCCGGGGAGGTCGAGTGTGAGTACTCTCTTGTATACAAGGGATCACGGACTACTGGACTGCGTCACCGCCATGGACCTGCTCAACGAGACCAACGCGCTCTCCGGGGAGGTCGAGTGTGAGTACTCTCTTGTATACAAGGGACCACGGACTACTGGACTGCGTCACCGCCATGGACCTGCTCAACGAGACCAACGCGCTCTCCGGGGAGGTCGAGTGTGAGTACTCTCTTGTATACAAGGGACCACGGACTACTGGACTGCGTCACCGCCATGGACCTGCTCAACGAGACCAACGCGCTCTCCGGGGAGGTCGAGTGTGAGTACTCTCTTGTATACAAGGGACCACGGACTACTGGACTGCGTCACCGCCATGGACCTGCTCAACGAGACCAACGCGCTCTCCGGGGAGGTCGAGTGTGAGTACTCTCTTGTATACAAGGGACCACGGACTACTGGACTGCGTCACCGCCATGGACCTGCTCAACGAGACCAACGCGCTCTCCGGGGAGGTCGAGTGTGTGTACTCTCTTGTATACAAGGGACCACGGACTACTGGACTGCGTCTAGTTATTTGAGTACAACCTGGTGATTTCGCCAATCGGACAAACCGAATGAAAGTCAATCAATTAATAATAAATTATTTTTAAATTTCACCTGTCACCCAGTATACATGCATAAGATATAATTGTTGTTTAATTGTAATTTGGAAGTTAATTATTTATGTGAAAAATAATTGTTACAAGCAGCACAAGAAAAACAAGAATGTATGAAGAAACGTAAGTATGGAGAATATTATCTTAAAAATAATTATTGTTATCCGAACAAACATAATATGTATACAAGTGTCAAAAATAAATGCAAATATAATATTTTATATCTATCTATATATCTAGAAGCCTGTTGATAACTTAGTAAAATAAAGTTTATCCTAGTGTGTTCTACCAATTCTTGATAAATATATAGAACTCATAGCACTAACATTTCCTAAAAACATATACCACTTTTATATTTTTTCCTTTTATTAAAATTGTTTACGTGGAATTTTGATCCTCATATGCCAGAATCTGTGTTAGGTATGCCTATAGATATATAGGTTAACACACAATTAAAATTACGAACACAAAAACACCTATAATCGACACAAATATATTTGTTTAGCAAATATTTGTCCAGTTTTCTATCGAGGTGACCACTTAAATCATTAACTCTATATATATAGTTCTTTCTTCGGTCATAGAGGGTAAACTTGTGTTTGCGCACACACTGTGCACTGTAATATCTCCTGCGCAGAAAGCAAGCCCCCTGTATCATTGGCCGGTGAGACCGAAATTCGGTCTGGGGGATTTCATTTTAGATTACCGCGATATGAATATTAATATCATGTATTTTTTTTGTCAGCTGAAGGAGGCGTGTTACGCAGTATAGGTGACATGGGTGCAGTGATGACGTCAATAACTTTGGGCACCGTCACTAGAAATGTGAGTACTGTCATATGTCATACTAGTCTAGTTTGTTTCTTGCAGCATTAATTAGAACCAGATCTAAAGGCCATTGGCAATAAGGAAGCGGAATAAGAAATCAAATAATTTATTTATTTACTTTGTTTTGCTAACAAATGTAGCAATAATACAAATGCACAAATATATACAAGCACATGAGGTTTTAGGCAAAAAGTTACACTAAATTACAAACAAACACTATATAATACAGATAAATAGTATTATTTACATAATATTATATTTTAAATTTATAGGTATCTGTAGTGATACCAACCTATTTATAAAAATTTATAACAATATTAACAACTTTTGTTGAAGCTTTTTCATGAACACTCTTGACATAAAAATATTTTAAGAAGTAACAAATTACATGCCTCCTAACCGTCGCAGAATGGCTCGTTTGATTCTGCCGCTGCTTTCTTTTGCGACTGCATGTACCCTTTAGTTATAGTCGTGCGATCTGAACCAATTTCAATATCTGTATTTTTAGTAAAAAAAGAATATTTTTGAGAAGAACAAATTTTAAGGTAAATAGGTGCAAGGTATTTACCTTGAATATTTATATTTATTACGAGTAGAAGATTATTAGTATTTTTCAAAACTTCTACGAAATTTATTATTACTAGAGATCGGGTAATCGGATGCATATTTATCTAAAGTTAATTTTCAGCTAACATATTATGGAAGTGGCTTCTGAGAAATGATTTATTAAAATAAAACTCTAGGATCTCTGGATTTCTTAACTAGTCGGATGTATATTTACTTTACATTAAATTTTAACTCCCCATTCAAGTATGCGTGTATGTAGGGTGTGAAGGAAAAAGTGGTGCGGTTAATAAAAAAATATAAATGAATGTAAATATGTTTATTAAAGTCAGCACTTATTTAAGTATCTGTTAAGGATATCTTACAAAAATGTATTTATTTTGTACATACAGAAAATACATACATACAAGGAAAGTAGAATTTGTCGATATTAAAGCGCTTTCCATAATAGCCAATTCTTGAACTATAGGTAAATATGCATCCGATTTCTAATTATTACATAATGAAAATTATTTTCGATCTGTGTATTTGAATATAAAACATGATTAAAATGGATGACAAAATGTTATTTTGCGTGCAGTGGTGATGTGTGTGATGACTACTGATGACCGATGATGTTGTTGTTATGTGTGCAGTCCGGTGGAGGGACCAGTTCGACCACAAGTGGTGGTGCGGGCAGTGGTCTGCAGCGCAGCGCCTCCGCGCTGATGCTGGCGCGAGAACACCCGCTCGTCATGGACACCAAGCTAAAAATCATCGAGATATTACAGGTACAGGTTTCACTCACCCGGTCCTCCAGCGAAATAAAACGCTTATTTTGAGTGACAGTTACGAATTTAGGATCCGTCAAATCAGTTCGGAAATGTTATTGCGATTAACTATCAACCTGTCAATTGTTGGAATGCCAGACACAACTGAAAACGATTTGTGTCTGGCCGCCAGTACCGGCAAACTTATCAATAAATAAATATTCTACCATATACACACAACACCATCTAGCCCAAACTAAGCAGAGCTTGTACTATGGGTACTAGAAAATGGATAAACATACATATATACCTTTTTTTTTTGTAAATACATACATATTATACATATAAACACCCAGATCAAGTCAAACATTCCTGTTCATGCACACAAATGTTTGACTTGTGCGGGAATCGAACCCGCGACCTCAGGCGTAGCAGTCGGTTACACTAACCACTACGCCATATATCGATACTTAATGGGACGGTCTCTGAAATGTTGACTGCAATGAAAATATTGTAATGTTTTAATTAGTCTAACTCGCTTGAGAGGCGTGTATAACCTGGGAATGAATTAAGTGGAGATAATAAAAAATTATACTACACAATTTAAAGGTTGTAATTTCAGATAACAACTTGTACAGATAAAACAGAATTATATAAAATAATATTAGACTAGACGTTAAGCAGAAGATCAGAGCGTGGTTCTTAGAAGGCTCGCTACATGGTCTTAATAGAAAGACCACTTATTTTCGTCGCGGCAGCACAGGGGAAGGGCTTGCACCAGGGCGACATCGACTTATATATCGACTACTACCAACGGGAGAGTAAGAGGGGCGCCACCTCCACTCTGACTTGCGTGCAGCCGCCATGGTGCAAGCGGTCCGCGTGACAGTATATTTTTATATATATTTCTCGAAAGTGACTACGGATTTCTACTTGCTATGATCCTGACATATCTGTACTGCTTTGATATGTATATTGTAGAATGGTTCATACGAATATAGCTTAAGTTGTCTCTTGAATATATTGTCAAAGCTTAAAGCAGCGGCATACCAGCGGCCAGACACAATAGGCTTTCGATTATGTCTAGCCTTCCAACGATAGGGTAGTTGCCTTTGCTTAATTTTGTATATTATTTTACACGCAAGAGTCAATATTAATCAAAAAATAAATCTTATTGTGCAAATGGTATCCAAATTGGTTGGAAAATTAGAGATAATTTATATTTTAAATTTGGATGTAATAGAGAGTGACACTCGTACAGCTGCGGTTAAATAGCTGTTTTCTTCGTGAATCCTTTTTCTGTGATTTGACAATTACCGCAGATTGGAAATGCTTGTGCGTATATTTTACTAGTTTATAAAAAATATTTGTAATGTTGAGTTTAACTAATGTAATTATTTGAATTTAATAATAAAAATGGTGAGTCAACTACCTTATTGACAGGTTAATGGCAGATTGCCTAACACTTTTGCCAATCTTCAAAGAAATACTGTATAATATGCGTCACTCGTTATACTCTCCGCAGTTCATCCTAGACGTGCGGCTGGACTACCGCATCAGCTGCCTGCTGTCCATCTTCAAGAAGGAGTTCGAGCAGTCGGGCGAGCGCTCCGCCGACACGCTCGGCCGCGCTGACGTCGAGGCCATCGGCCTGCAGGCCGAGGGGATCTTCAGCTGTCGGTCAGTCACACACTTATATCTACTATATATTTTATATCCCCAACAAGAAAAACCCATATTTATTACAAGGCAGATTTACACTAAAATAGGACATGCGTTTCCTCAATAACAGGAGCAATATAAATAACATATATAACAAAAATACAACAATGTTTATTATAATAATTACAAGTACATACAAGTTACAGCAATTAATAGAAAAGCATATAAAACTTACAATACTTTTAAAGTCAATGAAACAAATAAATTATGAAAGCGATGGTATAGAAATTTTAAAAACTACTTAAAATTTTAATTAACCGTGGTAAGGCTGTTTGTTTTTGAATTCAAGAAAAATTAATTATATGGACACCGCCAGTGTAGGGTGTACGATTGATCTATATTGTGTAGTTTCTTCAAATAAACGGTTTTAGACTTACGCGATCAATACACAACGTGTTTTCAAATATTTAAATCTGACTAAAATAATGGCAGTCTCGATAGCTCTCTTATCAACTTAAATGTAGTGTTTTGAAGTCGTTACGAAAAGATAAACAGGTTCAGAAAAATATACTAATGCCTAGTCTTGATCCTTGTGAATCCCTCGGAAACGGATCGAGGACATGTGTACCAAATATCAAAATTCTTTGAACGATTTGAGCATGATTGGGTGACAACTGTCTAAACATTTGAATTTATAGAAATTTTTACATTTGTATCTAATATTAATAGGATTTATATGCTATGCTTGAAACATAAATTGTAAGTTAGTAAAAATAAAGGGATTCATCTTAAAGCTACTTGCTTACTATCTTGCTTTCATACCATCATGTAAAGCGGCTATAGCATCATACATCTTTAATGTAAACTAGTTAGAAACGTTTTATTTTATTGATCAATCGTTGGGAATCATCAATAAATATTTTGTATTATTTTATTTAAATATAAAATTAAAAGTTGATGCGAAACATTTACTAAAATAATAGAGTTGTATAAGTAGTTATAAGTAACAGTAATGAATCTGAAAAACTGAACGTCTGAAGGAACTGATATTCAGGGTGCCTAGTCCGAGTTGTTTTTACGTAAACGTGATCGAAACGTTTACCGCGTTTGGCTCTGATTGTTTAAGAGCTCGGAGCGGGCCAATCGGAGCGCCGAACGTCATTAACGTGTCGATCTTTGAAGTAAAAACAATTCGCACTAGGCTTTCTGATGGATCTAATCGAATCATTATTCAAAATAAGCGTAGTGTAGTAAAGGGCGAATAATGATGACAGAAATTTCAGTAAATAAAAGAACATAGATCTACACAGAAGTCACTGTCTTTTGTAAACTACTTGTAATAAGGCGCCTGTTTTAGTTTAACAGTTTTAACTTGCCAAATGGATGTTAACCATTAAATTCATTTATTTACAAACACGACACACTGTATTTAATTAAATGTATAAATATTGTATAAAATATTCTGTTTATATTATTTCATAGTATAATAAAAACTATACAAACATACAAATCAGACATAGTAAATACCATTCAATTTTTCATTTTATCATTAATATTATTATTTTTAGTATTGTCAAGTTAAAGCTAGACATACAGATTGCTAATGACTGCGAGGAAAGTACCGACTAACCGCTTGATGATCCGGTACCTACGAACGTTCGTTAGCAAACTGTATGGATAAGTTTAACTAGACGTGGCCTGGTGTAAATATTTTATTACAGTAGCTACTATGTTTATATTTACTTGAGTTTTATTATTACCTATTTTCTCTCAAAATAATGCGAAATACTACGTTCTACATTAGTATTAAAGTCTAAACTAGCAAACAATACTAAAAGGTTAGTTCATTGAAATGCCATAAACATTGCGTAATTATATTATTAGTAACTAAACAAAAAGTTCACAATATTTTGAGAGAAAACGATGTAATTAAATGTATACAATATTCTTGTGTAGAATACATGTAATTTATTGTAGATATTAATGTAAAAAGAACTTCTATTCTAGATTCTATTAATAGAAAATCGGAGCTCTAGCCAAGATGATATTCTTAAATTTTAACTTGAATATAAACGTTTAAGAGCTTGGTTAAATCTAAGCGAGATTCGCATGAACTGGGAAGCTTTTAAAATTAATATTTTATAATGGTTTTAATTCTACGAAGGCCAGAGAATATCATACTGTCTAGATCTACCATTTCTCAACAAAATCTAAAAGGAAACTATCATGTTTCCTTACGTATAAATCTTTGTATCTAACTATGTATTTAAAACTTGTTTGTAGTTGTTAATATCCGTTCACCCTATTAGATAATGTTTGGTAAACATATTTTAGAATCTATTTCTATTAAATTAAGGTTCACTTTCAGTGACTAACGCATGCATTGGTGACGGGTCACAAGACTGTTCATTACACAATGTTTTATTTGCAAATAATATTAGGGAATTTTTGTGGGGTAAAAAAGGTTAATAAGTATTTATTTTACGTAAAGCATATGTATTTGTTATTGGAACACAAATGGATTTGGGTTGTTATACACATGTTCGATAAAATGCTACTCGGCAATGCCGATCGAATTTTGCTTACCGAGTGATGGTTTACTCGATTAGCTAATTTGTATTGGCAACTAACATAAATGTTCTGGGACATCACTAACCACTTTATTACGACCTTTATTTTTAGTATGTGATCTAAATAATAATTTTGTAATAGTTTTAATTTGAACTATGTAGATGTAGAAATTTCGCTAGGAGGACTTTGTTGTTGACAGAAATTGACGAACCAAACATATGTATAGCAACCCCTATGATTTATTATTGTTTAACCGATTGACTAATACAGGTTTTAATCATTCGCAATTATTGGTATATAATATATTATATGTTCGTTTAATATAATATACAAACATTTCATTAGTGTTGCGTTTTCCAGTTTATAGTAAGCTGTTACTCTAAAATCATTTTGGGGAGATGTAAAAGCACTAATATGATAAACGGATCAATGCAACTCACAAAAACAGACGAATTTACACTAAGACACGTGAGTCCAGCGATTAAGGATCAATTCGATTAAATGAACATAGTCGGCTGCGTGCATTAGCTGACTACACTATCGTCCTGCCCATGATCATCAAAAAGGACTATTAACAAATAAACATTTGCCTTTGTCCTATATCCTGAAAAATCAGCAACTCCTTTTTCAAACTTACTTACGTCCATGCGTAGTTCACTTTATTATAAGTATTAAAAATAATTAACGTTGCGATAAAGAATACCCGCTGCTATATAAAATATCAGTTACTCGAAGCAAAAAAGCATGGGCATTGTTTGTTTATCATATAATAATACTTGACCTGTTTATAGACTGTCTCACTGCTGGGCAAGAGTCCATTATCCAGTGCAAGTTTTGTCACATGCATATAACTTCTTAAAGTCGTGCCGTGGTCTTGCACTTAAGACTTTTGCGTGGTATTTCAACGGTCTTCCAACTAATTTGTTAGTGCTTTATTTATGCATAAGGCTTGGGCGCAAACGAGCCACCGGTCAGAGCCACGATGGTAGTTATACGTTTACATTTTCCTCGAATCCATACAAAGCGCATGAAAAAGCATGTGAAAAGGTCGTCGCTGGCAACCGGTGGCTCGTATGCGCCGAGCCTTACAAGTGTCTAATAGCATTTGCAATAAAATTCATGTGTAATGAACAATCTGTATTCATCAACAATCCTATAATAATTCTACTGTTTCAATGTAAGTACTTCTAGGTATGGGATGTAACTACTAATGTAATATATTTTTCAGAGCGATACAAACAGTGCCTGACGGGTGCCTACCAAAAAATGTAGATTTGTTAGTAAGACTTAGTATACTGCATGGTATGTTAACGGCATGGGATTGAGTACTAACTGAATGCTTAGATAACCCTTGGTTTACAGGTTCTGGTCCTTTGAACACCGAAACTTTGTCAGAAACTTGGTATCCGCCCTCTACCTCTCTTTCCCTGTCTCAAAATTTGTCAGAAACGTGGTACTCTCTCTCTCCCTTTCTTTCCCTGTCTCAAAATTTGTCAGAAACGTGGTACTCTCTCTCTCCCTCTCTTTCCCTGTCTCAAAATTTGTCAGAAACGTGGTACTCTCTCTCTCCCTCTCTTTCCCTGTCTCAAAATTTGTCAGAAACATGGTACTCTCTCTCTCCCTCTCTTTCCCTGTCTCAAAATTTGTCAGAAACGTGGTACTCTCTCTCTCCCTCTCTTTCCTTCTCTCTCTTTCCCTCTCCTTCTCTCTCTCCCTCCTCCTCCTCTTCCCCCTCTCTCCCTCTCTCTCCATTCCTGGTTAGGTATCCCACATGGTGGTGGGGTCCGCTTTTTCTATTTTAGTTCTCCACTTCGATCTGTCCTTGACATCGTCCTCGGACAGCTTGTATTCTCTCATTTCTCTCAACATTACACCTTGCCACCTTGACTTGATCTCTGACCAAAGATGGCAAGCTGTAGTGCTAATATTCCTACGTAGTCTGCAGGCCTTCTTATCACGTGACCATACCATCGCGGGTCCTAAATTATAAAATAGCTGGGATATCGGGTATATAATATGCTCTTGTCTACAACGGCAAAGGTGTTTTTACCTATACTTCGCCAGCAATCGTACAATCTCAGGAATTACTCATGGTGTTCAAAGGGTTAAAATAATATGGAATGTCAATTACTAACGTTGCATGTATATACTGAATGTAACCTAACCCATACTTCTGAAATCTGTATACGAGTATACTTAGACCTTAGATCAGAATGAACTTATAGTATCAAAAATATTCTGCATAAGAATAACTGAGCATTGTTAAATTAGAATAGATTGGCGTTTTCACTAGTAAAAAATTGTATCATCAATATTTTAAGAATTATTATGTCTATAAAATAAAAAACATTAATAAATAGGTAGTATATGATAAGTTTTGTGAAGCTTCAGAGTTATAGCAATACTCAATGAGTTACATTTAAAAAGAACCTGCCTATCTGTGGAAATGTTTTGTCCCTTTCGGTAGATGGTTTTAAGCATTTATTCAGACGGCTTGAGGCATAAGATCTTTTAACAAGCCTTTAGAAGATTACAGTGTATACCGATACCGAAATATAACTTTAAAAGTAAGCGTACTTCAAATAGATGTATACCCAGCAAATGAGATTTAGTAGCAGACCACTCTTGGAGTAGTAAAGTATTGCTGGTTTGAACATAAACTCGTGGCTCGACCGGGGATGTTCTATTTTCTCTCGAAAATAGACGTAGAGGCTAAATCACTCTCGGTTCCTTCCTTTTTCTAAACCCCTTTAAGCTATATACCTTCATACCAACTTGCATCAGCATTCAGTAGGTTACAGCGTAAATGCAACAAAATACAAAAAATGATGTATTTGTGTGTTATTGTGGCCTGCTACCCTATCTCTTTTGCTGTGTCTACTTTAAAATCTTTAGGCAACAATGCTCATATTTAGGTAATGTGTTTGTTTGATAGCCATTAACAAAATGCTTACGGAGATGGATTTTCTTTGTTCTTTAGCGCTGCCCTAGCAATGCCATTTTGTTTTTACGAAATAGCGCCAATAGACATTGTGACGTCACAGTTTTATCGTTGTCCTAGACATGTGTCGGTTACGGTTTTGTCGTTGTATTTGTGAATAGTGACCCGTAATAGATTTTGAGTTTCACTAACATTTTAGGTTATGTCTTTTTGCCCTTCTGCTGATCTCTAAGCGTTTTAAATGTCTTGAAGCCCTTTTTAAAGTACCAACCCCTATATTATTTTCAATGCTTAATCTATACAATATAAATTTTAATAAAAGAATTACGGGGTTGGTACTAACTTACCTTAAAATGCCATATTTGAAAATAATTTAGTATCAACCACGCAAATTTTCTTTTGCAAAAAAATAACGGTTAAATAAAATGTTCTTGCCAGATGAGATTTCCCATTTCTTTCTTCTATTACGCATTATATTACCGTCCAAGACAGTGTACCCTCCTGTTCAAGGTGGCTTGACATCCTTTCTACTATCAAATATGACGAACGCGCTAGCACTTCCCCCACCTGCTTTCAACAGGCTTTCTGCATCTTGAAACATCCATATTATTGGTGAACCTAACCGAGTTGTATTGGTCCAGGGATGGTCTAGACCTGGACGAGTGTGGAGGCCGCATGGTGTTACGTGTGCTGCTGCAGCTGTGCTCCCAGGGGGCGTCGGCGGCTCTAGTGTCGGGAGCACTCGCGCTATTGTTCAGACATTTCAGTCAGAGGCAAGAGGTTCTCGCGGCTTTTAAGCAGGTTAGTAATCTTCTTTGTTTAGTTTACTGTCTCAGTGTTACAGCGGTAGTGAGTTAGGCTCGGGAGTCAAACCCGAGATTGCCGAGTCGGGACAAAAAAAGAGTTGCTCGACTTTTAATAAAAAAGCCCAATAGCGAGCCAGAGTTAGAAAGCTGATGGTGTTGCACACCCCCCGTGTCTGGAAAAGCATGTGAAGCTGTTGGTCTTACGCCTGATTTCTCTCCGATCGTTTCGGATTGCTGTCCTTCGGACTATTAGAGTGAGGGAATGGAGCGTACCCTTGTGTTGTGTTTACAATATCTTTTATTCAGATGGAGTCTTTATAAAGACGACGATATGACCGAAATTCGGTTGTTTCCATTACCATTACCCCATCACATTGTTAACTTTTTATCCCCATTAGAATACCTTTACCGCAGTGTAGACAACGCATGAGTGATACTTCTGGTGCTGCAAGCTGCGGTTGTTGCTTATCATGACGAGTTGCAACTTGTTAACCACCTTCTATAAATACCACCACCTTCACTAACATCGCTACATATTATAAAACAGTCTCCCGCCGCGTCTGCGCTATAAATTCAATAACTACTAAACAGATTTTCATGCGGCCTTCCTCAATAGACAGAGTGATACATGAGAATGGTTTAGGGGTATACTTTGTTTAGTTTTTGTACCACCCATGTGAAGTCGGGACGGGTCGCTTATAGTATAATAATGCTCATAACTATGTTAACAATTATGTTGTATGTTTGTCCAGGTACAACTGCTAGTATCAGACGCCGACGTGGAGTCGTACAAACAGATCAAAGCGGACTTGGACCTGCTGCGACAGAGCGTCGAGAAGTCCGAGCTGTGGGTGTTCAACAAGGGACGCGCCTTACTCGACGAACATATCGGTGAGCATTACTATGACGAGTGTGTTAATTTACGAAAAGTGTATTCTTAAACCTATTAATCTGTATTTCATATCATTAATAGATTAAAAAAATATATGAGCTTAGAAAAATGTGTATAAAAGACTGCAAATACGAAAAATAAAGTGTACTTATCCTATAAACATCGAAAAGATATATTTACACATATAATTCTTAACGGGTATTAATGCGATCATGCATAATGTTTAAGCAGACGATAATTGTCAATCAATACACACATAATTTCGAAAAGTCATACATCTTCCGAAAGTCAGAGGTGCGCGACGTGGGCTCGAATCCGAGACCCTCTACATTGCGTAACTCTATCATATTGTTATATTAAACAATTGAACATTCAACTTGTATATAAATGTTGTTTTGTCGTAATAATGCACATATTACATTATTTTGTTACAGTTCTGACTGGCGGGACAGTAGGTCCGGGGGGTGCGGTGTTAGAGCGCAACGCGTCCTTAGACAATGTTCTGGACACGTCTAGAACAGCAAAGCACGACCACAACGAATACAAGAAGATTAAAGAGGTAAATGTCTTTAATAATAAACTAATTATACGAATTTTAACGCGGTTTGTTTTAATAACACCTTTTTAACTGATTTTGTACTATTATAATTTTTTTATTTACATTTATCTGACTGCATTTCACC
The DNA here is from genome assembly GCA_963675205.1 of Catocala nupta. Lineage (NCBI taxonomy): Eukaryota > Metazoa > Arthropoda > Insecta > Lepidoptera > Erebidae > Catocala > Catocala nupta. The sequence continues at coordinate 5,802,514 of OY776104.1, forward strand.
GACTATGATCATGTGGAGACTGAAAGAATATGAATGAATAAAAAGTTATACATAATTTAAATAAAGTTGTCTAATTTGAAAAATTCGCGTAAACGTATTGAATAAAATTAGGCATTTTTCGACGACAATGTATTGACTCCTTGAAGTCTATATAATATAATGAAGTAATTACGAAGAAAGAAACTGGGATTTAAGTACTCTAACTATTGCAATAGAATAAGGTTCACAATAACGAACTCATCAAGAAATCGAATCAAGGACAGCCGCTTCGTGGAATCCGGGCGTGCTGCAATTTGCAAAATACCACTTTATACCGAAAATATATTGCGCCCCTCTATGTGTGTCATCCTCAGGACAGTTTGGCAACGAATAAGCTATAGAGTTCGCAAAGAATTCTTTAAACATCAATCTGCAGTTTAAACAGATGTTTCATCTATGCGATTCTTAAACCTGGAACATTTAGCTCATTATTAGATAAATAAATAGTCCATTACTTTACCATAGTATTTACATTACTATCCGTACTATCATATAATATAACTAGCTGTCCCCCACGGTTTCATTCACGTTTATGATAACTGCTCCGCGCGCGAAGTTCATAGCGTGATGTTATATAGCCTATTTTTGAATAAAGTAGCTTTCTAATGGTAAAATATAATTATTTCACCATATCACCAAAGCTACTTTATCCAATAAAATAAGTGAAGCTACGTTATCCCAAAAATATCCATTAAAATAGTGCCTGTAGTTCTTGAATCGATACATTACAGACAATCATTCAAATATTTTCTATTTACAATATTAGTGTAGATAGCCACCTACTACTGTTCTTTTTGTTCCAGATCTTGCAACGAATGATAAAGTACTGCACTCACGGCAACAGTGGGTCGGGAGACAGCGGCCGGCCGCGCAGGCATGAGCAGCGGCTTCTGAGGAACATTGGAGTACACAACATCGTGCTCGACTTATTACAGGTATAGTCGCTGGAAGCTTACATCATGACTTGTGCCACCAAATACATAAACATAGATAGTCGATACTGACTTGTGACACTAAAAGATAAGCTAAACAGACGCAATTAGAGGGTTATGTCAAAAACTATTTTGAATATACACATGCACGCTATGTATACGTGTGTATACGTGTACGCAGTGTACACGTCAGTTTTGAATTGAGCTGATTTTCTGATACAATCTAGGTTATACTTGCGGCAACATCAAATATTGCTAGCGATATAGCGTATACTTAACCTTTTAAACCTTGGAATAACAGTCATAATTAAAAACCTACTGTATCTAGCCGCTGGTGTGCTGCTGTGACTTAAAGATTAAGAAATAATTAGTTGGTCAGGTGGCGTAGCGTAAGTTAATAATTTCTATTATCGACTTTCCGCAAGCGCTAGGGAAACAATGTGCAATTATCGATTCATACTTCAAATAATTTGCTTTTAATCCAGTGATAAAAATATTGAAAGCTATTTGAATGCATCAATTATCGATACGAATATAGATAGCTGGATCGTATTACTGAATAACGGTGCAAAGCAGCTAACATAATTTACTGAGAATTACCAAACAGAATATCCTGGGAGCACATGATCTGCCACAAAACTTACGACGTCAAACGTACTAACGTACTAAGATATCTAAATTTAATGTCATATTATTATCAAAAACATCATCCACTCGTCCTTTCTCCAGATTCCCGGAGGCCCATCATCCTTCTGTCCATCTCCTGAGTTGTTTGACTTCGCAGCAAGTTTCTTCTACGAACCTTTATGGGTCGCACCCTCGGTATTTACCCCCTCTCTTCTCATATCAACTATCACACATTCAATCCTTTTCTAAGCTCTCCTTGTCTTTTTGCCGCATCTCGACATTGCTAAAGACAATTATTTTTCGTGGAAAGCTTTTAAACTACATAATCTTGAAAGTCATCTTCAAAATATGTATACAAAACAAAGTCGCCTCGCCACTGGAACTATACCAAGTATTGTGAGTTCGAATCACACAATAACAAAAATTTGAGTGCTCCACAAATGGTTGTTTCAGGTCTGGGTATTCTTTGTATCCGTTGTTTAAATATTTGTAAAGTCCCCAGCAACGCAGGATATACTCCTAGTGCGGGAGATGTCTTTTAAATTAAAAAAGAAACAAAATATTTTATAGAAACGTCTACATCCAATGTGCTGAAATATTGTATTATTAGTTATTAAACAATCGTTTTTACACATGTTGGATTATTAGGGCATACAAACTAATGAAACATACATATTTACAAAGTTTTGGAGCAGATGTTTACTTATAAAGTTATAATTGACAAATTAAAGTAAATATCTTATATTAACAATATTTTGAAATATTACATGATTAAAATTTTAATGGTACTTTGTTTCGTATACATCTTTTTGATGGCGACTGTACAAACATATACAAAAGCAATACTTTATATATTACTTTTTTATATGTTTGTATAAAGGAAACATATTTTAAAAATAATAAAAAAACATTTATTGACATAAAGATTTTATATTTATAACACTGTCACTTCTTTGCCTCAGAATGGTTTGTTTAAGATGCTAGCTTTTGAATTACACAGTTCATCTCATGTAAGCCCAGAAGCTCGGCTTGTTTAACTTAAATACTCGATCAAAAATCCATAATAGCTTATCATATTATCAAGCAGCATGCGTTCAGTGCGCTTCAGATGAGCTCATAGAAAATTGAATTATAAACGTAATAATTCGCGCAAGAAAGATTGGATAAAATAAAAATGAGTCCATGATGGATTTCAGTTCAATATGTGCTAGTAAATACATATATTGAGTCGCATTATTCTGAAACACAATGCTTCAGAATAAGCAAGTCACTGATCCTAAATATAATTTGGTAGAATTTGTTACTTGTACTTGTATTTACTAAATCATAATTTAAGCAACAAACAAAGAAAAGATATTATGTATGACTTCATATAAAGAAATAAAAGATAGATCTTAATCATTCTGATTTAAACTACACGAGTTCAATATCACGACATATAGGACAAATTATGATAAACTAGTACAATATAGTACAATATAAGAATTACATCGTGATCTTAGGTGGTGGTTTCAATTTTATTTATTTTATTTTATTTTGTCAAGCTATCACGAGGATGGGTGATTATTTTTATTTTTACTTCTTTTGACTATTTCGTTATTTTATTCGGTTATGGGATATCCTAAACTTACATCCATGCATTTACGTGTCTCCTCCAAATACTTAATTACATCGTCGAATCGAATCCCCAGTAACAAAACGTTCATTGACAAAATAGTCACAGTGACAACAGAGTTGATGTACGACAAAAAGTTACGTTTACAAAATAATATCTAATAATTATTGCTACAGAAAAAGTTCCTTAAAAGTTACTAACAAAAGTTACAACAATGATAAACCCGTCCAAGCCAAATGATCAACATTCCTTATTTGTTATGTGTCGAAGCTTGCTTCATTCTGCATGCTTGCATGCGAGTACAACTAATATTCACCGTCAGGTCCCTCACGATGAAGACGACGCGGCCATGGATGAACTGCTGGCTCTCGCTCACGAATTCCTGCAGCACTTCTGCCACGGCAACCAGCAGAACCAGGCCATTCTACACAAGCACTTGGACCTCTTCCTTAACGTTGGTGTAAGTACCATACGCATGAATAAATTATCTCACGCCACGCTTCGGCACGAATGGGCTCGGAAAATTCGGCTCGACCAGAGTGATACCACGGCCTTACAGAAAGCCGGCGGGAAACAGCGTGTGCGTTGTATTTCGTTGAGTGAGTGAGTGAGGGTACCGGAGGCCCAATCCCCCTTCTCCTCTTCTCCTGGGGGCGGGTAACCAAATTTAAAAGGCCGGCAACGCACTTGTGACTCCTCTGGTGTAGCAGGTGTCCATAGCCGGCAGTAATCGCCACGATCTGGCGATCCATCTGCTCGTTTGCCTCCTATACGAAAAACAAAAAAGAAAACTTTGGAACTTGGTTGTACCAGTGGTTTTTCTTGGCAAGTCGTTTACATAAAGGAAGAAGCAGAAATAATAAAATTTAATGATATAGTACAGAGGAACGTCGCTCTAACCTGGAGAAGTACGACTAGAGATGTGCCTTAACGTGAAGAGTTTCCAGAAATACTTAAGGCATCTGCTTATATAGATGCGATGTTTGGCGCGGGCGTGGTTCGGTTGGTCCACGACGCAGGTGGTTTGGAGTAACCACTTCCTCGTCTGATCCATATTATCACATCTGCACCACGTCCATGCGAAATACTCTTTCACTACCAGTAGGTCTACCATGAAAATGTCTGTTCGAAACTTCAAGCATAACAAAAATAACTTGTAGAGAAGATTCTACGGATTTCCTTATTTCAAAATGACATTACTTCGCTATTCAGACTTCTTTATGAAAGGTTTTAGGACAATCAAGAGAATACGTATCAAAATTTCGAAATACACGGTACGAACATTACATTTCATGGTAGTCCAGGCAGGTCTTAAAATCTAATTTCTATAAGTAATCCGCAATAAAAAATTTCATTGGCTTAATTGTTATGAACAGATTCGCGAAGCACAGACAGTGTGCGCGATATTCCGCGACAACGCGATGCTGTGCGGCCACGAGGGTAACGAGAAGGTGGTGGCGCACTTCGTGCACTGCATCGAGTCGCGCGGCAGGAAGCCCGAGTACCTGCACTTCCTGCAGACCATCGTGCACGCCGACACGCAGTACATCCGCCGCAGCCAGGACCTGGTCATGCAGGAGGTCAGTTGTTCTTCCATACTAGACGTGGGAGAAGGTGGTGGCGCACTTCGTGCACTGCATCGAGTCGCGCGGCAGGAAGCCCGAGTACCTGCACTTCCTGCAGACCATCGTGCACGCCGACACGCAGTACATCCGCCGCAGCCAGGACCTGGTCATGCAGGAGGTCAGTTGTTCTTCCATACTAGACGTGGGAGAAGGTGGTGGCGCACTTCGTGCACTGCATCGAGTCGCGCGGCAGGAAGCCCGAGTACCTGCACTTCCTGCAGACCATCGTGCACGCCGACACGCAGTACATCCGCCGCAGCCAGGACCTGGTCATGCAGGAGGTCAGTTGTTCTTCCATACTAGACGTGGGAGAAGGTGGTGGCGCACTTCGTGCACTGCATCGAGTCGCGCGGCAGGAAGCCCGAGTACCTGCACTTCCTGCAGACCATCGTGCACGCCGACACGCAGTACATCCGCCGCAGCCAGGACCTGGTCATGCAGGAGGTCAGTTGTTCTTCCATACTAGACGTGGGAGAAGGTGGTGGCGCACTTCGTGCACTGCATCGAGTCGCGCGGCAGGAAGCCCGAGTACCTGCACTTCCTGCAGACCATCGTGCACGCCGACACGCAGTACATCCGCCGCAGCCAGGACCTGGTCATGCAGGAGGTCAGTTGTTCTTCCATACTAGACGTGGGAGAAGGTGGTGGCGCACTTCGTGCACTGCATCGAGTCGCGCGGCAGGAAGCCCGAGTACCTGCACTTCCTGCAGACCATCGTGCACGCCGACACGCAGTACATCCGCCGCAGCCAGGACCTGGTCATGCAGGAGGTCAGTTGTTCTTCCATACTAGACGTGGGAGAATGTTTTATATAGGGAGATTACGCTGTAAACTGGAGCAGCTTGACTGAGGAAATGACAAAACTTTACTAAAAAAAATCGTAGTCAAGCAGCGCCGTGTGTTTTTGCGGTGGTGTTTACACTAAAACGGGGTCTTTTCATACAAGTTTCCTGAGGAAAACATGGCTTATCGAGCTTTGCACTTCATATTTGTTGTTAACTTTTGCAGAATATAATTGATACAATTCAAATCACTTGCCTTACGGATAGAAATGATTATTCGAGCAGAATGCGCGTGTTTACAAACTAAAACTCCAAACGTGGCGAGTGACAGTAAGCTCGCAGTACTCATGTGACGTCAAGAACAGTATTATTAATATATGAATATCCATGTGTTGTCAGATGGTGAATGCAGGGGAAGACGTACTGGTGTTCTACAACGACAAGGTGTCGTTCAACTACTTCATACAGATGATGAGGCTGTTCCGCAAGAGCAACGACATGCCTGAAGCATTAAGGTAGGCGAATATCATGTTATTTTATATTATTTTCTGCTAAAACGATTATACTACGCTTGGTGTAAGTAGCTAGTGGCACACAGTCAAGGGTAGTCCGATAATAATCAGCATAATCCGAATCAAAATAAAAATATCAGATTAAATTTTTTCTTTTTTAGTTAATGTATCACCTCTTCTCACAGCTATTTTTATGTCCTCAGTAAAACAAATAAAATCGTAACTATAAATGCGAATGTGAGTTTCTTTGTTTATTTGTTTGTTTGTTACGCTTTCACGCCTTAACTACTCTATCGACCATTATGAAATTTCGCTTACACGTTGTCAGACATACAGGAAAAAAAACCTTTTTTCCACAAAAAAGCACTATTCTCGCAAGATAGAAATTCATTGACATATCCTACATCAACGCGATCGCAGCTGCGGGCATAAATGCAAACTGACATGAGGACATACAAGCCAGTTCCTTTATCGAAATATTAACATAAGCCGATACTTTATTATAACTAACATGTAATAATAATTATAACATCAGAACTGTATTAAATGCTGGGCACGGGTCTCTTCTAAAACAAACACAATATTAGATACAAGCCTTATATTTGTACGAATCAGTTGTAAATACATTAATCAAATTAAATTCCTCAATTAACATTGCAAACACCGTCATAGATGCTCCACTCTCACAATATGACTACTATTACCCTTCATTATTATTAATTTTTTTTATATTAAATTACACTGCACAATCAAACTAGAACATCAACCGTTTAACCGTGTTGTCTCGATGAAGTCATGAGCAAAAGTGACTGCCGGCTATTATCGTTTCGTTTTTATAAAACACAATCGCACGATGTGACGTCACGTCCGTCTTGATTTTAATCTAGCGAAATCAAACGAGTGCGACAACACTTCTCAGTGTAAACCACTGCGGGTTGGCAGACATCACAAATCTTCGAAAACATTATGGAGAACTCTCAGACATGCTGGTTTCTGTACGATGTTTTTAGTCACCATTAAAGCGAGCGATAAGTCGAAATGTCATGCGTGCCTTGGGATGGAACTCGTGAGTTCTGCGTGGCAGACCATCGGTCTCCTACTTGGCTATGGCTGCTTAATTTTTATAAAACACAAATTATTTATTTGTTTCCAGATATCACATCCAACTAGTGAAGTTGCTGACCTGCTGCACGATGGGCAAGAACGTGTACACAGAGATCAAGTGTCACTCGTTACTGCCGTTAGACGACATCGTCTCCATGATCACACACCCCGACTGTATACCAGAGGTGAGCATGCACATCATTATTTTTTATATTTTTTATAATAAATAGAACGACCTGCGCTAATTCTACTATTTAATCACAATAATATAGCATAAATATAAAATTCACGCGTTCCCCTCACAATACATCAAACATATTGTTACGGCTAGTGCCATCTGTCGGTACTGTGGGGAAGACTCGGCAGTCCCTTCTATTAATTTATTACAGCACCATCTATTGACATCTTACGGAACTACGTAGTTGTCGGTACGAGTAGAGTAGAGAGAACGCTGGCACATTCTCGAATCATCGTACTGTTACATACTGGATATGGTTTTTCTAGAAAACTCCAAAAACGCTTTACCCGCGTATAAATAGAGCGCACGCGCACCGACGAGTCAGTTTTTCATCGTAAGCGGTCAAGTATTCATCGAAGCGTACGGAAGCGAAAATACTACGGAGTTTGAAGCAGTTACAGTGAAAAAGTGTAGTATAGTGTTTGTTGTATTTTAAATTTAATTGTGGGCTAGAATAAAACGTTTTAGTCGGTAATATTGTTTTACATTCTTATCCCTCGAACCCAGCACGTAACAATATAATAATAATACCTTCCATTCATCCGCAAAAATATCAACTTTTGGGTTAAGGTCCAAGAGGGCGTTAAGCTGCTTTATTGACCGAGGGATGGGCGAGTGAAAGCGTGCCACGGTACGGCAGACTGGAACCGCCAGCAATTTGTGCTTTCTACCACGACAATGGTTGTTAGGGACAAACAATCTGCAGCATTTGTCATGAAGACTATTATATCTAGGTATCCTAGTAGGCCTGTCCTGAAACGTAAATGCCGAAATGTCGGGTGATAAATTTACAATTGGGTTGGTGTTTGGTAAATTACAGTACAGTCAACGACATAAGTAATATCTAAAAGTATTTAATTAATATAAATTTCTTATCATTGTTTTATATTAAAAAACAACTCGAACCGCGGTCTAAAAACTATAATACATTACTGGTCGCTTCGCCCCTACGGGTGGTCCCTAGTGTTGAAGGTTCGAATCTCGCACGGCGCAAAAAAATGTGATCCACAAATGATTGTACTAGTCTGGATGTTTTTGTATCCGTTGTTTAAATGTTTATAAAATGTGTCACACAGAAATTACTCATAGTGCAGGAGGTGTTTTGTTAAACTTATATTCAATACGGCACCTGTACGAGCTTTGCTGTACATTGGCCCGACAAGCCACGCAGTAGGTGCGTCACATTTAGTTGCACCAGCACATAAGGCATTTGTATGAAGCAATAACATAACATGAATATGTACATTAAAATATTATATAGTAGCAATAAAAACTACAGAACAACGTCGTCTTCTCGTTTTAAACAAACATTCATATCGTGAACATTTTCACATATCAACATTCACTCATCTTAAAATTTACAACAAAAGAATATTGTTGAGGACTCCGACCCCAACAGCACCGACAAAAGTCTAAGAAATCTAATCCTTTATTAATGTGACAGGTAAAAGAGGCGTACGTCGGTTTCCTGAACCACTGCTACATCGACACGGAAGTGGAGATGAAGGAGATATACTCGAGCAACTACATGTGGGACCTGTTCGAGCGCTCGTTCCTGCACGACATGCAGGCCATCCTGCACAGCGACGTCCACCAGCCGGCGCCGGGTCAGTACTAACATATACATATATATATAGCTGTGTAGGTACACTGCCTCGGTAGTTATGCGACTGCTGTGCGTGAGGTGCGAGTTCGATGTCCGGGTCGGGCAAAGTATTGTGAAAAATTCTCAGTAGCAGCGCGGAGGTTTACAGAGCCCGGGTGACCGAGAGCCCGGTCAACGTCAGTAGTTCGGCCATGTGGGACACAATTTCTTTGTTTTTAGAGTTCTGTTACACGAGTCCTTCCGAAAGGCTTTAAAAAAAGAAACAAATTAATACGGCTAAAATAAAGTATATTGTTTCTTACAAAACATAAGGTTAAAACTAGTACAAGTTTCGGCACTGAGTTTAAAGGATATAGAATTATTATAATTGGCACAGGTAGAAATTAGAAAACGATATGCCGTGACGAGAGACTGGAGAAGACTGGCTCTCGGAATAAGAGCGCGCTACTCGAATACCGCACCTACTGCTGATGTAGCAAAACGATGTTACAGTGTAGTTAGGGTTGTCAGCTAGATTTATGTGATGTTAGTTTTTCTACTAACATTTTGGATATATAACAGTTCGAAAAAACTCTTATATAACAGCTTTGTCTGTCTGTCTATTATACAACTTTCAACTCAAGAAGAACCGTAAGAGCTAGAGACTCGCAGTCAACGCCATTCGACTCAGCATAGTCGATATAACCCGAAATGATTATGACCTTTGACCTTAAAATATTACTTAAACCATTGTTTCGAACTCGTAAGATTTACGGCAATTCATTCCCGTTTCTCACTTGTTTAATACAACTTGCATCCGCACTCCGAGTCATTCCTGTATTGCGGGGCACTTTACAAACATTCAAACAACGAAGCAATACACGGATGGTGGATAGTTTAAGTGGCGAGGCGACCAGGAAAACCGTTACACCATTTGTGTATTATTGGCGAAATGTGAGTATATTGCACATGTCCTGATCCCTTCTGAGATATAGGCGTGAATGTATGTAAGTAGGTATAAAGAAGGATGGTTTACTTCTAGTAAGTACTTGATTGTAATTGGCTAATAGATTGTAAGAGATAAAAGCATGCAATGTTGGCTGGTAAGCGTTTTCAGTTTTTTTCATGTACAGTATGTTGCCCGAACTCTTGCTTTGCTTATGTGCCTCTTACATGCGTCAACCTGAGCTTATAACGTTTAATAAAACGCGAAACCTAATTTATTGGTTGTATATTTACTCAAGACCTCTGTATATGTTGTATAACATGTATCAATGTAATAACTGTAAGAAATTCATGCAATTAAATAATATGATATATTATTTCACTGTATGGATAGCGTAATAGTTTAAAAGTTTTGTATAGTCGCCTTGCCACTGACACTGCGCCAAGTGTTGTGGGTTCGAATCCCGCACAGGGAAAAAGTTTGTGCGATCCACATATGGTTGTTTCGTTTCTGGATGTTCTTTGTGTGCGTTGGTTGAATGTTTGTCCCCCGCTATACAGGAATTATTCCTAGTGCAGGAGTTTTCTTTTTAAAATGAAAAGAAGAAATTTGTGAACTTATACATGTACTTCGGTTTTTATGAATGAATGAATGTATTTGTTATGTGCAGGCCCATCGTCGGAGAGTTTATCCCCGAGCTCGGCATCCCGCAGATCGGCACAGATGGGCACGCAGAAGGCGTGGGTCAACTACGTGACGGATGTGCTCATGCACACAATCTGTACCTTCTTTAACTCGCCTTTCAGTGACCAGAGTACCACCGTGCAGGTAATATTTATTTTCTTGTTTTTTTCGCCCACAAATAGCGTAGAAGCAGAGGGATTATTAAAAATGTATATTCGTGGATACAGATACGTCTCATTAGTGTCTAGCTTTGCGAATCCGTATTCGCGTAATAACAGGTAACTTCAGTGACGAACGCGCGTTTGCGGCGACAGGACGTATAGAACCGGTTCTGTTTGTTATCGCGTGACTTGTTGTTACTTTATTCATTAAATCATTACCTACGATGCGCTGTACACCTACTGGCTATGGATAGTGATATTATGCAGTTAACGGTTGACGGCGGCGATCGAGAGTATGAAATAAATAACTCGTTAGAAACTGGAGCGGATACTAACAATATGGAAAATGAAGTGTTATTAGAGACGAGTGTAGAACATACATATGAAGATTTTGGAAACATTAGACCAGAGAAGAGAACACGGGGTGTAGATGAAGAAGAACTATGGACGGAGGTGGGGCGCAGAGTGAAAATTATGGCGCGTAGTTTTAATAATGATAATAATACGATAAGAATACCGGAGGAACACGTTGAAGTTAGTATTGTTTCTAAAAAAGAACCACTGCCGAAGCAGATAGGTTTGGCGCGTTTATTAAAACGTGAAAATATATCAGAAATTGTAAAAATAAAATTTATTAACTCATATAAAGTATTGATACAATTCAGCAATGAAGATAGTGCCGATAAATTAATACAATGCAAATATTTTATTGATAAGGAATTCAAATGCCAGAAAACATTTGAAATGGGCGTGTCCTATGGTATTATAAAGAATATAGAGCTTGAATTGAGCGAAAAGGACATTCTTGATGAATTAGAGTGCACCATTCCCATCATAAGCGCAAAACGTTTGCAGCGCCGTAATTTTGATAGTGGCTTGTTTGAAAACAGCGAATGTGTAAGGCTTAGTTTTAAAGGATCGTCCTTACCCTCATACGTGCTAGCATGTGGGATGCGAATAAAAGTGGAGCCTTATATTTTTCCGGTCACTCAATGCTCCAAATGCTGGCGATATGGACATAACTATAAAACATGCTCAATTATCAACAACATATGCCCTAAGTGTGGCAAATCACATGCAAATTGCGAAACTAATACTTTTAAATGTGTTAACTGTGCGGGTAAACACATGGCCTTGTCAAAGTTTTGTCCTCATTTTCTAAAAGAAAAGCGACTACGGGAATTGATGGCTGAATTCAATTGTAGTTACAAGCGCGCTCTCACACTGTATGTTCCACCTTCACCGCCGGCTGTGAATGCAATCCGATCAAACGTTGATGACAGCAACGTTATGTCATATGATTCTACTCCTCGTCACGATTGCAGTCCAACATATGCAGAAATAGTAAGACACAGCACAAATAATCACAATTCTCAACAATCAGCGAAGCCTATTTCAAGTTCTTCTACAAAAATAAAAACTTCGACTAAGAAGAACACAAGCAAACAGCGTGGACCTCAGGTCATTAATTTTGAAGAGGAAGTACGGTCGGACTTAAGTAATAACTCAACGCCTTTTATAGAAACTGATGCAAGTAAAGAGCAAGAAGAAAATAAGAAACTAGATGTATTACAATTGGTGCAGAAGCTAAAGGATATAATTTTTATGCAAAAGCTAGATTTTGACGTGAAATTGAAGTCTTGTGGCAAGATAATATATGAATGGTTCATAAATCTTATAGTAAGCTATTTTTCAGAGTGGACTGCTTTTAAATTATTTATTAACAATGGCTCTTCAGACTCATGCTAACTTTAATATAATACAATGGAACTGCCAGAGTATTCGACCTAAAACAACAGAATTGGAGTCATTATTGTCCCAGGAAAAGATACATATAGCCGTTTTGAGTGAGACATGGCTCGAACCTGACGTGCCTCTGAGATTATCGGGATACAATATTGTCCGACAGGACCGAAGCGATGGTTATGGTGGAGTAGCCATCATTATCCACTCTACTATCACATATCAAGTCTCTCGGGCACCAGCAAATATCAATCCTGGTATCCAATTGGTTTATGTAAAGATTCTGAATTGCTCTAATCTTGAGAGCATTATCGGCATATACTGCCCGTCGACTGTTTATACATACCCGACTGATTGGGAAACCATCTTTAGTCTCTGTTCAAGGAGAACATTAATAACTGGAGATTTCAATGGCCATCATTACAACTGGTCTTATAAGACGGATGCCAGAGGTACCCAGCTATTTAATGCAATGTTAGATAAAAACTATGTGACTTTGAATGACAGCTCGCCAACTAGAATCCGATTAGTCAATGGTAGGCTTCAGAAATCTTCTCCAGACGTTACTATGGCTACCAATGACGTTGCATTAAGATATACGTGGCAAGTTTTAAATGAAAACCTCGGCAGCGACCATCTCGTTATCAAAATAAGTACTTTCTTTACCCCGTGCCTTGCCTCAGAAAGAAAGCGTAACTTCAAAAAAGCTAGATGGAACGAGTATACCAGGTCACTTCATAACGTGTTTGCCACCATATCTTTGTCAGATGATCCGCAGAGTTCTTATGACCAATTTATCAGCGAAATAAATTCTGCCGCTAATAAATTCATACCCACCGTGAGGGTCTGTCAAGATCCACTACGTCTTGAAAAATTTACACCAAAGCCTTATTGGAACTCGGACACATCACGTGCTGTTGCGGAGAGAAGACTGGCTCTATCTACCTTCAGAAGAAATCCAACGCCTCAAAATTTAATAGCCCTTCAGTTAAAGGTTGCATCGGCGCAAAGAATTATTCGTAGGGCCAAGAGCAATGCCTGGAAAAATTTTTGTAGCAGTGTCAACGAAACTACATCTTGGAGTGACATGTGGCATCGCATGAGATGGTTAAAAGGATGTCGTTCATCAAAATCACAAGTTAGTCATGATACAGCTACTGAATTATTGCATAATTTATGTCCGGACTATGTTTCACCCGAGGCCCCGGTATTCACATCTACCAACGCTACTCTTAGTAAGGATATTTCGATTCATGAACTAAATCGTGCAACCAAAACGAAAGACACAGCCCCAGGTGAGGACGACATTTCGTTTTCAATGATTAGACATCTCCCCCTTACAGGTAAAAATGTCTTAGTCAAAATTTACAACAAATTCTTAGCGGCAGGATATACGCCCGACCAGTGGCGTAAAACTAAGATTGTCCCGATACCAAAGCGAAGTGGGGACGGCCAGATAACCTCTAAGGTTCGGCCGATAGCCCTTATGTCTTGTCCTGGAAAAATTTTTCATACAATCCTAAAACATAGAATAGAGTGGTTTTTAGAAGCTAAAGGTTGCTTTTCCGAAAATACAGTCGGCTTTAGAAAATCTCGATCTTGCATGGATAGTCTTGTACAATTAGTCACTCAAATTCAATTAGGATTTTGTAATAATCTAAAAACGTTAGCTTGTTTTGTCGACATTGAAAATGCATACAACAATGTTGATATCAAAATATTGTTGTACACCTTGAACAGTCTTGATGTTGGGACTAATATCTGTAATTATTTGTGGGCCTTTTTTAAACGTAGGGAACTATGTATAAAGTGTAAAGATCCTATTATTAGAACTACAGGGCGCGGCTTAGCACAAGGCGACCCTCTATCGCCACTATTATTTAATGTGGCTACTATGCACATATGTCACAAAATTGCAAATGTATATATTTCTCAATATGCCGATGACTTTGTGTTGTACGGTACATACAGATCAATAGAACAGGGATGCCTGATCACACAGTCCGCTTTGGATGCCATGTGCCATCTAGTTGAAGAGATTGGCCTAGAAATCTCCGAAAAAAAGACCAAAATATGTCTGTTTAGAAAGGGTTTCGGTAGGCAAGATATTAATATCAATCTAAAAGGGACACGTTTACAATTATTAGATTGTGTTAAGTATTTGGGTGTATGGATCGATCGGTCACTAAAATGGGGCAAACATATCAATGAAGTTGCTCACAAATGTTACAAGTATACAAATGTACTAAAAATATTGGCTGGCGCGGATTGGGGCATACATCCCAAATATTTAAGAACAATATACATTTCGGTCATACGTAGTCGACTGGATTATGGTAGCTATCTTTATGATGCCAGTGTTAAGAGCCATTTATATAAGATCGATAAGATACAAAATCAATGCATGCGTATTATGGGGAGCTTCATAAAAAGTACACCAATACACGTTATGCAAAACGAACTCTGCCTACAACCTCTTTATCTACGAAGACATTATCTTGGTGGCAAATTCTGGTTAAAGAACCGCTCATTGCAAAATAATCATACTATTAGGTATATTAATGAACTTTCTGATCAATGTTTTAGATCAAGGAACTGGAGCCGAAAGAAAATTCCGTTATTGGCCGCTATACATAAATCCCTAAATCCTATTCCTATTCACACATCAAGAAAATTAGAGTTGTTTAATCTAAATACCTGGGTTCAAAATATCAATTTAAATAACTGCATAAGTCACAATATAGACGGCGTATCTGGCTCCAAAAAAAGATTAGGTAGTGTTTATTTGAAAAACAAATTTGATGAATTAATTCATTATAAATTTAGTAATCATTATAAAATATATACAGACGGCTCAAAAGAAAAGGGTGTTGTAGGCGCTGCAGTCTTCGACCCACAGACGTTGATTAGAATTAAATTCAAAATTGATGCTGATATTTCTATCATGTACGCAGAATTATTTGCCTTATCTGAAGCCCTTTCCTACATAGAGAATACATGTCATAATAAGATTGTAATCTTGTCGGATGCCAGAAGTGCCCTTCAACATGTGGCTCGGTGTACCTCGAATTTTCGAGGAGTTCCGATAGCCTATACCATTATTGAGACAATCCGTAAAATGGAAGCTGAAGGTAAAGACGTTACCTTGCAATGGATTCCGTCTCACGTGGGCATATGGGGTAACGAAGAGGTAGACCGTCTAGCGAAGGAGGCCTTGACTGATGGGATTCCAATTAATTATATTTCAATGTTTTATACTGATGTATTAGCTGTACTAAAAGAAAACATCTATAATCTTTGGTTGAAATACTTTGGTTCTTGTTCTATAGATAAAGGCGTTTGGTACAAGACTATCCAATCCAAACCTTATCGGTATCCCTGGTATGAGAAAAGCAAAATAGGTAGAAGGTCTATAGTAACTGCTTTTAGGATTCGATCTGGTCATATACCACTGAACAAATTTGGGTTTCTTATGAAAAAAGTGCCGTCTCCATATTGCTCAGAATGTGGTATTATAGAGGACGTGCATCATGCCATGGTGGAATGTGTCCGGAATGAGGCTCTCAGGGTGACTTTATTTAACAACATAATAGGAAGCTCCTGTAATGTTGGTGTTTGCAACAGCATACTGTCTCAACCAGACTCTCAGGCTGCCCAGATATTGTATAAATTAGTGAACTTCATTTTGAAATCTAGACGCTAAGTGTTAAGTGAATTGTAATGTAGTAATACGAGAACGACTTGGTCGCTTTTTTGTGAACCAAGTTCTTTAAAAATAAAGATAAAAAAAAAAAAAAAAAACAGGTAACTTAGTTTATTAAATGATATAATATAAAACTATTGCAATATAGATACGCCAAATATGTAATTTTCGGCAATAATAAGGAATTAAAATCGATTATAATAGTTTTTCATTGCAAGTTATCTTTAAAATATTATATACATCATGAATTTTATTGATATAAAAGAGTCGTTGAAGATCCGCCAAATGTAACGGATACAGATCTTATTTCTCTCTCGAATATCTTCTGACAGGGATACCCGGCACATCAGTACATAGGTGGCAGAAACCGTTATCAATTGGAATTTCTCACTTAACTAAATTTGAATAGTTTGGTTAAATACATAGCCTATAGGTAGACTACAATAAAAGGTTATTTGACCACGATATTTTGAAGTAAGGCGCTACTGCCCTAATAAGGTTGGTCCAGTTAAAGGAGAGAGAACACAGGCTCAAGTGCGGCGCCTGCTATGCCCTACTATTTAAATTGTTTATATAGTATGCATTTATGCTTTGGAACGTAATATTTATTTGTGATTTTACGCTGCTTGGTACGTTTTACACTACTATGTATATGGACATGTTATGTAAGTATTAATAACACTCTTTTAGAGTAGAACCTAAATCGTATTTAAACCAGAATATATAACATAATATTAATAAAACATTGCTAAATTAATGTGCTCAGTTAAAGCTAATACGACAATGTCAAAAAAAACTCTGGGGCAAAAAGATTTTCAAGAATTGTTTCTTTAGTGTTGAATAAAACGCCAGATTTTTACGTAAAAGAGCTTTCTAGCTAATATTTAGAAATTAAACTTCTTTATACGTATTTCATCGCGTTGCTTATTTGAAAAGTACATACTTTTAAAATTAATTAACACTATTAAATTATTAAACTATTAAGATTTACACTTTCTTTGGCGTTTCGTTTGCTATTTAGCAACCATGATCTAATGGTGACTAATATGATGGTTGTCTTGATGTCTTGAAGTGTAGTTATTGTAAACTACCCATATACGGGCAAAAATATCGCGTGCAGGTACCTATACGTCTAATAATAAAACGGTAAAGTTAGTAATATAATATTATTATTTTCCACACAGACTCGCCAGTCAATATTCGTGAAACTACTCCAAACGACATTCAGCATCTACCAATGTCCTTGGCTCACACCCCCGCAAAAACTAAACGTTGAAAAGTGCATCAGGACTCTTAGCGAAGTTGGTAAGTATTATTAATATTCATTCAATATATCATATTATACCTAAAACAAAGTCACCCGCCGCGTCTGTCTGTCTGTTCATGATAAACTCAAAATTTACTGAACGGATTTTTATGAGGTTTCTGCCTATAGTGCAGAGTGATACATAAGGAAGGTTTAGGTGTATAAGTTGATAAGGTTTTTTGTAAATTATGCTCACCTACCCGTGCGGTGCCGGTGGGGGTCGCTAGTACTACATAAGAAAAAGTCATTGTCTAACAATATCTCTTAAATAGATGGATCGCAGTGCCCTTTATAATAGTTATAGGTTATTTGCGAAGCTATTTTAAATGATATCGTATTAAACCTTATCTAGTCTAATATGCTCGTTAGTTTAGGCATGTAACTTAAATCAAAATCGTCCTTAACTTCATATTATTTTAATGAATACTTCAAAGAATATATCACGTATTAAATAGATTAGAATTACACAGAACAAATTACGTTGTTTTTACGATGAGACTCACAAAAACTAAGCCGAGGCGGTTAATAAATAATGTTAGGCCATACCTACATAGTTCAACTTGCCAACAGAGAGCGAGTCCGCGAACTTCACTTGACTTTTCTTTAAAAACATAATAGAATTTTGGTGCGCCTTAATCGCGTTTTTTATTATCTCGTTAATTGTTATACGAGCGTCAAAGAGATATAATCGATGCGCAATAGATTTATTGAACTTATAAAGACAAACTATGTATTTAATTTTTGTATTAATTTGATACTTAACTATAACATATATACATATTCGATGTAAAAAGTATATTATTACCTAAATATGACAGCCCGTCTTTTCAAATAACTGTCTAGTAATTACTGTGGGGGTTTTCAGAAGTGTTCTTTGAAGATTTTCAAATTAAATAACTCTTGGTCGTATAGGTATATGAATATATATTTACTGGTACCAGTTATAAATACTATAAAATATACATATCGAGCTACGATCTAACTGAGTGGTTGCGGGGAGACGACTGCCGCGCGGCGCTACAGCATGTTTGCGCCTGATTATATAAAACTAAAGCGTCAGCAGAGTCTTGTCTTCTGCTTACGCGAATGTTATTCATTGAAATTAAACTACTATATACGGATTTTATCGCGTTGTATATTGTTATTATTTTATTCAATAGTAGTAGTAGTGTAATATTTTCAAAATTTTGTAATACAGTGATAAATAACCAACGCGATAAAATCCGTATATAGTAGTTTAATTTCAACGTCAGCAGAGTCGCTACAATGACCACTGCACTTTTTAAAATAGCTTTTTAAAAATGCAATAATTTCAGCCAAGTCCAGAAGCATAGCCATCCCATTGGAGCTTGAGGCCAAGATCCAGACGGTATTCGAGAAGGCAGCTGCTCTCTCCCGACAGACGAGCAAGTGGCTCCTCCAAGCCAAGTCCTCCAAGCTTGAGAAGATGGCTTCACAGGTAACGTTGGTTTTATAACTACATTCTCTCTATCTAAATAATACTAGCTTCAGTTTTAAGATATTACATCTTAATCATTGAAAACTCAAGACAGGCAATCGCACAGACCTGGTGTCGATACAAAGGACAAAAAATAAAATTTGCCTTTGATAAGAATTATTAGTAGCAGCAAAGTCCTAGGAATGTACGAATATTGTCATCCGTTACCTATAATCTAAATCTTAGCTAGCGATTGTGAAGAAATATATCTTTGCCTATCCATCAGGGATATATAGTTCTATGTATGCTACACATAGTTTCAGGCCATAGCTTTGTCCATTTTAATTCTATGAAAACGCATACCGCGATGAAAGTATCCTATGTGTTGATCCAGGACACGGTCTATGTACATAATAAGATTCATCCAAATCTGTGTAATGATTTATAGGTAATGGATTAACAAAGATCCAAACATCCCAATACATATATATTATTAGTAGGATGTGCAATTTGTATTTGCTATAGATACATTTGTATGAACTTTTAATAAACTAAAGTAAGTATGTTATTAACCCGTTAAGTCTTGTTATGCCAGACATAATTAAAAACATATTATGTGTGGCTGCCGTAATTTTCTTTACTTTGTTAATAACATGAGTGATATATTTTATTTTTAACTGACTTCAAAAAGGAGGAGGACTTTATCGAGGAAGAACTCGATGAGGTTCTCGATGACTCTGTATGTATATTTCATATTTAATTTTATACTCGTACGCTATTTTGTATTGTTTTCTTAATCATTGTACTAATTATTCATAAATTTTCACTTTTCTGTTTTTATTCTACATGTAATCTTAATAAGCATACAGTGGTTCCCTATCCATTTGCATAAAATTTTAAGTCAATATAACATAGCATACTTTTGTTTGTCCTAATTATATTTACGTATAACAGCTTAAGCATATTTTTTTATCAAAGTTGTCTTTTTGAATTTTTTATTATTACAACTGACCACTTAGGGTGGCACAAGGACCACCCTGCAGCAACCTCAACATACTTTTCGGGTTGTCACAAAGATAGTTCAGTCAACTTAAACTAAATACCAAAAAAAAAGGATGATGAAATATTATTATGCCAAAACAATTATGCCAAAGTATATTAGGAAAAAAAAAACATTATGCGAAAAGAAGGGAGCCCGCATACAGTATTGTGTCAATGCATATCACGCTTAAAATACATGTTTATGTATATTGCGTGTGCGCACTAAGCCTGGCCGTATACTACGATACAGATATCGATGTTTAACCTACAGAGTTATTGAGAGCAATTCAATGGAAAGGTATTTTGGAGATATTTCACATTCCCTTGCTGTGCTAATAAATATATGATATAATATAAGACAGTGTTAAAGCATCACATTCTTGCCAAGATAAGCCATTTTTTACAAAATTGACAAATATTTTTTTATTATTGTGACTAGTGATTTAAACCTCAAATTATGTCTTATGTATATCAATTTATATCAAAGGTCATTATTGTTTCTGCTGCTATTCAAAATTATAATTTACTAGCGATCCGCCCGACTTCGCAGGGGTAGTACAAAACCTTAACAAATTACACACCTAAACCTTCCTCGTGAATCACTCTATGTATTGGTAAAAACCGCATGAAAATCCGTTTAGTAGTTTTTGAGTTTATCGCGAACAGAGACAGACGCGGCGAGGGACTGTGTTTTATAATATGTAATGATGTTATTTTGAATACTAATACTAGCTTAAGTAATACATGTAGTCTTCACATGGTGTGTCCCACTTTTTTTGTTTCTAATTTGCCGTGGGTTGCACATATGAGTATTAACAGACTTCACATTTTTACTAGAACATTTGGTAAACTCTTAAGCATACAGTTACTTGATTAACCGCTATGTTTTGATAGTATGCGGTCAGGTTTAATGGCTAAAGTATTATTATACCTATGTAATGGATATTCTCCCTTTGGTGTTAACGTTGTTATACAACGAGCTAACCGTATTTTAATCTCACTATATCTATAATTTTTGTAATTATATTTATTTCTATAATCGTAAAAGATAAGGACATAAGTTGAGATCGCATTTTAAAAAAACATTGCATTTCAATTGCACGGATAACATATTGTAATTTGGATATATAGCTAGATTAAGTACCATTGAAATTAATAAGATTATGATAACGTGAACAAGTGGCATAGTCGAGTTGGTAAACATTGCAATTGTTTTATTGTACCAAAATATGGATCGTATTTAATTAGTCATAGTAAAAGTTAAAAAATGTTCAGTGACAATTCATAATCACACAGTTAGCTCATTAGATAATATATTAAAATCTTTTGGCACTTTTCTAATGGTTAGTTCTTATATAACTGAAAGTATTAAGTATTAAAATACGAGTATCATAAGATGTTGAGGTAGAAATATAGTTTAGCTAGAACCAAAGAAGCTCAGTATTTTCTTGCCTATGATTGTATAATAATTTGATCTTGTATGAGATTTGTATTGTACCCCAAGTATCCATGTAATGCTTTATTTTTTTTGTACAGCAAATAACTATTGACACAAGTAACTGGAAAATAAGTTAGTTGTATTAACACCTATGTCATAAAAGTTTGTTTGTTTTAATTCGCTAACCTTCACTGTAAATCATTCGAAACTAAACTGCAACTAGTTGGCAACTGGTATCCCACTAGATCATAAGCAATACAGGTTGCCAATAGGTTGCAAATTAGTTTCAAACACTTGCCTTATTTATACATTTGATCTCTTTTTTTCTCACGTATGACTTGTGTAATAACTTTTTATATGTATTCTAAAGAATAGGCTTTGTATTTGTTATATTGTTGGTGTTTGCTTAACGTTGGCACTTCGTAAGGTTTAATTGTGCAAACATTCGTATTACTTGGACAAAACCAACCAAGTTTGTGTTGTACGTTTAGAATTGATTATTGATAATTATTGGCCAAGTATCGCCAATATTGATAAAAATACATCATGCAATGTTGCTCTGACGTTACGGAGACGAAATGGACCGTCAATGAGCGTAAATTTGGAAGATCTATTTCTACGTTCCTGGTTCTTCGATTGTTTGTGATTGTCGCTTTGTGTGTTTCTAATTGACGTTTTAGCTTGGTTTGTATGTAAACCAGGACAGTAGGACAATACCAATCCAATGGATAAGATGTTATTTGAAAAGTTTCTGCCCACGTTAATCCCACGGGTACAGGCATTTTAATTAAACATATAAATTACTTGATTGTGCCCTCGGTTTCGCTCGAGTTAATCTAGATTTTGTCAATAAATTTCTATCTCTCTGGAACAGAATTTTTTTTTCTGGATGGAAGGTGCAGTGTATGCGAAATTTCATGATAATCTACAGGCATTTTAATTAAACATATAAATTACTTGATTGTGCCCTCGGTTTCGCTTGAGTTAATCTAGATTTTGTCAATAAATTTCTATCTTTCGGGAACAGAAAAATTTTTTTTTTGTATGGAAGGTGCGGTGTATGCGGAATTTCATGATAATCGGTAGAGTATTTAAGGCATGAAAGCGTAACACACAAACGGACCACGCCTTGCTAAATGTCCTGCAAATATCACACAACTCCAACCAGCATAAGTATAATGTCTTATCCAATTGGCATCATCAAACTGTCTTAGCATCATATAAACGTTGAAATTTTGCAAAGGAGCCAATATTTTGAACAAAATTATCCTAAATATGTATCTCATACGTGTTCTTTTTCTAACAGTCCAACCTACAAAACGACAGATCAGTAATGGAAGGACTCCAAGAGATAGTGGCATTACTAGAAGAACAACTGAGACCATTGTTGCAAGCTGAACAGTCCTTACTGGTAGATATTTTGTATAAACCACATCTGCTGTTCACCAGTCCAGGGGACATCACGCAGTCCGATACCAGCGGGATATTTATATCCAGGTTAGAGCATTTTTTATCTTCTTTAGAAAAGACAATTCTGCGGGACTTGTCTTTTCTAAAGAAGGGAAGGAAAAATCTAAGAATATGACTTGTGTCGACCACTGTTCGACCACTTGTGCCTTTAAATACTTTTAAATGGGTTTGCTAAGTGCTCTCAAACTTCATATCAATTGTAAAAATGGCACTCATATGGTGCGAATTTCTCTGCCATCCATCAGTGCTTGTGATCATTGCTTTATCTTGTCATCATAATTTTCGATTTATTATAAACAATATTATCAAAAGAAAATACTCTAACTCTTAAACATGTCTACGATGTAATTAAATATATCATAAATATTATTTTTAAGTTAGTTTTACTTTCTTAATCAAGCTTCATTTTTAAATCATACTTGGCATCATTTCAATGCTACGAGTGCTCAGATAAAGATTTATTAAGTTCTTTTTTCTGTCGTCAGATTAATTCGTCACACAGAGAAACTTCTAGAAGAGAAAGAGGAGAAGCTCTGCGTCAAAGTGCTGCGTACATTACGTGAGATGATGGCGGTGGACCCGGAATATGGTGAAAAGGTAACGTAACACATGGATTAATTAAGAGGAGGCAGAGAGAACCGATGTTCAATCGTTCAGCAGCCACGGCGAGAGTGTTAATATCACACGAACCTATATACCTTGTGTTCAGATGTAAACATCACATCAGCCTCGTTTATGAACAGCCGCAATGCTGGGCTCGAATTTATACTCAGTATTAGGTCACGGGGCATTATCAGCAATATAGACTTTATGTTCGATTATAAAATATGTAGAAACTGTTTATTCTTCTGAGTGTAACATCTTTAAAAACACATACTAACAACTTTTTCATTCGTTATAATTGTAGCAAAACAAAGAAATATTTTTACTCCCACTTATAAAATACTTAGATTCATCGTACCATTTTGATCAACAATGTTCTCCAGACCTAATTTTAGTCATGGCGGCCAATCTCAACGGCAAATAGCCATCAGTGTAGGAGATATTTTAAATCACAAATGTGTGTGTGCAAACACAAGTGCACTCGCTTTTGCCCTTATTCTTTCCATGTGCTATCTAAACTGCAAATGTTGTATCAAAACCGAAGTATCTATGATTTTACGATTAATGTTAATGCACATACATATATTATGCTGTAAGTTAACCGAATAAAGAAATCAATTTCCATAGTCGGATGGCCTCTCAGTGACCACCGCTTTCGTGTTTGCCGGGACTAGCGCTGGACTGCAGTCAAGAATTACTTGACAGAAACATTCCACAAGTTTTTGATGACATATTTCTAATAAATTTTGTATTATAGGGCAATCAACTTCGCAGCAAGCTCCTCTCCCAATACTTCATAAATCGCAAATCAGAACCCAAGATCCAGTTGCCACCATCGTCGGTGACCGTTACTCATGGGCCTGGTGGTAAGTACTGTTTCATATATTACAGATACGGTATAGATACAGCTGTTTAGAGGAGTGATGAGATTTTGGTAACAGATTTATAAAGTTTAAAAAAGAAATATACGACAATTAGAACAGCACGTTTTTATATGCGTTTCGACTACCGAATAATGGTTTTCATAATGAGTTGTCTATTATCAATATAAATAGCGGACCCGACAGATGTTGTCCTGTACAAACAAAAAAAAGAAAACCAAATCTAAACCTTTCTTGAATCCACTTGAACAAACACAAAAAAAATCATCAAAATCGGTGCAGCCGATTAGGAGGAGTTTAATTACAAACACACGCACAGAAGATTTATATGTATATAAAGATGAATTCTTGTTTCCTTTGATCAGGTTTCCCATAACTCGAGAACCACATTGCCTGTTTTATTAATCTGTTTTTAAAGTTTTATCATATTTTGCAGAAGGTTCTTTTGGAAAGCGATGTTAAGAAAATTGCGCTGTAAATTGTATAATTTCAGAAAATTTAACGACTATTTTAACCTCGCGAGTTTGGCAGTTCGTCTAAGACAGTGCAATGTCTGTCGGGTTTACGTTTTTTCTTGGTAAACAAGTGTCCTTTGTACCTTTGTATCTATGTATGCCGGGGCCACGGAATTCCTTTCGGATTGCTCCGCGACCTACCGTTGCCTATACAGTTAACTTATTAACCATGGTTCGGAAGCCGGCATCCAGACTCAATGCTTCTAAAATTATGTCTATTAGTTAAACTGATGGTTAAATATCTAGCCGGTAGGAAAGAGCATGGGCGATTTCTGCCGTACCAAATTTGATACCAAAATACTCTTCAACTTGACTAATATAATATCAATATTGAATTTAACATACATACTTTCCGAGGCCTGTTTCATTTATTTTTCTCAATACTACTACATAATAGAAATAATTATATTTTACATTTTTATTCTAGAAATCGCTATTCTGGTTGCTAGTACTATTCTACGACATTGGAACTTGACTATATAGAATAAAATAAATCAAGAAAGAGATTCTTAATTCCATGGCCTTAGCGCCTCACTATCAAAATATCTATTGGTTGACAAAATACGAGTCATCAACATTTAAAAGTTTTGATTTATATTACTAAGATGATAAATAATATTGTCTACGTTAGTAGTTAATAAAAGAAATCAAATATGAAACAGGCCTTGTTGTTAAAATATACTAATGTTCGAGGATTCGAAATAGCTTGCACAAAACTAGCGGTAACTATAAGCACTACGATAACTTATAAGAATAATAACAAATTACCTGTGTTTTTCAAAAGGGAATGAGGCTTGTGTAGTTCTACTTCAGAATTAAGGGGAGAACGGCTGACTCCTTGCGTTCTCTCTCTCTATATCTCTCTCTTTCTCTCTTCCTCTATCTCTCTCTCCCACTCCCTCCCCCGTCTCCTATCCACTTTCACTCTCTCTCTCCCTCCTTCGCTCGGTTTTCTTACTTCTTTCTATACCTCCCCTGTCTCTTCCTTTCTTGCTCTCTTCCAAGCTAGCTTTGTGAAGAAATATTTTTCAGGTGCTTGGCCATTGGGATACTTATGTAAAAGTACATATTTACGATTTATAACAGTAATAAAAGTCGTTTACATTCCCTGTTGAAAGATCTGTGCAACTCAGTAAGATACTTAAAGGTTTACTATTTATTAATATAGAATGAAATGGATCTATAGATGAATAAAGATGCCTTTGTATTGAATAAAACTCATCATACAAAAGAACTAATCGGAAATACTTCATTTACTGCGTAACTAACGCACATTTATTAGTACGGGTAAAAATACTGAGATTTATTTGATAAATACATTTTTATTAGCTTTCTATTTATGAAAATTTGTTTTGTTGTGAATCATTTTAATAAGATATTTACTTCATTTACAAGGTAAGAGAAAAATTCAAATAGCTAAAAACGTCTCTTCGGCGGCGTAATTTGTCGATTACCGAATCGGGAAATGCTGTTTTTCTATCCATCGATTCAAAGTTCCACTTTTCACAATATTTCAATAATGTTACATAATTAATATAAATGGCTATTCCATTAACACATTTTTATTTGAAATAACTATTGATTTATTAGTTATACTCAATGAGCTGTGTCACCATTTTTAAACTGAGTACCATGTGGCTAATTTAAAATTTACATCTGTTAGACTACATTATTACTCGTTCTGTATTATTATCAGTATTCAGTATTCTTTATTGCAATTCCAAGAGGTGATACAACTCAAAATCAAAATTATATGTTCATTATGTATCCTGCATTGACACAGCAAATATTAACATGTTAGACGACTTACGAGCAATTTTTATAAGTACACGACATATCAGATATACAAACAAATTTTTTAATATATACTTTAAATTGAATAGTAAAACTAATTAACTAATACTTTACGTTGGTCTAAAATCTCAATTTAATATTTGTATAGAACTACAATTGATGCAATAACTACATTAGGCAATAATCTTTATCATACCTTTCATATTTTTTTAATTATAAGTTTATTAGATTTGTGGTGATATTCAAACAAAGGCATCTTTCCTCTAACACGTATAGTTTAGTGTAGAACTGTTTTCTTTATTTCACTCATCGCATGCGACGCAGAATGTCATCCGCATCAGCAGACGACAGGTGGGTCCATGATAATATAGCGTCGTGGTATCATGTACCATGAGACTTCGGTACCATCGTACCATGTATCTGTGGTACCGCTACCACTTACACGACTGTTTTTGTGTTGCACTGTGTAGATCGGTGTTTGGTGAAATATGTTTTGAAATATTAAATCCTAAACAGATACAAATATTCTGGCGCTTAAACAAGCTGTAATAATTTCTATCCGTAATCAAAATATTGGTGCGTTGTTCTCGTGTCATAAGAATGCACTTGGTTTTGTTCTATAGTAAATATCTAGGTTTAATTCTTAGATTGGGCACAATGTTACCCGAAATAAGGGGATAATACACCTCTACCTATAACAATGGGTATATATGATTTTATGTCATGAGTATAACACAACCAATTTTAAGTTGGTTGAAATACAAGCAAAATTACCAGTGTACCTGAATCAAATATATTGTATTTCAGTAAATATTCATGAAGAATATTAAGACAGCACAAATCCTTCGTTTTACAATAACAAGTTATCAATTACATAATTATAAAGTACACTTATAGAATTGTACATAACATAGAGTATGAATTACAACTTTTTCAAGCTCCAAATGTTAAACCAAGATTACCATTTTTAGAAACAGTCCTTAAAATGTCGCTGTGTAATGTTTCACTGCACTCTCATTTAATATAATAATAAATAATTGTTTATCCCTACAAACAATTAAAACCACAAGCAAAATTTTTCTGCTATAATCCAGCTTCAGCCACCATTTAGACCCACCTTATCACTTGATGTGCTGCTTTCTAGCTCTCCCATAGTTTGTGCGACATATTCATTACAGATCAAATATACACCATCTATTTTGTAGGGCGTAAAGTTTGCTGTCAAAATGTATGATTGCGTTGTAAGCTAGGTGAATTAAGTTTGCGCTTATATTTGCCAATCGAGAGCTTTAGAATTACTCACGGCTCCGGGATCGAGTAAATTGTTACTAAGTTATTCAAAGAACTAGCATAAAGTCTGGCAATGTGTCTGTTGGTTGGCTATAAGACGGCTATCGCCCTATCTTCTTCTCCTTAGCCTTTATTATTTTCAAGTCACTTAGGGTCGGCTGTTCTGGTCTAACCAGATTTGACTGGATATCAGTCTGGATAACGGAGCAGCTGTCACCTCACCTCCGCAACCCGAAGGCTACCGATACCGTAAGGCTAGACCAGCGTCAGGATATTATAGGGCACTGAATGCCCAATAACGACTGCCATAGATGTTCATGGCAGCCGGGACCGACGGCTTAACGTGCTTTCCGAGGCACGGAGCAAGCGATAATTGTCAATCAATACGCACATAATTTCGAAAAGTTTTATAACTTTCAAAAGTCAGAGGTGCGCGACGTGGGTTCGAACCCGAGACCCTCTGCATTGCAGTCTATTGGTCTCCCCACTGAGCTATCGCCCTTTATTCCATGAAATTAGAGACATAATTGGGGTAATATGGGTGTGAAGCCTATGTGATCCTATTATATATTTACAGCAGGCATCAAAAATTGTGCTCATTTTAATCCACAGTTGTTTTAATTTTTATCCTCAATATAGGTGCACCTAGTCTGCATGTTCTGTGTTCCCTGTATATAATGTTTATAAAGACTCCCATGACACAAGCATTATTCAAAGAGTAGGAATAGAAACAGAAAAAGCAATCGTTTGCACGCAGTCTAACAACTTATTACATCGAAATTTCTTATAATCAATATATTGTTATTAATATTATAATATATTACATATTCACATTATAAACATTCAAATACATCTCCTTATGTTGAAACCCCTTCCAACACAGCTTCCTTAATTCAATTGCTAACATTTTTACGGTCCTCTTGCTACCACAAATTACTCATTTAGCTTATTGGTTATATACAGCAAAGGTGCTCCTCCGCACTGGTCAGACCCTGGCGCAAGTGCAGGCGCACTTGGACAAGGAAGGCGCATCAGATCTGGTCGTGGACCTGGTCATCAAGAGCACCAACCGACAGGCTATCTTCTTGGAGGCTATTCAACTTGGTAAGTAACAATAATAATTAATTAATATACGGCATGGGATCGAAGTTATTAGCATTCTTTTAAAGAATTAAGACACTTCGATATATAACAAGTGGTCCTTAAGGAAATTAAAGGATGAAATCTTAAGTAACGGCAATGTATACCCCGCAGTTTTTATTTTATACAAGCTAATTGACATATGGCTTATGTGACTGCAACAAGCATTTAAGTGTTTGTGCTTAATTAAATAAATAATGGCTGCGCTTCCAGCTTAAGAGGCCAAAATTGAATCCCTGGTGGCAGTTCAGCGCATCCTTAAGAAAACCTGACTTTTGATTATGAGAAACTGCAGGGAACTCGCCGTCTCCTTCGCTCACCATGCATTTAAATGGCGATTACGTTACAACTTTGTGTCATTCTTAATTTGTCATATCTAAATTATACAAGTAAATCACTGTATTTTAGTCTTTGGTAGACATCACTTTTTAATAAAATTAATAAAAATAAAGAGTCAAGCAAATAGTTAATAAATTACTCAGCTAAGAATTTCTCTGAGCATGGGCTGCGTAATAAGGTTACGCAGCCCATGCTCAGAGAAATTCTCGAAAATCACGGGGATACGCATATTACAATTGGGCAACACTAATATAACTTATTTGATTTTTGTCACAGGTATCGCGCTCCTGGAGGGAGGCAACCCAATAATTCAACACAGCATATTCACTAAATTGCAAAATGGTGAAATATCACAAGCATTCTTAAAGGTACGACGTTTATTTTATTAATTCATTACAAACTATAAGATTAACAAAACCAATAGTAAACAATAAAATATATCAGCCCTGTATGTAAATTGTCCCACTGCTGGGCACAGGCATCTTCTCAGTTTCCAAGAAGAGTTAGACCATAGATCACTATGCTGGCCCAGTGCGGGTTGGTAGATTTCACACATCTCCGGAACATTATAGACTCTCAGACATGCAGGTTTCCTCACGATATTTTCATTCACCGTTCAAAACTAGAGATAATTAACTATTTAATACACACATAACTTCGAAATGTCAGATGTGCGTGCCTTAAGATTGAACTCGACACCTCTGCGGTCTGCCAACGGTAGTCCACTAGACTATTGCTGCAAAACTAAATAGTTATTATTCATGCATATAAACTAGTTGAAAATGTGCATATCTTTATATATATAATTCTTCTGTACGTGCGTTGACAGTGAACTCCTCCTAAACGGCTGGACCGAATTGAATGAATTTTTTTGAGAGTGTTCAAGTGGATTCGTGCTGTCTTTACTTTTTTTTTCTCTCCTTTACAGGACCACGTCTGTCGGGACAGCTAGTTTTATATATTTTTCTAATTATATAATTTTATTTCTGACGAATTCTCATTAGCAAGTTGAATTATGTAATTCATAACGAACAATCCTGTGCTACTTGTTTCCGTACTACCTATTTAATATTGTATATATGTATCAGGTATTTTACGACAAAATGCGTGAGGCGCAGCAGGAGATCCGTTCGTTAGCAGCCAGCAGCACCGCCGCCGCTAGCTCTGAGAAGCAACGCTCCAGCTACTCAGAGAAACAGAAGACTCCTGCTGGAGAAGGTACGAGTAAGTCTTGAAGCCTTTGGTCCAGAATGTCTAGTTCCTCAGCTGATA
Source organism: Catocala nupta (assembly GCA_963675205.1). Taxonomy (NCBI): domain Eukaryota; kingdom Metazoa; phylum Arthropoda; class Insecta; order Lepidoptera; family Erebidae; genus Catocala; species Catocala nupta. The sequence goes on from OY776104.1 coordinate 5,833,337, forward strand.
TAATAACGCCTCTTTAACAACAAACAATACTTTGTTACATACACGCAAAGAAATATCTACCAAAACTACGTTTGTCACCGCATGCAGCACCATAAAGTATTAAGTTTAACTAATTTAAATATACATATGTCATTATTTCATTATTTGATAAAGTAAGCTAACAAAACAATGCATTAGTCAGTCGAATTTTATATAGATATTGTGATACTTGTTTTTTTCTTTTCAGTTCATTACTTTTAAGCAGTCGGGTTTTTTGTTTTTATAATAATAATTTTTTATTTTGGAAACAAGCCATGGTATCTTTGACATAGATCTTTATTACTTAAGAAGCGAAGCCAGCAGTCTAAGCTAGTTCTATATACTTAATGTTTTATTCCAGCCCCGAACAAGCCGGGTCCTATCGTCGTAGGCGAGGAGATGGACGAGGAAGTGACCACGGCTTGCGGCTCCGCCGTGCACGCGTACTCGGATATACACACCATGTCGCATGGTAAGGCACCACAGTACCCTTAATACACGAAGCAATGTATGAGGCAATTACTTTTACCAAGAAATAGTTATATGTTGGTCAAATGTTACTTTTGTACCGGAAAAACGTTCCTTCGTGACAGTATTTTTCTTAAAGCCACGAGAGTTAGTTCAACTCGAGCAGTCGAGTTTCTAAGCGCCTTAGAGATCTGATTTATAAAACATGAAATACATATATTTTATTCGTTCTTTATTGCATTTTAAGTTTATATTTACACATTTCTATGCCAACCCTATTGAATTTTAAAACATTATTTTGCACCGAAAAACTTGGCAATTTATAGAGCTATATATAAACATACATTTTTGGTGTATGACAGTTGTCAAACAACACAATCTTTTAACTAGTCTTTAGATATGAACTGAAATGAATGATTAAAAAACTGTTGTGCATTTCATATGTTCAACCCTTGTCTGAGCATAGCGACTAGTTTCAGTGCAACTTTAGTAAATAAACAAATAAATGTTTTGGTACAAATGAATATAAATGAACTCTGAAATCCTTAGTTTAATGACTTCACGGTCTCACTGTCAGTGACGGCTAGACACTGTCTCAAAACTCTGAACTTGACAAAAGTAACTTCTATCCAGTCGAGAGTTTGGAGAAACAGCTGAAGTTGTAATGGGCGGGCTGGTCAGGTTGGTTGAGTATAAAAGTTCTTAAATGGAGACCTCGTTTCGACAAATGTAGCGTAGAATACCCGCTGTCTAGACGAACGATGTAAAGTGAGCTACAAAAATGCATTTCAAAACTAAAATGGTATAGGCCGGTAATTGACCCCATTTAACGGTAATAGATACAAGAACTGTTAATTAGTTCATTTATATCGTAATAGATGGCGATGCACTATTATAAAATAAAAATAAGTAGATTCCTAATACCTTAATTTTCATAAATTTACTTTATTTACAATTTTTTTTATCTCTTTGCACAATAGTTTATTTAAAAAAAGAACACTATTCAGAGTAAAACAAGAAGCAAATAATTACAAATGAATTTATGAATTGATAGTGGGTAGTTTATTTTATAGATATTTTCGATGACTCGCTATTCTATTCGTATGCAAACATTATTCTGTCCCTGAGTTCGAGTGCCTTTTCGGTTGAGATTATAATATCTTATAAATTTTACCTATTTGCTTAAATGAGTACACGTTACAGTATTTATAAAACAACGCCATCTAGTTCATTCATAGTCATTCTAATTCGTGTGTTCACAGGATTTTGGACCTTAAGGTATCCATGCATTATTACAGGTGACTGTACATAAAATGGTAGGCACTTGTACGTCCAGCAGTGAACTGCCATATTATGCTCATTATAAAACCCAGATATCTCCTTCAACATTATCCATTCCCCGTACAGGTACAACAGCTCTGGAAGAAATAATGGCAGAGAAAAAAGAAGCTGGCAACTCGGACGTGCTGCCGCCCAAGGTGGCAATAATGAGGCCCATACTGCGGTTCCTGCAGTTACTCTGCGAGAACCATAACCCTGACCTACAGGTAAGAACTTAAAGATTACTGCACCTATGGTAAACTACGTAGTGATCACAAATTTAGCGTATATCCAAATTTCTTTGGGTTTTCTGCCGAGGCAGTCAGACATTGAAAAGTAATTTTATTCTGGATTCGTAATGTTTATTCGATAGCCTTGCTGGCCTTGTGGCGTTTGCGCCTGATCGCAAGGCTCAAGGTTGATCGCAGGGATCCATTTCTGGGTTAAGCATAGTGTCATTGAGATAGTGGTCGACCCAGAAATAAATAAGAGAACCCGCCTTATTTTGTTAGAAAAAAATAAGTTTAGTTCATTTTTTTAAGAACACCATGCTTATAAAATGTACCGCGGTTGACGGCAAAAGGCTAGCCCTCTACTACGTGGAACCTACAACATAGCTGCCAAAATATAGAAATAATACGTTTCTGTCTACCATTTTCGTCAACTACATGAATGGTGCAGTGATCTTTGTGGTCCTCTCGACACTGCGCCGAGTATTTATAGTCCCTACCCAAAAAATTGTGTGATCTAAAAATAATAATTCAATAATATACAATGAATCTCTGTTGTTTTGATAAACAGAACCTCCTCCGCAACCAAAATAACAAGTCGAACTACAATCTGGTGTCGGAGACGCTGATGTTCCTGGACTGTATCTGCGGGTCCACCACGGGCGGGCTTGGCCTGCTGGGACTGTACATCAACGAGGGGAACGTGGCGCTCATTAACCAAACCTTAGAGACACTCACCGAGTATTGTCAAGGTATACTTTATTTCAGTAATAGCTTTTGCTTACGCTAAGCATATAGTGCAAGCAGCGAAAGCCTAGCTTTAGACCATTTGAATGCCACACAGAGGTCATGAATTCAATTCCTGAAACACAACCTCTGAACTATCGAAGCTATGTGCGCATTAAATAGTTAATTTAATAATCACTCGCTTGAACGGTGAATAAAAATGTCGCGCGGAAACCTGCATATCTGAGAGTGCTCCATAATGTTCTCTAAGCAACTTGATAGGGCCAGCGGAGTGTACTTGTTTCACGATCAAAACGTCTAAGTAGCAATATGTCCAACTACCCTAAAAGTCCAATACGTTTTTGTAGCAAAACGTGGCCTTACACTTTATACATTAAAAAAAGGCCCGTGTCCAGTAAAGAGAATAGACAAAATATATAGAGGCTTTAATATTAAAATAATTACCAGATTTCGCTCGCGGCTTCAGTCGCGACAATATAGATTTTGTAAATAGATTTCTATTCCTCGGGAACATCACTTTTTCTCTGGATGAAAGGTACCCTATGTCCTTTCTGTACCTCGGACAAGGTGTATGCGAAATTTTATAAAGATCGGTTCAGTATCCAGTAGTTAAGGCGTAAAAACGGAACAAGCAAACTCACATTCGCATTTATAATATGAGTTTGAATACAGTAGCAAAAAATATTTTAGAGACAAAGTAGAGAACCAAAAATCCTTTCTTTTGATGATATCAAAACCTTCTTGCAGTCTGTGTGTTAGTCCGCGAGCCATGCGCACCCTCTATGTTTATATATGTTGGCCTCGGGGGCGTAGTGGTTAGTGTAACCGACTGCCACGCCTAAGGTCGCGAGTTCGATTCCCGCACAAGTCATACTTTAAGGTCATAGTTTTCCACTTCCACCAGGTCCCTGCCACGAAAACCAGAACTGCATAGCGACACACGAAAGCAACGGACTAGACATCATAACCGCACTCATATTGAACGACATCAATCCACTGGGCAAGACACGCATGGATCTCGTTCTAGAGCTGAAAAACAATGCATCGAAACTTCTACTCGCCATCATGGAGTCGAGGAACGACTCGGAGAATAATGCCGAGAGGATCCTATATAACATGAATCCTAAACAGCTGGTGAGTGAGATCTTTGTATGCAAATATCTCCTGGGCAAAATATTATTGGGTTTTGTTTAGGTGATTTTGATTTCTTTTAAGTAAAACGATATTGTTTTTTGAGCTAAGTGTTTATAGGTTTTATCTTATTAGAATCTAAAAGTATTATTTGAGAATATTATTTTTATTTTCAAATAATACGTTCCTCTATACATGGTTAAAAAATACCGTGTGTTGAGTTTTTTTTGTCAAGACACAGCTACCGCAGTGGTACAATTTCTGTATCGCTCGGGTCTTTACAAACATTCCAACAACGGACACAAAGACCTATGTGATCCTAAAAAGTTGATCCACAACAACTTTTTGTGGATTACACAAACTTTTATCCCGTGTCCACAATACTTAGCGCATTAGCAGTGGCGAGGCAACCATTTAAACCACTGCGTCATTCGCGTAGTTAATTCTTAGTTGTTTCTTAGTCTTTGACTAGAAACTAAGAAGTGACTTCTTGAATTGTGAATCTTAATTACGTGGTAACCAAATATAGTGGCCAAAACGTGGTGGCGACACGTAGCGATTAGTTGAGTCTTTAGTAGCATCACGATATCTAAAAATGTGCATGCTGGGTTACATTAATTTCGCCCGCTATTACATGCGACTAGGGTGCCTAGTGCGAGATGTTTTTACGTTAACGCAATCAAAACGTTTATCGAGTTTGGCTCTCTGATTGGTTAAGAGCTTGGAGCGGGCCAATCGGAGCGCTCAACATCATAAAATTGTCGACCGCGTTAACGTAAAACAAACTCGCACTAGGCACTCTGAAAACAAAGCATACACCGCTGCGTACCCCTTTAGAGAATATACAGGAATCAGTCCATGTCTAAGTATTTTATAATATTCTATTACAGATAAATGTCATCTTATTATGTCAACAAATGGTAATTCACAATATTACAAATGTTTTAAATAATATTATTATTGCATTATAATCCATTTTACTGCACATGTTGTTAAGTGATAAAGCGCCATATTCCCTATTTTATCGAAGAGCCTACTACAGACGATAGAGAATCTGTATCCAATTTCTAATATATGAGAATTTAGCATAAAAATTATATACAGCAATATACATATAAAGTCTGTCGCTATTTGTGTTAGATTAGAGCGCTGCTAACTAAACAGCACAAAAAGTTTATCGTCTGTAATAGGCTTGTAAGCCGATACATGGAGTTGCCATTGGTAATCTTTAATGTTTTTACATATCAAATATTTTTTGCAGTTTGATATGATTTTATTTTACGCGTGGATAATCAGATCGATCCCTGAATATCTTTTAGCTTCTATCCGTCATCCTTCACCATTTGTAACCCAAATGACCAAGCTACCGCGTTAACAACTATCAGGTACACTAAACGACTAAAACGCCATGATATACAAAAACTTGGTGACAGATGGTGAAGAATGAGGGATCTCCTACTGAGGAATTCCTTAAAAATGATAAAAACGACACAGAATAAATCTGCTTATAGTTTGTGACTGACTGCAGATAAGCACAAAAACAAAAAAAGATAGATTCTGTCCGTCTATCACTTTTATAAATTTTATGCAAGGACTAAGCTAGATATATTGTCAACTCAGTACAGTTCAATAAGGAAAAATGGGTGTGTTACATTTTGCAAGTATGTTGGTGAGAACAAGTGATTGAAAAATAGAGAGTCGAATAGAGGACGGCAAGATACGCATGATTTCTAGGGTATTATAGGGTATAGGAAAAATATTATGTAACCAATGTGTATAATAGATATAAATCAATTTGTGCGTGCTATATATACACTTTCCTTTTTGTGTGTGGAATGCCAAACAGTAAATTTACATTGTTTGGGTTTTTTTACTTGTTATTATTAACAGTTTTTAAAACTATAATAGGTACTACCTTTGAAAACTTTACCAATAAAATAATGACAATGCCACAGAATGAGTCATTAGATCCAGTCTGCATTTTGCTCTCTATCCTAAAATTCCATATTTCAAAATCTGATTTGAATATTTTTTTATTTTTTTAATATTATATTTTAATTTATTTATCAGTTAATTGGAGTGTCCAAGAAGTGCTTGCACATTATTATGGAAATAAAGATTTTGAATTTGACTTGATTTACGACTTACTTTTACTTTCTAAAACAATTCCATTTTGTCATTAAACCACCTTGCTTAGATCCTGAAGCATGACCACACTTTTCTGTTACACGTACTAATTAGTTTGTGTGTGTTGCAGGTTGATGTTGCCTGTTCCGCTTACCACCAGGAGCACGCCATGGACGCCGACTCCGATTCGGAGGACGACGCCATCGTGCAAGGCGTGTCTCCCAAGGAGGTCAGTATATGATAGCGGAAATGTGCCTTAAGACTGCTTTATGGGATCTTATATGGAGTAAAGTAGGGGCAACAGTGCTAGATTCTTCAGGCAAAGCGTTAATAGGTTTGACTTAACTGCACGGATGGCGTAGCGGTTTAAGTGGCTTGCCACTGCTACCACGCTGAGTGTTATGGGTTCGATTCCCACACAGAACAAAACTTTGTAGGATCCCCAAATAATTGTCCGAGTCTGGACGTTATTTTTGTCCGATGTTTGAATGTTTGTAAAGTCCCCCGCGTCACAGGAATTATTACTAGAACGAGCGAAATCGTTTAAAAAGAAATGGTTTCCTGTTATGAAATTGGTAGGCAAAGTTTTTTAAAAGACAGCTTGTTATAACGATCAAGCCCTGTATTACAGGAGACTTTACAAATATAGGATACAAAGAACAACAAGAATCAGGATAATCATTTATGAATCACACAACTAATTGTCCAGTGTGGAATAGAACCCACAATATTCAGCTCGATGACCACTAAAACCGCTACGCCATTTGTAGTCAATTAGCCAATTAATTCGCACTCTACTACGTGGGTAGTATGATACATATTACTTCGGATTGTGGCTGCCACTGCCTAACCGTTCGATGAAATGGTCTGAGTCTATGTATGCATGATATTTAATATTTATTTTTGTTTATTTATTTTAGGAAACCTTAATCTAATAAGTTCATTTGATCAGTTACAATTAAACTTTCGCATAATAATTAGTACACCACTTGAGTTAGTATAATTAGTGAGTGAAAATAAGACTACTAACAAAAGACGCTCTCTGAAACCCAATTGTGCGTAGTGCAATATTTGATAGAAGTTCAAGACAATCAACGGAGCCATTTGCGATGTTTGCCAAACATATATCACTAATATTTCGCCTATATTCAAGTGGTAGGAAATGGTATTTCTTGCATCGGTTGAGGGAATCAGTTGTATATTAATGTGCTCTATAAATATAGTGATGAAATGGAAAAATGAAAGGGAGCCTAATAATGAACCTTGGGGTACGCCAGAAGGGACAGTAAACGAACTAGAAGAATAACCCTGTAGAACCACAGCCTAGGTCCAATTAATTATCTATATACGAGCAAAACCAACGATACAAGTCACCGTTTATACCTGATGACCGTAATTTATGCAGAAGTACTCAATGATCTATACCTACGATCGAAACACTTTCGGTAATCTGTATAGATTACATTCAGCTGTGCACCTTGCTCCATTCCTTTTGTGATAAAATCAGTGGCAAGGATTAAGTTTGATGTGGTTGATTTCTTTTGTACGAATCCGAGCTGAGCATCGCTTAGGCTATTCTGTACGGTCGAGTAAACCTCGTTGTGCACTATGCGCTCAGGAAATTTCGCTAATAAACGTAATTTTGAAATGGGGCGGTAGTTTTCGACATCGGATTTATCTACATCTTTAAAATTGGTGTTATGAAGGCTGATTTCCAGATGTGAGGGACTATACCTTTCGATAATGAACACTTATAAATCGTAGAAATAGGTTTGGCTAAACTTTCCGCACAGTTTACGACAAATACCGGTGGTATCACATCCGGACCGTCAGATTTACTGGTACTAAGTGTTTTAAATAATTTTAGGACACTTTCATGAGAAATTTGTATGGTACTGATGCAATTAACACTTGAATGTGCATGCTTCGAGTGAAAATTATTGACACCCGTACTTTTATTTCGATATGTAGAATAAAAGTATTTAGCGAATAAGTTACTAATTTCTGTCCCTGTGTTGGCAATCAAATCACCGTATCGCATTACATCAGGTAATTTTTTATCTATTAACTAGTAGGCACCGGTCTAGGCATACATGTCTCTGACTTCATACAATTTATTATAAAATGCTGTTACCGCATGATCTAGTGACGCTGGGCTTTAAAAGCATAACCCAGTCAACCCGGTCAAGCGCAGGTCTAATAGCTTCGTAATCGCAATCGTAGAAAAGATTAGTCAGCCTCCACGAAGTCAGCCTGGATTATTAACGGTTTATGATGCATATCGATAGGTACTTCTAGTGGTGTATCGCATTCGTTAACAGTAACGGGACCAATGCTATTAATATTATATGTCCATTCCACCTGATTGCCAAAGTCATGTATAATGACAAATTTATCTAGCAAATGTGATAAGGTTAAATCATTAAGTTTGTCGGAAACATTCTGTAACTGAGTGTTTTATGTGTTACCTGTATTTTTCTTGAAGAGATATAGGCTACAGGTATGCACATTGTAGGTAACTGCAGGTCTAGACCTCTTCAAAATAACAGAAACCCAAATGTCTTCAGCAGTACTGCGCCAGTCACATCTTTCTACAACTGTCAGGTCATATCTCACAGCGATTAATACACTACCACCGCGCATCTGTGATGTTCGCTTATAATTCCGATCGCGTCTCCACACTAAATATCGACCATCGAACAATTCACTGCTATATACACTGTACACTAGCCAAGTTTCTATAAGTATAATAATGTCATATGCGTTTAAACAAACATTTCTTAGGAAGTTTAAGTGTTTTAGTACGTAAACCGCGCACATTTTGATAGTATATGCTAAGAGATACCATTTTTAAGCTTTAACATAACTATATTTCTCATTAATATAATACAATGCAATAATAAGTGTCTTGCATTGCAGAGAAAAATATGATTTAAACAACAACAGGTAGATGGCAAAAACATTTTATAACGATTTAATAGCAAAACACTGTGTTCGGTGACACACTCACTTCGATTCTTCATTGCTAATGGCTTTTGAATAGTAACAATAGAACTGGTAGATACGATTAGTAAGGTGCAATGATTCATGTTCAGTGACAACGATAGATAAGGTAAATTGAACTTAATGCGTATAGTTAAAGATTTCATAGTTGAATACCATAATACAATTAGAAAAATATTATATTTTAAAAGTTTGTTAAGAAACACACTGCCGTGACACACTGGGTGATGGAATACGACATGTTCAGAATATCGCAGACTACGGTTCTCAAACTGCAATCTCATTATAAGTATAGAAATATTTTTAATTGTCCTGTAGACAATTATTATTGATTTTAACATCAAAGGGAATAAGATTACGCTAATTCGGTCACAACATTGGTTTGCACTATTCGGACTATTGTTTGATGGAAGTATAGTAAGTACTATTGTTAGTTACACAATTGTCATAAGGTCTTTTTCGGATTTCACTAGTATGAGAGGTGTTGTGTCCGCTTTTTTGAGTAAGCGAATCTTGCTCATAAGTAAACCCACACGTAACGAAAATCCACTCCACGCGCAGTTTTCTTAGTTTTTGATAGCAATGTTTTATTCTTTGGGGTTAGATGATCATTTACAAATACTTTTTGACTGCCCGAAAAACTAATTTGACTGCATGTTAGAGGAGAGGATTTAGATAGATATCTCGCTGCCGATATAAAGTCTTCTTTCAAGTATCTGTTCGAGAAACTAACAATTATAGGCTTAATGTGATCTTTTCCACGTGTAGGCACTCGAGTGATGAAATTAATCTGGGTTTTGGTGATAGGATAACAGACTTTTTCTCCGATCTTAGTTATCACTTCAAATAAATTTGAATTACTTGTCTGTGTGTCAACTTCCATATTATTGAGACGCGACCACTGATCTTTGCAGTCATAGTCTTCCTCCAACTTATCCAGCCGGCCTTAAAGCTGATCTACCAGCACGTAGACTTTTTCCAATTGTACAACGCGCTGCTGCATAGCGTAGATTTTGGTGCTGAACTTTTCGACCATGTCGTTAAGCTGCGTATTTAATGATGTTTTCAAGTCAGCGAATTCATTTCTAAGCGCTGTAATTTCTTCTTTCAAACCCTCAATTGGTGCAATTTTCGCAGGAAGTGCCGGAATTTCTAGTAGGATCGCTGACTCAGATTCCGGTCTAGGTGGTCTTGGCGTATTCAGTGCTTAAACACTGCCTGATTGTTTACATTTTGAGAGCCTCCTATCTCTCAGTTTGCGATAGCGAGCTTCTATAATGCCGCCGCAATGGAAGTGAATCACCCTGTTGCACACTGTACAATGTACACCTTCAGACAGTAAGTCATCACAGAATCCGCACTTTTGTGTCTCCATTTTGGTGGCCGTCGGCGTCGATTCAAAATAAAGCAACAATATTTCAGAAACTTTGGAATACAGTGGTTAAAAGGTACTTTAACTAGAATTTTGCTTATATGCGGCGGTAAGGTCAACGACCGAATAATTTGATTGTTCCGTTTAGTCGATTACAATCGAATAACATTTAATATTTTTTGAATTTCAACTCATTTTATTAAATTGCAAGTAACGACGTTTATGCTCATACAGTAGTGCAATAAGAAAATAACTGCTAGAAGCGCTTTGGAAAAATAGAAACTTATCGTGTCGTTGTTCTAGGTGGGGCACAACATCTATATCCTGTGTCACCAGCTGGCTGCCCACAACAAGGAGCTGGCGGCACTTGTGCGCGCCTCGCCGCACGGTGCCAACGCCGACGCGCTGCGATACTACCGTACTCACACCGCGCAGATCGAGGTGAGTACTGCGATACTACCGTACTCACACCGCGCAGATCGAGATGAGTACTGCGATACTACCGTACTCACACCGCGCGGTTCGAGGTGAGTACTGCGATACTACCGTACTCACACCGCGCAGATCGAGGTGAGTACTGCGATACTACCGTACTCACACCGCGCAGATCGAGGTGAGTACTGCGATACTACCGTACTCACACCGCGCAGATCGAGATGAGTACTGCGATACTACCGTACTCACACCGCGCGGTTCGAGGTGAGTACTGCGATACTACCGTACTCACACCGCGCAGATCGAGATGAGTACTGCGATACTACCGTACTCACACCGCGCGGTTCGAGGTGAGTACTGCGATACTACCGTACTCACACCGCGCAGATCGAGGTGAGTACTGCGATACTACCGTACTCACACCGCGCAGATCGAGATGAGTACTGCGATGCTACCGTACTCACACCGCGCGGTTCGAGGTGAGTACTGCGATACTACCGTACTCACACCGCGCGGATCGAGGTGAGTAGTGCGATACTACCGTACTCACACTGCGCACATCGAGGTGAGTACTGCTATACTACCATACTCACACCGCGCAGATCGAGGTGAGTACTGCGATACTACCGTACTCACACCGCGCAGATCAAGATGAGTACTGCGATACTACCGTACTCACACCGCGCGGTTCGAGGTGAGTACTGAGATACTACCGTACTCACACCGCGCAGATCGAGATGAGTACTGCGATACTACCGTACTCACACCGCGCGGATCGAGGTGAGTACTGCGATACTACCGTACTCACACTGCGCACATCGAGGTGAGTACTGCTATACTACCATACTCACACCGCGCAGATCGAGGTGAGTACTGCGATACTACCGTACTCACACCGCGCAGATCGAGATGAGTACTGCGATACTACCGTACTCACACCGCGCGGTTCGAGGTGAGTACTGAGATACTACCGTACTCACACCGCGCAGATCGAGATGAGTACTGCGATACTACCGTACTCACACCGCGCGGATCGAGGTGAGTACTGCGATACTACCGTACTCACACTGTGCTACCATACAAAGCAGCGAGTTGGCACACCGTGGTGGTTTTAGTCGGTAGGCCGGCAGTCTCGGGACAGCCCAAAATAACCCTATCGCGTCCTTTTGTGGCGAGGAGGTATGCATCAGGAGCTTATCCCCACGTTAAAAAAAGGGTACAACGCGTGCAGTGTTGCATATAATGATTTTAAAATAACATTAGTATGTATTGTTACAGATAGTACGCACAGACCGGAGTATGGAACAGATAGTGTTCCCTATCCCGGAGATATGCGAGTATCTGCCGGCGGATAGTAAGCACCGCGTGCTGCAGAGCGCCGAGCGAGACGACCAGGGCAGCAAGGTCGCTGACTTCTTTAACCGACTCGACAATCTCTTCCACGAGATGAAGTGGCAGAAGAAGTTGAGAGGTGAGGACACTACACTATTACTACATCATTTTTATTGACCATAATTTTCATGATCAGCGAAGGACATATTTGCAATATGTTATAGCGTTTTTCTGTTAAGAATTTCTTAGATTTTCTTCTGACTAGCAACCTATATGTTTACAAGTGGGAAGTACAGTGAGAGCTATTATTCTGATCTGTTTAAAATTATAGTCGCTAATAATAATATGATAATAAAAATAAATATCACCTATGATAATCAGAATTTAGAATACCAAATAGAAATTACACTTACACTATTTCGTTTAAATAATTTCTATAACTGGGTGTAGTTCTCACACCATCATGTCTAATACCACTTGTACATTACGCTGGTAACACCCTCAAGTTAGTAGTAGTTGGCTACATATTTTACACACAAGGGCAAGGGCAAATAGCAATCAAAAGAAATCTCTTTGTGCAAACAGTAGTTTCAAAATAAGGGAGTAATAATTTTTTTATTCTATCTCCTTCGGACAGCTGCATTTGAATAGCGGTTACGTCACAGTTTGTCGTGCATCATTTTTCTTTCATTTGACAATCATCTTTACTACCATCTGGTAGTAAAGATGATTGTCATTGAATCTACTCAAAACAATTAAGTTACAAGTGTTTCCTATCTAGGAAACACTTGTAATTTAATTGTTTTTGAGTAGATTCATAAAATTCTGTTTGACTTAAATAATGATAATTTATTAGTCAATAGCCCTATTGCTTGGGTTGTACGCATCGTGTAAACAAGTCGCGCTAGAAAAACGTATGATTGTGTCGCGCTAGCTACATTACACCACATACAAGCATCATAAGTGAATTTTTCAGAGTTTTATTTGCAGCGAACTTCATAACGTGGATAAATGTGATGTGATGAAGATGGATAAATAAATTGACGTGTGGCCTGTAACTATATAATATTGACTATTTGCAGTGCAACGCAGTCTTCTGAAGGACTTAGCCTTCTCCAAGGGAGGGTATGCCACATTCACCACGGTTGCCCAAAGGATATACGACAGCAGTAAGTTACATGCGGCGCACGAGTCGATGTTGTGGTTGTGGCCTCTCCCTTGGATTTATATCCCTTAGGACCGAATTTTCAATCGTCAGATAGCTTACCTGCAAAATAAATTTGACAGACGCCCTATACAACAGTTATCAGCAAGTTGAATTTATTTCTCAATTCAGGCTGCTGGTAGTTGAAAGTTGGTTCTTAGATGTCTCGTGCCACATCCTGATTGTCATATTGACACTTATTGTTTGGCATATACCCTAATGTCCAAATGTTGTCAGATATAGACTGCAATACGTGTTTAGACTATAATATGTTTTAAGCAAGTATAATAAAAAAATGTAGTGCACTAAAATATTAATCTGAATGTGTTAAGAATGTCATTAAACAGCAAAAGAGATAAGGTTACACACCACTCATGCACACGTAGATAAGAAAAAGTCAGAACGATCTTATGCTGATTTCAATGAAAACGATATCGATTATATAAAATTATTATACACACCTATTATTAAAATTTCTTTGAATAATCGCTTTCAAGATTTCTTTTATTAATGAATTTATTTTTGTGCTAATAGTAGTACATATATTTTTTCATACACGATAGATAAATTTTAAGTATTACAAAACAAACACATGATACAAATAATTAGGATATTAAGATACCACATCAATTTAGCGGACTTTTGAAAGGTGTTAGTCAAAAACACATCAACTCATTGAAGTCAAGTAGGGGTTCAAATATAAGCGACAGGGTGATGGTGTGTGTTTGTTCCCAGGACAAAGTCTTCTTTTCTGGGTGTCGTCCTACATGTCTTTGTGGAGCAACATACTGTTCAACTTCGCTGTTCTAATCAACGTCATCGTTGCCTTCTTTTATCCTTTCCAAGACGAAAATCCAAGTAAGTTGCTAATGTTTCTTAATAACTAACCTATGCTTACAATAACTTATTACGAATATGGGGTATTAGCCTAATGTCTTAGACGCAGGCCGCACATAAGCGTAAACGAGTTAAGACGGAGGCTCGTAGGCGTTGCGAAAAAATACGTTACATGAGCGTTGAGCAAGTTGTGTCTAAGCCCTGTCCTACGTCGCGCCTTGTCTTCCAATCTAGCATTTTGTATCTCTGCTGCTTAGCATTTAAAACCCTAGTGTGGTATGAGTAGGCTCAATCACCAACTCCTTAACGAATCTGTCTCGAAAGTCCAAAAAAAATGCAAATATTATTCAGAAGCTGATCGTCAATGTAGAAATTAGCCTTTGTTAGACAGTAAAATAACCTAGAATATCGGTAGCGACCGAAATTAATAATCGAGTTATTCCTAAATCTTTAAATATCATTCCTATTCTGTGTATACATATATTCGGTAATTGGAATAGGGTAACAGGTGACCCTAACAAACTTAACTTAATGAATATGATAAAATACACAAGTCAAAAGAAATGTACTACATTCATCGCCTAAGCACATATTATAGAATTATATTTGTGTGGCCCTGTTACCCTAACTCGATTACCGAAAACGTTACACTTTAGAATATTTTTTTTAGTTGATACACATTCAGACGATTGGCAGTTCTTTTACAAATAGTCTAAGCAAATAGAAACCTATAGCATTATTGGTTTGTATGTGCTTAGCCGATCTATATTACTCTGCCTCTCAAATAATTTTGGGTATCCAAATATTGCCAAGACTATTTGAGGTACACAGTATTATAGATTTACTACCAGTATGGGTTAGTATCACTGTACGTGCCGACTGTGATAGTCAATGTACAGGCTGCTGGATCATGCGTGTTCTGTTGTTCACACAGAGCTGGGAGAGCACCTGTCGCTGGTGGTGTGGTGCGTGTCGGGGGTGGCGGGCGCATTCGTGACGTGGTTGCCGCGCGGTGGAGGCGCGCGTGCGCTCCTTGCCAGCGCCGCCGTGCGCCTCATGTACTCCGCCGGGCCCGAGCCCACGCTCTGGGCGCTCGCCATGCTCACCGTGAGTACACACCGCCACACCACACCACACAACCACCAACACTAACTACATATTATGTACTCCGTCGGGCCCGAGCCCACGCTCTGGGCGCTCGTCATGCTCACCGTGAGTACACACCGCCACACCACACCACACAACCACCAACACTAACTACATATTATGTACTCCGCCGGGCCCGAGCCCACGCTCTGGGCGCTCGCCATGCTCACCGTGAGTACACACCGCCACACCACACCACACAACCACCAACACTAACTACATATTATGTACTCCGTCGGGCCCGAGCCCACGCTCTGGGCGCTCGTCATGCTCACCGTGAGTACACACCGCCACACCACACCACACAACCACCAACACTAACTACATATTATGTACTCCGTCGGGCCCGAGCCCACGCTCTGGGCGCTCGTCATGCTCACCGTGAGTACACACCGCCACACCACACCACACAACCACCAACACTAACTACATATTATGTACTCCGTCGGGCCCGAGCCCACGCTCTGGGCGCTCGCCATGCTCACCGTGAGTACACACCGCCACACCACACCACACAACTACCAACACTAACTACATATTATGTACTCCGTCGGGCCCGAGCCCACGCTCTGGGCGCTCGCCATGCTCACCGTGAGTACACACCGCCACACCACACCACACAACCACCAACACTAACTACATATTATGTACTCCGTCGGGCCCGAGCCCACGCTCTGGGCGCTCGCCATGCTCACCGTGAGTACACACCGCCACACCACACCACACAACCACCAACACTAACTACATATTATGTACTCCGTCGGGCCCGAGCCCACGCTCTGGGCGCTCGTCATGCTCACCGTGAGTACACACCGCCACACCACACCACACAACCACCAACACTAACTACATATTATGTACTCCGTCGGGCCCGAGCCCACGCTCTGGGCGCTCGTCATGCTCACCGTGAGTACACACCGCCACACCACACCACACAACCACCAACACTAACTACATATTATGTACTCCGTCGGGCCCGAGCCCACGCTCTGGGCGCTCGCCATGCTCACCGTGAGTACACACCGCCACACCACACCACACAACTACCAACACTAACTACATATTATGTACTCCGTCGGGCCCGAGCCCACGCTCTGGGCGCTCGCCATGCTCACCGTGAGTACACACCGCCACACCACACCACACAACCACCAACACTAACTACATATTATGTACTCCGTCGGGCCCGAGCCCACGCTCTGGGCGCTCGCCATGCTCACCGTGAGTACACACCGCCACACCACACCACACAACCACCAACACTAACTACATATTATGTACTCCGTCGGGCCCGAGCCCACGCTCTGGGCGCTCGCCATGCTCACCGTGAGTACACACCGCCACACCACACCACACAACCACCAACACTAACTACATATTATGTACTCCGTCGGGCCCAAGCCCACGCTCTGGGCGCTCGCCATGCTCACCGTGAGTACACACCACCACACCACACAACCACCAACACTAACTACATATTATGTACTCCGTCGGGCCCGAGCCCACGCTCTGGGCGCTCGCCATGCTCACCGTGAGTACACACCGCCACACCACACCACACAACTACCAACACTAACTACATATTATGTACTCCGTCGGGCCCGAGCCCACGCTCTGGGCGCTCGTCATGCTCACCGTGAGTACACACCGCCACACCACACCACACAACCACCAACACTAACTACATATTATGTACTCCGTCGGGCCCGAGCCCACGCTCTGGGCGCTCGCCATGCTCACCGTGAGTACACACCGCCACACCACACCACACAACCACCAACACTAACTACATATTATGTACTCCGTCGGGCCCGAGCCCACGCTCTGGGCGCTCGCCATGCTCACCGTGAGTACACACCGCCACACCACACCACACAACCACCAACACTAACTACATATTATGTACTCCGTCGGGCCCGAGCCCACGCTCTGGGCGCTCGCCATGCTCACCGTGAGTACACACCGCCACACCACACCACACAACCACCAACACTAACTACATATTATGTACTCCGTCGGGCCCGAGCCCACGCTCTGGGCGCTCGCCATGCTCACCGTGAGTACACACCGCCACACCACACCACACAACCACCAACACTAACTACATATTATGTACTCCGTCGGGCCCGAGCCCACGCTCTGGGCGCTCGCCATGCTCACCGTGAGTACACACCGCCACACCACACAACCACCAACACTAACTACATATTATGTACTCCGTCGGGCCCGAGCCCACGCTCTGGGCGCTCGTCATGCTCACCGTGAGTACACACCGCCACACCACACCACACAACCACCAACACTAACTACATATTATGTACTCCGTCGGGCCCGAGCCCACGCTCTGGGCGCTCGCCATGCTCACCGTGAGTACACACCGCCACACCACACCACACAACCACCAACACTAACAACATATTATGTACTCCGTCGGGCCCGAGCCCACGCTCTGGGCGCTCGCCATGCTCACCGTGAGTACACACCGCCACACCACACCACACAACCACCAACACTAACTACATATTATGTACTCCGTCGGGCCCGAGCCCACGCTCTGGGCGCTCGCCATGCTCACCGTGAGTACACACCGCCACACCACACCACACAACCACCAACACTAACTACATATTATGTACTCCGTCGGGCCCGAGCCCACGCTCTGGGCGCTCGCCATGCTCACCGTGAGTACACACCGCCACACCACACCACACAACCACCAACACTAACTACATATTATGTACTCCGTCGGGCCCGAGCCCACGCTCTGGGCGCTCGCCATGCTCACCGTGAGTACACACCGCCACACCACACCACACAACCACCAACACTAACTACATATTATGTACTCCGTCGGGCCCGAGCCCACGCTCTGGGCGCTCGCCATGCTCACCGTGAGTACACACCGCCACACCACACCACACAACCACCAACACTAACTACATATTATGTACTCCGTCGGGCCCGAGCCCACGCTCTACTTAGTATTTATACATACATTAGCGATGCGCAAGTTTTACTAAAATAACTAATTATCAATTAATCGATTATGATACTGTTGGCCTTTAACCTCAGTCAAATTAAAGCTCGATTCGGACTATTAACAATAGTTGACCGGTGTCGTAGGAATTAGGCTAATGAAGCACTTTCTTCGCCCGTCCTGCTGTGTAGATGACTCTTGAGATTATTTTAGCATGATCGTTAACAGACTGTGGGATCAGGTTTAGCTAGACTGTGACAAAAATATCGTTGCCATTCGATTTTGACCAATTACTAATACATTCGAATTCATAACTCGCGATTGTTACCAAAATTATCGAATGAATCGACATTCGATAATTTGGTAACAATCGCGCATCGCTATCCCTATGAAGGGCAACGTTAACATTTGGTTTCCCAACAGATAGTGGTGAAAGGTATACACTTGGTGAGCATAATGGGCAACCAGGGCACGCTGTCCAAGTCCCCCCGGAACGTCCTCACCGACCCGGAACTGCTCTACCACAGCGTCTACCTAGTCTTCTGCTTCCTCGGCATATGTTGTCATCCGTTCTTCTTTTCTGTTCTGGTAAGTATTTTTAAAACGTTATGTATATATATACCCAACAAAATACGCTGTGATAATAAAATCATCGAAAGTCAGTTGCAGTAATACAAACATCTTTTCAGTGTTCCTATCAAAGTAACCAAATATGTTTTCTAAAATAATGTTTCGTAGAGTAAGTTTGAGCTTATGCACTTGTGCAATCGTGAAGGGTTCCATTTCTGGGTCGTCCGTCTTTTGTTTTTCTTGTAATTTTATATACCGAATTTTAAAATTTATATAAGTCATTTTAAAGGTCTTTTAGCAATGACTATTTAAAACAATGTTATAAGGTAAACTTGGTAGGTGAGGAAGGGGAAGACCAAGACAATATTGCCTAACAAGTGAAGGAAAAGCGGGAACAGATTCGTATCAAGGAAAGCAAAAGATAAAGATATGTAGCGATAGAGACTTGATAGATTGAGACTGTAGTAGCTGCCTTTGATTCCCAGGGTAGGCAATGCTCTTGAGTGTTATATGTATTGTTGCAGCTCTTAGACATAGTGTACCGCGAGGAGACTCTCTTGAACGTGATGCGATCAGTGACACGCAACGGGCGGTCCATCCTACTGACGGCAGTCCTGGCGCTGGTGCTGGTCTATATGTTCTCCATCGTAGGCTACATGTTCTTCCGAGACCACTTTCTAGTCAACGTCGACCGGCTCGATGGTGAGTACCATCATTATTCACATTACATACATACCCACAAACACACACATACATACACACACACTCACACACAAGCACACACACACACACACACAAACACGCACAAAAACACACAAACACACCCATACACAAACACACACACATTGACGCACACACACAATTCAATCTTTCGTTTACTTTTAACATATGCATTGCTTTTGTAATCATAAAATCTTTTGTGTAAATTATATGGGAGAAGACACTGACTTCCTGTAACACAGGTTTCGCACCTAGAACAGGAACCAGGACTTCAAAAGAAATGTTTAAACCATTTCATGTTAATAAATAAATTGTTATTTTAAATTATTATTTTATTATGACTATTATTAGTAGTATTTGATGTCTCGCCTTTCAAATCACCATCATTACGTCAATTTTCTGTCTCTGGAACAGGTTTTTACTGGATGAATCTTATGTCCTTTTCTGTACCCCTGACAACTATATACGAAATTCCATGATGATCGGTCAAGTAGTTAATATGTGGGTCTTAAAACCGCAGTTGCCTCATACCCGATTACAAACACGATCCTAAGCGATCGAGTGTGTAATGATTCATACATAAGCACCCGTTCACGAGCATGACGCATAAAGCAGCCAACTTCCCCGGTGAGCATGGCGCGTCGCCCCTTGCCGCGGGAGTCACGACAGGACGTTTTTGTTCTTCTGTAATTATTGTCTCCAGACGACGACGACCCGCGCTTCGACGTGGACCGCTGCGGCGACGAGGCGGCGTCCAAGTACCTGCAGGAGCCGGAGCAGTGCCGCCGCGCGTCGCGCTTCGTGTCGGTGGGCGGCGAACTGCGCGAGCGCTCCTGCGACTCGCTCATCATGTGCATCGTCACCACGCTCAACCAGGGCTTGCGGAACGGCGGCGGCATCGGCGACATACTCCGCGCCCCCGCCAGCTTCGTACGTATCACCAAGTACCTGCAGGAGCCGGAGCAGTGCCGCCGCGCGTCGCGCTTCGTGTCGGTGGGCGGCGAACTGCGCGAGCGCTCCTGCGACTCGCTCATCATGTGCATCGTCACCACGCTCAACCAGGGCTTGCGGAACGGCGGCGGCATCGGCGACATACTCCGCGCCCCCGCCAGCTTCGTACGTATCACCAAGTACCTGCAGGAGCCGGAGCAGTGCCGCCGCGCGTCGCGCTTCGTGTCGGTGGGCGGCGAACTGCGCGAGCGCTCCTGCGACTCGCTCATCATGTGCATCGTCACCACGCTCAACCAGGGCTTGCGGAACGGCGGCGGCATCGGCGACATACTCCGCGCCCCCGCCAGCTTCGTACGTATCACCAAGTACCTGCAGGAGCCGGAGCAGTGCCGCCGCGCGTCGCGCTTCGTGTCGGTGGGCGGCGAACTGCGCGAGCGCTCCTGCGACTCGCTCATCATGTGCATCGTCACCACGCTCAACCAGGGCTTGCGGAACGGCGGCGGCATCGGCGACATACTCCGCGCCCCCGCCAGCTTCGTACGTATCACCAAGTACCTGCAGGAGCCGGAGCAGTGCCGCCGCGCGTCGCGCTTCGTGTCGGTGGGCGGCGAACTGCGCGAGCGCTCCTGCGACTCGCTCATCATGTGCATCGTCACCACGCTCAACCAGGGCTTGCGGAACGGCGGCGGCATCGGCGACATACTCCGCGCCCCCGCCAGCTTCGTACGTATCACCAAGTACCTGCAGGAGCCGGAGCAGTGCCGCCGCGCGTCGCGCTTCGTGTCGGTGGGCGGCGAACTGCGCGAGCGCTCCTGCGACTCGCTCATCATGTGCATCGTCACCACGCTCAACCAGGGCTTGCGGAACGGCGGCGGCATCGGCGACATACTCCGCGCCCCCGCCAGCTTCGTACGTATCACCAAGTACCTGCAGGAGCCGGAGCAGTGCCGCCGCGCGTCGCGCTTCGTGTCGGTGGGCGGCGAACTGCGCGAGCGCTCCTGCGACTCGCTCATCATGTGCATCGTCACCACGCTCAACCAGGGCTTGCGGAACGGCGGCGGCATCGGCGACATACTCCGCGCCCCCGCCAGCTTCGTACGTATCACCAAGTACCTGCAGGAGCCGGAGCAGTGCCGCCGCGCGTCGCGCTTCGTGTCGGTGGGCGGCGAACTGCGCGAGCGCTCCTGCGACTCGCTCATCATGTGCATCGTCACCACGCTCAACCAGGGCTTGCGGAACGGCGGCGGCATCGGCGACATACTCCGCGCCCCCGCCAGCTTCGTACGTATCACCAAGTACCTGCAGGAGCCGGAGCAGTGCCGCCGCGCGTCGCGCTTCGTGTCGGTGGGCGGCGAACTGCGCGAGCGCTCCTGCGACTCGCTCATCATGTGCATCGTCACCACGCTCAACCAGGGCTTGCGGAACGGCGGCGGCATCGGCGACATACTCCGCGCCCCCGCCAGCTTCGTACGTATCACCAAGTACCTGCAGGAGCCGGAGCAGTGCCGCCGCGCGTCGCGCTTCGTGTCGGTGGGCGGCGAACTGCGCGAGCGCTCCTGCGACTCGCTCATCATGTGCATCGTCACCACGCTCAACCAGGGCTTGCGGAACGGCGGCGGCATCGGCGACATACTCCGCGCCCCCGCCAGCTTCGTACGTATCACCAAGTACCTGCAGGAGCCGGAGCAGTGCCGCCGCGCGTCGCGCTTCGTGTCGGTGGGCGGCGAACTGCGCGAGCGCTCCTGCGACTCGCTCATCATGTGCATCGTCACCACGCTCAACCAGGGCTTGCGGAACGGCGGCGGCATCGGCGACATACTCCGCGCCCCCGCCAGCTTCGTAAGTATCACCAAGTACCTGCAGGAGCCGGAGCAGTGCCGCCGCGCGTCGCGCTTCGTGTCGGTGGGCGGCGAACTGCGCGAGCGCTCCTGCGACTCGCTCATCATGTGCATCGTCACCACGCTCAACCAGGGCTTGCGGAACGGCGGCGGCATCGGCGACATACTCCGCGCCCCCGCCAGCTTCGTACGTATCACCAAGTACCTGCAGGAGCCGGAGCAGTGCCGCCGCGCGTCGCGCTTCGTGTCGGTGGGCGGCGAACTGCGCGAGCGCTCCTGCGACTCGCTCATCATGTGCATCGTCACCACGCTCAACCAGGGCTTGCGGAACGGCGGCGGCATCGGCGACATACTCCGCGCCCCCGCCAGCTTCGTACGTATCACCAAGTACCTGCAGGAGCCGGAGCAGTGCCGCCGCGCGTCGCGCTTCGTGTCGGTGGGCGGCGAACTGCGCGAGCGCTCCTGCGACTCGCTCATCATGTGCATCGTCACCACGCTCAACCAGGGCTTGCGGAACGGCGGCGGCATCGGCGACATACTCCGCGCCCCCGCCAGCTTCGTAAGTATCACCGAGTACCTGCAGGAGCCGGAGCAGTGCCGCTTCGTGTCGGTGGCCAATTGGTGTACATCCGCGCCGCAACGTTCACTTTAAAGCGTTCGTCGTGCTCGTACCCGACTGTTACCTGCACAAGGTGTTGGACGAAAGCTTTTAGGCCGCACGAAGGGATATTCCGTCGTTTCCGCGGACAAGTACCAGCCGAGCACACAAGTATTTCGTGTGCTAAGTGAAGTTTTACTAACATAATATTATCGTTCTTTTTACTAACATAAAATTTTATAATTAGTAAATTTTGTTTAAAGTATTTATCTATAGGCCTATGCAGCTCAAAATAATTGATCATTATTTGAATAACAAACAAACTCACATTCGCGTTTAAAATATTAGTTATGGTTGTGTATGTAATTCCAGGAGCCCTTGTTCGTGGCGCGCGTTGTCTACGATCTGCTGTTCTTCTTCGTGGTGATCATCATCGTGCTGAACCTTATCTTCGGTGTGATCATCGACACTTTCGCAGATCTCCGTAGCGAGAAGCAGCAGAAAGAGCTCATATTGAAGAACACATGTTTTATTTGTGGTACGTAT
Source organism: Catocala nupta (assembly GCA_963675205.1). Lineage (NCBI taxonomy): Eukaryota > Metazoa > Arthropoda > Insecta > Lepidoptera > Erebidae > Catocala > Catocala nupta. The sequence goes on from OY776104.1 coordinate 5,856,907, forward strand.
TGCCAGACCTAATAGTCCGGCTTATTGGTGATGATTGGTGGCTACCATAGAAAAGGGATCTATATTGTTATTTTTATTGTTGCAGGGTTGAACAGGTCAGCCTTTGACAACAAGACAGTCTCTTTCGAGGAGCACATAAAGAGCGAGCACAACATGTGGCACTACCTCTACTTCATGGTGCTGGTAAGGGTCAAGGACCCCACCGAGTTCACCGGACCAGAGAGCTACGTGCACTCCATGATAAAGGTAAGAAGACCAGAATACTACTAACATTTTAAACAGTTTATTAGATCTATTGTTTGCGGACACCAGGTGCCCGCGCTGGTGCTCCAAGTCTGGAAGGTAACTTCTACAGTCCACATATTTATTCATTTTACCTCTTAAAATCCGATATTTTTGTGTTGGAGAGCTTAAAATACCTGTGCACACAGCTTCGATAACACGACGAAACTAATGGAATATTTTGTTGTGCAGTCGAACAACCTGGACTGGTTCCCGCGACTGCGCGCGCTGTCGCTGGTGGGCGGCGGCGAGGGCGAGGGTGGCGAGCTGGAGCTGCGCGCGCTGCAGGGGCAGCTGGATCGCGCGCAGCTCGCCGTCAGCACGCTCACCGAACTGCTCACCGAGCTCAGGGACCAGGTACGTACTGTCTTGTAGAACAACCTGGACTGGTTCCCGCGGGGCGAGGGCGGCGAGCTGGAGCTGCGCGCGCTGCAGGGGCAGCTGGACCGCGCGCAGCTCGCCGTCAGCACGCTCACCGAACTGCTCACCGAGCTCAGGGACCAGGTACGTACTGTCTTGTAGAACAACCTGGACTGGTTCCCGCGGGGCGAGGGCGGCGAGCTGGAGCTGCGCGCGCTGCAGGGGCAGCTGGACCGCGCGCAGCTCGCCGTCAGCACGCTCACCGAACTGCTCACCGAGCTCAGGGACCAGGTACGTACTGTCTTGTAGAACAACCTGGACTGGTTCCCGCGGGGCGAGGGCGGCGAGCTGGAGCTGCGCGCGCTGCAGGGGCAGCTGGACCGCGCGCAGCTCGCCGTCAGCACGCTCACCGAACTGCTCACCGAGCTCAGGGACCAGGTACGTACTGTCTTGTAGAACAACCTGGACTGGTTCCCGCGGGGCGAGGGCGGCGAGCTGGAGCTGCGCGCGCTGCAGGGGCAGCTGGACCGCGCGCAGCTCGCCGTCAGCACGCTCACCGAACTGCTCACCGAGCTCAGGGACCAGGTACGTACTGTCTTGTAGAACAACCTGGACTGGTTCCCGCGGGGCGAGGGCGGCGAGCTGGAGCTGCGCGCGCTGCAGGGGCAGCTGGACCGCGCGCAGCTCGCCGTCAGCACGCTCACCGAACTGCTCACCGAGCTCAGGGACCAGGTACGTACTGTCTTGTAGAACAACCTGGACTGGTTCCCGCGGGGCGAGGGCGGCGAGCTGGAGCTGCGCGCGCTGCAGGGGCAGCTGGACCGCGCGCAGCTCGCCGTCAGCACGCTCACCGAACTGCTCACCGAGCTCAGGGACCAGGTACGTACTGTCTTGTAGAACAACCTGGACTGGTTCCCGCGGGGCGAGGGCGGCGAGCTGGAGCTGCGCGCGCTGCAGGGGCAGCTGGACCGCGCGCAGCTCGCCGTCAGCACGCTCACCGAACTGCTCACCGAGCTCAGGGACCAGGTACGTACTGTCTTGTAGAACAACCTGGACTGGTTCCCGCGGGGCGAGGGCGGCGAGCTGGAGCTGCGCGCGCTGCAGGGGCAGCTGGACCGCGCGCAGCTCGCCGTCAGCACGCTCACCGAACTGCTCACCGAGCTCAGGGACCAGGTACGTACTGTCTTGTAGAACAACCTGGACTGGTTCCCGCGGGGCGAGGGCGGCGAGCTGGAGCTGCGCGCGCTGCAGGGGCAGCTGGACCGCGCGCAGCTCGCCGTCAGCACGCTCACCGAACTGCTCACCGAGCTCAGGGACCAGGTACGTACTGTCTTGTAGAACAACCTGGACTGGTTCCCGCGGGGCGAGGGCGGCGAGCTGGAGCTGCGCGCGCTGCAGGGGCAGCTGGACCGCGCGCAGCTCGCCGTCAGCACGCTCACCGAACTGCTCACCGAGCTCAGGGACCAGGTACGTACTGTCTTGTAGAACAACCTGGACTGGTTCCCGCGGGGCGAGGGCGGCGAGCTGGAGCTGCGCGCGCTGCAGGGGCAGCTGGACCGCGCGCAGCTCGCCGTCAGCACGCTCACCGAACTGCTCACCGAGCTCAGGGACCAGGTACGTACTGTCTTGTAGAACAACCTGGACTGGTTCCCGCGGGGCGAGGGCGGCGAGCTGGAGCTGCGCGCGCTGCAGGGGCAGCTGGACCGCGCGCAGCTCGCCGTCAGCACGCTCACCGAACTGCTCACCGAGCTCAGGGACCAGGTACGTACTGTCTTGTAGAACAACCTGGACTGGTTCCCGCGGGGCGAGGGCGGCGAGCTGGAGCTGCGCGCGCTGCAGGGGCAGCTGGACCGCGCGCAGCTCGCCGTCAGCACGCTCACCGAACTGTTCACCGAACAAATTACCTTGCGTTGAAAATAATTTTGCATTTAGTAAAATAAAAACAAAAACAAGCACATTAATATTATGACAATGTTAAATACAATTGAAATATAATATAATAAGGTCAACAATAATTAAATAATTAAAGCACAATCTCATTCATTTCATGTAAAAAAATATATTTATATAATATATATTATAGAATCCAGTCAAAACAATGTTAAAAGTCGAAAATAAACGCTAGAATATACAATATTATTAGCAACGTCAAAAGAAATATGCCTGAAATAGATTTAGATGTCAATATAAATTCAAAAATGTCAACATTAAAGAATGTCAAAATTTAAATAAAATGGAAATTACTACAATACATTTTCTTTATCATTTAAAAATTCATCTATACTCTACATAATAGCATTTTCTTAGTAAATATGATATTAATTTATTTTTAAGTAGAATTGAATTTTGTATAACTTTTAATTCTGTTGGTAATTTGTTGTTTGATAACGAGTGCTATGATGAACTATATTTAGTTTAGGTTGAATTATTGTAGGAAGGTATTTTCTGCGAGTTATTAATCTGTTTTCTCTCTGTGTTGCTGTTTCAAAACTATGAAGGTGTTTGATAAAGTTCCCCAATAATACTAAAATATAGAGACTTGGTGCCGTTAAAATTCCCAGTTCCAAAAAGTGGGTTTTACATGACTTGGTTTATTCTAATCGTAGCATCGATCTTACAGCCCGTTTTTGTAAAATAAATACTGCGCTTATGTTATACTTTTAGCTATTGCCCCAAAACTGCATACTATACTTAAGCTTGGATTCTACTAAAGCGTAGTATACCATCTTAAGTTGGGCTACCGTTAATTCCTCTCTGAGACTTTGAATCGCGTAACAAGCTGAACTTATTATACTGATAAGTGAGGCTATTTCTTGTTTCCAGTTCAAGAACGAGTTAATAATAACTCCCAAAAATCTGACTCTTTCTACTACATCAATTTTTACATCCTGAAACGTAACACAAAGGCTTACACTATTTCTAGTTTATTTAAAAACTATACATTTTGTTTTATTTGTATTAAGTATTAGGTTATTTGCCCCAAACCAATTTCCAAAAGCTGTAAACACAGTGTGTATTTTAATTTCTAAATTTGTTATGTTATCTGCACCTACTATGGCATTGGTATCATCAGCAAAAATCAATAGTTTTGTCTCTGGTTTAACTTTCTTAATGTACTCTGTCAGATCATTTATAAATAAAATATAGAAGATTGGGCCTACTACAGAGCCCTGGGGCACACCACGATATACAATCGTTAGATTCAATTTGTTTGTCTGTTCAAATCCTTTTTTTTTTTTTTTTTTACTTGGGGGAATGCAATGACGCATATCCCTCCGCGGGGGCGGGCGGAGGGATTATGTCGGACTCGCCGGGGTAAAAGAAAGATGGAAAAGAAATAATGTATCTCCCGGAATACCGACTAAACCTACCACGGTGTTCCTCGACAAAACCACTATCGGCGGGGCCGCGCGAATCGCTTTCGCATGCGGTCGCGACCCCGCCGAGGTTTCTGCCCGCCGTATGAAACGGCAGGCTCCCTCAAAAATTCCCTACTGTCTCCCCCCTAGAGGGACGAGACGGACTCGACACAGAGGCGCGCGTGGGAACACGCACGCCGCCTCTCGGACCTGGTGCTGAACGGATGGCGGGCAGGCCCACAAAGCCCGCCACCCCCAGGTCAAACCTCAGGGTGGCTGGAGGTCATCGCGCGCCCTCCGGCGCCCGGCTCTGCGGTTGGGGAGAGGGTTTAAACGCTCTCTCTCCCGCTCCGCCGCCTCCTTGATGGAAATCACTTCCTCGCAAAAGGAGGCGACGGCGTTCCACGACCTCTCACTCCGGACCATAGACTGAACTACGGCCGGGAGCGAGAGGGCAACCGATCCGACTGCCGCGATCAAATCACGGCGCTGCGATGCCCAGGCGGGGCAAATCGCCAAAGTGTGCAGCGCCGTGTCCTCTACAACGTCACGGCAGTCGCCGCAGTGGTGACAACCGGGCGTCTCTTGCCGGCGTATACGACACAGGAACCGGCCAAAACAACCGTGGCCAGTCAATACCTGTGTCAGCCGGAAGGTGAGGGCGCCATGCCGCCTCTCCAGCCACTCCTCAACACGGGACTTACCGCCACGATCGTGGCGTGCCCGATCTGTTCAAATCCTTCCACAACTGATTTAATATAAAATTAATTCTCGCGATAACTTCAATTGCTTACTTGCCTAAATTTTACAAACAAATAGGTAGTAACTTGTTTAAAAAAGTATTCCTTCTAATATTATTCCCTTTACATACAAAATTGTATCCAAATATATTTGCAACTACCCTATAATATTTCTATTTATTTTTAAATATTGTAGGACTGATGTTTTCCTATAAAATCAGTTTGTATTAACCCTAAAGCCATATAGTATTAATAAAACCGAACGTGTAATTTTCAGATGACGGAACAGAGAAAACAGAAGCAACGCATCGGCTTACTAAACTCTACCTCGGCGTACTTGCAGAACTTGCAAATGAATCTGCCGCCGTGAGCCACACCCCACACTCACGCACGCGCGTCCCACCACTGTGTAACCAACTACCAACCTTATGCTCAAGCAATAAAGTTGCTTTAACGTTATCAAACGGACAACATTGTGTCAAAATTATTGTGAGTTTTTATTTATAGTTTTACGGCGAATGCTGTATCTATAGTCTAGCACTCATTTGTTATACAATAGATACTGCATATCCATGTTTTTCTAAAAAACGTTATAAATTTAAAATTGCTCATTTAATTAATTAAACATCAAATTTGTATTTCGCAGACTTCTAAGTCTTTTAGGCCATAGATCTATTTTTAGCATAAATATACATTTATTTCGACAAATATTTTAACCAAATTTTTATGTAAATTGTCTGATGTTTTATGTATAAAGTGGCCGAAAAGGATGGTATTGAGTTGGAAGGAATTAAAGTATTCGTTATTTTGAACAAACTAAAAAGACGTAAAAATTATAGCTTTCGACATCGACGTAACTCGAGATTTGGAGTTTAAGCAATTTGAACTATTAGACACACACACTATTAGAGATCAAATTGCCTAACTTTCAAATTTTGAGTTGTCTTTATTTTATTAGGAGAACGATATTTCGTTGCAATAACTGATTGTTTTCATATATAATATCAATCTATGCGTTCATAAACTTAAATGTAATGATTGTTAATAATCATGAGTACTTTAACCACTTCGATACTTAATACTCTTTTCTGACTAATCTTGTATATTCCAAACGAAAACAAATTATATTATCAAGTCATAAAATTCAAATTCAGGCATTGAAAATATAAATGCTATTTATAACGTTATTGTTTCAGCCAATAACTATTTATTCGTTATAACAGTTATACGTAGAGAACGCGCGTGCTCCCAACATATGTACACCTCATGCTCACATAAAACAATAATAACTTGTTTTTATTTTAATATTAACGGTTTTTGTTAAGATATTTCCAATGACATACGGTTTGACGTCGATTTAAATCGAAGAATATAATTAAGTTTAAAGTGTAACACGGCAATGAGCAAGAAATATAATCCTAATCCCTGCGTAAAGATAATGAGGAAAGAATATAATTTATATAATTCAAAGACCAATCAATCGAAGACAAGCAATAAATAGTAATTATAAGACGCTAAATTTTTTAAATTCTTAATGGTCTCCTAGATCTTTTCTATAAAACTAAACGAAATAGCATTTCAAGAAATATGTACAAAATAATATATATGAAAGGATTTTGAGGATTACGCTTACCTAACCTTGTGTTATTGATCTTGGATGCAGACCAGCGGTTCACCTGATGGTATACTGCCTGTGTTTCGTCCTTAGATGGCAGGAGTAAGTGGTGGAACTATCCTCCAGACTTGTCCATGCCGTGTACCACTGGAAATACGTAACGTTAGTAGTTAATGCCTGAACGTGACTGTAATAGTTCGAACTATGAATACAGTAGTTGTAGATACCGTAACATATCTGATAATGATATTTGAGTAGTGACTATTAGGATAAAAGAACATTTTATCTACACCCTGATGCATTGTAAAGGAATATCGAATATTTTTATACAGACTCATATAATTGGCTAGATTGCTGCTAATAGTGGGATCTCAGATTTGAATCTCAAGTTAGACAATGATTTATCAATATTATTTTGGAATTTTTCCGGCTTAATGCTGAGTTAAAACTATAACTGAATATTTGGGTATATTAAAGCTCTGCTTACTTCTTCGGCAATATACAGGCGTGAATATATTGTATTTATTTATTTAGACAGTTCCATGTGACTATTGGCTTAAGCGATTATGCAACTGCCGATTAAAAGGTCTCGGGTTGAGTAGTGTTACTAGGCTTTTATCAGAAAATGCCAGATAACAAACTTATGTTTAAAACAGAAATTCATAATGGGATGAGCGTTTATCGCAAGGAGTACTCAGAGGTCCGTGTCTTGTTAGAACCCGGGACTACATAATCAAGTGGATTGAGTGTTAAGTCGATATGTACCATAGATATCAACTTAATACTCAATCCACTCTGTTGCATATTTAAACACCGCTGTGGTCACCGGTGACCAACGAACAATCGATATTTAATTGTGTCTGTTACCCAACAATCAATATATTAAGAGGCGGTAATCCAAATAATAAGGCATTGGAGCTGCGATCGAGAAGACCCGAGTTCATATCCCACCCATTGCATTAGCGACGTGACATTCCAAACACAACTATTCTAGCTAACCTGGAGGGCTTAACAAAAATGTTAAGAATTTGAAAACAAATCTTTTAATGAAAATATATGAGAGTAAATTATTTTTTATATTCCATATTCCTTTGTTACAGTGCAAGCGGGTATGTTATTTAGATTTTTAATATCTTAAATATGACTTTAATACTAAATCGACGTCGAAATGTCACTTTCTGAACGTACAAGGCCGTGCCTTTGCAGATGGCGGCCTTCTGACTAGACGGATTGTAATATAGTTTTAATAAAAAAATTGCTACTTTTAAAATATTGTTTGTTTATAGCAATATTTTTGATTCTGCCGTTTTCATGTTCCATGTTCTTTATTCGAGACTAATCTTCGGTAATTACGGTGTGTAAATGAAATATGTAGTCATATTAAAGGGTTGTGACGTAGATATGAGTAAGTGTTAAGTGCCCTCCAATGATTTGATCATCACGTACTGAGTGTTGGGTTCGAACCTCACACGGGGAAAAAATTTATGTAACTGCAAATAGTTGCCGCCGGAAGTAGTCTACTTCCAGAGGCAACTATTTGCAGGTCTGCCTTCAACAATCTATGTTACACAAAACATGTAACAAATCTATGTAATTATTTTTCTATATAATAATTTTAAAAATATGTGCTCTTGTTATTAATGACTAAATACTTTTTCATATAAACCATGTTTGTTTTCTGCAAGTTCATAAGAGTCACGTTTTAATCTGATTACATATTTCGGCTACACACTGTACAATTTCAAAGTTTTTATTCTATGTACATGAATATTATATTTCTACTTGTTATAAAATTGAACAAATACAGTTTTGTTCTTAGTTAGAATATAATTTATAAGGGGGAGATGATATAACCCTGAAATAACGTGTCATGTGTAAAAATATCTCCGACTGTAAGTTTTAATCTGCAGTGAAAGGGTTGTTGTTTTCTTTTATACACCTTTACTATCTTCATATTGTTATTTTTGTATAAATCTATTTTACATTGTTATTTTTACTTTCTATTTCTAACAATAATCTTGTATTTTTTATAATTTAAGTGCAATCTGATCGTTCCATTATCTACTTTTAAAATAGACTTTCTTTAAGATTTTATATGTTTATAAAACTCTATAAAGTTAGTTGAAAATGTAATGCCATGAGGAATTTGTATTATGTATTGTTTCTTAAAAAATCTCTTATATCTTTCGCGCAGGGCTCACATAACCCTAGGGGTTGGAAACCGAAGGACCTGTCCACCCTACGCTTTACTAAATTATCTCATTTTTAATCTCAATATCTAAATCTATTTATTATTATAACAGAATAAATGTATTTCATTACATTTTCCATCCAAAATAGGCTTGTATTTTAAAGAAAAACCCATTCTCCGTCAACTTTAACGCCAGCGGCAAGATAAAAATGTTTCAAAACTACATTTGGTTGATAGTTTCTGTTGAGCAAATGTTATTATAAATAAATATATAATATTTTGTACTTTCACTGGCATTCATGTTGACAAAAAAGGGAAACGTCCTTTTTCTCTTCAACGAGCTATTCAAAAAGCTATGTAATTATCTATATTCCCATAAGCTATTCAAGTAGGCGCTATGCTATTAGCAGGTGACCAGTGTGATCTTTACCCTCGCAATACAGTGACATCTATTTATAAGGTCGGCACCAATCATTGCATATGAAACGCTCTTATACTGTTGTTATGGAAATGTCAGTTTATATGTGACCTTGTGGTCTGACTTTGTGGTTTAATAGAATGCAAGGACCCATAGCCTCTTATTACCCGGTATATCAGATACAAAAAATCCGCTATCGTTTATCTGCATTCTGCCAAGAGGTCCCTTCCCAGTAAATCTCCTCACAGCCTTAAATCGTAAGTTATTTAAGTAGGCACTATGCTGTAAGCAGGTGACCAGTGAGATCTTTACCCTGGCAACACAGTGACATCATTATGTAAGATACCAGTAATTGCCTAGAGTGGTCTACGCAAAGAGTAAGTCTGCGTAATAATAGGCCACAAAGAAGTCTGAGGCTCATATAATTGCCCACTGTTGGGCACAGGCTTCTTCTCAGTGTGAGAAGGATTAGGCCATAATCCCAGTGCGGGTTGGCAGACTTCACATAACTTCGAGAACATTATGAAAAATCTCAGACGTGTAGGTTTCCTTACGACTTTTCTTTCACCGTTAAAGCAAGCGATGATCAACTATTTAATACGCATATAATTTCGAAGAGTTAGAGGTTCGAGACCCATGTGTAGCAACGGTTTTCCACTAGACTGTCGCTGCTCACATATCCACTGGCAATTCCATAACAACAGTATTAGAGCCTTTTATTAGCATATATATCAGACACTATAAAATCCCGCCATCGCTTATCTGCGTACCGCCAGAGGTCAACCTCCCAATAAATCTCCCCCGTAGCCCTAAATCGTGCAATACATAGCTCAAACGTGTAGTTAGTTATATCAAATTAATTTGTAAAGTATATAAAACATGTTTAAAAGATCTGAATTTATGTCTATTTCGTGTTGACGTGTGGTTGATGATATGTTAGTTATAACGGTGATAGCGTTTGTTACTTATGTATGTATAGTTTTAAGTCTTCGATTGTTCTAGAACTTAGACTAGACAGTGCGAGATTTGATACCCGTATGATGAAGATTGTATAATTGCCGACAGTGCGAAAACTAGTGACGTGTGTATAGGTATGGGTATCAAATGTTGTTTATATTTTAATGTTATAATCGACGCGTTAAAGGTTGTTCCTGAGAGAAAGCGATAGGTACAGTATCAGAGACAAGGACAAAATATGTGAACGTAAAAATACTGATGGTGGAAAATAAAAAAATATATAATCCAATAATAAATAATTCTTCATTGTATATTATTATTTAGAGCGAAAGAGATACCGTGCAATATCGATATTGCCGTCCTGGTTGCAAAGCATTCGAGATGGATATTATTATTATCGATATAATGATCATAATCGAATAATTATAAACGTATTTATTTCAAAAGTAAATAGCCGGATCGTTTGTCTCTTTCTAGCAAATGCATTTAAAGAACAATGTTATTGTTTAAATTATGATTTTTTAACGAAACGCGCCGTGCCATAGGTCCTTGATATATGACAAGTGAAAACTATGTTTTTTTTTATATAAACAAAATATATAATGCTTTGTAAACGTATTTTATGCCAAATATTAGAAAATGTTATCTTCCTTTCAAAAGTTGGCGATTATTACTACCTTCGCAAAATATGTTATTCTTATGACGTCATTAAATCTATAAGTATATGTCACTACTATGAAAAGTACAGAAAAATAAAACTACCGCTTACGTTTAAATAATTCTAAATTACAGAAATAATATTCCTTTTTCAATCTGTATCATTAAACCTTAAAAATATTTAGTTATGATTTATGGTTTTGTTTAGAGCCTTTAAAAGTATTAGGTGAATTTAAAATGTCACATTTAATGTAAAGTGTGGCACCCATACACAAGTATTTAAGCTCGTAAAATATACAAAATGCACGTATTCTCATGATCGCCAACTTAAAGAAAGGAAAATATAAGGTCTTCTTAAAATACTTGCTCATTTAAAAGATATTTAGAATATCTATAGATATAAATAAAGGAAGAGCGTTATTAGATTTTTCTGTTACGGAATTCTTAGGAACCGCACGGAGTCTTGTGTCATACCCAGTAAAATATATAAAAACAAAAAGTAAAATTAAAAAAGTTAAAAACATTCAATAGCTTATCATACTTTTGACTATATTAGCATAATTAGTGTTTAATAATAAAACAACAAAAAACCGATCGAATTCATTCATTTATGGTTTTAGTGTACAAGAAAGTTAATTAAGGTAATAAAAAAGAATATATCTCAGGTAGTAAAAAGATTTTTGCCATATTTTTTTCTGAACGACCATCAGTTCTACTCTAAGACATTTTAAGGTTATCCGTTAATTACCGGACACCCTGTATAGAAATCATGCTAGCTCAGTGCTTGCTTTTATTTGCGATCCACGCTTCGCATTCATGAGTCAAAATTGCAGATAACTCTATATAGTTGTCCTAAAGTCTGAGTGTTCGAAGCAAAATTACAAGGTTTTAGCAGTACAGTGTGTATTCTAAATATCCTTTAAAAGTACGGAGCATGTTTTCAGATGACCTTAAATAGTTGATGTTTTTGTTGATTTTATTAATTTGTACTTAAATTGTCTTCTATGACCAAACCATGGTTAACTAACATTCCTTATTGTTTACGAAAGGCTTTAATTTTCTATTTTGTTACGTTTCCGCCGCAGTGATTTGGTTATACATATTATATTTACTTTATATTTGAAAGAATATGAAATTGTCACCACAGGTATAAAAAGGAGAATATTCTGAGATCAATAATGTCATAAATGTCTTGTGACAGTTTCCAGATTATTAAAAAAGAACTAATTCGTAGTATGTGTGCATGCGCATACTTGTGGCGCATGCACACAAACACAAGGCGAACTAAGCCGTTTATGGCTTATTGTATGCATTATCATGTAGGTCTATTCACATACAGACGATATACACCAATCACGAAAACTCAAAAACTTTTTTTTACTGGAACTGGGTGTAACATGCGCTACTTCAACTGAAATTATCTTACGCCATTCATTCAAGAGGCATGAATATTGTAAGTGAAATTCGTTTGAATCGAATGTCGCTACGTGCATTGTAAATATCACCTGTATGTGAAAAGACCCGAAGCCTTGAAACATTTTTAAATACATCTTTATTAAAATTTGCAGGCGCATCTTGGTAACGAAGTAAAGTAATTCATTTTAAATTAAAAAATTGTAGGAAAATACAAAAAAAAATTTGTCCAGTCTGCATTTAAAATTTTAAATACAGGTATATAAATAGTAATTTATATAGTTACTTGTAGTATATAGACCATTCCTGTTTGCCCTATTACATATAGTCGTGATATTAAAATCTATGTCCCATTTCACTGACGGTACATCTAAACTTCTACTGACCAACTCTACGTAGTTAGTTTAATAATATCTCTCTAAAGAACTATATTTTTAAAACTATACTTACAAAATGTTTTTATATAATGTATTTATCGCACATAATACATTCCTATTGTATTTTTATATTATTTATTGTATATTCCATTGTATTTAGATCTGTATTTTTGAATCTTTGAACTGTCGGGCGAAGGACAGAAGTTTAACACATAAAGAAATTTAAGTTATTCTTGAACATCTTATTGCTAAATATTTAAGATCGTTGCTGATATAAATTTAACAAATATGTAAGGAAATCGTTGATAATATAAATTCATCTTTCATATTGGGTACCAGTGTCATAATATTGTCTTATGTTTACGCGAATGTTATACATTGAAATTAAACACTTTATACGGTATTGTAATTGTAATTTTGACAGATAAATGCACTATGACAAATTTTTATTTAATTTAATGGATTTTTTTTAATTGTAGTCCATGTATTCTTTTGAAATGTATTGTTGTACTTCTGTGTTTCGCCTGAATAGTGTAACTATTTGTTTTTAATGAAGAACATTGTAGTTTATAATATTGTCTATAGATACGCGTACTAACGTAGATTGTGTTGATCGAGTCGGCCCGTTGTGATGCCCGCAATAACGTGTACTTTGTTTTTATGAAAAATAAAGTTATGGCACAAAGTTTTGTGTTGTTTTATTTATTTGCATCAATCAATTGCTCACTGTATTTACAGTTGCCCAACACGTGCAGTGAGCCTTAATACATACATAATATATTATTATTTGTAACTTTTAAAATAGTGAACAGTATTCAACAAATGTATTAATTTTATCAAAAAATATGTCAACTTCTGGATATTCGGCAACCAGAGAGTTGAGAAGTCTCAAAGCCTGATTGGTCGGAGCAAACTGAGCAGTAAACGCTTATTTGAAGTCGAAATATGCTGCATCCACTTGGTTATTCTTATCCATCTCAGCTACCGTGAAATCGACAAATTATAATAAAATTGTAGCCGTAGATCTGCCGGCTCTAAACCCGTGTTGGCTGTCGCTCAGCAACTTTTTAATTTGCCTAGCAATATGTCGATTGAGAATAGACTCAAATACTTTGGCAAATACTAACAGTATAGCAATGGGTCTATAGTTGATGACTTGAGACCTGGAACCATCCTTGGGTATAGGTGTAACACGCGATTTAGTTTACACGAGTGTTCTAATAGGTTTACTGTGTTCACTGTCTTTTTTACGTGGGAAAATGTTCCTAATGCATACCCTCTCGCCACAAGCGGAGGCGAGAGGGTTATATCGGGCTCTCCCGAGACTACAGGCCTACCGACTAAACCTACTATGGTTTGCCAACTCGCTGCTTTGAATGGTGGGTAGGTCGCTGAAATTGAAACTACATCAGCGACCCACCCAGTAGTGCTTAAAGGAGAGATAGAATGTGGGCGGGCGACTACACCTGGGCGACGCCCCAGCACGACAGAGGGCGTCGCTCTAACTCAATGGCTGGCAGGCGGCAGATTCCCGTTAGTGTTAACTGTCCTAAAGCAACGCTTAGCTTATTGAGACGCAGCGGCACACCAGTGGCCAAATTCAATAGATTTTCAATTATGTCTCGAATTCTACGACTGCAAGCCGCAGGAGCTTTCGGCTAAAATCAGCACAGACTAGATCCCGGATGGTGCTAAGCGGCAACGTGGTAGACCAAAGCGTCGATGGCGGGACGAATTAAGTAGCTGCAGGAGAGACTGGTGCAAACTAGCGCAAAACAGGGATTTTTGGTAAAGCGAGAGTGAGGCCTTGGTCCAGCAGTAGGAAAACACAGGCAGATATTTAAAAAAAATTGGTCTGACAGATTACGAAATAATGTTTGAAATGAATCGACTTTAACTAAGGGTTGAGCAGATAAAAAAGCGCTGGTCGCTTGCAGACTGTATTCCGTAGAATGCGCTTGAAATAGCGCGATTTTTTTTATCTTGACTCTATAGATGAATTTGCAATTTTAAATTTGAGATTGATGCTTCGCAGTACTTCTACTCTACGCTAGTATAATTCAAACCTGAGGTCCTATACCAGATACAAATACATATACATAGGTACTTTATGTATCAGGAGACACATACATACATACATAAATTCACGCCTGTTGCCCAGAGGGGTAGGCAGAGACTACGGTTTTCCATTTGCTACGATCCTGACACACTTCTTATCAGGAGATGTGATACATAAAGTACTTATATGTATAACAAAAGTCTGAAGTGAGTGAGAAGTATAACAAAAGTCGTTCATGTGAGGCCTTCGTCAAGCAGCGTCCTCCAGAATCTGTTATGGCTGCTTGAAATATGATATGGTTGCGTTAGCTGATCGTAGATCATAGCTGATGATGAGCAGCGAGGTGCGAAGGTGACTTTGTTTTTTGTTTGTTTGCACACCAGCAACGGTCGACAAAACTGCTTAGAAGATATATGTATTTTTTGTTGAAATACGCTAGAAGTTAACTTCACAAAGCCGCCCATGACATAGGATGTTCCCACTTTACAAACAATTGAAACAAAGAATATGTACTAGACCGTGTACAACTATTTGTGGATACACTAATTTGCCCGTGTGGCAATGCATTCACTTTGCGCACTATCAATAGCAGCCCTGCGTAAACAAACGATGTACGACGGACGATCAAATAAATTTTGACACTCCGACAATAAACTTAAAATAATTATTTTATTATAAAATTGTAGGTATGATCGTGTATGCTTAACCAGCCACTCAAACGAAAGTAAGTACCTACTTAATTTCAAAATAATTTTATTGTAAACAGTTGTAGAGGCGTTATTATGATGCGAGGTGGAAAAATTATAGTATTATACTTGTTGGCTTCCGTACGTCACAATAACAGGCTCCAGTGGAAGACCAGTGCCTGGTTATTGGGACCAGGCAAATGCTGAACTGCAGTCCTGATTGCTGCAGCTGTGGGACACATGTGTCTCAAGAGATTTAATTATTTTATGTCACTGTATCTTTTATTTTTTATTTCTTACTTCTTAATATTGTGTATGTAACTGGTCCCTTTTTTTATTTTTTATTTTCATTTACATTGTGCCCACCTGAAAGCTGTATGCAATAAATATTTCTTTCTTTCTTTCTTCTTTCTTTCTTTCTTTCATTACTGGTACCAGAAACTTATAATAGATATACAAAAATAAACTACATACATAATTACACGACCTAGCTGAGCGGGTGGGGGAGGCGACTGCTGCGCTGCGCACACACAATAGCGCACCTTGTAGCGTCAGCAGCCGTTACACAGTCTTCTGTTTATTTAAAATCATGTATTGTGTCTTTTAATATTAACTGTTTGACTTATACAATAAAAAATAAAAGTCTATAAAAATATCGCACGAGCGATCGCGGGTAAAAGTTAGTAAGTCTATATTAGCACTCTATATTAAAATTGTATGCACTGCTAGACCGTTGTCATGAAAGCACATTGGCAATACGTATAAGTCATCTCATCTTAACAAGTAAAGTAAGAGATAATTGATATCACCCAACAGCGATTACACAGCACGTCCGTTCCGTCCGCCGCTCGACGTCCGCCGCGCGCGCTTTTATAACCAGCTAGATCAGACGATTCGTAATGTTACTTGATTACGTCGCTATCCGTAACCAATAATATTATCAATCTGTGTGTCAAGAATAAGTTTTGAATCGAAGGCAACGTCTCTCATATGTTAACTGTAGTTATTGAGGTATATAACAATTGACGTTTTAGTTTGGTTTTCTGTTGAAGCGAATATTAGTTTTTTACATAGAAATATAAAAAAGAGGAGAAGTGCCAAGGGGGCGTGTCGGTGTCCGCGCGATATGCCCAAAGTGGTCATGTCATAAGCAAATGGCTGTCTCCGCAAACTAGTACACTTTCGACTGT
This sequence comes from Catocala nupta, assembly GCA_963675205.1. Classification (NCBI taxonomy): domain Eukaryota; kingdom Metazoa; phylum Arthropoda; class Insecta; order Lepidoptera; family Erebidae; genus Catocala; species Catocala nupta. The sequence continues at coordinate 5,873,211 of OY776104.1, forward strand.
GATCGCGACAAATTATAAGAATGCCGTCTTGTTCAGTGGTTTGTTGTAAAAACCGAAGCTCAAACCAAAACTTTGTGAAGAATGGAATCACTTACCATATGTAAGTACAAGTATTTTACTATATTTGTCTTTAAAATCATGAAAAACAACAAATCATAAAATATTTTTTGCTTTTATTATATTATTATTGTTTTCAAATATCACAGCGACTGTATTATTTTTCAATAAATACATTGCTCTTTAACCACTACCTAAATTTCGCGCGAAGTGACTAGACGAGCAATGTAAACATCACAAAACGATACTTTATTAAGGGAATGCATCGCGTAGTACGGCCGCTGCTTCTTGCAACGAGTGTGCAACGAATTAGTGATGTGCTTGTGCAGATCCACTAACATAGGCTATAGACAACAATCAATTAATTGCTATAATAGTTTATTTTTCAATTTGTCAACCGTTTCAACCCGGTTGGAAGATCGATGTATAATTATGTTTTTACTTATTTTGATCATTTTACAGCCTAGTAGAGAAATAGAAATGCGTAACCAACTTTCGTAAAGTAAGTAAATTTAATTTCAGGTTAATAAACGGTGGTGTGTTTTTGTCTTTGAATTATCATAATATATGTTATGCCTTATCCTCGTGCTATATTTTTACATTTTTATGGTTTTTGTATTTTACTTCCGGTAAAGCTTCGAATGCGTTATGGTCATCAGCATGTTTCAGATGACTTGCCTAAAATAAGTCAACATATTAATTATGCTATTTATTTGTCATGCAAGTGTGTGTGTTTGTTTTCATATATTTAACTATTCTATTCTTTACTAAGATTTTTTAATAACAAATTCCTATTATAAGTGGGGTATTGCGTAACACACTTACAGCAGGAATCGGATTAATTATGACAGTTCAACAAAATTTCTTACGTTATTTACTTTGTTCACCAGACCAATTTTTCCAACATATGAGGCAATGCATTGTTTCAAAATCATTGAGATCTTGATTGGTAGTGTGTTACGAAATTCTGGTGCTGCTTAAAACATGGTAAGATTTAGAAGTAGCTTAAGATATATGTAAATGATAAATAACTTGTTTTTGTACCTTTTCAGCTTCCCAAAAGAAGCGAATTTAAAAAAAGAATGGATTGATGCTACAGGCAAGTCACCAAACTGGTTCCCTAAAAAAAATAGCACCATATGCTCGGTTCACTTTGAGGCAGAAATGTTCCAGCCTTTAAAGAAAAGCCGCAGACTCTATGAATGGGCAATCCCAAAATTAAGAGTACGTCAAATTTTATTTTATTATCAAAAGTTATTGTCATGTTTTAGGGCATTTATAAAACCAGTCATACAACTTTTCAGGATTCTTTGCAACCTATATCGCCGGGATGTTCCGATCAAAAGTGTAAGGTGAGTAAGCATCAACTTCTATTTGACCTACTACTATGATAATTAAATTTAAAATTACGACTTATATCGAAAGCATCAGGGTAGCCCACAAAAATTCAAATTTAAATATGATTTCAAAAAGCTTAAGATTATTTTGATCACTCTTGCTACTTTGGCTCACCCCTTTTTAACTTAAAAATAATTCAGACCTTGCTTGATTTTAAATCAAACGCAAACAAAAAAATTACTTTGTTTTGTTGAACATTTTGCATTTTGTTCGTTTAGCCATTACAAGAATTGAATGTTGTGGAGTTACCTAACCACTTAAAATCACCTAATGAAAAAACTGATGAGCCATTTCTAAAGAGCATGTGCCTTAATATTCACCATAAGGAACAAGAAAGTCAGAAACCCCAAGACCAGGATTTGGTATGAAGTTGTTAGTTTTACTTTAAAATAAACTATTATACTTTAAAATACACTATAATTTTATGTTCTATGTTTTCAGAAACCAGCAGACGCTTCTGGTAACATCCAAGTAATAGAAACACCCCGAAAACGGAGAATGCGCATCACAATTGCTCAAAAAGAAAACATGATAACTAAACAAAGATTACATATTAAACGACTACAAAAAAAACATGCCGGTATCGTAAAAAAATTGCAAATCTAAAAGATATTTTAACAGATATTTATGAGCAAAAGTTTGTGAATTCAGACCAATCCGCACATTTAGAGAACCTCGGTGTAAATGATTTAATAGCTCGTTACGTAAGCACTACATTAAGTGATAAAAACATAAAAACCAAGTATTCGCCAGCTCTTATAACGTTTGCTTGTACCCTTCATTTTTATTCGCCGAAAGCATACGAATATGTACGCCAACAATTCCAGACGTGTTTACTAACTAAATCACTCCCGCACTATAAAAAAATGGTACGAATCAGACGATGCGCAGCCAGGTTTTACACAGGAATCTTTTAAAGCATTGAAGTATAAGGCTCGCAATACTGACTATAAATTGTTATGCAATTTAGTAATGGACGAAATGGCGATCAGGCAGCGTATTGAGTGGGACGGTAAAAAAATGCATGGATATGTGGATATCGGTAATAAGGGAACATCGGGCGATTACTTGGCAGAAGCTAAAGAGGCGCTTGTATTTTTGATTACAGCTATTAACGGAGCATTCAAGATACCAGTAGGGTATTTTCTTGTAGCCGGCGTCACAGGCGAACAGCGAGCTAGCTTAGTAAGGCAATGTTTAGAGTTATTGGAAGAAACTGGCATTGAAGTAACTTCGCTGAGCTTTGACGATTGTCCAGCCAATATTTTCATGGCAAAGGAACTTGGATGCTCACTAAATTCAGAAAATATGCAGTCTTGTTTTTATCATCCTTGTAGTGTATGTAGGTATACAAAAGTAATGTGAACCATCTGCTGTGTGACATCTCAGTCGGAATAAACGAAGTGTGCAATCAAGACGTGTTTCCGTTCTTACATACCCCCACCGATATAGTTTAGTGGCGACGAGAAAACCGGCAATTAATATTAAAAGCGTGCGTGATTGTTGTGCAATATGAAGATTGGTAAAATATCTGAATTTGATGTAAACAAGGACGATTGGAGATTATACATCGAACGGTTAGAACAATATTTTCTAGTAAATGAAGTGAAAAATGATTTATATGTGCCAACACTGATTACACTTATGGGGGCAGGAAGTTATGAACTTTTAGTAAATCTGTGCACACCGGACAAACCAAAAGATAAGACATTTTTGCAAGTTGTTGAGATAATGGGAAAACATCTACAGCCCAAGCCTAGTGAGCTCGCGGAGAGGTATAAGTTCAGAAAACGGGTACAGCAAAGTGGCGAAACTATTGCGGAATACATCGCCGTATTGAAAAAAATGTCCAAGTCATGCGAATTTGGCAGCTGGCTACAAGAAAGTTTACGGGACCAATTGGTATGCGGTATTTGCAGTGAAACGATTCGCCAACGGTTATTCGCTGAACCCAAGTTAGACTTTGCAAGGGCCTATAGCTTGGCGATTAGCTTGGAATCGGCAGAAAAAGATGCGGCGAGCGTGGTACAAGGTCACGGAAGGTCAAGCGGTGATACGTTAACGGTCGATTGTCAGGCGATAGAGGGGACAAAATGGCGACCGCGGGGCGCGGCGAGTGCGGCAGGCCGGAAGGAAGAATCGCAACAAGGCGGCAACGACAACGGGACGGCGCGGGAGGCCGAACCGCGGAGCGTACGTGATAACCGCCAGCGCCAGCGCACGCATGGCGGTGCAACGATGCCGGTGCGCGCACGGAGGGTGGCAGCGTCGGTTACTCAGCAACAATGCCGAGCCTGCGGCGGCTCGCACGCAGCGTCTACGTGTAGATTTGCACGTTATGTATGCCGCGTCTGCAACACGGCAGGGCACTTGCGACGGGTGTGCCCGAACTTATCAGGCCAACACTGGGTGGCTACATCGGCAGATAGCGCAGTAGGAAGTGAAAGTGATGTCAGTGAGGAGGTAATAAACATTGATTTTAATCTTTTAAACTTAACCCAGTGCAAACCGTTTATGATTACTTTATTAGTACAGAATAAAGAATTAAATATGGAATGTGATACCGGCAGCGGGATATCGTGCATTAGTTATGAAATGTATCAGAACTTATTTAGTAGTTTAGCAATAAAGAGATGTAATATTGTTTTACGATACTATACGGGCGAGTCAGTACATCCCGTCGGCGTTATAACGCCACAAGTCCTATATCAAAATAAAGTTAGAAACTTAGATTTATATGTAATTAATAACGGAAAAACGGCTTTGCTTGGTAGGCAATGGATAATAGAATTAGGTATTCAGTTACCGATTGTTAAATCAGCTTGTTTAAATAAATTATCAGCCGATACATTCAATTTAGATGCATTCAGTTCCAGATATTGTAAAGTGTTTGCGGAGGGACTGGGCCGATTCACCGGCCCGCCGGTCAGCATTTACGTGCGGGAGGGGGCGCGGCCGGTGTACATGCGCGCGCGCCCGCTGGCGTACGCGCTGCGCGAGCCGGTGGAGCGGGCCCTGCAGCAGCATGTGCGAGAGGGCATTCTCACCCCCGTCGAGCGTTCCGACTGGGCTACGCCGATTGTACCAGTGCTTAAAAAAGACGGTAACATTAGAATTTGCGCAGACTATAAATTGACTTTAAATAAAGTTTTGGAGGTTGACCGTGTCCACTTCCACGAGTGGAGGACTTGTTAGTTCGCTTGCACGGAGGCAAAAAATTTAGCAAAATTGATTTATCCCAGGCGTATGCACAATTTTTATTAGATGATTCTAAAAAGTATACGGTTATTAATACGCATAAGGGCTTATTCATGTATGATCGCTTGGTGTACGGACTGTCGTCGAGTCCGGGAATATTTCAGCGTCGTCTCGAAGAATTGTTTACAGATTTACCACGCGTAGGGGTTTTCTTGGATGACATCATCATAACAGGATCATCAGATTCTGACCATATACAGAATTTACACGAGGTCTTTCAACGTTTGGAAAGATATGGGTTAAAGGTTAAAAAGGAAAAGTGCGATTTTTTTGCAAAGTCCATTACTTATTTAGGATACGTGATTAGTGAGGATGGAGTCCATACTTGTCCCAATAAAGTCAAAGCTATTTTAGATATACCCGTACCAGTGAACGTAGCCGAATTGCGATCGTTTATCGGCATGATTATGTACTACTCAAAGTTCATAAAAAACTTAAGTACTATACTCGCACCTTTATATAATTTATTAAAGATTGGTACAAAATACGTTTGGAGTAGTCAATGTCACAGCGCATTCCAAAAGGTAAAGGAAGTGCTGGCAAGTAGCGAAGTCCTGATGCATTACTCGGCCGAATTGCCACTCGTATTGACAGCGGACGCCAGCAGCGTGGGCGTGGCAGCAGTGCTGTCGCAAGTGACGGCGCGCGGCGAGCGGCCCGTGGCATATGCCTCGCGCTCACTCGCCGCGGCTGAACGTAACTACTCGCAAATTGATAGGGAGGCGTTAGCTATTATTTACGGAATACGTAAATATCATCAATACTTGTACGGGAGAAAGTTTAAATTAAGAACGGATCATAAACCCCTTACACACATATTTGGTGATAAGGTTGGTATACCAGTTATGTCAACCTCTCGATTGCAACGTTGGGCCGTTCTGTTATCCGGGTACAATTACGATATTGAATACGTATCGTCCAAGACGAATTGCGCTGACGCGTTGTCGCGTTTGCCGTCTACAGGTTCTAAGGCGAGTGCGGTTCAAGAAACAACATACGTAAATTTTGTTGAAAATTTTCTACCAATAACCAACTGTGACGTCAGTAAGGCTACGTCTAGGGATGTTATACTAAGCAAAATTAAAGTTTACATAGAATCGGGCTGGCCACATTATTGTAATGATGATGAGCTAAAACCATATTTTACTAGGCAGAATGAATTATATATAGAGGGTGGTTGTATTATGTGGGGATATCGAATGATTATACCTGAATCATTGAGGCAAATAATACTAAAACAACTGCACTGTAGCCATCTTGGTATAGTTAAGACAAAGAGCTGGGCTAGGAGTTATGTGTGGTGGCCGCGTATCGATGATGATGTGGAGGCCATGTGTCGTAGCTGCGAAACGTGTGCGCTGGAGGCGGACGCGCCGGCTCGTTCGGCACCTCAACATTGGCCGTATTTGCCTCAGCCGTGGACACGCTTACACATAGATTTCCTAGGGCCTTTTAAGGGTAAAACCTTTTTAATATTAGTGGACTCAACATCGAAATGGCTTGAAGCTTTTGAGACGCCACACACCCATGCGTCAGCTATTATAAAAATTCTTCGAGCTACTTTCGCTCGATTCGGCCTGCCCGCCGAATTGGTTTCGGACCAAGGTCCCCCATTCACCAGTAGGGAATTTACTGAGTTTTTAAGACATAATGGAATTAAGCAAAGTTTCTCACCTGTCTACCATCCTTCTTCGAATGGCGCTGCGAAAAACGCTGTTAAATTATGTAAGCGAGCTATTAAAAAAGCGTGTCGGGATATGGTGGACATGGACGTTGCATTGCAAACTTTCCTTTTAACCTACAGGAATACTATACATAGCACTACAGGGGAAACTCCTGCAATGATATTACAAAAACGTAGATTACGTTCACGTTTGGATTTATTAAGGAACGACCAAGGTTTGCAGGAGAAAGTACACACTGCGCAGGATAGGCAGGCACGGAACGCGGGTGGCGTGAGGCGCGACTTCCAGCAAGGCGATATGGTATGGTCAAGGGGTTATGGTCAGCAAGACAAGTGGATTAAAGGTCAGGTTCACAACAGGGAAGGTTCTCGAAGGTACATCGTGGAAGGTGATAACGGTCAATTTATAAAGCGTCATGTAGATCAAATACGTCGTCGTAAGTCGCGTTTCTCTGATGTTGCTTGTCCTGATACTGAGTCTAGTGACTCAGTGGCGGACATAGGTGAGAATGTCGTTTCGCCGCGCAGGGAGAAGGTGGCGGATGAGAGTAGAGATGGCTTAAGCCTACAGACAGAAAATGCGATCGAGCCCTTAGTGCGGGGCGATAGCTCAGAGACTAAGTCTACACTCTGTTCGCCATCTCCGAAGTTGCCCGAGTTAACGCCAAAAAGAGTGCGCAAACCAGTAGCTAGATATGGTTTCGAGTTTGATTAAGATTGATTGTTGTATGTTTAATTTAGACGTAAATTTATTGTGTGGTTAATCATTTTAATGTCATGTCATAAATATTAAGGCTATTTCATTATAATTACATTATATAAAGATAAGCATAAATTTAAGGGTGGAGGTGTAGTGTATGTAGGTATACAAAAGTAATGTGAACCATCTGCTGTGTGACATCTCGAAACGAAGTGTGCAATCAAGACGTGTTTCCGTTCTTACATACCCCCACCGATATAGTTTAATCCTCTTACAATTAAACCAATATTTATATTTCCCGATCCTTGTCATATGCTTAAATTAATAAGAAATGCGTTTGAAGCGTATGGCATTATGGTCGACGATCTAGGCAGACGTATAAAATGGTGTCATTTAAAACAACTTAATGAAATCCAAGAAAAGGAAAAATTGCACTTAGCAAATAAATTAAGGAGAGGACATATATTTTTCAAAAACCAAAAAATGAAAGTGCGGTTAGCGTCCCAATTGTTTAGTGAGAGTGTTGCCGATGCCCTGATGTTTTGTTCTGAACTTAAAATGCCCAAATTTCAATCCGTTGATGGAACAGTTAACTTTTTAAAAATTATAAATAATCTTTTTGACATTTTAAATTTCAGAAATATGATGCAACTAAAGTACAAAAAACCACTTTTTCCAGGTAATAAACTGCGAACATTTGAATTTCTAGATAGAACTGAAACTTATATTAATTCCTTACAGTTACCAGATGGATCGAAATTAGTGCAATCTAGTAGAAAAACGGGATTTATAGGATTTTTGGCTTGTATAAAAAGCATAAAAGATATTTATATCCATCTTGTTGAAGAAGAACAAAGATTACAGTACCTACCAGCTTATAAAATAAGTCAAGACCACATAAAGCTAATATTTGGCCACATTCGCGCTCATGGTAGGTGTAACACTAACCCCACAGCTCGACAATTTCAGGCTATTTATAAGAAATTGTTGGTTAAATCCGAACTGAGAGACATAGACAAAGGTAATTGCACATCTCTTGAAGAAATATCTTTTTTAAAATGCTCATCCGCTGTGCTACACATAAATGTAACCATAGAACCACGATATACTGATGAAAGTGCTGATGACGATATTGATCAGCTATACCAACAGGCACAATTTGACGAAGAAGTTAGTATGCTTGTCGAAGACTTGTCGGATTTTGGCTCGCAGGCCATTTCTTACATTGCCGGATTTGTTGTGCATAGTTTAATAAAAGTAATGAAATGCGAGACATGCACTGGTGCGCTACTTGCCGACAAATATGAAGAAGCACATCATTTTATAAAATATAAGGACAAAGGTGGACTTATGTACCCATCTCCTGATGTCGTCATGATTTGTAAGAGAATGGAAATAATCATTAAAACAGCTTGCCTCACCGATGATAAATTAAAAGTTAAAACTAAAAACATTAAACAGGAACTCATGGTAAAGGCTTTGCCACATTTCGTAGGATAAGATCTATTTAATAATATTAAGTTTCACCAATTTGAGCAGTCCCCGATGAATAATCACATCATATTTCTAATGAAAGCAGTCATGGAAAAATATATCAATTTAAGATTACACTATTTGACAAAAAATGCCACCCCAGTAATATCAAAGCGTCAAGTGCTGCACAAATACCTCCACTTTACAGGTCAGTGAGTAAACACCTAAGCAGGTCTTCCGTGACCAGGTTACCTGTAAAGTAGGCGAAACATCGGATTGAAGTAAATAATGTAGTTTCTAAATCATTCGGTTTAAATTAAATATCAGTAAAACCAATATATCGCGATAAAATCCATAAACTCTAGTTTAATTTCAATGTGTAACATTCACGTAAACCCAAGACAATACCTTAGCAGGGTTCAACAACACCTTTTTTTGTTGACGCGGGGGCAGCTCTACGGATCGTCTTGCGACCCCGCCCGGGATTCGGCTCACCGTTTGGTGCTGGCGGGCCTAATCTAACACACTATCTCGCTACTTTGGAGGTGCACATAGACACGGCGCTGCCTCCAGTGCCTACAAGTCTCTATTGCGACGTCATCGACGCCGGTATCTACGGCTGGGGAGAGGGCGATGGATTTCCCTCTCTCGCTTCGCCATCTAGGGTTCAATAACACCTACTGTTTCAGTAGACAATGTAACCGCATCTTTTATTGCCTTAATTATTTGATTAACCAAATAGTATATTTTAGCATCATTTTGTTTATTTTTATTATAATATTTTCTGGACATGCCGTCTTTTTATTTCTTTAATTTTCAGGGCCCTAAAAAATATTTTGTACAATAATAAATGGAAGAATCGATAACTTTCCGATTTAGTCAATCATTAGTGTATATGTAAAATAAATTGCTTTTGCACAGCACAACGATAGCGTCCGATGTTTTTGTGTGAGTAAGTTGAACGGTGCATGATAAATACACGCTATGTTTGACAGGATAAGGTTTATAATTGATTTTTTTGTACGTTCTGATTTAAAAAATGCGAGTGTGTGCGCGACTGCGTTTCTATTGCTTTTACTGAACTGCATGTGTAGTAGTAGCCGTGTGGTAGGGGCAAACTGGAGACACATGTTTTCGATATATTTTCGTCTACAGGGCATATCTCCTTGTTTATTATATCTATGGTTTTTTAGACTAAAGCATTTTATCTATGGACTAAAGTATATTTTAGGCTTATTATTTTATTTCATATCTCCCACAAGAAATACAATAAGTACAAGGCATATTCACTCTAAAATAGGACATGTGTTTCGTCAATAAGTTAAGTTTTTAAATACAGCTACAAAGTCATACTACAGCATGCATGATACAGCTGAACCTATGGGAAACTAAAAAGCTAAGAATATGACGCGTAATTAACATTTTCTTATGACGTCAGCATTATCACGCTACTTAATAATATGTAGGTAGGTCATAAATTAAAGTGCACATGATTCATGTTTAGATTCTTAAGTACCGATAATGCTAATGGGGGAATGTGATAAGCTGCGCGTTCGGTGCATTGTCATTGCAAAAATATTGATATTATGATTGATGCAAAAACATGATATTTGTCTTACGTTTATGCGAATGTTATTATTCATTGAAATTAAACTACTGTATACGAATTTTATCGAGTTGTCTATCTTTATAAAACACTATTATTATACACTTCTCATCAGAAAAATCTAAACACTACCGCTTTTATGATTCTGTTCTATTTTAATACATAAGAGTTTTTCATTCCATGAAAAAAATCACATGATTGTATAGCTAGCAGTTTGGCCATTACAGTGATAAGCAAAAATTCTATATTCAAAATTAGAATTTAATTTGTTTATCCTATAAATGAAATGATTCACTGTTTTCAGACAAATGTGTGTTTAGAGTTGGAGTACATTTCACATTTGAAAACTAAAATTAGCGCTTGTCTTAAAACTTTTTGTTCTGTGTTCTGTATACTGTGTGTGTACTGTGACTTTGGGACGTCTGAAAAAGTTTTTTTTCTAAAACATATGTATACTTCGCCCGCAGAAGCCGCTCAAGTGATGGCGTTGCTGGATTTTGGACTTAGTTAGCGTGTTGTGGCTGAAAGATTGCATCTAAGCCTGTCATCTGTTCATAGAGTCTACAAACGCTATCGGGTGACTGGTTTGTTCACGCGCCGTTCAGGATCTGGCAGGAATCGGGTCACTTCTGAGCGTGATGATCGATTTATTGTAATCTGTATCTTTACAAAATCGACGCCTTAATGCTTTTCAACTGCAGCAGCAGCTTCATGTTGTACGTAGGGTGGCTGTAAGTGACTCTACAATTAGAAGAAGGTTGAAGGAACGTGGACTGGTACCGCACAAGCCAGCAAATGGGCCGAAATTAACTGCAGACCGTCGAAGAGCGCGCCTTAACTTTGCACGTGAGCACCTAAATTGGTCATACCTCCTCCAGTGGAACAAAGTCCTCTTTTCTGATGAGTGTAAAATTATGCTGTATGGTAACGACGGAGGGAACAAGGTCTACAGAAGAGATGGAGAACGCTTTGCACAATGCTACATTGAAGAAAAGGTCAGCTATGGTGGCGGTTCGTGGACGATTTGGGGAGAAATCAGCGCCGACGGTAAGACAGAGCTTGTCTTTCTGTCTGGGCCACGTCTGCTGCACTAAACAGTCATTGGTACATCAAACAGTGTCTTGAGCTTCACATGATGCCCTATGCACATTTTATTGGCAACGGTTTCATATTCATGCACGACAATGCTAGGGCTCACACCGCGAGCGTCGTACGAGATTATGTTACCGAAGTCGGTATCTCCATTATGGAATGGCCAGCAAGAAGCCCGGAAATGAATCCGATTGAACATCTATACGATGAATTAAAGAGACGAATTCGTGCAAGAGATCCTGCCCCAGAAACACTTAGTCAGCTGCAAAATGCAATCCAAAAGGAATGCCACAACATTTGATCGTGACTCTCATCCGATCGATGAAGAACCGTATGGAAGCAGTAATAAGAGCTCGGGGAGGGAATACAAGTTATTAAATAAACGTTTCTTAACTTGTTTTTTCATTTACGTGTGTTGTTTTATCAATTTCCTTCATACTCCCTACAGGGTAAAAATGACTTGTTAAACAAAATACGAAACTTATGAAAATTTTATTTGAATTTAGAACATTGACATGGATTTGAAAACATCATATTATTCACATACACATACACATTTTTCTGATAATCCTTACAAAACAGAAACTTGCAAGGTGTTTCGATTTTTCTGATGAGAACTGCATAATTTGTAAAGTACTATTGTTAAACTCTTTTACTAGTTACTGTTTACTGGCCGTGGTCATAAGCTAACTGACTCGTTATACAAGTAAGTTTATTACAGCTTATGAACATGGAATCGTAAACCATTCACAAGACCGAAAGTCTAAACGCATATGATGTATCAAGACAGAATATTTCCCAGACACTCCCGTCTAAAGTTGACATGGGGTATGCTGTATGAGGTACGGTATGGGTTTGACTTGCTATATAAATATTTACTTCAAGCACTACTTCTCACAACTATAATATTAACCACTAGCTTTTACTCATGAATTCGGTCGTGTAAAAGTAGGTTAAGTAACATAGTAAAGCTACTGTTTTTTAAAATATAGCCTATGTTACTCGCTGATAATATAGCTTTCAAATAGCGAAAGAAGTTTTGAAATCGGTTAAGTAGTTTTTCAGTTAAACGAACAAAATATAAAATTATTCCTCTTTATAATATTAGTATAGACGTATTATTATTAGCCGATTTCAACCTGAATAGTTTACAAGTTCGATTAACCGGACTTACAACCAAACTACTGCTTCTAGACCTTATCTTGTATGTGATTATAGAACTAGACGTCACTCAAGATATTGATACTAGTGGCACCTAAAGGCTTGAAGATGAGGGGCATACGTGCAACGTTTCACGCCTATATTTCCAAAGGGGAAGGCAGTGCTACCCACATTTCAACAGCTATCGTTTAGTCCCTACCTTTTACGCTTACCGTCTAAACACTGAGAATTTCTTGTCAACAAATACTCTTCTACAGTGGAACTCTAATTATCCGAATCAATCGGGACCAGACCCCATTCGGATAATCAAAGATTCGGATAAATGGATTTTTTCGAAATAAGGGTATGTATGTACATAGGTATATGTATTCATTACATATTTTAGAGAAATGGAACATATTTTTGGCACTGTATGCATTTTTAATTTAAAATTGAGGGAAATTACAACTCATACAAATGATACATTGTATACATAATTATTATGTATGTGATACCTACATATTATATACATTTTCTCATCTCCCTATAATGTTTTCCCGAAAGCGATTCGGATAATCTGCGATTCAGATAGTTGGTGTTCAGATAATTGGAGTTTTACTGCACCTACAGTTTTAAAGTCAAATGACTTTTCTATGATATTCTTAAAGTTGCATTTACGTAGGTAGGTGGCACGGATGTGGTTGTGGTTAAAGTGGTCGCCACGCCATAGCCACCAGCCTTGCGTCGAGTGTTTTGGGTTCGGATCCCACACGAGACACCAATTTATGTGATCCACAAATGGGTGTGCCGATTCTCGGAATTGAATCCGAGACATCATACACAGCACTCGTATTTACTACCCTTGCCCCACTTAGACAATTCGATGGAAAATACAGCTAAGACTACGCTCTGGATGTTCGTGACTTTCTTCTTCTATGAACAAAGTCATATCAGCCCTATGTGCTAGCAATCCTGGTGCGTATCTTATTTTATTTTATTTTATTTATTTTATTTTATTAGGAAAACAAACAGTATTATCGACTAAAACATAGAAACAGATTACTTAACTATTTACCAATTACATGTTTTCACATATAAATATATACAGAGCTTGTTTAGCAGTAACATAACAGAAAATTTCTTACTTATAATGGTAGTAATAATTACTTACTTTAATTTGTACAGTTATTGAACCAATGTGAGTTCATTACTTTCTTAAAGACAGCTGGTGTAGTTGTAAACAAATCAAATCCCGAGTTGTCGATCAACCCATTATAGTAGCTAGCGGCTCTTATGAAAAATGAGTGTTGTCTATAATTTGTGCTACAACGCGCCACATTGAGTTTAAGATGAGGATTCCTAACAGATCTAGTGGGAACTCGCAGTTGCACTTTAGAGAGGAGATGCGGAGAATCAATGGATGACTGAGCCACCTTGACAAGAAAACAAATATCGGCTATATTCCTTCTCTCTTTTAGTGTCAATAGATGGAATGTTTTGCATCTCGATTCATAATTTGGATCTTCTGTTTTACACTTGTATTGAAGGTATCTGGTAAAGTTTCTTTGTACTGATTCTATTCTGGAAATATATGTATTGTACAGTGGATTCCATACTTGTGAACAGTATTCTAGAGAGCTACGAACATAAGAACAATACAATATTTTAATAATTTTGGTGTTCGGGAATTGAGAGCAAGACCTCTTTAAGAACCCCATGGCCTTGTTGGCCTTTTGTACTACGGTGTCTATATGTTTCTCATATGTAAGTTTCGAATCGTGTATTACACCTAGATCACGTATTCACCTGACTATTTTTTAATGTGTACCTATGAGCTATTATATTTGTTTTGCGGGTGAATGTAATCAAGTGACATTTAGAAACATTTAGGTCTAAGCTGTTCATCTGGCACTAAATTTCTAGCCTATTTAGGTCCTGTTGTAGTAAATAACTATCTTCGACACTCTTAATATTTTTAAAGATTTTCATATCGTCAGCGTAAAGCAAAAATGACGAGTTTTTAAAGCATATATGAATATCATTTATGAATATATTAAATAATAATGTTCCGAGTACGAACCCTTGAGGAACTCCTGATGGGACTAAATGCCACTTAGATACTATGCCATTTAACGCAACAGCCTGGGTTCGGTTATAAATATACGAAGTAAGCCACCGGTACAAATTGCCATGGACACCTGTGTTTAGTATCTTTTGTAAGAGCATTACATGGTCAATTCGATCGAAACATTTCGTATAGTCCGTGAAGATACAATCTACTTGGCCAGCGTTATCCATGCATGAAGTAGTAAAGTCAATAAAGGACAGCAGGTTGGATGTAGTTGATCTATTTTTGATAAAACCGTGCTGTTCCGGAATAAAGACCGCAGAAAGAGTGCTATATAATTGATCAAAAATTATACGTTCTAGTATTTTACCAAATAAACATAATTTAGATATTGGTCTGTAATTTTTAATATTTTCTTTATTTCCACTTTTATGTACTGGAGTAATAAATGCGGTCTTCCATATGTCAGGTACATCCTTAACAGAACGTGTAAAAATTATTGTTAGAGGCCTTACTAATGCCGTAGCACATTTAATTATGAATACCGGCGGTATGTTGTCAGGACCCGCGCCCTTAGTGAGATCTAGTGAGCTAATGTGTTTGAACACAGACTTTGCATCTATTTCTATGTCACTGATAGCTATTGAGGTTCCAGCAGCGGTTATAATATTATCAGCAACAATATTTTGGTTCGAATTTGGGAGAAAATTGGATTGAAAGTATGTTGCGAAAGCGTCACAAATTTTCTCGCTGCTGCTAAAGGATTTATCCTCATTAAACATAGTAGAGGGCAGCAAGTTGGACCCTTTTTTGTTCGCTTTAATAAATGACCAAAACATTTTTGGATTTTTTATTAATGATTCCTCCGTATTCAAAATATACTCTTTGTAACATTGGTCTTCTAATATTTTAGCTCTAGCTCGAAGTAAACTAAAAGATTCGTAATCTGATAAGTTACCATAATTTCGGTATTTTTGTAGGTATTTATATTTTTCTTTCAAAATTTTTCTCAAACTGGTATTGTACCACGGCGGATACTTCGACGGATAAATCATCTTGCTAGGGATATACTTATCAATTAAATTATAAAGACATTTATAAAAATTATCCACAGCATTGTTTAGGGTATTATTGACTAATATATTGTCCCACATGTATTCATTTAAGGAACTCCTAATCTTGTCATAGTCTCCAGAATCAAATAAGTATTTTCTTCTAGGTTTTGACTTAAGAAGTTCGTCATTAACGAAAGATAGCCTTATATTAAGGGATTTGTGATGATCATCTTCATGAATCAGCGGATAATCACAGTGGGTAACAGATATATCAATATTACTCAGCACTAGGTCTAAAATTCGTCCCTTTGATATATTACGATGAGTATTAAACTGATTCAAGTTACATTCGAATAGTGCATCTACAAAATATGTTTGCGAATCACCTGCAACCCCAGAGGGTTGCAAATAAGCCCCGTCACTTAACCATTCAATGTTAGGCATATTAAAATCACCCATTATTATAAATGTATCGTCTGGATTTGTAGCAATTAATTGAGTAAGATTATTTGTAAAATTACGCAATTGCGTGTCATAGCTATGTCCAAGATGCTCCCTACAAAGATATAGTGTACAGAAATGAAATTTATGCGAGGGTTTACCCTTTTGTTTAAAATTAATAGTAACCCATAAGTCTTCCGCCGAAGATGACCAATCTGAACGAACCAATGCCGAAAGTTCCCGACGTACGGCTAATAATACGCCACCCCCTTTTTCTTGCCCCAACCTGTTATATTCCCTGTCCCGACGCCAAACAGAGTACTCATTGCCGAATAGTTCGCCATCACTTATACTATCCATCAACCAAGTTTCTGTTACAGAAATAATATCGTAGGTATTTAAATAAATATTACGTTTAAACATATGAGTCTTAGTTCGTAGCCCTCGTGTGTTCTGATAATAGATATTAAGCGAAATCATTTAGACGGAAGTTAATACTAAAACAACTATATAAACTAACATTATAAAAACAAGAAACTATCCAAAATGTGTAGGTTACAATGTTCACTGCACTATAAACACAGTTCAATACCTTACCCGAGCATTCCTTTTTAACATATTCCATCACTAAGCCAGGAAACATATTCAGTGTAAAAACAGTTTTAAAATTTACGATATTAGCAAAAAATACGAAGCGCAAAACAAGCACAACCGAATAGCTAACGAACATAGTTACTAAATAAATATTAAAATGTAGGGTCATTAGTAAAAATGTTTTGCGTTGTATGCAGCCAAAGAGTGCGCTAGCGCAAGCGAGAATGATCCGTATGGAGCGGCGCAGGGGCGCGCGAGCGAGTATTAATTGAGTACGCTGCCACAGGCTACCCACACCCAGTAATATAAGTTGTTCGACGATTCTAGTATGACTCAAGTTAACGCAAATGAATAAATGTATGCCAATGGTTCTCAAACTGTTTACATGTTTTATAAGTAATTTTGAGTAAAGTAATAGTACTATTGTTAATGATTCACAATTTTTTGAAGATCTTTTTCGCATTTTATAAAAAATGATAGTGATGTATCTGATTTTCTAGCCATGATTTTACAGTGTTTTACCCAAACGTATTTAAAATTGTTGTCTCTCGCTAGAGCCTTTGCTTTGCTCAGTAGCGACTTGTTGGTCCGTGTCAGGTGGTCGTTCACGTAGAATGTAGCAGAAGCGGAATAGCCCAAATTAGATATATTCAATTGCTTACTCTTACGCGACAACTCCACGAAGTCTTCCTTCTTATAGCGGCTGTTGAATGCGATTATAATAGGTTTATCGGCATTAGGGATTCGAGTTGGTATGCGAGCAATATAATTAATATCCTCCTTTCTTACTTCCACGTTGCACAAGTTTCCAATTTTCTGAGCGACCTCAAATAGGTTTTCGTTCTTTTTTTGCGGTATTCCCTTTATCTCGGCGTTGTTCGCTCTGTCCCATTGATCCTTATCTTTGAGTTCAGTCTTCAAACTTTCAAAACTCTGCTGAAGCGTCGGTAGCTGACTAGCGGCATCCTCCAACTTGGACACTCGGGACTCAAGAGTGTTTATTTTTTCAGTGAAGCTGCTTATAACACTGTGTGCCATCTCTAAGGAATCTTTAAGCCCAGACAGTTCCGATTTGATGGACCTTACATCAGCGACAAGAACCGCCAGAGGTGCCAAATCCAAAGTTATCTTGTTCAGCTGCTCCTGCATTTTGTCCAGTTGGGTAGGCTGAGGTGATACTGCCAGTGGAGAAAGTGATGAGCCAGTCTTACATTTCGGGCAACGCCATGAGCTCTTGCGATTGTCGCCTAGTTTTCGGTAGCCCGCTTCGGTAACTCCAGAACATTGGTAGTCGTAGTGTTGCTTGCAAGCACTACATACAGTACCATCAGTGTGTTCTAAACCACAGCTCGCACAGATGAACATGGTGCAAAAAAGTTTGGGTATCACTGGTTTTACTTTAAACTAACAAGCGTGCGTTCTCGATAGAGGCCTGGCGGCGTGTATGTTCTATCTTATCTTATCTTGATCCGGGGGCCAGTCATTGTAGACCGGCGACACCTCGACCCAGTGGGATCTTTTGTGTCGGCCCCGAGGTTTATCCTTGAGCTATCTCCCTATGAATGTACTGCATCAGTCGCAGCGTACACCTCAGAGTTCGGATATGCCAATCCCATCAGACCCATCCTTAGTCCGGACAACGCGTCACATTCACACAGTAGGTGTGATATGGACTCGTCCTGTTCACCACAGGCTCTGCAGATCGAATTGTTTGACAATCTCAATCTGCACAGGAAGTCGTTGGTGCCAAAATGACCAGTAAACGCTCCTGTGAGTAGGCGTATTTGGCCCTTGTTGTACCCGCAGAACTTCCGGGTAAAGCCCGTGGCTCTGTTTGCAATGAATTTCTTGGAGTGTTCCAGACCCCTAAGGGCCATCCACTCCAGCCTGTGTTTATCATTGCCATGTGCATTCAAAGCTGCCTTGACGGTACTCTCAGAGAGACCTACGAATGGCTCGGGGCCCACAAATTGTTGCTCCGAGCCCTTTTTGGCTAATACATCAGCCTCCTCATTACCCTGCACCCCTGCATGCCCCGGAACCCACACCAGCCTGACTGTGTTTTTCCTGCCAAGTTTGTTAAGGGCTTTAACACAGTTCAGGACTAGTGCTGAGTCCACCCTACAGGAGTTCAGAGCCTTAAGAGCAGCTTGACTGTCACTGAGAATATAAACAATCTTGTCAGTGACATTGTTGTTAATATTCTCCTGCGCACAGGCAATTATAGCATAGGTTTCCGCCTGGAAGACCGTTGCATATTTGCCCATGCTTTGGTTCACCTTGCAGTCGTTGGCATAAATACCAGCGCCTGATCCTGTTTCCATTTTGGAACCATCGGTGTACCAGATGAGACAACCCTTGTCAGGGGATCGTAGACCTCGTCTCCATTCGTCCCTTGTGGGGACCTTTATTTAAAATTCTTTTTGAATATGTGCATTGGTTGCATTTTGTCACATCCCATGCTCATAATCTCTTTAAGATCCTTCGAGATCTCCAGTTTTGTGTGTCGAGTTACTGGCATGTTGACGCTCCACAGCCCATGTATAGATAGTCTATGTAGCGCCTTCATCGCCTCTAACTCCACAACAATGTGTAGCGGCGTTAGGTCCAGCAGGATCTCTAACGCAGCCGTTGGCGTAGTAGGGAACGCCCCTGTTATAGCCATGCAGGCTAATCGCTGCACCTTCGACAGCGCTTTCCTGCATGTTGCTAGTTTGGTTCTTGGCCACCAGACAACGCTTCCATATGTGATTATGGGTCTTATCATCATCGTGTATAGCCACTTGATGACCTTGGGCTTCAGGCCCCAGGTCTTCCCATAAGTAGAACGAATCATACCGAAGACCCGCTGGGCCTTCATTATGACTTTGTCTACATGAGGTTTCCACGTTAGCTTGTTATCTAAGGTCATGCCTAGATACTTCACCTCCGTGGACCATTGTAGCTGTGTACCATACATGGATAGAGTTCCCAAGCCAGTCGGATCTCTCATCCTAGTAAACGGCACGACAGTAGTTTTCCCTGGGTTGATCGATAAATGGTTACTACTGCACCATTTTTCTACCATACTCAGGGCCCTCTGCATGAGACTGGATACTGTGCTCGGAAATTTTCCATTGACAAGTATCACCAAGTCATCCGCATATCCAACCGTTAAGTACGGACCTTTGTTGAGTTGTTCTAAGAGTGAATTAACCACCAAGCACCATAAGAGTGGTGAGAGTACTCCACCCTGACGGCAGCCTTTGGTAGTCATTGCAGTCATTTCATCCCCTAACAACTCAGACCTAATAATTCTTCCTCTGAGCATACAATCGATCCACTTGCAAATGGTTGGCTCTATGCCGTGATTTGCCGATGCCACACTAATGGCATCAAAGATGGTCCGATCGAAAGCTCCCTCAATATCCAGGAATGCAGCAATGCATACTTCCCGGTTATCTAATGCATGTTCTGCCTTATTTACCACAAAATGCAGTGCCGTCTCAGTGGATTTTCCCGACTGGTAGGCACATTATAGCCCGTGGAGGGGAAATTTTCTCAATGCTCCCTCCCTGATATGTCTATCTTCTAACTTCTCCAGAGCTTTCAAGAAGAACGACTCAAGGCTAATAGGTCGGTATGCCTTGGCTTCTTCGTAGTCCTCTTTGCCCGGCTTCGGTATGTAGATGACTTTAACTTGCCTCCATATCTTTGAAATGTATCCAAAAGCTATGCAGGCTCTGTATAGTCTGCACAAATGCGGAACCAAGAGTGCAGCTCCCTGTTGTAGGATAATGGGATAAACCATGTCTGGACCAGGTGACTTGAACGGTTGAAAACCATTTAGTGCCCAGCCGACCTTCCCTTCATCCACTACCTTCCTTGCAGTGTCCCAATCTGCTTTGGTTGTACGGTAGCCTAGTTCAACCAGGCTAATCGGGTCCTCCTGCTCCTTTTCTATTATCTTACAGTCCGGAAAGTGTGTGTTTAGCATCATTGCTAGTGTCTCCTTACCGGACCCTGTTCGCTGCCCATTGCCATCTCTGATGGTTGTCAATGGGTGTGCTCTGACAGTCGAGATAGCTTTGGAGAGTCTCATTCCTTCAGGAATAGTACTGATGTTTTCACAGTGGGCTCTCCAAGCCTTCCGTTTGGCTTTCCGCACATCTTTGTTGTAGTTGGTCAAACAGCGAGCGTAACCGCTATAGTCCCTGCTGGTCCTAGCACTGTTAAACGCTCTTCTGGCTTCAAGCCTAAGCTTGACCAACTCTGGCGTCCACCACGGTACCCTCTTGGGCCTAAGTTCCCTTTCAGGGCAGTTACTTGTCCAGGCCGTATTTACAGTCTGGACCAATTTGTCTGCTGTAAACTCTATGTCTAATATAGAATTAAGCTTACCCTTAGAATCCTCCAAATCTATACTGAGGTCACTCCTGAAGGAGTTTCAGTCCGTATTTCTGGGATTCCTTCTACGTGCTATAGGAGCTGGAACCAGCGTCCTATACTTAAAGCATATGTAATTATGATCTGACAAGGTAATCTCATCAGAGACATGCCACTCGACAATCTTAGTGCTAGCCCTGTTGGTGGCTAACGTGATGACAATTACCTCTGCTCGCTTACAGTTGACGAACGTTGGCCTGTTTCCCTTGTTTAGAATTTGTAAAGAGGTACTTACCACATACTCCAGTAACTTTTCCCCTCTTACATTCACATCCGTGCTCCCCCAGACTGTGTGGTGTGCGTTGGCATCGCACCCCAGGATCATGTCCAGGTTCTCCCAGCTGCCATATTCAACAAGGTCCTTTATCTGTCCAGATACAGTTTCCTTGTCCGTATAGTCGAAGTATGCAGAGGTCAGGATTACAATATCCCGCCCTCCGCTCCCTCGCACATCGATCTTAACTGTCGTAAGATCCCTAGAACAAAAATTGTATAAGGGCATTGCATTTATGCCATTTCTGACATACACACATGTCCTTATATCATTAGTGGAACAGTTATGATAAATTACACCTCCTGTCCCACCCAAACCTCTGATCTTTCCCTCTTTAACATAAGGTTCCTGGATCAGGGCAATATCATATTCCTTCATCCGCAGGTGGCGGGCTAGAACGGCCATCGCCCCGATGCAGTGATGAAGGTTTATTTGTACGCACCTTAGTCCCGCCATTCGGTCTGCCTATGGTGGCGTCTACGGTGGCAGGCACTGCTGGCCGCCCCCCTCACTCCCTTCCTCCATCAGCGCCCCCGCAGCCTCCGGCGACGACAGATCTAGACAATCTATATGTCCGATTATGTCGTCGGTCTTCGGAGATGCACATGGCGACGACATGTAGAGAGCCGTACCTGGTTCAATCACCACTGGGTTCACGGGCTCCTCCCTGTCCCCCACCTGTGGTGCCGTCACCGCATGGGCCTCCTCCTCCACGCTGGCACCCACTGTCACCTTCTGCACTTTCAGATCCTCAAGGATCTTGAACGTGCTTTTGTCCATGCCAGCATGGAGACAGAAGCCGCCTGCTTTTATGGCCGCAGCCGACACGCTGTGCACTAGGACAATGCGCCTGGTGTGCGTCTCCTCAACCTGCGTGCTCAGCACCTTCCACTCGCAGGTCCTCAGAGAGGCGTTGAGGCGCTGCAGCATGGTCAGCACCCTGGAGGCATCTAGGCACCAGGTATTCCTGGTCTTCCAGGCTATCTTTATTGGCCTTGGAAGCTCCTTGGCGCTGACCACTCTGAGCTTCACGTCCCCAACGGTTTTACCGCTGAGGCCGCGAAGCCACTCTGCGGCTCTCTCACCCTCACACGTCACGTGCAGAGCTCCACCAAGCAGTGCACCGACACTAATGGCCGGCAGAGGTTCCGGTGTGGCCTCCAGCTGGTCCCAAATGGCAACCCTTATGGGTTCCACCAGCTCTGCATTAAGCAGAGCGTCAGGGAAGTTGTCGGCAACAACGGCCATTTTAACCCCCGTCAGCGCCTCCCTGTAGGAGTCACCTAGGGTCTTGGCACGTTTATTGCCATCTGCCTGAGCAACAGCATCGTCGCTCACTTCCCTGACCCTTTTTGACGAGACTGCATCGGGTGCCAGTGCCAATTGCCGCTGCAGCTCACGCCGCTTGCGGTTGGCACACCCACTGCGCCTCTTCCTGCCCCGGGTATGGTCTGCGGAGTGTGCAGCCAAGTTTGGCTCCCCCTTAGGGTGTGCCTCGCCCGTCTGCTCCTTCCTGTGTAACGTTGTACGTTGCTAGCCTTAAGTTAGAATTTCTAAAACTATCAATAAAAACACCTTAATTAATATATAAGAAACACTATTTACAACTTATAAAATTTAAATAACTAAATTAAAATATAATATAATTCATCTACATTAAACTATTAATAAAAAAAATATATACACTACGGAACCCACCATTTATTGTTTACGCGAAGGTCCTCGTATCTATTGCGCCTAAGCATCTCTAAATAAGTTAAAAACCAGTCGTGCCGCACGCGACCGCTCGGCTAGCTTCGGGTGCATTCGTAAAAGGCAACGGTCAGACTACTTAAACGCATCGGACGTGACGGCTGTGTCACACGGTCTCAGATTACCTACTTTTGTATAGTGTTTAATTAATATTAAATTGTCTAAACAAATTACTATTCGGAATCCCGCTGGGGTAAGTTTCCATGCATTTGTTTAAAGTGTTCTATTGTAAGGTGTTTCTTCTTCTAGTTTCGACCTAGTATTAGCTGTTCCTCTTTTTCTTTGTTTGCTGGGACACTGTGACCTTTGGACCCGGCTACGTGGTCCAAGCTTTGCTAACGCTTGCTTTGTATCTGCGCTTCCAGGATTTCAATTTATATTCTACCTTTTGGGACCCTCGCTACGCGACCTTTCTCATCTGGCGGCGAGTGGAAGACCCAAGCACAACCTGGGAAGGAGCTGGGCCGCCCAGCAGAGCTGCACCACAGTTCAGGCCAGTGTTCCCAGTACTACCTACTACCTCAAAATTTGGACGTGGTTAGGCAACAGTAGTTGGCATAAATAAAGACTCAATTCCTAAAGATTCGTGTTCTTTATTTAGCGAACCCCTACCTACCTGTCGGCCAGCCTGCTACCAGGAGACCAGGTGCCGCAGTGGCGCCCTTACCGTGGTTTCTGTTGCCTTATCACGTCTAGATTCTAGGTCTCTGGTCAGCTGCTAGTAAACTGTACCTACCTACATCATCTTGTGAACGTGACGGTGATACGTGACTCGGCGAACTGGTACGTAACTACTTTGAAAAAATTTTTAACTATACTCATTTTATGTTTTCTATCTTTTATTTTCTGTGTCGTTTTTTTATTTTTATTTTAGTTTTCTGTTTTGTGTTATTGTTAACTGTTGCGTATTGGTGTGTACGTTGCTTTTGGAAATAACACTAAAATTATTTTGAAGAAAAAGAAATCTACCTACATTTGTTTAATATTTTGTTAAAGAAAAATAAAACTAGGAAAAAATTTAACGTTACCTATAATTACATTCTGTTATTGAAAATTGTTACTAAAGCTGTAATGTTAACTAATTCTAAATAGTTAAATATTATTATTTTTGTAATACGTAACAGTTCGCACATTTTTTTCCCTCGTACTGTTCTATCATTTTTTCACCTACCCACTATTTATTTTCTAAATTAATTTCAATTATTTTGGGTTTATTCATTTTTTCATCACCTCATCGTAGTAAAGGTAGTAGTTACTAGTAGTTTGTAAAGAACACCATTTCATTTTTATTTATCTAATAGTTAGTAATTATTTCTGTTTTCGTTTTGTTACTTTCCGCACTTTAAGCATCATGGAAACCTACCCTATTAAATTCTTTTTGCTGAACAAAAATGAATTAGCGTACGAGGTGCTTATTAGAGGCGAGGAACCTGCGTCAACAGTACTTGGACTCCGTAAACAAATTAATAAACTAACACCTATTATTCCTACTTCTGATATTTGTGAGTCGGGCATAGAACCGGACGTTGATATTTCGGGTGCTAGCACATCTTTAAGCGAACTATTATCACGCGTAAAGAAGCTGGAGGATAATTTCGATAATAATCTCTTCGAACGTACTAGGGCTTTATGCAATCACTTATATCACCGTATAAAACGTGTAGATAGTTCCGATTCTAAATATGCAGAAAAAATAAAATCATTGTCTAAAAATATTACTGCATTTTCGGCTAAACTAAATTCTATAATTAAATCTGCTAACCCTACCACTAGCTGTGAGCCTGTAGCAGAAGTTTTTAATCCAACTGCGTCTAGTGATGTTCTGCCTAACGTGTCGATACATTGTGACCGTTCACATATTAGTGACTTACAAAAACTTAAATATAATGGTAAATCTTGCGTTCGCGCCTTTATACAGAGAGTAAAGGAGTACAGCACGGCTAGGAACATATCTTCCTCTAAATTATTAGCTTATGCCACGGAAATATTCACGGGCGATGCATTACACTGGTACCGTAGCATAAAAGCTTCTGTGTCTACGTGGGACGAACTTACAGCACTACTAGTTGAGGACTTCAGTCAGTTTGATTATGACTACCGGCTTCTGTCTGAGATTCGGCAGCGCACTCAAGGTGATACTGAGAATATCACAATCTATTTCGCTAAAATGCAAGAATTATTTTCTAGGCTTAGTAAAGATATTTCGGAAAAAGAAAAGCTTGAGATCCTACTACATAATATTCGACCTTGTTATGCTAGTGTACTGGCTTCTAACTCATCATCAATAAATACCATAGATAGCTTAAAAACAATCTGCAAAAACTTTGAAAAGATACAGTCCTTAACTTCGCAATTTAAAGAACCGCCTAGAGTTACAGGTGAAACTTTAGCTCCTGATCTCGCTTTCTCAGAAATTTCTGAAACTAACCAAAATAAACCTAAATACTACAGTCAATACAGATATAATAATAAATGTAATAACAATTCATGTTACAATAAAACTAATTTAAAAGGTCAACATAGTTATAATAATTCTAATAACTTTCATAAAAAACCAAACATAGCTGCTATCTCACCTTCTAGTTCAAATACGAAAACTGTTTTCTGCCCTCGTTGTCGTAACTCTGATCATCCCTTGAGTCAATGTAAAGCTGATAGGTATCCTATTTGTTTTAAATGTGGAACTAAAAATGTAAAATATCCTGATTGCCCTAAATGTCATATAAAATCTAATTCAAAAAACTAACTAGTGAAGATTGTGGTAACATAAACAACAAAACTAAAACTAAAAATTCTAAAAACTTCGATGATAGCGATTGGCAAAATTGGCTATCAACTATTAAAACTTTCTTTTCAAGCTATTTTGTTACAACAATCTTCGATAAAAAACCTATAGATGATATACGTCCCTACGCAACTGTCATGGTAGGTAGTGTCACACTGTGTGGATTGCTAGACTCTGGTTCAGCAGCAACTATTCTAGGTAACAATTGTCTTGAATATCTAAAATCTATCGGCTTAACTATTCATAAAGACCTAAAAACCTTCACTGCTGCTGGAGGTGAAAACTTACCTACGATTGGTTATGTTAATTTACCCGTTACATTTGAAAATCAATTTCATATTTTAAAAGCTTATGTTATACCTTCTATAAAAACAAATCTCATTCTTGGTGTCGATTTTTGGACAAAATTTAATCTCTTTCCAAAATTTTTTAATTCTATTTCGCTACATAGTTTGTCTAATTGCCCCACTAATGTAAACACTGTCTCTGAACCTACTAGTATGTTACATTCCTACAATGAACTTACTGAAGGTCAACGTGTCACCGCTGATAATGTTATTGATCAGTTTAAAGATATATCTACTGAAAAGTGTGGTTTGGGTAGAACTAACCTAGTCACACATCACATCGATACTGGAGATTCTTTACCTATTAGGCAAAGATACTACCGCGTTTCTCCAGAAAAGCAACGTATTTTATCTGAAGAACTGGATGAAATGCTAGCGCTAGGTGTAGTTGAAGAATGCGAGAGCCCTTGGTCTTCACCTGTCTTACTTATACCTAAAAAAGATGGTAAGCTTAGGTTCTGTCTTGATAGTAGAAAACTAAACTCTGTGACTAAAAAAGATGCCTACAAGTTACCCTACATCTCAGAAATTTTAGATAACCTTAAAAATGCTAAATACCTAAGTAGTATAGACCTATCTAAGGCCTTTTGGCAGATATCAATTTCTGAAACTGACCGTAACAAAACTGCTTTCTATATTCCGCATCGCGGTACCTTTAGATTTGTCACTATGCCTTTCGGGTTGACAAATTCACCAGCTACACAACAAAGACTGGTTGATACCTTATTCTACGGTCCTGAATTTGAAAACTCTGTATTTGTTTACATAGATGATATCGTAGTGGCTAGTTCTGATTTTGAAACTCATATTTCCCTACTTCTAAAAGTACACAAAAAACTAAAAATGGCTAATTTGACTATTAACTTCGAAAAATCTGTTTTCTTTCGTAACGAACTTAAATATCTTGGCTATGTGATCAACTATAAAGGTCTTCATGTTGATCCTTCAAAAATTGATACTATTGTCAACTACCCTACACCTACAAATAAAAAGGAGGTTAAACGATTTTTAGGTATAGCTTCTTGGTACCGAAAGTTTGTCCCTAACTTTAGCTCAATTGCTGGTCCATTAAATAAATTAACTTCTACTAATAAAAAAACTAATCCTTTTGCTTGGACTACCCAAGCCGAAGAATCTTTTAATAAATTAAGAGAATTACTAGTTTCTGCCCCTATTTTATCTTGCCCTAATTTTAACATTCCTTTTCAAGTGCAGACTGACGCTAGCGACTATGGTGTTGGAGGTATGCTAACCCAAACCATAGAGGGAGTTGAACACCCCATTGCCTACTATAGTAGAACCTTGACTGGACCTGAAAGAAACTATAGCATTACGGAGCGGGAAGCTTTGGCTGTCTTAGTAGCTTTGGAGCACTGGAGATGCTATCTTGATAATGGTATTAAGTTTGTCGTCTATACTGACCATTCAGCTCTCAAGTGGTTCCTAAATCTAAGTAACCCGACTGGACGGTTAGCTCGCTGGGGTGTCCGTCTATCAGCTTTTAATTTTGAAATTAAACACAGGCGTGGCGTTGATAATGTTATCCCTGATGCATTGTCACGTTCATGCAAAATTTCGGCTATAGATGCTAATAATATTCTACCTAACACCAATGATCAATGGTACTTAAATATAATTAATGGTTGTCAAAATTCTCCTACATCATTTCCTAATTACCTAATTAAGAACAATCGTTTAATTCGTTATTCTAAAACTAATAATCCTTTACAAAAAGAGTTTGAGTGGAAGGAAGTAATTCCTGCTGAGTCAAGACAAGCTATTGTACTCGAGAACCACTCAGACCCAACAGCTGGTCATTTCGGTATTTTTAAAACTTTTAAACGTCTAAGTCTTAGTTATTTCTGGCCTGGTATGCATGCAGATGTGGTGAAAACTGTCACTTCTTGCGATACTTGCATCGCTCACAAACACCAAAATCACGCTGTTCTAGGTGAAATGGGTAGACCTAAACATTGCACTAGACCTTTCCAAGTTATTAGCATGGACCTAGTAGGACCCCTACCGCCTACTAGGAAATTAAACACCTTTATCCTAGTTGTCACTTGTTGTTTTAGTAAGTACTGCTTACTATTCCCAATCAAGCGCGCTACCGCTGAGATTATTACTAGAATCCTGGAGGAACATGTATTCCTAATACATGGCATTCCTTCCACTGTGATTTTAGACAATGGCAAACAGTTTGTGAGTACTACGCTAAAACAGATGCTAGAGAAATATAAAGTGCCTAAACTCCATTTTACACCTAAATATTCACCTCACGTAAACACAGTCGAACGTTACAACAAAACAATAATGACTGCCATTTCTACGTTCATCTCTAACGATCATCGTATTTGGGATCTACTAGTGCCTAAAATACAATTCGCAGTGAATTGTTCCGTAAATGAAGTTACGGGCTACACCCCTTCATTTCTTGTGTACGGACGTGAACTAGTAACTTGCGGTACACATTATATCGATACTGATACTGATGACGATCTAACTTTTCAACCTCGCGATTTCTACGCGGAGAACTTAGGTGTCCTATCTTCTATCTTTAATAAAGTTCAGTCACTACTGCTGCAAGCTCACAGTCGTAATTGTCAACATTATAATTTACGTCGAAAACCGGCTGAATTTAATGTGGGTGATATGGTGTGGAAAAAGACATTTTACCTTAGTGACAAGGACAAATATTTTAATAAAAAGTTAGCACCAAAATTTATAAAATGTAAAATAATCGGTAAAAGGTCTCCTCTTGTCTATGAATTAGCTGATATGTCTGGAAAACCACTAGGTTCCTGGCATATCAAAGATATTAAAATAACAAACTATAAAACATAACTTAATAAATCTACCCTAGTCTTAATAGTAACATCTGATCTACTCAACTTATGTATTAAATGACTAATTAGTTTTTTACACACAAACTTACTAATGAGAACAATTGATACTATATAATTGTTACTCTGTTTGTTAGGGTCTCAAGTCATAAACTAAAAGATTTAAAGACGGTATGATAAATTTTAGGTAAGCGTGAAGTATGTATGTTAGCATGAACGTATTAGTAAGTGCAGTTGGTAGTGTTAGCGGATTTTCCTATTCTAAGTACGGAAAATCCTTCACTTTGCGACGGGGTACTGTAACGTTGTACGTTGCTAGCCTTAAGTTAGAATTTCTAAAACTATCAATAAAAACACCTTAATTAATATATAAGAAACACTATTTACAACTTATAAAATTTAAATAACTAAATTAAAATATAATATAATTCATCTACATTAAACTATTAATAAAAAAAATATATACACTACGGAACCCACCATTTATTGTTTACGCGAAGGTCCTCGTATCTATTGCGCCTAAGCATCTCTAAATAAGTTAAAAACCAGTCGTGCCGCACGCGACCGCTCGGCTAGCTTCGGGTGCATTCGTAAAAGGCAACGGTCAGACTACTTAAACGCATCGGACGTGACGGCTGTGTCACACGGTCTCAGATTACCTACTTTTGTATAGTGTTTAATTAATATTAAATTGTCTAAACAAATTACTATTCGGAATCCCGCTGGGGTAAGTTTCCATGCATTTGTTTAAAGTGTTCTATTGTAAGGTGTTTCTTCTTCTAGTTTCGACCTAGTATTAGCTGTTCCTCTTTTTCTTTGTTTGCTGGGACACTGTGACCTTTGGACCCGGCTACGTGGTCCAAGCTTTGCTAACGCTTGCTTTGTATCTGCGCTTCCAGGATTTCAATTTATATTCTACCTTTTGGGACCCTCGCTACGCGACCTTTCTCATCTGGCGGCGAGTGGAAGACCCAAGCACAACCTGGGAAGGAGCTGGGCCGCCCAGCAGAGCTGCACCACAGTTCAGGCCAGTGTTCCCAGTACTACCTACTACCTCAAAATTTGGACGTGGTTAGGCAACAGTAGTTGGCATAAATAAAGACTCAATTCCTAAAGATTCGTGTTCTTTATTTAGCGAACCCCTACCTACCTGTCGGCCAGCCTGCTACCAGGAGACCAGGTGCCGCACCTGGCCTCCCCGATCCTGGAGGGCTGACACCCACTCCCCGAGGGTGTCCCGCTGGGATCCCCCTTCGGGTATTCCCTGTATGTCAGACCCCCTCTGTGGCTGCCACGCCCTCTAAATTGGTAGCCCTTTCCAGGGTTACCCCCTCTCCATTTCTTAATGCTGCCCGTGTGAGCACCACTCCCCTGGCTCATGCTCGGACGGCCACTGGGGCCATCACGACCATGCAGCTTGGGTATGTAGGTGCTCCCACGTGCAGCTCCTACACTATTGCTGACCTCTCCCCCTAAGGGTCCAGAGGTCCTTTGTTGCTCGCCCTTATCGGTCAAGCCCTTGGTTTTTTTTGTGACAGAGTCCATTGGTCTATCTTACTTTTCACCTGCTGGCTCCCCCCCACCCACCATGGGGCCCTCAACGTTGGGGATGCCTTGTTCAGGCACCAGGGCTACCAGCTAGGTATAGCACCCCCAAGTGAGCTGTCCCCGAGACGTACAGCACTAGTCGCTCCACCCCAAACCACTGAGGTGGGAGACGAGCACTGCCGGCTGGAGACCTTTTCACCCAAGGGCACTCGCCTGGCGGCCGCATGAGCGGACGCCGCAGCCGATTGATCGCAGCTGGCTAGACTACGACCTCCCGTATGAGAGGAAATCCGGACCAAAGGGGTGTGTTGCAGATCAGCAGCACTACCATCGCCACATCACTACTCAACCCCCAGGACTCCTTCATCCCTCCGTACGGGTCCCCGCGCACGGCACAAACACGCGGGAGGTCATTACTATCCATCGTCTGTCGTTCGACGATGGACCCGCCGGAACATGACCTCTCCATCCCAGGCAGTGGTCGACTGGTGGTTTTAGTTGCGTCTATTTCATAGGAAACTAGACCAATAAAAGGGGGCAACCACGTGAAGGATTCCCCACCAGACTTGTTTTAGGGATCTACACGACTGTTGCGCTCTCCCCTAAGACCATTGGCACCTTACTCGTATTGAAGAGTCGAGCAAAGTGGGTTTGCATCTATACTAAACAAGCAGCCAATCCAGTCAAGCTAGAAAGCAGAGAAAGCAAGCTAGGCAGTGCAACTATTAAAGCATAAATACAAACCCCCCCATGGTGCGTATAAACAGTGTATTTGCATAATTGTATATGTGAATAAGCATATTCGATAAATAGGATAAATATAATAAGTCCTTGCTCCTATTATATCATAAACTACTATAAGAGACTAACTTCAACATTATTGATTGCTTGAGTATTTTATGAGTGATAAGTGGTTTAATGGTTGTAGCTCCTTACAGAAAATATTTGTAAAATATACAGTATTGTAGGTACCTAAACGCAGCGATTAAAAAGAGTGGCCGTGAGTTCGTTGCCTGTTCTTCTCATTGGTTCTAAGCCTTTGCTTTGGCAACAGGTAAATGTAAATTCGAATTAATGAGTGTTACTTTGTGACCTATTTAAATAACATATTTTAGATATTGATTTTATTTTTGTTTTAATAGATATAGTCTTAATCGCGTTTATAAGGTGGCGCAGCAGCTGTGAGTTGATTCTAATGGTTCATCACCTTAGAGATACCCAAGATAATAACTATAACAGTAAATCGACAGACCAAAGCATCTCCCAACACCGTTATTTATTTTTTAACGTGAGGAAATGCATTTACTCCTTCTTCACCGCGGAAAAAAGGGAAAAGCTAGGGTATGGAGGTTACGTTGGGCTCACCCGGGGGAAGATGGAACGTCCCGGGTACTACCGACTAAACCACAGTGTACCAACTCGCTGCCTTGACTGGTGGGTGGGTCGCTGAAACTGATGTAGTTCTTAGGGGGGCCATGCACACACAGCACAGATGTGACATTTAATGACGCCCTGGTCTCCCTACATCTTAAGATTAATTGGTGATTGACTGCACGGATGGCACAGTGTCTTAAAAGGTCGCCCCGCCACTACCATTGCGCCCAGTGTTGTGGGTTCGAATCCTACACGGGACAAAACTAGTGTGACGTGAGTGATCCACAAATCGTTGTTCCGAGTCTGGAAGTTCTTTGTGTCCGTGGTTTGAATGTTTGTAAAATCCCCCGCGACACAGGAATTATTCGTAGTTACTTACGTTTACTTTCCCTAAAAAACAGCTTAATCGTGTTTGTAAGACGTCATTAAAGAGACAATCAAAATAATAACTATAATAGTAAATTGACGGCTTAAAACCATCTCTCCACTCCTATCTTATATAATATCAGCCCTGTATTAAACTGTCCCACTGCTGGGCACGGGCCTCTTCTCAGTGTTAGAAGAACAAGGCCATAGTCCACCACGTTGGCAGACTTCACATATCTTTGAGAGCACTATTGAGTACTCTTAGACATGCAGGTTTCCTCACGATGTTTTCCTTCACCGTTAAAGCAAGCGATCATTAACTATTTAAAACGGAAATAACTTCGAAAAGTCAGAGATGCGGGCTCTGGGGTCGAACTCGAGACCTCTGCGTGGCAATCCAACGGTTTCCAACTAGGCTTCTGCTGCTGTGCTCCTATCTTAAGATTAATTTAGTTTTTAATCATTTCCGTAAACCTAGTACGTCGAACGGAGATTTTTCGTAACGTGTAGAGTGATACCGTTGAAGTGCTTTATCATATATTGATAAGGTATTTACAATACGTAGGGCAAGCCATATCCTCAACTATATACATACAAACATGTTGTGTTTTTTGTTCATGTTATTTGCTATAGTAAACTGTAAGTTTTGACAATTTTCTATGTGTGTTTTGTGTTGAAATCGCGGACCGTATTTTATGCATTTTGTGGTTGAATATCTAACTATTATTATAACTTTTGTATGTGAACAATGTAATGTATTTTACGTAAAACAATTTTATTAAGTGTGGTTATATTTAAGTGTTGTGACAAATATCTTATACAATTACCTGTTCTTGAAAGCATAATAAGCGGATATTTCCGATAATACATACGTTTGAAACAACTCGCTTTAGGTATTTGTCAGACGCGCTAGGCTTAGCTAGAATTTTATTTCAGTAACTGATTGAGAAAGTAATCTTGTTTAAGAATAATTATAAATATTACATTATATGGCTATATTGATGATCTTACTCTCGCCAAGTGACAGATCTCAAAATACAATTTTCAAAGTTTGGTAGTAATAGGTCTAGCCAATGACATATTAAGAAGCTATACATTTAATGGATTTGTAATAGTATTTTATAAGTGAAAAATGTTTAATTATTGTTTATAGTAATAAATTGTAATTAAAATACCAATTATTTAACTATTACTAGGTACTATTAATGATTACGAATTGTTATTATTGTATAATATGATAAAGCAATTCACATTTCACAATTATTTATCGGTACGATATCCCGAACGAAACTAAGAAATTTAAATCAATTATTATTTATTTATAAATAAATGAATGTACTTATCGAAAGAAAGATGATAAAATATTTTTATATGTATTATATCTCTTAAAGAGTCGCATAAAATAATTGTTTTAGTATTTCAAAATATCTCGGCAATTCAGTTCTTTAACATTTTGTTTAGTTATATCTGAAAATCTAATCGTAAGATATAATATTTGGTCACTAGTTAGAATTTACTGACGGAATATTAACCACACAATAACAAAGTAAAAGTCACTTCAATGTTAATAAGTTAGGTAGTTTACGGAAGTTACTGAATTTAAATCTTAAGTGATATTATTTTTGGTTACGAGTCGGTTCGCCCCTAAAAGTTCTAGCCTTTCGCCCCTCCAAATAATTCTAGTACCTTTTCGCCCCTAAGGTATTATAAGATCAAAAAAGTAAGGATCAGGTTATGTTAGGTTCCATCTTAAACCCACCCAAAAATAGGAACCCAGCGCAGCGGGGCTTCGTCGACTTAGTTTGATCTCTTTAAAATATTTTAGTGAGCATATTTTGCTGTGCAATTAGTATTTTTAGTGGAACAAAGGCAAAAAATTGAGGAACAGTTAATATACTATTAAACAGTAAATATATGACTAAGGGGCGAAAGGGTTCGCTAAAAAATAATATATCTTATTTTATCTTGGTTCTCCCCTTGATAAGGGGCGAAAGGGCTCTGAGATAAGGGGCGAAACTACAACTTTCTATGAAAGGGGTGAAAGTCAAGGGGCGTACGGCCTTGAACCCTTATTTTCAACTAGATTTTGCCCGTAGTAAAGCCGCACTCGCGTGAAATGTAGATTTAGGGAAAAAATAGCTGTTATCCTCGGAATACGTACTTTTTCTGGATAAAAAGAACCCTATGTCTTTATCTGTACTTCTACAACGTATTATATGTGATATTTCTAGGCGGCAATCAACAGTGAAATCAAAGAGTAAACGACAATAAAACATTCTTTTTGGAACAACCGATGCATTTAATTGTTTTAACCACCCGGATTTTAGTTGAAATCATTGGAGTATGCATAATGCCGTTTTTTAAATTAACTTGTTAGCTCTATTAATCCGCTTTAGTTGCTTACTTCCGGCAAAACAGCCTATGAGAAGGTAACTGCATGTAACTCACGGTCACCGTTTTAACTCACAATAAACTTCGTCACTACTACTTTTGATCTAACTTCTGAACCCAACATTGGCGCATTGGCAAAGGCGAGACGAACATTTGAACCACGCCATCCGTGCACTCAAGTGCTTTCGGTAATATATTTAACACTAGCTGCCTAACGTGGTTTCACCCTCGTCTACGATTACTATTCCGCTCCTGTAGCTCGTAGCATGTACACACGGATCTACACATCAAGTTAGACACCCTATATACGCATAACTACGCTACATACAAAATTGAGAATATTGTAATGGTAAGAATAGAGCGTCGCGTCCCGTTCAGCGTGAATGAGACAAAATAACAAAAATATAACGCACTCTCTCGCACGATTCGCAGCGTTTAACTTCTAATAGTTCAAAGTCTAGGTTGATGTGTCGCTGTGTGTACCTATAGCTTAATTAAAATTATATTGCTGATTATATTATCGCAATTTATTTCTAAAAACATAACTTTTATATAATTTCAAACCAAATAAAAATCTATTTAAATTATTTAAGACGCAAAGCTTTCTTTCGGTTGCTTTCCAGCAACCATGGTCACTTTAAACAATGAGACGCTCACCATCCTAGTCTATATTACATCTAAATAAAGTTCTTTCTAATGGTGAAAGTCATTCAAATCGGTTCCGTCGTTTCAGAGACTATTGATTGCATACAAAGAAATCTTCCCCTTTACAGTATTATTATAGATTATAAAGAAATTCTACGTTCAGGTGGTGCTCAAGAATTGCTTACAACAGCCGAACCAGAACAGTATAGCATAAATGCGGTGGAGCTCCCTAAGTCATCGGCTTCCAATGCAGGGTCGCGTATCATCGGAGGATCCCCTGCCTCCATAGAGAACTATCCTTTCATTGTGCAGGTTTGTATCTGAAGACATACAAAGAAACAAAGAAGATTTATTTGGAACACAAATGGGCACACTTAAATGACTACAGGAAAAGAAAAAGAAATAAAGAGAAAAATTTATATCAACTAGAAACATAAAAACAAATAGTAACACTAAAGTAAAATTATCATTTCTGCTCACTGGCAACACCACATCTCTCGCTTGACTAAACGAAAACTGACTGTCTGCATTCAAGGTCATGTTGTGCTGTTGTCAAGCTGATGTTTACAATCTCATCCTCAATCGCAATGTGTTTTGTATTCATTTAATTTGGCAGTCGTAATGTGTAGGTATTGAAAATATCGCCGGCCGACCGCGGATTGACAGACAGCACATATGTATATTTAAGATGACATGCAAGATTCCTAATGATGTTTTCCTTAAAGCGAACAGTAATTTAATACGCACATAGTTCTGAAAAGTCAGAGGTTCGTGTTGTGGGGTTGATCTCGAGACCTATCTCAAGGAT
The DNA here is from genome assembly GCA_963675205.1 of Catocala nupta. Lineage (NCBI taxonomy): Eukaryota > Metazoa > Arthropoda > Insecta > Lepidoptera > Erebidae > Catocala > Catocala nupta. Next base: position 5,909,335 of record OY776104.1, read on the forward strand.
ATTTCTGCGTTTTAAAAAAGGGTATAAATTTAAAAACCACACATATTGCCGTCTTATTAATGAAACAATGCTTTTACCATCATATTTTGATACGATTAGGCTGACAGGCTAAAATACAATACTACCACTACCAGAGGCCTTATCATCATCTTAAGTTGATTAAAAACACAACTCTGTAGAACTGTGTAATACATAGTATAATATATATATCTCTGCATTTCTCTCGTCGGTTCTAAAGCCATAGCAGGCCATATGGTTTTAGGATCGACGTAATAGGGATACTACCGGGAACAGTTCCATATATCGTATTACTACCGAGGATTTTTAAACAGGAAAACGTCCAATAAACCTTTGCCCGACACGAGTATGGACCACAATATCCTAAGCACAACACTCGCTTTTATTTCCTCTGCACCAACGCAGTCAATGGAAAATACCTTCTTTATTATAAGAACTAGCTATGGGGATGTCTACAATTACATCCGAACGTATCAACAACATTATTCATAGTTGCATCTCGGAGTATGCGAAGTAAGTTAGTATGTATAATTATTATTTATTTTATTTTATTTTATTTGGAAAACAAGCAGTATCTTAAAACTAATTAACAACTATATACACATCTTTGAACCATTTAGACATTTTCACATTTTAGTATTTAGTGCTTGATAACAATTACACAATAAGAACACGGACTGTATAAATAATCAAAAACTAGAGCAATTAGAGAACCGATTCAAACCACTGGTCGGCAATAAAACGCTTAAAACTAGAAGGACTTGTGTTAAATAGGTCTAAGTCATGCGAGTCGCCTAATTTGTTGACTTTTACTACAGGAGTAATAACGCTTGCTCCACCTACTCGTATATATACTTGTTTGCCACCCTAATGCTATAAAAAATATCGAAAGACATTACAAACATTCCAACAAAGGACAGAAAGGACACCTAGACTCCAACTATTTGTGGATTACACAACACTGCGACATCGGTGCAATCCAAGCCCTAATGCATTCTTATCGTAGGCGCTGTACAGCCGTATTTAAAGACTTGGAGGCCATTGGCAACAAAAGTGAATGCCTTCATTTTTCCCATTTATTCAGGCAATTTCAGTGAAATCTTTTGTGAAGGCCTCCATGTATCGACTGATGAACATACAACCCTACCCGTGCCTTTGACTCAGCCTCTTCTATTTACCGGCGGGTACACACAGCAGACACACAAAGTGCCATATGCTGCGATGTCTTCACTTCATGAATGCTTGATTTTTCATTCACGCTCTTTGATGTAGGGTCTAACCGAGCCTTGCTATAGAAAGTCTTTTATATGACCTCCATAATAAATGTTGTTTCTAATCTGATAACTGTGTCTTTAGGTCCAGTACTTCGGTAGTCTGCTCTGCGGGGGAACATTCGTGACCAGGCGTCACGTACTCTCAGCCGCACATTGCTTCATTAACCAGTAAGTACCTATTGCATTACTAGTCTATTTCTATCCAAATGTTATTCTGATATAAGAACAAAGAGACTACACAGATGGCACAATGCACGATGGTGGGAACACGCAAGCCGCCTCTTGGACCTGGTGCTGAACGGGTGGTGGGCAGGCCTACGTCGTCTCGCGCATTCCAGCGCCCGGTTCTTCGGTTGGGGAGAGATTCAAGCGCTCCATCGCCCAGTCCGCCGCCTCCTTGATAAAAACAACTTCCTCACAGAAGGAGGCGACGGCGTTCCGCGACCAAATTCGTCCCACAAAATAAAAAACTTAAACTTGAACGACCTCTCACTCCGAATCATAGACTGAACCAAAAAACAACGCAAATGATTTTAAAAATCACCAAGTAATATAGGCTTTATTTATTTATTTATTTATTTATTTATTTATGGAGGTCCAACAGCTTATCCTAGTTTGACAAAATATTTGCATAAGTATTCGACCTATATATATGTAATATAATAATATCCTAGTATAATGTTATGCCGTCTCGGAAGGGGTACTGCTATGTCATCAGAGTTACGTTTTGCTTTGCAACTGGTCGTTCCTATTGGGAACTTCGTATTCTCCTTTTTACTATTTATTTCAAAGTTCATTTACCTTTCTAGTAATGGTCGACAAACATCTAACGATATATTATCAAAACTGTAGGGGTATCAGCACAAAGTTACATACGCTGTATATGAATATTCTAAATTCTAACTATGACATTTTGGTTCTCACGGCAACGTGGTTGATTCCGGAGATAAGCAACAACGAATTTATTGATCAACGTTACGTCGTGTACAGGTGTGATCGTGATCGTCTCCACACAAATAAACAGGACGGTGGCGGTGTCTTAATCACAGCGCTACACGCTACACTTAAACCAGCGGAGCTGGATCTTTCTGGTTGTCTGATTAATGTGACATCTCTTAATCTTATTGAACACATGCTAATTCAAATACCAAGTATACGGCCCTCTAAGCACTATGTAATTAGTGCAGCTTATATACCTCCTGGAACGGCCTCCTCTGTGTACGAACAATATTTTGAAAACCTTCAGGAAATGTTAAGTGGACCTGATGTCGAGTACTTTTACATGATTGGCGATTACAATCTACCAAGTATAACTTGGCACGGTACTACAAATCAGTCAAATTAGTATAGTAGTACTGGTGTGGGCTCGTCTGTTTGTAGTAACCAGTTAATTCATTTTATGTCATTTCTAGATGCTTTACAATATAATCATGTAGTAAATACTAAAGGCAAAATTCTTTATTTACTTATATCTAATGGGCAATGCAAAATTTCCACAGTTGCATTGCCTTTACTGCCCATTGATACATATCACCTACCTTTTATCTACGAAATAACTCTAAATGTAGATATAATACCAATGACAAAACTCTTTTCACATAACAACTTTCACAAATCTGATTACGAACTAATCAACCTTAAAATTCACAATACTGATTGGTCAGAACTTCTTGATTCACGTAGTTCAGAAGAAGCTTTAAGTTTGTTTTATAATAGGATTGATGATATCATAAAACAGCATACTCCACTAGCAGTACCTAAAATCACTGGCTTTCTGGTATGGTTTTCTAAATCCCTTATTAATATATTCAAAAAGAAGCAAAAGGCTTGGGTGAAATGGAAAAAATACACACACAATTTAGTGCCCAGTTCAAGGATATGTGGGGTAAATGCTTTAGTATACCTACTTAGATCAATAGAGGATAGTTTACATAAAAATATTAAGGACTTCTGGGTGTATATTTCTAATCGTAAGGATAAACCTGGAATACCGGCTAGAGTACAATACCTTAACGCCGTATCAAATGACCCTCAGTCAACATGCCATATGTTTTCCAATTTCTTTTCTTCCGTGTATGAACCGGCTTCACCTACGCTATCGCAATGGGAGCCTTCTGCCGACACTGCATCTAATGACATCACTATAACTGATATACACTTTAAAGAAAAACGGTTATGAAAGGACTAAAATCTCTTGTTTTAAATAAGAGCTCTATTTATTGATATTTTCGAGTTATTTGTTTGATAATATCGATAATCGCGTTCAGGTAGACGCAGTTTATACAGATTTTCAGAAAGCTTTCGACAAGGTGGATCAAGAACTGTTGTTGAATCGCATAGCTTTTAACGGAATTCGTGGCAACCTATTGCGTTGGTTCACCTCCTATATTACTAATCGCAGCCAAAAGACTGTTATTAATGGGTTCCAATCTGACACCACTCACGTCGCCTCTGGTGTTCCGCAAGGCTCTATCTTAGGTCCTCTTTTGTTTGTTATGTAAACATAACAAAATTAATGATATAGGCACATGTTTTCACCACTCTAAGTTCTTACTATATGCAGATGACCTTAAAGTGTAGAAAACTATAAAGAATATACAAGATTGTTATCTACTGCAAGAGGATCTTGACAGACTAACGGATTATTGTAACACTAATAAACTTAATTTAAGTATATCTAAGTGCCACTATCTGAATTTTACTAAAATAAGAATATTTTTAGCTTTGTAGTTCTTTGTAGTAACAAATTAATCAAAGCGAGCTCTGTACGTGACTTCGGTGTACAGTTTGATTCAAAACTCTGCCTGGATTTGCACGTTGAACATGTTGTAAATAAAGCATATCAGATGCACAGATTTATAATGCGATAAACCGATTTCAAGCGGACCTCTTCCTACCTCTGTTTGTACAAAGCTTTAGTGCGTTCTCAGCTGGAGTACGCAGTTTCCATCTGGAACCCGTACAATGGCAAATACATTGACATGTTAGAAAACGTCCAACAGAAATTTCTTCGTGAGATGCACTATAGATGTCATGGATGCTATTCGCGTAACATTGTATAATATTGTAAATAATTATTTTGACTGCATAGATTTAAATAATGTTTTGTGCTATGCAGTACCCAGAACTATTCACAGACGGCTGGTGCGTTCAGAAAAACTCTTTGCAGTAGGTACTTGTCGAACTAACACGGGCCTGCCTTCACCAATACGTCGAATGGCTAATACATACAATTACACTTTTGAACATATTGACATATTTGTATGCTCTGCGATAAGTTTTCGTAAACTTGTTTATGAGACACTAAACTCATAACTGTACCTACTTTTTCGGACTTACACAGTTTTCTATTCTTTTCTTAATTTTATCTCTTTTCTTCGTAATGTTATATATTTTTGATTGTTGTGTTTCAATATTTCAATTTTTTAGATTGTCATTTGTACATGTATGCTCGCTTTCCTAGCGTCTTATAGTTTTAATCGAATAGTAATCTGTGGACATCGCCGTGGGCTACATTACTATTTAGTTTTAAGTTGATTCTGTTGTTTTTATTATGTATTGTGGCTGTTTGATGTTCCTTTTCATATAAAAAAAAAATAAGTATGGTGGCACTTGTAAATGTGTGAAACTTTTGTGTCAATGCAAATAGGCATGATGACTAAAAAAAGGATTTAGTCTGTCTTTTAGAATAGCTAAAAATATTGGACACGTATTTTCTTTTGTCCCACAAACTAATAACAAGGAAGATATAACGCGTTTAGTGTTACGCCACTTGTATGTACAAAATTTTACAAAAGCGTGACGTCACGAGCCCCTTCTCGCGAACTTTAATGCGTTATATCTTAGTCAATTTAAATTTTTTGCTAAAACGAAAAATAGGTTTTCGATATATTTTGATAATCTAAAGGATGGACTAATTAGAATCTCCGGTCATAATTGTGTCTGCTACATGGCACTCAATGTTTTAAGGAATAAGCATGTGTAATACTAATGTTTCAAATTTCTCACTGACAGGTACGTAGTTCTTAAACCACAATACTTCACAATACGAGGTGGAACAACTTATCTGGGTGCTGGTAAGTTTGTATTTTGTTTTGAAAGTACTTAACCACGCAACAGAAACATAAAGAATAGGTTGACTGGTAAATATTTCAATTTTTCTCATTTGAGGATAGATCCAGATAGATCCATTAAAGTCCTACGCTTTTTCCATGGCTAGATGACATCTTAAACTGCTGCAATCTGTAAAGAGAATATAAAGAGGAATTTTTTTTTGTTTGTTTGTAAAGTTTTAACTCAAAACTACCTACTAAACCGATTTTAAAATTCTTTTAGCTACCATTAGAAAGCCCTATTTACACCGAGTAACAATGGATTTATTAAAAAGAAGAACTGTTACTAACATAACCTAACCTACTTATACATGACCAAAACCGCGGGCTAAAGCTAGTACTCAAATATACTTAGATGTTCACTGACTCCTCCTCAAACTGTCTCCGGAGCGCAGCGGTAGTGAATGCGTCTGCTGGGCATGATATCTCGGGCTCGAATCCCGAGTCGGGCCAAGAAAGAGTTATCGTGTTTTCTGATAAGAAAACTGAATAGCAGCTCGGACTTAGGAAGTTGGCGTTGTTAGACACCTTACGGCAAGTACGTAAAGCCGTTGGTCCAAAGCCTGATTTCCCTCTGGTTGTGTCGCATTGCCGTCCCGTCGGATTATGATAGCTCCCTAGCTATCACTGCTGCTGCTATGCACTTGTGTTTGCGCACATACTTGTGCATTATATCTTACGCGTAGATGGTTAGTCTGGATTAAGATTGGCCGTCGTGACCAATATTTCTAGAGGATATTATTATAATACTTAGATGTAGACTGGAAACTACAGATATTTTTCCCGTGTGAAGCTGGAATCCAAAAATCTTTGAGTACATTATGGAGAACTCTCAGACATGCAGGTTTCCTCACGATGATTTTCCTTCACCTTTAAAGTGAGCGATAATTAACTATTTAAAACGCACATACATTCGAAATGTGCGTGCCTTGGGATCGAACTTCGGACCACTAAGTGGCAGTCGTGGTCGTGATTAGACCGTCGGCGCTCTCACTAGCTAAACAGAACGCAGAAGTGCGTATACCTATTATACGTATTCTGTGTGAGGGTAGCACTTCTCCGATCGAGCTAGACTATTCAAAGTAACATCAGCAAGGCCCTATTGTCTGATGTTTATGCGAATGTTATACATTGAAATTAAATTACTTTATACGAATGTTGCCGCGTTTAAAATAACTACACATCAAGACAATGAGGTGACCACTATCTGGGTATCCCCGTGACCATGACAGCTGAAAAGCATCTGACACGTTAGGGAAAGTGTAAATATAAATAATTAAATAGTTTTCGAAATTATCTACATGCAGTGTTTTCAAATAAACCGACAAAAATCCGTTTTGACAAAAATTGACAAAAGTCCAAAAATTTCATTTCTAAGGCTCTTGCTCAATGAGTACCAGATATTCAACAGTTAAAGCAGTCATCTCACTATTGGTAAAGCGTAAGATTATTTGGATTCCAGCTTCACACGGGACAAAATATATAAGTAGTTTCCAGTCTACATCTAAGTATAATAATAATGTCCTCCAGACCAAATTTCGGTCATAGCGGCCAATGTTAACCCAGACAGCCTGCATGTCTGAGAGATCTCTATAATATTCTCGGTGATTTGTGAAGTCTGCCAACCTGCACTAGGCCAGCGTGGTGGACTATGGTCTAACCCCTCTCACACTGAGAAGAGGGTTGTGCTCAGCAGTAGAACAGTTTAATACAGGGCTGATATTATTATACATTTTTAATACTTTCCTCAGGAGGAGAAGTCTACAATGTATCACAAATCATAGTCCACGAGAGCTACAACCAGACGGTGCAAGATAATGACATAGCCGTGATGGTTCTGTCCAGTGAAGTGTCTCTCAACAGCAGCATAGACACAGCCATGTTACCCATCGCTGGAGAAAACTTGCCGGATAACACCACAGTCGTGGTGGCTGGGTGGGGCAAAACTAATGTAACTAACCTTTCTAAATAGATATGTGTGTTTCTTAAAATGACAACGCCCGCAGGCTCGGTCGCAAAATGTTCACTTCGCAAAATGTCTACAGGTCGCAAAGGGTCAATTTTGTAAAATGTCCTGCACTGTCTATATTACGTATCGCGGGGGACTTTACAAACATTCTAACAACGGACACAAAGTACACACAGACTTGGTACAACTATTTGTGAATCACATAATTTTTTGTTCTGTATGGGTATCGAACTTACAACAACTGGCGCTGGCGAGGCGATTACTGGCAAGGCGACAACTATTGTGCCATCTGTAGTCAAATAATGTAGCATTTTTAATCCTAGCTCATATTATACATGCAAATGTGAGTTTGTTTGTTTGTTAAGCTTCCACGCCTTAACTACGCGACCGAACTTCATGAAATCTCGCATATACGTCGGTTGTACATTTCATGCTGAAAAAGAGTACTCTTTCTGAGAGATAGCTTGTAAGAACATAAGTACGGAACAGGAAATCCGCTATCTATACTAAATACCAATATTATAAACAGGATAAAATTGATTTATTATTTGTGTATTTGTAAGGATATAACTCAAATTCCCGATTTTACGGTTAGACATTTATTTTTCGAAAAAATTACAATAATCACTTACAGACAAAAATACAATAGTAAACAAAAATATTATAACCAAATAGCGTAGTTAGTAAGGTGGTTGTAAATAGTTTAAAATGTATCAGGTAGTTACTAATGTTGTAACTTACAAAGCGCTCCAGTAAACAGTGCATGTTTATTAAGGCTTAGGACTTAGTCATATGTATCAGGAAAAATTAATGTGTTGTGTTTTTTTATGCTAATAAAAAGGACAGTGTTTAGTTTTTGTTTTTGGGATTATATGTCTGTTGGTTAGTTTTAGTACATTTTATAAATTATTTCACCAGAATAAGCTTTATTATCACCGAGTAATCTATACTAATATTATAAAGCTGAAGAGTTTGTTTGTTTGCTTGAACGCGCTAATCTCAGGAACTACTGGTCCGAATTGAAAAATTATTTTAGTGTTGGCTAGCCTATTTATCGAGGAAGGTTATAGGCTATATAACATCACGCTATAACCCACGGGAGCAGAGCAGTAATCATAAACGCGAGTAAAACCCCGGGCACATCTAGTATTGGCTATATTTTTTAAAGTACTCTCACTAACCTAACCTGCCTTTAGGCGAGCGAGCCCCGGGCAATACCAGCAATTCGATAATTTGCTATGCGAGTCATGACTGAGTTCCTAAATCTTCAATTTGTACCTTTGTCCAGGTGAGCGAAACAGCAACAGCTTCACCAGTGCTGAACGACGTGAATGTGCAGACTGTGAACCAGGAGACGTGTGTGTGGCGGTACCTTTATCTGCAGATGATTTCTGGGTACCCTTTCCCAGTCACCAATGCTATGCTGTGTGCGGGTCTGCTTGATGTTGGAGGTTAGTTGTTCAAAATCTTTGTGAATGACATGTTTTTAATTTTGAGAAGTGTTTAATAATAATATCAACCCTCTATTAAACTGTCCCACTGCTGGGCACGGGCCTCTTCTCCTCTTCTCAGTGTGAGAAGGGTTAGGTTATAGTCCACCACGCTGGCCTAGTGCGGGTTGGTAGACTTCACATATCTTCGAGAACATTATGGAGAACTCTCAGACATGCAGGTTTCCTCACGATGTTTTCCTTGTTTTTTTTTTTGCCTAAAAAGGCAAAAAAGCAGACAGATCGCCTGATGGCAAGCGACTACCGCCGCCCACGGACACCCGCAACCCAAACGAGTTACAAGTGCGTTGCCAACCCTTTAAAAAGGAATGAAGGAGGGAAAGGACAAAGGAAAAGATAGAAAAAGGATCGGGGTAACTGAGCCTCCGGCTCTGTCACTCACCGATACGAAACGCAACAGTATGGGTACCGTTACTTCACGCCGGTATTCTGTAAGAGGGTAGTACTACCCCGGTCGATCCGGCCCATTCATGCTGAAGCAAGCGATAATTAACTATTTAATACGCATATAACTTCGAAAAGTCAGAGATGCGCGCCTTGGGTTCGAACTCGAGACCTCTGCGTATCAGTCCAACGGTTTCCCTCTAGGCTATCGCTGCACATGTGTTTAATTAATAAAAATAACTAAGAAGGTTAGACGTTCAAAATCTTTGTGAATGACATGTTTTTAATTTTGAGAAGTGTTTAATAATAATAATAATATCAGCCCTCTATTAAACTGTCTCACTGCTGGGCACGGGCCTCTTCTCAGTGTGAGAAGGGTTAGGCTATAGTCCACCACGCTGGCCTAGTGCGGGTTGGTAGACTTCACATATCTTCGAGAACATTATGGAGAACTCTCAGACTTGCAGGTTTCCTCACGATGTATTCCTTGTTTTTTTTTGCCTAAATAGGCAAACGAGCAGACGGATCGCCTGATGGCAAGCGACTACCGCCGTCCATGGACACCCGCAACCCAAACGAGTTACAAGTGCGTTGCCAACCCTTTAAAAAGGAATGAAGGAGGGAAAGGACAAAGGAAAGAATAGGAAAAGGATCGCGGTAATTGGGCCTCCGGCTCTCTCACTCACCAATACGAAACGCAACAGTACGGGTACCGTTACTTCACGCCGGTATTCTGTGAGAGGGTAGTACTACCCCGGTCGATCCGGCCCATTCATGCTGAAGCAAGCGATAATTAACTATTTAATACGCATATAACTTCGAAAAGTCAGAGATGCGCGCCTTGGGTTCGAACTCGAGACCTCTGCGTGTCAGTCCAACGGTTTCCCTCTAGGCTATCGCTGCACATGTGTTTAATTAATAAAAATAACTAAGAAGGTTAGACGTTCAAAATCTTTGTGATGCAATGTTTTTAATTTTAGGAAGTGTTTTTAATATCTAGGCGAGAGGCCAGTGCCCAGCAGTAGGCCAGTTTAAATACAGGCTGATTTTATTATTATACACTGACGGACTCATAAACTGCATCAAAGTTTAGGATTACTTTCGAATTAATATTTTTGATAAGTATGCAAACTTTTTAGATTAAACGAAATGAAAATGTCGAGACTGTCCATAACCCATAAAATAAAATTAACAGTAGAACTGCAGTAAAGGATAAAATTATAGCCGGGAAAATAAAATTTATGCATAGTCTCAAAATCGTGTGTTATTGCTGTTATTTGTTGTTTGTAGTTTGAAATTAATTCATTTTGTTTTTTTTTATTTGCGATTTAAATTATTGTTACCAAAAGTATTGATTATTAGTCTTTTAAACTCAACAAAAGTTTCGTAACCATAAATATGGATACTTTTCCGAACAAGCCACTCAATTGGTGCGGGAAGGCTTGGATCAACAAACGATTGCTAGAAATTTAAATTTAAACCAGTCGACGGTTTCTAGAGTATACCGAAGGTTTGTGGAGACAGGTTCTTACAAAAGGAGAGCCGGTACCGGCAGAACTCTAGCAACCACCCGTCGTGACGACCGATTTATTGTTTCAACTTCCATACGAAATCGTTTCCTCACGTCAGTAAACATCAAAACAGAGCTGAACGTAGTGCGTGGTGTAAAGTGCACGAACAATAAGAAGGAGGCTTAAGGAAGCAGCAATCACACCTTTTAGACCAGCATATGGTCCAAAGCTGTCTGTAGCTCACAGACAAGCTCTTTAAGATTTGCGCGTGAACATCTTAATTGGACTGAAGAGCAATGGGCCTCCATATTGTACACCGATGAGTGTAGGACATCTTTAAATGGTGCAGACGGTCGCAGAAGAGTCTATCGTCGACGTGGGGAGAGATATGCTCAAAGCTGCATTGAGGAGCGTGTTCCTTTAAGAGGCGGTCCGTGTATGGTGTGGGGTGGCATTTCGATGATCGGGCGAACGGAACTTGTGTTCATCGACATGGTTCGTTAAAACGGTAGAAGAGGTGGTTTGATGGCACAACGCTATAATTAGCAGAAGTTTTAGAAGCTCACATGGGATTAATAGGCAAAAATTTTACTCTAATGCAAGATAATGCCCGACCCCACGCCGTTGCACAAGTTCGACAATATTCATTAACCCTAATCAGACCTATGCGGAATCGATTAGAATTTGTAATAAGGGCACATGGAGGTAATACACCTTATTAAAAGAAAAAAAACCTGAGCCTCAATTTTTTTATTGTAATATTCAATTTTTCAGTAAACCAATCAAAACCAATTTTTGTTACATTTATCGCTTTTGTTCAAAAAAATTGAATGGTCCTTTTCAGTATACAAACATACACTTAAGGATATGATACTACCCTGTTATGGAGTAAACTAACCAAACTATAGGTTTTAATTTAAATTTGTATAAAAAGTTTGAATACTTGGTTAAAATGTTTATTTCAAAGGCGTCTTAAACATTGATGCAGTTTATGAGTCCGTCAGTGTACTTAATTGTCATAAACATACACATATATATAAATAAATATGAGTGTGTGAGAGAATTTTTCTACATAATTTTCTACGTATTTCAAGGTATTTAACTATTAATTCCCTAACGAGGTAGGAACTAGGTAAGTTTTTGAAAAAATCCTTTAGTACAAGTACTTTTATTTAAGGTGAAATTTAGTTTTAGTGTACATTCAGTTTTTTTTACTTGTACAAGTTTACAGCTGTTCTTTTTGTACTTATAATCTTTGGCACGTGCCACATAGTAATGTCGTTTTGCGAATGAGGTTATATGTGACACTTGAGTGAAGATTTTGTGTTTTAATCTGTATGTTATGCCTGTAGCTATTTGTGCCCAAACATAGACAAAGTTATATGACAAATTATTGATGAGGAGATTCAAAAATTTTGTACAACTAATGAAAATATGGTTAATTTTTTTTTTATCATCGTGGGGTATTCTGACTAACTAAAATAATATACCTATATTCTATAGTTTTAAAAAAATAATGTATTTCTGACGTATAATTAGTATTTATTTGTTAAAATGTAAAAATGTGAGGGTAAGTATGAATTTAATGTCAGTTTTGTTATCATCCTTGGAGTCGCATAATAAATAATATTATGGGGGAATCTACTATTTTAATATATTATTCGAAAAATACAGTTTTTTTATATCACTTAATGAATAAAAGAGTTACAAAAACAATTAAAAAAACAGTTAATAATACAATTATCTCTCAGGTTTGTTACCATAGTCCCCAAATCAATAATTGTTTTTCATGCTGATGATGTAAAATAAACAATAACATATTAAAAACATGTTCAGAAGTTGTTTAATACTTAATATTTATAACCAAAACCAAGTTTATTCTTAAAAGTAATTAATTTCACGACAAAATCATATAAAATCTTTTAAAACAAAATAAGGACAGTAACAAAACCGACGGTAACAAAATTGTTAGGCTTAGTTTACATTGCTTCAAACTTAAAATTTTATTTTTTTAATGAGATCCATAAGTGGAAACACATATTTATTATATTTATTACAAATTCTTTAACATTTTATTAATTACCTACCTTTATACGTATTAACGGTATAAACCGTGTTATGAATACTTAAGTTATTATTCTATATGCTTCTTACAAAATAATAAACATGTAAAATCTATTGTTTTTATATTATTATAGTTTTATAAATAATCAACATTTCCAAATACTTAATATTTAATTATTCTTTACTGGCAAAAACCTTAAAATGCAATAAATTATTAAAGGATGGCCTTTAGTAAAATTAATTACATTTTAAAGGATTTTCAATCTTTATTAAGTTGTTCTTACTAGGTCTAAGAACATATTGTGCATTCGTCTTTTGGATAATGATCGTAAATTAATGCATCACAGTAATCACACCACAATTGTAAACGATTTAACAGCATCTTTATATCGTTTATTTTGGTTAAAGTGAAGCGGTCTAAGTCTCAGGCACGGGTGTAGGCGATGGTCTTTTAATATCATGTTGACGTTGTCTGCTTAACCTTTTATCTTCTCTCCATTCTTTTCTTTTTGAAACTGCTTCAGCTTGTGTCATTTCTGACTTTTTTTTTCTTTTTTGATTTTATTCCTGCTAAGTTCCTTTTTCGCTGATCCTCATATTTCGCGGGATTTTCATTTTTTAACCTCTCTCTATACCTACGCATCTTTTCCTTAGCTGTTAATGGCATATTTTCGAAAAAGAAAAATTCTATATATCCATTGGAAACACCACTATTTTTTAATCATAATATTATGTAAGAAGAAGAAGAAGAAGAAAAAGTGTTTATTCAGTGTTACTAAAATAAGTTTACAATTATTTTATACTTCTGGCAAACTGCACAGCAGTTTGTTGGCAGACGTAGCTCCCAAATATATCATTACATAATAAGTCAACATAATTACATACACTTTTCCACATAATAAGATAAATTAAATTAATAATTTACACTCACAATTATAATATTGATAACATAATTAAAATAAACTTTGGTCATAATATATAACATTAAATTTTTTTTTTTTTCTCTTATAATTGTATTATTTTTACGATTATAAGATATTGGTGTTCGGTAACTAGTTGGCTTATTGTAGGTAGGTAGCTACCTACAATCTCTCTCTATACCTACTCATCTTTTCACTGTTATTGGCATCATTCTGAACAAAGAACTATAATACCGATTGGAAACTACCTACATAAACACAACTAACTAATTACCAAATACTAATAGACCACTATAACACCAATATAACACCGTCAGTTTGTCTGTCTGCTACTTCTTCACGCTTAAACGGCTGCATGAATATTTATGAATTGTTGTATAGAGTTAGATCGAAGTCATTGCCTACTTTTTGTTACAAATGCACATTCGCGGGCCGCGGGTCATTCGATCAATCGTCCATCGTCAGAACTCCCGAGATATTGTAGTCATTCGTACGGCCGTCAAAATTTACGCAATAATGTGATTCTCGTGGGTTGAGTCGCGGACAACAGCTAGTATCTATATATTATGATTAAAAAAATATTGGTGTTTAGTAGTTAGTTGATTGTGTTTTATTTTAGGTAGGCCACCTACAATAAAATACAACCAACTAGTTTCCATAAATCTTAGAAAATGTTTTAAGTCATTTTTGAAGGTATGTAAACGTAGCTTTATGCTGTCGGTTTTGTTACTTTTTCGGTCCAACTATATGTTACAAAGTTGCAGTAACAAAACCGAAGTAACATAATGAATTAACATAATCTTTAAAAATATATATTAGCGGTTCAGTTTCTTTCCAAGTTAAACTACATGCAACAAGATTTTCAGTATAAAACCATGCGTTTCTTTATTAATATATTATAAGGAATGGACGGATAAATAATTAGTGGCGATAGTACAAACCTGACGACGAATTTCTTCTGAGTTCAATCCGTGACACAACATACGCTCACTGGCGACAAAATGACACTGGGTGTTCAATTTTCAGATGGCCGATCTTTAGACTATTATTGTTGCCATATTTAAAAACTAAAACAAAGCATTTAGTAGGATTTCCTGTAAGATACTGACGCAACAAACCTGACTTGTCCGGAAGTAACAAATTTCGGGGACACTTTTTGTTTTAAGTTTTACATAAATAAGATGAATTATAAGCTACATTCATTACTTTATATTATACTTTAATATACATATTAAAAAAAAACGACATAGCATGTCCAGGTTGCCCAGAATATATTGATAAAATTGAACTTAAAATTTTCATTTATACGCGTACTAGGGACAAGTCATAATTAAGGGAGGTATTTTATTAAAATAGCTTACAAATATTTAGTTTTAGCCGGATTTCATTGAAATTAAGTTAAAACTGTAGTTAAAGGTACATTTTCAAAATTAGGAAGCTATTTTAACCGAAATAAGTAGAAGAAAACCTACGGAAAAAAAAATTCCTTGGAGGACATGCCAAAATGACAGTTGTACAAAATTTTTGAATCTCCTCTGATATACTTACTACGTTTTTAATACAACTAACTCAACAACAATATGTAGTAGTTTGACAACAAAAGTTTATTAGATCAACGTTATAATGTTTACTTTGAGCATATTGCTCGACGCCGTCCAATTTTAGTATCTTAATTTTACTCTACGATACGATTCAGTTCTTATCATAATACTTACTAAAACTACTTACACGTAGCATCGTATAAGTGGAAGCAAAAGGTAAATAACCGAACCTGAAAAATACTTAAACAAAGACAGGTATTTGAGTTCTTATCAATCAGAATTCAATACGAAACAAATTCAAAGAAATAAATAACTCTAAGCTGCCAATTTATATATGATTAATATAGAAGAACATTATCTCATACTCATAAAGTAATCCATTAGATAAATAAATCAAATTTAAGTGTCCGTGTGTAATGTCAAAATAACAGATTTCTACTAAATGCTTATGAAAGTATATATGGAACTATACTACTCAAAACAAAATAAGGGCCACTAGTTTATTTACATTTAAGTGCACTTTAGTAAACTGAAAGTAACTGATAAGTAGCATTATATTGATATTACGAACTCTTTGGTGTTTGATCTCTTTTATGCTAATGTTCGTGTTCCTAATTTGAACAGTATTGGCCATCATTTTAAGAAAAAAAATAATTGGATGTTATTCTTATTTTTTTCTTCGATTGTCTTCTTAACTTGTTTCGGTTAAATTAGGAAAAAAGTTTTACTTTTCAATTTTATTTGATTCATTTATCATCTCGCGTTAAGCATGCCACCAGTATGAAGGCACATGGATACAATTACAGCAACCAGAGCCATAACTATGATTCAAGAAGGACGTTCTCAGCGTTACGTGGATTTGCAGTTGGGTTTTTCTCGAAGAGCTGTCCAAAATGTATGGAATCGCTTCCAAGAGACCAGCAGTGTTGCCAGGAGACCCAGTTCAGGTAGAGTTCGTGTAATAACGGCGCACGAGGATCGGTACGTCCAACTAAGTGCTCGTCGTGATCGTACAGTAACGGCCCGTAAGTTACAACATTACCTACGGCTGACAACGGGTACCCGTGTCAGTGATCAAATTATACGTAATCGATTGCACGAAGACAAGCAAATGTCAAGACGACGAGTTGTTCGAATTCCTCTGACCAGGGTTCAACGTGCAAACCGTTTAAGATTCTCCCGTCAGTATTTGAACTGGGGGATTAATCAGTGGGGCAAGGTGCTTTTTACAGACGAGTGCAAAGTAAATTTTTTTAATGATGATCGGCGTGTTAGGGTGTGGAGACAACACGGCGAGCGGTTTTCGGAGTCCTGCATCCATGAAGTTGACCGTTTCGGTGGTCCCAACGTAATGGTTTGGGGTGGGATTAGTTTACACGGTAAAACCGAGCTCACAATTTTAAATGCGGGTACCGTAACTGCAGAACGTTACATCGAGGACGTCATCAGGCCTCAAGTGATCCCATTTGCACAGTGAGTGGGGCCTGGATTCATCCTGATGCAAGACAATGCCCGTGCACACACAGCTCGATCGACCCAAACTGTCCTAGAAGGGTCTCATATTGAGGTATTACCATGGCCAGCCAACAGTCCGGATTTAAATCCAATCGAACAATTGTGGGATTAATTGAAACGAAGAGTTAGAGAGAATGAGCAAGGGGTCTACAACCAACAGCAGCTGATTGACGCTTTAAAACGTGCCTGGGAGCAGATTCCAGATGAAAACGTGAGGAATTTGATCCAGAGTATGCATACGAGGCTTCAGGAATGTATTGCTAAGAGAGGAGGACATACTCGTTACTAAAAAGAAGAAACAAAAGTGACAAGAACAGTATTTTGTCTTTTTCCGGTGATTTCTTTTGTTCATGTTTTTCATTCAAAATGGCCAATTTCATTATGAACTTAAAAAAAACAATTCATGATCATTATTTTAAACAATTGTTAGCCAATTTTTTTTTTTTTTTTTACGTGGGGGAATGCAGTGACGCATATCCCTCCGCGGGTGCGGGCGGAGGGATTATGTCGGACTCGCCGGGGTAAAAGAAAGATGGAAAAGAGATAATGTACCTCCCGGAATACCGACCAAACCTACCACGGTGTTCCTCGACAAAACCACTATCGACGGGGCCGCGCGAATGGCTTTCGCATGCGGTCGCGACCCCGCCGAGGTTACGGCCCGCCGTATGAAACGGCAGGTCACTACGCGAAGAGACCTACCCAACGGACTCACTTCTATAAATACCCTACTATAGGGGAGACCTAGAGGGGAGACGGACTCGACACAGAGGCGCGCGTGGGAACACGCACGCCGCCTCTCGGACCTGGTGCTGAACGGGTGGCGGGCAGGCCCATAAAGCCCGCCACCCCCAGGTCAAACCTCAGGGTGGCTGGAGGTCATCTCGCACCCTCCGGCGCCCGGCTCTGTGGTTGGGGAGAGGGTTTAAACGCACCCTCTGCCGCTCCGCCGCCTCCTTGATGGAAATCACTTCCTCGCAAAAGGAGGCGACGGCGCTCCACGACCTCTCACTCCGGACCATAGACTGAACTACGGCCCGGGAGCGAGAGGGCAACCGATCCGACTGCCGCGATCAAATCACGGCGCCGCGATGCCCAGGCGGGGCAAACCGCCAAAGTGTGCAGTGCCGTGTCCTCAACAACGACGCGGCAGTCGCCGCAGTGGTGACAACCGGGCGTCTCTTGCCGGCGTATACGACACAGGAACTGGCCAAAACAACCGTGGCCAGTCATCACCTGTGTCAGCCGGAAGGTGAGGGCGCCACGCCGCCTCTCCAGCCACTCCTGAAACACGGCACTTCCCGCCACGATCGTGGCGTGCCCGAAACTATTGTTAGCCTATATTATAACCAATAACATTGTTTTGTAGTTACATAAGTTAAACAATTTAATGTCTTTATTGTTTTCATGGTACAGCAAAAAATCTTAGTGGCCCTTATTTTGTTTTAAGTAGTATATATCAAACAACCAACTTTTAAAAGTTTTGTCTATCCGTGAGTCTGTTTGTTTCGGCTTATCTCTGAAACGGCTGAACCGATTGTGAAGGGACTTTCACTGGCAGATTGCTAATTTATTATAGGAGTAACTTAGGCTACTTTTACATCAGATAATTTTTGTTAAAATCCACGCGGACGAATTCGAAGTAAAAACTAGTATACATTTATATCGAATAAAAATAAAATAAAAAGGTAAAAAATTTACAATTTCCGTTATCTGTTTATTGGTAAAATGTTAGATTTAATTGAAAACTATGAAAGTTATCACGCTTGAATTCACCGCTAGAGATCCTAGCGGATAAGTAAAATCTCTTACGTCAAACTCTATAGTCACTTCAACAGTAACCATAGACACCGACAATGACTACCACCAAATACGGCTTTTGACAGCAGCCGTGACAGGATTGACAGGACCGTACTCGCTTGTGGCACCGACTGGTGAGCGAAAGCCGTCATTGTCTTGATGACAGCATTCCGATGCAGATTCAAAACGTTAAATGTTTGCATTTTCACAATGACATCCCAAGCGTGATCCAAATATTAAGTGTTAACAAATTTAAGACGGACTGTCTTGAATTTGTCAAATAAAAATGTCTTGTTCAGTACATTACTACACGGCGTGGCACGCATTCTGTTCACGCTAGCTAGTTGCTATTTGTAGGAACAAATGCTTTATTTATTAAAATCATCGGTACCTATTTATATCACAATATTAGATAAACATATGTGTGCACACACATAAACACACATGTAAACAGAAATTATTTGACTAAGTAAAAAAATATTGAATAATAATTCAGCACTCTAATTAAGGTCGTAAGTACGTCTAAAATATTGAGGTGACTTAGTTGAAATGTGCCTACACTGTTTAATAGCGGCTTAAGAATATATTAACATGTCCTGCGCAGAGGGCAAGCCTTCTTGAACTTTGGTCGCCATACCTGAAATTCGGCTGGTAGACATTATTACTGTTGATTTGTGTCTGTATGTAAAAATAAAAAACCCTATTCACATTTCAGGCGCGGATTCTTGTCAAGGCGACTCTGGCGGTCCTCTTCTGTACCAGGGTATAGTGGTAGGAATCACATCCTGGGGGTACAGTTGTGCGGAGCCGGCGTTCCCTGGGGTGTACACCCGAGTCTCCATGTTCACGACTTGGATCAATAACACGGTAAGCACGATAGGACTCGGCCAAATAATTAAGAACACTTTGCCCGGTTACCATGGCGTTGTGGTCGCCTCGCCACTGCCACTGCGCCGAGTGTTGTGGGTTCGAATCCCACACGGGACAAAAAAAATTGTAAACTACAAATGGTTGTTTCGACTCAGGTTGTTTTATGTCCGTTGTTTGAATGTTTGTCAATGCCGCCCCGATACAGGAATTAATCCAAGAGCGGGAGATGTCATTAAAAAAAATATATAGGTATATATCAGCTTTTTAAAACCCTGCTGGACCTTCTGCTCCGTTATATCTATACAACCATATTAAAATAGAACATTTGTATTTTTGTTTGTAATAAGTAAACCGTATTAAGTGGTTTAATTTCAATAATAATAATAATATAAAGATATAATAATAATATTCTACCACATAAACACAACACCATCTAGGCCAAACTAAGCAGAGCTTGTACTATGGGTACTAGACAATGGATAAACATACATATATACATTTTTTTTGTAAATACATACATATTAAACATAGAAACACCTAGACTAAAACAAACATCCATGTTCATGCACACAAATGTTTGACTTGTGCGGGAATCGAATCCGCGACCTCAGGCGTGGCAGTCGGTTACACTAACCACTACGCCATCGAGGACCAGCCATCGTCCGCCATCGACTAACATTCGCATAAACATAAGACAATATTAGTTAAACATGTTAATTATATTTGTATATACATATGTACCTACTTGTCAATAGCTATAAAGATTATTTTTAACATGCTTTTATTAGGTATGTATCTACGAATCTATGTAACGGAATCTTTGAACGTGATTTTCACCCCTTTCAAACCGATGGATTGATTTGAAACTTTGCCCACTTATCGAGAACCGATGACAATACAATAATTTACACAAACAAATAAAATAAATAAAAGTTTAAAAAATAAAAATAAGTAATAGATTAAAAACTTAAAAACACGCTTTAATTAAAAACATACATACATAGATTCACGCTTGTTTCCCAGAGGGGTAGGCAGAGACTACGGATTTCCATTTGCTACGATCCTGACACACTACTTTTATAAAAAAGTATTTTCTTGGTACTTTTTCTATTAAAGCGTGTTTTTTTAGTTTTTATACTATTATTTATTTAGCTTGTAAAATGTGTTTGTTAAATAATAATATTTTTGATTACAGGTGAATAACATTGAAAACCAGAATTCTACAGTTACACCTGACGGGAAAGGCAGCTCTGCGCATGATGCCCATCTTGTCGGCTTCACAACTTTACTTATTCCTATACTCTTTGTAATGCTCAGCGTTTAGATAATATTGTCTTCAGATAAACCTAATCTACAAAAAACAATTCTAGTTCGCAACAAAAGCGAGAGTACTGCATCCAGAGTAAAACGCGAATGCTGAAGCTAAATCTAAAATCTGAATTTCGCTATCACGTCAGGTTTTCCAGTTATTGTTATAAAAATGTTCTACCCATGTGTTGTTGTTAATTAGAAAATTTATTGATATTACGACTATCTCTAAAGAAACATATACAGCGTGTAACAGAAAGGTGTGGACCTACAATGGAAAACCGCGACAACCAAGCACATATAGATTATTTTCACTAAGATTCAGCATTTTCTTTTTATCGACTAATCAATATCACATATTCTAGTCGATACTTAAACAACACAAACACACAGAGATGACAGAGATCACCTGTCTCTGATCTCTGTCTCGCAAAAAGACACTACTACGTGGTAAGTACTAAACTTTATAATAATTTAAATAAAAAACTGAAATTACACTCCAAAACTAAATTTCAACTTAAACTTGCACTAAAGGATTATCTTAAAAAACTTACCTTCCGTAATACCGAGGAACTCCTGTTGGGGAATTAACAGTTGAATAATACACATACACAGTTATGTAGAAAAATACTCTCACACACTCATATTTATTTATAAATACACTCATACACACTCAAACATCCTTATATACACCCACCTACACACATACACACACACGTCACACAACAATTAATTATAAATCTCACACTATTATTAAAGCAGACACTTGCAGATTTTGTATTCCATCTATACAATAAAGAAAGACACATTTCTCCATTTTCACTAACCCTTTTTTGTATTTAGTATTGTCTCACTATTTATGAGAATATAAATGTTTGTAACCATTTGTTGTTAGGCTTATATAAATGTAATTATCAGAAGGTAGCACTGGCTTCTAAGATACAGGTCCATACCTAGTTTAGAAGTCAGGGTCTCCAGTTTGTTATATATTCCTTAAGCCCTAAATTTTGTACCTAGATTAAGTGTTATTCTTATGGAGTAATAAACTTATTAAATATTATTATTAAATATACTATCTGTGATCCCGAAAATGACCATGCGCTATTTGGATAGTGATATAGGTAATACGTTTGTACCGATGTTTAAATAAATTGTCATAAAATTTAAAATTGTTTTTTTGATCCGGGAATAGAGGTTATTTATCAGATATATATCACGGCCTTAAATGACCACACCTTTCTGTTACACGCTGTATATATTAAATATTAAAAATTACCTTATTTTTCTTGCAATAAAAGTTATAGGTACACCAGTGATGAGTTTCTGAGAACTTTATCTTAGTGGCCGACGACCAA
Source organism: Catocala nupta (assembly GCA_963675205.1). NCBI lineage: Eukaryota > Metazoa > Arthropoda > Insecta > Lepidoptera > Erebidae > Catocala > Catocala nupta. The sequence continues at coordinate 5,931,487 of OY776104.1, forward strand.
AATAAGTATCGTACCTATAATATTTTCACATTTTCACTTATTACTCTTCTTTATTTAGAAGGTGAAAACGAGGCACAGAAACAAATTGAATCCAGAGAATTAAAACAGCGACGATTAGCGATTTTACTTATTTGTACTTAGAAAGTTTACGAAATAACCAAAAAAAGAATATCAACAAAAGCTTGCGTAGTTAGATGACTACAAACATAATTTATTTTATACATTAAATACCTATTTATCCTGGAAAATAAAATAAAAATACTGCATTGTTTGTAACTTGACCTTATACAGACTGTTTTATTTTTTGTTTTATAAAATAAATTGACGTGATCGCGAAATAATATGATTACCTATATTAGCAATCATGCGTAATGAAAGTAATGAATTAACAAATAGGTATATGTGGTTAGTCTGTCGCGACATTTTGTATATGTCAGTCAGTGTCATTAAAATAAAAGTTCAGACAGTATGGGTTAATTTGGTTTTGTTGATTATATAAGATTGTTTCGGATGTTTTCATTTTATACATAACTAATTTTCTTTCTTTTTCAAAACTAATAGTAATAAAACAAATTGACTTCACGACATTGCTGTCAAAGCTTATTTTTTTTAATTAAGTTCTTTACATATTTAATTATCTATTCACAAATAATGATTCTATACGTGTGTAAGTAGTAAAATTCCTTTTAAATGGCTGTACCGATTTTGCGGTAATGTATGCGATCGGTTCATTCAGGCAGAACAATGTGTATCAGGTTCTCTAGTCTAGATATACAGAGTTAATTGAAATACTAATAACCTTTTATTACTTATTTATACCTTATTTAACAATTTTATTTTACCTTTCCATAATTAACCAAATGTCAATCGTCATTGTCATTACAAAAATACATAAATTGAAATTAGTTGTTCTAATTGCTCAACTAAGACTAAAGATGATCGCAAAAGAAAATAATGGCTTAATCAAACAACAAACCGTGGATGAGAAGTGTTGAGCAGGAGACGGGATATCGTGCCGGGGCGTCGCCCAGGAGTTGTAGCCTACTGGGTGTGTCGCTGATCTAGTCTCGTTTCTATCGACACTATGCCGCTCCTATTTACCATACTGCTGCTTTAGAGGCTACCTTCAAATTTTATTAAATGCGTGGGTATGTTCATTAGTAGTTCAAGGAGAAATGGTTGCACCTTACAGTTATGATTTGTAAACCAAATATTAATGTAAACTTGGCGATTAAAAAGAATGGCCATGAGTTTCATGGCCATTCTTTTCATGAGCCCTACACCCTTGCTTTGCTGAACGTGCCAGTAAATAGTTGTTACCTTGTAACCTAACTTGAATAAATTTATTTTTGATTCGATTTGATTATACAAAGCAGCGAGCTGACACATCGTGGACTTTTGGTTCGTAGGCTCGAAGTACAGGCAAGCCGGCCATAACCCCTTTTGAATCCCCTTGTGACGAGGAGGTAAGCATCAGGTGCGTTACACCACGTCAAAAAAGACGGTTCATTGCCCGTGTTAGGCACTGCTGGGTGGATGCACTGATGTAGTTTAAGTTTCAGCGATCCACCCACCATACAAAGCAGCAAGTTAACACATACACCGTGGTAGATTTAGTGAATATTTAACCATTAGGATGAAAATAATAAAATTTAAAAGGCGACGGGGCATACACTAGTATGTCACTGTTAACTTGTTAAAATATGTTTTTGGCAAAAGTATCCAGTTTTTTAAAACGTGCTAGAACAAAAGTTATTAAGTTATCTTTTGACTGCCAGTCATGTCTACATGGCAAAGCGAAATGTTTCCAGCACCCAACGTCACGACTACATGATAAATTAAAGGACGAAATCGTAGCTAGCAATCGTGGTACTGAGAGCGCGCTTTTGTTTTTTGACGTGGTGGTCAAAGGTTTAAGTATGATGTAAAGACATTACACGGGTAGGTAAGAGTAATTAGAAATACTAATAACCCTTTTATTAGTATTTCTAATTAAACTCTTTATATTGTAAAATATCCTAATATTTATTCAGACTAGTTTTTGCCAGCGGCTACGCACGCGTTAATTTAGACTTTATCAATTTCCTATCCTGCTCAAATTTTATGATGATCGGCCGAATAGTTAATGCGTGAAAAGTACAAACAAACAAACTCATATTCGCATTTCTACCTTTCATCCAGAAAAAAGTATTGTTCCTGTTCGAGGGAAGCCGCGGGCAGGTAGATACAGTAATTACTTTTTAGTTAAGATTTATTAACAAGCACTACCTAGTAGGTAATGCTTGGTAATAAATCTTGCTAGACGAAGTGTATAGTAGGCAGTACATACTATACACTTCGTCTTACATCATAAGTTTCAGTCACTTCGTTTATTAATCCCAATTATCCGTACTAAGTTAACGGTTGTCTATTGTTTAACTGAAGATTATATACCATAACCATCATATTCCCGAATTTCATTTACCCGAATTTCATTTGCCCGAATGTTTTATTTGCCCTAAAAGACATATGACATACTTTTAATTTCCCGAAACTTAGATACCATAAGATACGAATGCCATACGTATTGTTTTTCATATTTTTAATTGCCATAATAATTATTAGACATAATATTTAAACGCCATAATGATTATTAGACAAAATATGGTCACAGTTCTAACCTAACCTAACCTTTGATACCCAGGAAAAATGCTTGATGCACTACCCGCCGGCTAGGGGACGGCACCGGCGGGGCGTGTGGGACTCGCCAGCCGAGTGCTGGTATACCCACTAAAAAACCTGGGGTGTTCCCTCTCTCACCCAAACTACATCTGGGTGGTTTTCTAACCTAACCTATCCGAGTCGAGGTGCCCTAAAATCCCGATTGCATCCAGTTTCTCCTGATATAACAACCGTTACACACCCAAGGTCGATGGCAAATTATGTTATGGCATGTGATAATTAGGGCACGTGATAATTAGGGCTTACAATGATTATGACAAATGATGTTATGGTAAGTAACTTTATGGGCAACAAAGCTTCTAGCACGTGACTAATATAGCAAATAAGAGTAGGGCAAAAGAATATTACGTCATACAATATTATGGCTGTTGACTATTATGGCAAATTATATTAGGGCAAATATAATATGTTTGATCCATTTTAACTCTAAAATTAACTCCTAATGAATTTCCTTCAATGTATTCCACAACTATTTATCCCACAGCTAGCTTTTTCCCTAGCATAAAAGTAGGTTATGTTAGAAAAAGTACTTTTTAAAAATAAAATATGGCCTGTTATTCAATGATAATATAGCTTTCTAAAGGCGAAAGAATTGTTTAAATTGGTTAAGTAGTTTTTGAGTTAAATCCGGACAAACAAACAAAAAATGTAATCCTTCCTCTTTATTAACCGACTTCAATAAAAGGAGGAGGTTCTCAATTCGACTGTATGTTTTATTCTTTGTTTTATGTGTTACCTCATAACTTTTTCCTATGTGAACCGATTCTTATGATACGTTTTTTTTTAAATCTGGTGCTTCCCATTTAATTTTGATCAAGATCTGACCATTAGTTTTCGAGTTATCCTTAATAATACGTATTTCGTTGACTTCGGCTACATTGATGATTTTCTAACTCTTACTAAATTTATTTTTTTATGAAAGAGATGTATTTTTAATTCTTTAATAAATGACTGCATATCTGCCGTGATTGCTACAATCACATGTATCACATGTATATGTATTGTTTACACAATTCCAAATTAGTTTTGATAGCATTCAATAGTACCTATAGGGTTATGTGCAACTGTTAAACTCAACAAGGTATATACAAAAAAGCTAATAAAAAAATTATTTAAATATTCAGACAAATAAAATCAGTAATCGATCTTCAGATTCACTAAAAACCGAGAAATAAACAAAAAAATTAACAAAAATGAAAACCGCCTTCAAAGCAGAATATTCTAAAACAAAAAAATACACTAAAAGGTTAATAAATAAATGCGTATTCTTGTGAATAATGGGATGCTAAGTGGACGTAGGTACAGTCCAAAGTTAAAATTTAAAAAAATAACGTCTAACATGATATTGTCTTATGTTTACGCGAATGTTATACATTGAAATTAAACAAATTTAACAATAGCAGTTTAAAGTTTCAAAATTATGTAATAATAGTGTTTTTTAATAAATAAACAAAGCGATAAAATCCGTATAAAGTTTGTTTAATTTCAACCTAACATGGCATACTATTGTTAATTTTTTAAGCATAATCCTGAAGTTGAATTTTATATTATCACAACTGGCCGCTTGCCGCGGCAACCTAAACCTATCTTTCGAGTTTTCACAAAGATAATTATATCTACATACACTGTATGCCAAAAGAAATTATGGTAAAATTGTTATTAGGAAAAGTATATTAGGAAGAAAACCATTTTGCGAAAAAAGGGATCTCCTTGTGTGTCACTTTTGGTGTACGAAACTAACTATCCCTCGCTGTTTCACCCACGGTTATTTCTCCTTTCCCAAGAATTGGACTATCAATTACAAAAAACAACATTTTAAATCTGACTGGTATTTCCAGAGATTAGCGCGTTCAAACATAATACAAAACAACTTTTCAACTTATATGTAAAGGACAGCGTACCGAAAACTGAAATAGTAGATTTAGACTATTATTCTGAGTTAAAAACCATTGGATTTTTCTCCAGGAAACATCAAATTTTTCACCGCATTTTTCACTTTTTAGACTCATTACATAATGCACAAACCACTGATTTGATTAAATAAAACCAAAGAATACCACATTTTACTAAAAACAGCAATGTAATTAAATCGTGATTTAAACAGATCAGCTGTTTCTGCCCGCGGAGCGAAGAGATCATTCCCCGTTCGCACCGCACTCCACCGCGAGCGTTGCATTGTATTGGTAGCAATCCATTACGTACCGCGTAATAATGTTAATCAATGTAAAATCTTAATCTTACGTTTTTATGATTAACAGATGTTTGCGTCGAGATCAGTACCTATAGACGAAGACGTTTTGTTAAAGTTTTCGGTTCGCTATCCCTTAGGTTCAATTTACACCGCCGCGGAATGAAATGCAAACGCCTTTTTGCAACGAAATTGTACATAGCATAATGAACTTTATGTCAATTATATAAACTACAAACTAAGTACGAGCCAAAAAAAGGGCGCGGGTCTTCCGGGGAATCCTTGCGCATTCTCGAAAATTCCGCTAGCTATCGGCGCCGTCTGTGGTATCCGCGGGAAGTGGCGCGAACAGGGAGTCGGTCGGGATTCGGGACGGTCACAGTACGTCACATTAGTGCGGTGCCAAGCGTTTATGAAATAGGTTGTGTGCGTGGCGTGATATGGAATAAAAGCATGGATTCATAAGAAAAATTGATCTATTTAGTGCAAAAATATGATTGTTTATATAATGTCTTAGGCTTCATTCACACGTACCACAATCATAGTATAACCACAACTACACCACAATGACACCACGTGGGCGGGCGCAAATTTGTATTGAAAATGAATAGTAGAATTTACAAGGACCACATTTTGCCGTCATTATCGACTAAGTGAATGATACCGACCACATTGCAACCACAACGCAACCTCTAGTGGCACCGCAAACTAGCGTCCGACCACATCGCAGACACAACGCTGCGTCGACGCACAGACGACTCTTTCCTCAACGAAAACCGGCGTCGAACTGTGTCTGCACTTGTGAGCGTCATCGCGTCGTCGCAACCACATCGCAACTACTAACGACAACTCAACCACATCCACATTTTGTAGGAACCACAACGCAACTGCAAAAAACTGCAATAACACTATTCACACGTAACCACTGCTTGATCACCTTTTGGCGCGTCGATGTGGTGTGGTTGTGGTAAGTGTGAATGAAGCCTTACCATTACCATTCTTGTCAAGTAAAAAAATCAAGACTAACAACTGAACGTCCCTCAAGGCGCAGTCGCGCGAATTCGCTGGCATTCTCGAGCACTCCCGCGAATTCGCACGCCTTCTAGTTTCATGAGGCGAAATTGACGCTTCTATTCCATTCCGCGGTGGTATAAATTGAACCTTACACCTAGTATAGAACCTATTGTGGTATCTATAGATATGTAATGTGTATGACTTTGCTGCTTTCCAAAATCTATACTAATATTATAGAGACGAAAGATTTGTTTTTTGTTTTTTTTTACATTTTAAATATAAACATAGCTTATATAACTCGGTGATAATATAGCTTTCCTGTTCCCTCTTTATAATATTAGTAATATTAGTCTTTACTAATATTAGGCTACGAGTAATTTTTTAATTATTTATTGGCACAATAAATTGTAAACATCCAATTTGTATGTATTATTTAATATCACTATATTCATATCACAGAGGTTAGTTATATTATTTAATATAACTAACCTCTGTGGCGTAGCGGTAGTGAATGCGACTGTTGTGCATGAGGTCTCGGGTTCGAATCCCGGGTCGGTTAGGTTTTTCTGTTAAGAAATCTCAATACGAGCCCGGAGTTAGGAAGTTGGCGGTGTTAGACACCCCCGTGCCTCGGAAAGCACGTAAAGCCGTTGGTCCTGCGCCTGATCTCTCTCCGGTCGTGTCGGATTATCCGTCCCATCGGATCATGAGGGTAAGGGAACAGAGAGTGCACTTGTTTTTGCGCACACACTTGTGCACTATAATATCTCCTGCGCAGATGGCCAGTCTCCGTTATGATTGGCCGCCGTGACCGAATATCGGTCTGGAGGACATTATTATTTATTATTAATATTAAGATCGTTTTTGACTGCACTGGTGTGGTGGTTTAAGTGGTCACCTCGGCACTGACACTGCACCGAGTGTTGTGTTGCGTTGTTTAAATGGGTTTGTTCCGCATTCGTCCCTCATGTTCAGTCCTAAACGTAGAAATACGCATTCGTCCCAATAATTGTTCCTTGTATGCCCCTAAATTTAAATAAATATAAATTTCTTAATGTAATTCCTATTTCGTCCCAAATCATGTTCCTTTGCTGGCCTGTTTTTTTTGTATGGTATTTTTGTTGAACCGTCTTCCAGAAAATATTTTAAAATTCCTCGTTGATGTTTAGGCAAAACTTTGGGCTTATGATTGAATGACGTCACGAGCCCGACAAAGAAATTTAAAATAACTTTAACCATATTTTGTTTTGCTATCCATATGCACAAAAATTAAGGACGAAAAAGGAATAATTTAAAAAGAGGGGCGAACGAGGTACGTTTTGGAATGTGGGACGTAATATAGGGGCAAATGTGGAACAAACCTTTAAATGTTTATAAATTCTACCTTATCAGAGGATATATACGACTAGAGTGGAATACGTCTTTAAAAAACATTTGGCTGGCCGCCTCTGCAATACATACTCATTATAAGTGCTACAGCGGATGTCTAACAAGTAATACTTGTTGCTCGGATGACGTAGTGGCTTATGTGGTCGCCGCGCCTCTGCCACCGCGCCGAGTGCTGTGGGTTCGAATCCCACACGGGACAAAACTTTGTGTGCCACAAATGATTGTTCCGAGTCTATAGATTGTAGGTTGGACCCTCACATGGGATAAGCATTTGTGCGATCTACAAATAGTTGTTTCAAGTCTGGATGTCCTTTGTGTCCGTTGTTTAAATGTTTGTAAAGTCCCTCTCGACACAGGAATCATTGCTAGAGCGCGAGTTGCCTTTAAAAAAATACACTAACACAGCACAACAACATACTAGCAAAATTAAAAGCTAAAACATCTTAAATACGTGCGCCAGTCAGTGATGACCGGCGACACTTCGACCCAGTGGGATCTTTTGTGTTAGCCCCAAGATTTATCCTTTAGCTATCTCCTTATGAATTTACTGCATCAGCCGCAGTGTACACTTCAGAGGGAGAAGTCTGAAGTCTTCGGGGTTTGGATATGCCAATACCAGCAGACCCATTCTCAATCCAGCCAACGTGTCACATTCACACAGTAGGTGCGATATGTACTGGTCCTGTTCACCAAAGGCTCTGCAGATCAGATTGTTTGCCAATTCCAATCTGCACAGGTAGTCGGTGGTGCCAAAATGGCCAGTGAATGCTCCTGTGAGCAGGCGCATTTGGCCTTTGTTGTACCCGCAGAACTTCCGTGCTGCCCGGCGTGGCCCGTGGCTCTGTTTCCAATGATTTCCAGACCCCCGAGAGCCATCCACTCTAGCCTATGTTTATCATTGCCATGTGCATTCAACTGCAGTGCTGCCGTGCCGGTGCTCTCAGAGAGTCCTACGAATGGCTTGAGGCCCACAAACGGTTGTTGTTTCCGGCATGTTGACGCTCCACAGCCCATGCACAGATAGTCTATGTAGCGCCTTTATCGCCTCTAACTGCACAACAATGTGTAGCGGCGTTAGATCCAGCAGGACCTCTAACGCTGCCGTTGGCGTAGTCGGCAATGCCCCTGTTATAGCCATGCAGGCCAATTGCTGCACCTTCGACAGCGCGTTCCTGCATGTTGCTAGTTTAGTTCTTGGCTACCAGACATTGCTTCCATATGTGAGTATGGGTCTTACCATCATCGTGTATAGCACCTTGAAGACCTTGGGGTTCAGCTCCCTGGTCTTCCCATAAGTAGAACGAATCATGCCGAAGACCCGATGGGCCTTCACTATGGCTTTGTCTACATGAGGTTTCCACGTTAGTGTCTTATCTAAGGTCATGCCTAGATAAGATAATATATAATAATTAAAAGCTAAAAGACATCATAATTTCATTTACTGTTATTCTTCGAAAGTAGCGATTTCCCAATAGTAGACCGTTCGATAAGATAAGAGGTTTTTCGATGACAACATTCTCTGAATTTCGATCGCTTTAACGGTGAAGGAAAACATGGTGAGGAAACATGCATGTCTGAGAGTTCTCCATAATGTTTTTGAAGATACGGAATCTGTCAACCTACTGCACCAGCTTAGTAGACTATGGCTTAACCCTTCCCACACTGAGAAAAGGCCCGTGCCCAGCAGCGGGACATTTTATATACAATGATGATAATATTACTGTTATTCTTAACACGGCATTGCCCATAAGCATACAGTTTTAAATATCATGGTACCCTTAGATGTCATGTGGTAATTATTATTTTAGTTTAAAAAGACAACTCCCGCAGTAGGAATAATACCGGTTTTGCGAGGGACAAACAAACATTCAAACAACGGACACAGAGAACACTCAGACTCGGAACAACAATTGGAGGATTGCACAAATTTTTGCCCCGTGTGGGATTCGAACCCACACTCGGCGTAGTACGAGTAGCAATGACGAGGCGACCACTTAAAACACTACGCCATCCGTGCCGTCATTAGTGTATGTATGACAGCAGAAGCAACAGCTTTATGTGGTCTCCGAAGCACGGTTACCCATCTATAAGCTGACCGCAGCGATCTTGGTTATCCTCATTTCTAGATCACCCCGCGTGGTTGTTAAAAACATATGAAGTTTGTAGGAACACAAAATAAAATATACAATGTCAATATCAAATATGTATTATGCCAAAATATTTTACAGTCTTTATATACCTTTATATTTAATCTTATAGTAAATAGTAATAAATGCTACATAGTTTACCAAACGTGAATAAAATAAAATTTAATGAATTAATGATGAAAGTATGAACAAATGAATGATTTATTTGCACAACCTAAATCGAAAATATCACATGATAATAGGTATACCAGGTTTAAAATTAAAATAAAACTCACGCCCAAGCCCAAGCCGAGCACCCGATTCCCGAATCCTATTGTTAAACGGTCGAACAATAGGCGTCGACCGATAAGCAAGACAGGGTGTCGATTCGAATGAATAGTACAAATTATGTATTTATTTATATTAGAGACCATAATAATATATCTAAAGTGCTCATTGTGATTAGCTTTTATATATTTGATTCACTGCTCCTACTTATAAAGTACCTACCTATTACTTTTAACGGTTTATAACTACGTAAATGATTAGATATTTAAGTACATTTGCTACCAACGACACCACTGAACGACACCCCAATGGTAACGAGTGATTTACTTGACATTCCCAACGATACCACTAATAGTGTTGGATATTTTCCTGGTAATATGATCTATTTCGCAAATAGACATAGGAATCTCCTTTAACTACTATGTCCAACTAGTTGTACCACGGTTATAGATACACACGGCTACACATCAAGTTAGACACCCTATATATGCATAACTACGCTACATACAAAATAGACAATTGTCGGAAAGGGACAGTGCATAGTGGTGTCGATATAATGGTAAGGATAGAGCGTAAAAAAATATAACGCACTCTCTAGCGCGATTTGCAGCGTTCAAAGTCCAAACAGTCTAGGTTGATGCGACGCTGTATGCGTATGCTGTATGTAAATTTATGCTTGTTCCACATATGGCACTTTGAGCTATCGCCTTCCTTTTCACGAATATGTACCTACGACACACGTATTTACGAATACTTTATTTTTTTACATTTTATGACGAGCACACGAATGTATGATGACCATTTTCTAGTTATACCTTCAGAGAGTAAAGATGGCCAAGATTTTTCTGAAGCGGGCAGTGATGAATATATTTAAAAATGTCTACAGTAAATTTTCTCTTTCTTAACTCTATTCAAACTTTACCATCACCGCAATGACATCATATTTCATCTCTAGTTAACGAGTGAACAGCAGGTATCCGTACCTCAACCTAGTACTTCATGTACGACTAAGGCAAAAATTTCAGGTGTCAATAATATAATAGACATTCACGAGATACGAGGCGATCATCGACTTCAGTGAATATTGCTTTTGCTAACCGAACAAGATACCATGGCTCTGCGCTTGTTGTCAAAAGGAAGAAATGAAATTCATTTGCAAAAAAAAATCTTCAATCAACACATTCTGAGTTTACTGGCGACATAAATTTATGCTAATAAATTTTGAAACTCCTCTTCAATATGTTTATTGCTTTTTTTGTGACTAAGTACTTGGGCACATTGCAGAAAAAATATACAAATTCAAGAAAAAGTTAGATCAGTAGTTAATATATCTAATGAAATTGAAAGAAAGAAGCCTAATACGACAATCATACCTCTTCTTGATGTTAGACGTGACGGGTCCGAGCATCTCCCAGTTTGTGGTCAAAAACTGGAAGATGCTCGAACTCAATGCTGTAAGTATCCTAGATGCAAAGGAAAAATGTTCGTATTATGAAAAAACCTCGAGTTGAAGTGTGCCTAAATAAAACTAATGTTGTTTTAGAAAATTTTACTTATAATTACATATTATTGTTTATACCAAAGTAAGTTTATTTTGTTATGCTTTTTCAGTGGTGTATTTTTTATATTGTGAAGTCAAACTACTTAATAATTCAAATGGTAAACTTTCATAAAATATTTGATATCTTCTAGTTGTATACCAAAAAAGTATAATAAAGGCTCATTGTACCACATATGGAACTGAAATGAAACAATGATTTTACGCTAAAATATTTGGTTTTGAATTTTTATATTATTTTTACTAATTACTAACGACTAACTACATCGGATATATTTTTATTAGCCATCGAAAATAAAATGTGCCTTGTAGGGGGTTACATTATAGTAAGCAAGAAGCAGCGATAGCCTAGTCGGAGACCGTTGGACTGTTACGCAGAGGTCTCTAGTTCGATCCCGAGGCGCGCATCTCTGACTTTTCGAAGTTATGTGCGTATTAAATAGTTAATTATTCCTCGCTTTAACGGTGAAGGAAAACATCGTGAAGAAACCTGCATGTCTAAGAGTTCTACATAATGTTCTCTAAGATATGTGAAGTCTGCCATCTCGCACTGGGCCAGCGTGGTGGACTATGGTTTAACCCTTCTCACACTGAGAAGAGGCCCGTGACCAGCAGTGGCACAGTTTCAATTATAATATGTACATACGTCATAGTTTCTATAGTGCATCCGTTTTACCCCAATTACCCCCATAACCAGATTTAAAACACATGTATCTCATTTATATTTAAGTATGAGCAGCGATAGCTCAGTGAGGAGACCAACAGATTGCAATACAGAGGGTCTCGAGTTCGGACCCAGGTCGCGCATTTCCGACTTTCGGAAGTTATATGACTTTCCGAAATTATGTGCGTATTGATTGACAATTATCGCCTGCTCCGTGCCTCGGAGAGCACGTTAAACCGTCGGTGCCGACTGCCATGAACATCTATGGCAGACGTTATTGGGGAAGTCGACACAAAAGATACCACTAGGTCTAAGTGTCGCCGGTCTGTACTGACTGGTCCCCACACAAGATAAGATAAGATATATTTGAGTAGATTAAAAAAAATCTTTGTTTTAGAGTTTGGATAATGTAACTATTTGTCTATACTAATATTATAAAGAGGAAGATTAGATTTTTTTGTTTGTTTGTAACGATTTAACTCAACCGATATGAACCGATTTAAAAATGGTTTCACCATTGGAAAGCTATATTATCATCGAGTAACATAGGCTATATATTATTTTAAAAAAGTACTAACATAACCTAACCTGGGCTACTTTTACGCGAGCGACACCGCGAGCAAAAGCTAATTTTAAATAATACAACATTGTAAGTCAACTACCCTATTGAAGATTTCCCTTTATTATTAAGTACAATAAACATTCTACTTTAGCATGGAAAATGCTTGTAAAATCTATACAAGATTAAGTTTAACTATCGTTACGACGTTCTGGCGTGAATAAAAACACCTTTGTATTAATATTACAATCAGAAATGTTTAGATATATGCATATCACTGAATTACTTCGGTGGCGCAGCAATAGAGAGTGCTATTGCTATGCATGAAGACTGGGATACAGTTCCTGGGTCAAGCAGAGTGTTATTTTGACGTTTTTGTTCCAAAAACTTTTTGTATGGCTCGGATTCTGGTATAGGTCCCGGTATACGGCAATAGGTTTACGTGGGACCTAAAACCATAGGTGGCGAATTGCGAGTGCGATTCACCTCTACATCATCAAGGATATAATCTTTAGATTATGTTTGTTTGTTACTGAATTTCGCATAAATTGCTTAACGGATATAGATGGAACTTGGCCCGTGAAGAAAACTTACCGTAGATTAAGACATAGCACTTTTTCTTCCCTTCCTTTCCTTTTATTTGTTTGGATGAACGCAGTCGGCAACTACTGGTTCGAATTTAAAAGTTATTTTAGTGTTGGATAGCCCATTTATCGAGGAAGGCTCTATAAATCGCTACGACCAATAGTAGCGGAGCATAAATGAAAATTGTTGCAAAAACAGGGAAAATTCTCTTATGTGAAGCAGACGAAGTTGCGCGGGTCAGCTAGTTATAGATAAAGGCAAAGAGATCCGGGATCTAAAAATAAATCGTCACTGCCGTCTGCGTACAAGAAGATAGTCAACACAATCAATTGATTAAAGCCGATATCAAATAAAACTCGAAATAAGTATTCGATTATCATTCGAATTATTACCAGTTATAATGAATTAATCATCTTTCGATTTTTTGTAGCAATCGTACATTTTTAACACATAATATAATTATTCTATACGTGTATACATACGTCACAGAACTCCTCCCAAACGACGATTATTCGACGCTTTGAAATATTGTGTGTGTGCTAAGTACTCTGATGAGAACCCTGATTGATTTAGATTCACAATTGGACCCGCTAGGTGGTGTTGCGATCGATTTCTAGGAATTTTTCTATCGTTCGAGCATGACAACGCCTGTTTGATTTTCTAGTTACTAATGTACCTGTTACATTAACAAAATAATTAAACACAAAGTATGCGCTCATATATTGTATTTGAAGCGGAGCACTGCACGTAGTGAGTACGCCTGGAAACTCAAGACGTTGCAGCCTACCATCAGAGGAGTTCGTTATTGTCAACCTTATTCTATAGCAATAGTTGAGGTGAGCAATCCAAGAGTGCGTGGCGGATTCCTCTCTTCCTAATTATTTCATGACAAAGCATTGCCGCTAAATAACCTCTCAACCAATCCAGTTATCAAAAATAAGAAAATATAAAAAAGCTATTCAAACAAAAGAAGACTATCATAACAAAATTTCCGTTTTTAGTAGTCTGGTTAAGTTTGAATGCTGTCGTTCTAGCGTTGGTTGAGAGGTTAACGTCGTATTTGTTTTTACACAAGAACCCATTAATTATTTTAATGTTTTATCTAATCGCTGAGCTTCACCACGAGTAGGGGTATGAGCAATGTTGTTAGTCCGATGAGATGGTTTTGCGCTCCATTGTATCTCGAACCTTCTACAATCTGTAAAAAAACAGATTAATAAGTACATACATTTTCAAACAATTTCTTTGAATTTACATAAATATACTAGTTTAGGGATAGGCTAATGCGAGACCGTCGGATTGCCACGTATAGGTCTCCAGTTAGATCCCAAGGCACGCATCTCTGACAATTCTTTTTCGCTCGTTTGACGCTTCTGACATTGCGTTTATACAATGAATATTTTATAAAATTTTAATAAATACTGTATAAAATTTTAAAATGTAATTTAATTTAATTTATATTGACATCTATTATGTAATTATTAAACTGGAAATTGACATTGTTTATAATATTTTTATACAGTTACGATATTATCTATTCCTTTCGCATTTTTATAATTGTTTTTACTATTGATAATTGACATTTGTTGATAATAAGGAATATTATGTTTAATAAATACATTTTTGTACTATGTAACAACATTCTTACGCCTACTAAAGGCGAGATATGATGTGTCTTAACCTTGTAACATCCTCTGTAACCATACTAACCATGTCTGATGCGAATAAACTTTCATTTCTTTTCATTTCATTTCATTTCTCGCTTTAACGGTAAGGTATTTTCATAGAGAGGAAACCTGCATATCTGAGAGTTCTCCATAATGTTCTCAAAGATATGTGAAGTATGCATTGGGCCAGCGTGGTGGTCTATGACCTAACCTTCCTTACAATGAGAAGAGGTCGATGCCCAGCAGTGGAACAGTTCATATACAGGGCTGATATTGTTATTTGTGAACTGCCTTCGTGGTGCAGCGGTAGTAAATGCAACTGTTGTGCATGAGGTCTCGGGTTCGAATTCCTGATAAGGCCAACAAAAAGTTGGCAGTTAAGAAATCTCAATAGCAGTCTGGAGCTAGGAAGTTGGTGGTCTTAGACATTCCTGTCCCTAGGAGAGCACGTAAATCCGTTGGTCCTGCGCCTGATCTCTCTCCGGTCGTGTCGGATTACCGTCCCATCGGATCATGAGAGTTAGGGAACAGAGAGTGCACTTGTGTTTGCGCACACACTTGTGCACTATAATATCTCCTGCGTAGTTGGCCGAAATTCGGTCTGGAGGATATTCTCGTATATTAATCGTAAACACAAAACAGACGCTAGGATAGTAATCATTCACACATTTCTCAAACAATCCGTAGGCGCATGGCGTACTGGTTTAAATGGTCACCTCGCCACTGCCGCCGCGCCGAGTGTTGTGGGTTTGAACCCCACACGGGACAAAACTTTGTGTGATCCACAAATGGTTGTACCGAGTGATGTTCTTTGTGTCCGTTATTTGAATGTTTGTAAAGTCCCACGCGACACAGAATTATTCCTAGTGCAGGAATTATCTTTAGAAGAAGAAGAATATTCTGATAATAGCAACCAGCGTCGGCTTTAAGGTAGAGCAAGAGGAGCGGTCGCTTTAGGCGCCAGATGGCAAGGGGTACCAAAAAGCCAAATGTGAAATAATTGCCATAGCAAATTTTTTGCTCACGGCTTCGATCGGTTAACAAAGACACGTAACAGTGCTTTTTAGAGTTCGAGAAAACTCTTATACAACAGCTTTGTCCGTTCGTCTGTCTGTTATACAACTTTCTGTAATGTATGTGTATTGCGTCGGTAGTTCAATAATAAATAATATCAATATTTATGTGGGTATACAACAAATCCATAAAGTAGACTAACGATTATTTGTGAATCAGTCGGAATATACGTCTAACAGTGCGAAGGTGTTTTACTGCTCATCCCGATATCCTGGTATCCCTGCGTTCTTGATACTTCAGTGGCGACGAGATTTATAAGAACATACGTGTGCAGTATATGGTGTGTCATACGTACCAAAATAGTACCGAAAATATGGCGATCGGTAAAATTGGAGAGTTCAAAGTGCAGTCAGATGATTGGAAGTTGTATATTGAACGTCTCGAGAATTACTTCGTGGTTAACGATATCAAGAAAGAGCTGCAGGTGCCAACGCTGATAACAGTCATGGGAGCGGAGAGCTACGAGTTGCTGGTCAATTTGTGTACACCAGATAAACCCAACACGAAGACATTTGAATTTCTAACGGCCATCATGGAAAAGCATTTGCAACCGAAACCGAGTGTCTTAGCCGAACGCTATAAATTTCGTCAACGGAAACAAAACGAGGGCGAAGGTGTAGCACAGTACATGGCGGTTTTAAAGAAAATGTCAAAGTCTTGTGATTTTGGTACGTGGCTAGAAGAAAGTATCCGGGATCAATTTGTCTGTGGAATCAGTAGTGAAGTAATACGACAACGTTTATTCGCGGAGGACACGTTAGATTATTCCAAGGCTTATAGTATGGCTACGAGCATGGAAGCGGCCGAGAAAAATGCGGCCGTTGTTGAGAGCGCAAATAGTTTTAAGTCGACAGATAAGACAAACACATCGACTGAATGTCTTGCTATGGCGACGATGAATCATCGCGGCGCGGATACTCGCGGAGCGGCGCCGGCAGCGGCGCGAGTCGAGAGAAGGACAGGGGCAGCGCGCGCGATACCGAGCGGCCATCGGCGCGTCGGCGGTCGCGGCACGCGTCATACGTCGGCGGACTCGCAGGTACCGGCTGAGCGGGCTCGGCGGGACCAGCAGTGCAATGTCTGTGGGTGGAGCCACGACACGGCTGCGTGCAAGTTTTCGCAATACGTATGCCGCGTATGCAATAAGAAGGGTCATCTACGTCGTGTGTGCCCATTGGTAGTGGGTCAGCATCATTTGGCAGGGCTTCGACCAGCATCTAGCACATCGGAGAGTGAAGGAAGCGACGAGGTAATCACTGTTGAGATAAATAATTTATCAATAGCGGAATGCCCGCCAATTTATGTAAAATTAATAATACACGGTAAAGATATTAGTATGGAGTGTGATACGGGGAGCGCCGTATCTTGTATTGATTACAGAACATACAAACGGTTGTTTAATGATTTACCGATAGAATCATGTAATTTAATTTTAAGGTATTATACAGGAGAAACCGTAAATCCTATTGGGGTTATTAGGCCAGAGGTTAGATTTAAAAATATCTGTAAGGTATTAGATTTATACATAATTCAGAATGGTAAAACTTTATTAGTGGGTCGACAATGGATGGCCGAATTAAAAATACAGTTATATTCGGATCTCAATGGCAATATAGTGCCAGTTAACAGGGTAATGAGTAACGAGGAATTTAATATGGGCGATTTCAGTTCCAGATACTGTAAGGTGTTCGAAGACGGTCTGGGACGATTCACCGGTGGTGCGGTGAGCATACACGTGAAGCCCGGGGCGCGGCCCGTGTTCATGCGCGCGCGCCCGCTGGCGTACGCGCTGCGTGCGCCGGTGGAGCTTGCGCTGGAGCAGCTCGTGCGGGACGGTATCCTCACGCCGGTGGAACGCTCGGATTGGGCCACGCCTATCGTGCCCGTGGTAAAAAAAGATGGTACTATTAGAATCTGTGCAGATTACAAGATAACCTTGAATAAAGTTTTAGAAGTCGACCGTTATCCTTTACCGCGAGTAGAAGATCTGTTAGCTAGGCTACATGGAGGCGACCGGTTCAGTAAAATAGACTTATCGCAGGCTTACGCACAATTTGAATTAGATGAATCGAAGAAATATACAGTAATTAACACACACAAGGGTATGTTCATGTTTAATAGATTAGTATACGGTTTATCATCTAGTCCCGGTATTTTTCAGAGACGTCTAGAACAGTTGTTTGCGGATTTGCCTAATGTGGGAGTATTCTTGGACGATATTGTTGTAACAGGATCAACAACCAAGAATCACATTAAGAATTTGTACAAGGTGTTTGATCGTCTACAGTCTTATGGCTTAAAAGTAAAAAAAGAGAAGTGTAGTTTCTTTGCCAAGAAAATAACATATCTGGGTTACGTAATTAGTAAAGATGGCATACAAACATGTCCCGATAAGGTTAAAGATATAATTGATACACCGGCTCCCTCAAACATATCAGAGTTGAGGGCATTTATAGGTATGACCATGTACTATGCCAAGTTTATAAAGAACGTAAGTACGCTTCTAGCACCTCTATATAGGCTGCTTAGGGCGGATGTACATTTTGACTGGTGTAGGGAGTGCGAAGCGGCATTTAGGCGCGTAAAACAGTATTCACCTGATTTACCGTTAGTGCTGACGGCCGATGCGAGCAGCGTCGGTATCGGTGCGGTGATATCTCATGTGACCACCGCAGGCGAGCGCCCGATAGCATATGCGTCGCGTTCTCTCAACACGGCAGAGCGCGCTTACTCGCAGATTGATAGGGAAGCACTAGCTATAGTTTTTGGTATAAGAAAATACCACCAATACCTGTATGGGAGGAGGTTTTTACTTAGGACAGATCATCGGCCGTTGACACATATTTTCGGTAATAAGGTAGGGATACCCATTATGGCAGCCTCCAGGTTGCAAAGGTGGGCAATATTATTGTCAGGTTACAATTACGAAATTGAATATGTGCCATCAAAGAAAAATTGTGCGGATGCTTTATCAAGGCTACCACAAGGTATACAAGCAAACGGGAGTACTGAAATCACGTATTTAAATTTTGTAGAAAATTTTCTACCTGTGACTAATAGTGAGGTTAGGAAACAAACAGAGAAAGATAAGGTGTTGAGTAGAATTCTCTTATATATACAATCAGGTTGGCCGTTAACTTGTCCGGATGAACAAATTAAATCATATTTTGTAAGGCGTAACGAGCTGTACGTAGATTGTGGGTGTATAATGTGGGGTTATCGGATAGTGATACCGCAGACATTGCGAAGACAGATACTAAAACAATTACATATTAGCCACATGGGCATAGTCAAAACTAAAGCGCTGGCTCGGAGTTATGTGTGGTGGCCGAACATAGATAGTGACGTAGAAATGTTATGTCAAAGCTGTGAGACGTGTGCGGTGGAGGGCACGGCACCACCACGAGCACCTCCGCAACCGTGGCCTTTCTCAACTCAACCGTGGAGCAGAGTACACATAGATTTCTTAGGACCCTTTCATGGCAATACGTACATGGTTTTGATTGATTCAAGTTCAAAGTGGTTAGAAATTTTGGAAATGCCGAGAACTAACGCGAGGCAGGTAATAAAGGTTCTCCGTGACACTTTTGCTCGTTTTGGTCTACCGTTAGAATTAGTATCAGATTAGGGACCCCCGTTTACGAGCGGAGAATTTAGTGAATTTTTAAAAAATAATGGTATACGCCAATGTTTTTCGCCGACGTACCACCCATCATCAAATGGGGCCGCAGAAAATGCCGTGAAATTATGCAAATCCGTTATAAAAAAAGCGTATAGAGAAAACAAAGATATAGATATAGCCTTACAAACGTTTTTGCTAAGTTACAGAAACTCAGCTCAAAGTACAACGGGCGAGTCGCCCGCAATGTTATTACAGCGGCGTTCATTGCGGAGTCGCTTAGATCTATTACGTGCGGACCGCACCTTAGTGGATAGGGTGCGGGCAGCACAAGAACGACAGGTGCGAAATTCGGGTGGTGTCTTACGCGAGTTAGCTCCCCAAGATACAGTGTGGACTAGGAACGGTACAAAAGGGGATAAATGGCTAAAAGGCGTAATCGAAGCGCGGGCAGGCACGCGAGAATATTTAATAGATAACGGAGACGGTCGACTATCTAGGAAGCATATAGATCATATAAAACGCAGATCCCGATTGTCCGATTTCATGGGTTCTGATAGTACTATCTCGGATACTTTGCCACATAATCCAGCACAGGTTTCGACGGCTGAGGAGGCCGTTCCAGTATCGAACGCGACGGGGGAAGTAGATAGTGCGGAGCTGCTGAGCGAGGGTATGACGGGGAGAGTAGATGGGGCAAGTGATAAACAAGTAATTCCAAAGCTCAAAACTCCGTCACCACCACCGGCGAGTCGTCCCAGACGTACTCGTAAACCCGTTGTTAGATTCCAACCAGAGTAACTAGCTAAATATATTTTAAAGGAAGTTATTATATTATGTCATTCACATTGTTGTTATTTTAGTTATGGCTATGTTGTAATTATATGTATTTTGTTTGTATCACCATTCATTATCAACGTACCTAATTAGTAGATTAAGTGGTGAGGTGTAATGTATGTGTATTGCGTCGGTAGTTCAATAATAAATAATATCAATATTTATGTGGGTATACAACAAATCCATAAAGTAGACTAACGATTATTTGTGAATCAGTCGGAATATACGTCTAACAGTGCGAAGGTGTTTTACTGCTCATCCCGATATCCTGGTATCCCTGCGTTCTTGATACTTCACTTTCAAGTTTCAACTCAAGAACCGTAAGAGCTAGAGACTCGCGGTCAACGCCATTCGACTTAGCATAGTCGATATACCCCGAAATGACTATGAAAAATGAAAATGAAAAATCTTTATTTATCTCAAAACAGTTACATTAATTATAAATGAGACATCCCCAGTAAGTAATGGATAATACTTGTGTTGGGGCTATCTCGCTCTTTCCCTTAATTATTTACGATATTGAGACTAATGTTTACAAAAAATAAGTTAAAATTAAAATTAGGTTAAAATTAAATATAAGAAGAAAGATACAATGACTTAAAATCTAATTAGCAGCACTTTGTGTAACTGTAGTTGTATGCCTATGTGAAACTGTATGTGCGATTTGTGTGTGTGTGCGATTTGTGTGTGTGGATGTGTGTGTGTGAATGAGTGTGTGTGTGTGTGTGTGTGTGTGTGTGTGCGTGTGTGAGGATGTGTGTGTGTGTGTGTGTGTGTGTGTGTGTGTGTGTGTGTGTGTGTGGATGTGTGTGTGTGTGTGTACGCACGTGTGTGCGTGTGCATGTATGTCTTCTTTGAAGTGCCTATGTGTTCGAAGCGTAAGTGATAGATTAAACTCACATTACAAAGTTGTTGACCTTTGACTTCAAGGTCACTTGGTATAACGTGACTTTTGCATATTAATTGAACCATTGTTTCGATCTCTAAGATTTACGGCAATGCATTGCCGTTTCTCACTTGTTCATGGATGAAAGGTATCCTATCTCGTATTCTGTTCTCCTGAGAACGTGTATGCGAAATTTCATGATGATCGGTCAAGTAGTTAAGGCGTACAAACGTTACAAATAATCTCACATTCACATTTAATTTTATAACTAGTTTTCCCCACGGTTTCACCCACGTAAGTCCTGAATCCAGGCCTCCAGCCATCTACATACCAAGTTTCATCGCAATCGGTTCAGTAGTTTTTGCGTGAAAGAGTAACAAACATCCATACATCGATACAAACTTTCGCGTTTATAATATTAGTAAGGAAGTAAGGATATTACTAGATTTTGCCCACGACTTCGCTTGCGTAAATGTACGTTAAGTTAGATTGATAACAGTACTTTTTCTAGATGAAAAGTACTTTTTGTCCTTTTCAGTTCCCCTAACAACGTGTATGTTTAATTAAATTCCTTAATTATTAATTTAATGACATTGCATACTATCATTTAAATATGGGCACTCGTGGTCAAAGTCACTATGGGTAGTGGGCATTCCCCTTTCATGATGATAGGTCGAGTAGTTAAGGCGTGAAAGCGTAACACACAAACAAACTCAAATTCGCATTTATAATATTAGTTATTGAAGATGTACAACATTTGCTGATGGATTGTGCTCGGAGTTAACGTGATTCGTTGGTTAAGAAATTAAATTCGCCCAATTCTTTGACGCATATCTCTCCGAGGGGCGACGGAGAGCTTATGTCGGTCTCACAGGGGACAGATGGTGAGCGACATCCCGGTAATACCGACTAAACCTACCATGGTGTTCCTCGACATAACCGCAATCGGCGGGGTCGCGCGAATCGCTTTCACGTGCAATCGCGACACCGCCGAGGTTTCGTAGGCCCGCGCTCGCCGTATGAAACGTCAGGCCACTACACAAATAGACTACCACAAATTTTACCCCTACTGTCCCCCTGAGGAGGGAGGGGACACACGATACAAAGGTGTGCGTGGGAAAAAGCACGCCGTCTCTCAGACCTGGTGCTGATCGGGTGGCGGGCAGGCCCACGAAGCCCACCACCTCCAGGTCAAACCAGGGTGGCTGGAGGTCGTCTCGCGCACTCCGGCGCTCGGACTAGATCTGCGCCTGATACAAAGTATTTTAAGTTATCCGAAG
Organism: Catocala nupta; assembly: GCA_963675205.1. Lineage (NCBI taxonomy): Eukaryota > Metazoa > Arthropoda > Insecta > Lepidoptera > Erebidae > Catocala > Catocala nupta. Next base: position 5,953,942 of record OY776104.1, read on the forward strand.
TCAGAAGCTGCCAAAAATTAGGTAATTTGATAAAAATAATTCAGCAATAATTATGTTATCCTTAGTTCTAATATCTAGTATCTAATCTATAGTTGTATCTCCAGATATATCTAACAGTGTACATTTTAATGTGTGTATCTAGCTATAAGGTACAATGGTATTGACATATCGTTATGAACAAAAATACCAAAATAAATAAAGAAGAAAAAATATATATTAATTAGGATTGAAGAATTTCCGTGTAGTGAAAGCACCTATCGACCAAAGGGCGCCGAAAGACATTCTCGCTCTACCCAGATCAAGAGCTAGGGCCGGCGCTGACAATAACTAATCGATTAATCCGCAATACTTCAAGCTCTATGTAATATGTAATGTTTGTAGATCACACAAATATAATTTATTTGCAAACAATAGATTGTGTTATCTGTAAAACATTACTGACGTAGATAATTTCTATAAGGCGTTGGTCATAGCGACGGCGATGAACGAGGAGCGAGAAGACAAACTAGTAATGAATTATCGAGCAAAGAGAAGCGAGTGTGTAGTTCAGATAGTTTTGTTTCTGGGCTATACGTGAGTTTTTTTAATTGCCATTGTTGGCAGATGAGTAAGCGGCCCAGAAAAGTGGCAACCGCTGTTCATGAACTTCAGCAATGTCAAGACACAGCAAAGCCGCTGCCTACAATGAAAAAAGAAGAAGAAAGTATGCGAGAGTGTCGAATGTTTTCTCTCGCCTATTGCTAAATTGCTTTTATGAGTACCAATTTAGTGTCTCTTAACGTCTAACGTCGTGAGGAAACCCGCATGACTGAGAATTCTACATTATGTTCTCGAAGATGTATAAAGTCTACCAACACACACTGGGCCAGCGTGGTGGACTATGACCTAACCTTTCTCACACTGAGAAGAGGCGCGTGCCCAGCAGTGGGACAGTTTAATAAAGGGCTGATATTATTATAAACGATTGTATTTACCACTAAGTAAGAATCGGTGAGTGAGAATTGCTGAGTATAAAACTAGAGGATACGCGTTTCATAAGCGATCGCTAGTCGCTTTCTCGGCGACGGCGACGGTTGGACAACTGCCCTTTTGATTGAACCTAAATTATTATACACCAAAATTGATTGATGCCTATCGGCTACATATTGTTAAAATATTAGTGATGACTGATAACTAATGATAAGCATTCATAATGTGATAAGCTTTTATAGTATACGTAGATACATAGTTATATTTAAGGCGAGTCCACAGCTGCGTACATGCAAGAACAGTCCATCGTGCATCTTAGGAAAATACTGTGGATAATTTATAATTATTTCTTTCTTTCAATAAGACAACTCTCGCACTAGGAATAAATCCTGTCTCGCGGGGGACTTTACAAACATTCATACAACGGACTCAAAGAACACCCAGACTTGGAACAACCATTTGTGGATCACACAAAGTTTTGTCTCGTGCGGGATTCGAACCCACAACAGTCGGCGCAGTGCCAGTGCCGAGGCAACCACTTAAACAACTTTGCCACCCGTGCAGCCAAACTAATAAAATATAACTATCATATGATTATACTATATACTCATTCCATTATTTGAATAATATAATTTTCTATTTTATATGGTCAATATAATTTTATAATGAATAGCAATAATTTAAATAATATAATTAGTGTAAGATTTACAAGCCATAACTAGTAAATTTAGAGAATATTTTTTTTATATGACCAAATCTGTACCTCCTTTCGCAAATAAAATTACATGATTTGATTTAATTTGACAACTTTGCACATGTCCGCCAGCGATATGCGAGTAGTTAGCGGCACGAACAGTGCGGTTCGGATGCATCTTAGGAACATAGTATGGACACATTTGGGCATTTGTTTCCGACATGGCGCGTCCTCAGCCATCCGGGGAGCGTGGCGTGCACTGTTCGTGCCTGTGCATATGTGTGAAGCCTACACTAACACACACGAACACTATAAAGTGACTTGCGATTATTTTTTCTAAACCAAGTGAGTTAGTATGTTTACATCTATGATACCGAGGCTAGTCTGTACTTAGCTTGTAAACAACTGATGTCAATTATTTGGTTACGGTACGAAGGAGCCGACGAGAAAGATCACAGTTGTACAGATAACCGGCGTTAGCTAGTCACACTGATGATGAACTTAAATTTTCGCGTTGCATGATATGTATATAATTCAAAACGGTTATTAACTCGATCAATCATATTTCAAGCAAACAAAGGCTAGCCAGCATAGATAGCCTAATGGGAGACCGTAGGACTGCCATGCAGATGTTTCGAGTTCGATCCCAAGTTCTCAGACTTTTCGAAGTCATGTGCATATTAAATAGTTAATTATCGCTCGCTTTAACGGTGAAGGAAGACATCGTGAGGAAACCTGCATGTCTGAGTGTTCTACACAATGTTCGCGAAGATATCTGAAGCCAGCGTGGTGGATTATGAGCTGTCTCTTCTCACACTGAAAAGAGGCCCGTGCCCAGCAGTGGGACAGTTTAATACAGGGCTGCTATTATTATTAATAAAGGTAAACAGAATGCATGATCACGTTAATTCCCGTTACGTATTATATAGGTGTTATATTGTTACTTTTTTCGCCGGGAGCGTAAGAGTGCAAGCCTGCACACCTACCTCGTTTCCTTTCCTCCCATGCGTTTATTTTCATCTTCTTTAACTACTTTTCCCTTGGGTTATCAACGCTTATTGTTCTTAGACTAAAAGAACCGCTTGCCAACAGACAGGCAGTAGGTACCTACGTTTAACGCTTGTTGGCTCCCGTTGTATTATAAAAAATATTTAGATGCGTCGGTGGCGCAGTATACGAATGCTGTATAGTCAATACGAATGCTGCAAGATATTCTCAAAAGAAGCCCGGGATTAGAAACTTGACAGTTATACACATCTCCGAACCTGGGAAAGTACGTTACGCTGTTGGTCCTGCGCCCGATCTTTCTCCGGTCAATTGGATTATGTTTACGCACACAAATGTGCACTATAATCTCCTGCGCAGACAGTATCCGTTAAGATTGGCTGCCGTGACCGAAATTTATTAATTCTAGAGGAAAAATAAATGACTGTATCCTCCTGTATGTATGTTTGTTCTCTATGCGTTGCTAAACCTTTGATCAGATTGTGATGAAACCTTAGTAGGGTGTTCTGCACCCGCGAGTGGTTCAGGTCCAAAAAATGAATATGAAAACACTGTTTTAATTTACGTAGCATTACAATGCATGCCAGTTACAGTAATCACGACATATTATAAAACGAAGTCTCCCGTCTCCCATTCAAAAACTACTGAACGGATTTTCATGCGGTTTCCACCAATAGACAGAGTTTCATACAAAGTATAAAGTCTAAGCAAGTCAGAAGCGAGACACATACCAGCGTTGTAGCAAGTGGAAATTCGTAACAACTGCCTACCTTTACTATGCCTACCGTTTCATTAATCCAAGATGTGTAGCTGGAGACCCGAGCATACACCCCGGGGAACAAAGGCTCCGCACAACTGTACCCCCAGGATACGACACCAACCACAACACCCTGGTATATGAGAGGTCCACCAGAATCACCTTGACAAGCATCCGCACCTGAAATTGGGGTAATTTTAATTTTACACTAGATTTTTCCCGTGTCTTTGATTGGGTACATTAATTATTCTTTTTTACACAACTAAATTGTCAAACAAGCATACGACCCACCTGACGGAAAGTGGTGACCGTAGCCTATTGACGCCTTCAACACCAGAGGCATTACTTGCGCGTTGCCGACCATAAAAAGGTACTCTGTGTCCCTTTCTGTACCCCTGACAACGAGTATGCGAAATTTCATCACGATCCGTCGAGCAGTTAAGGCGTGAAATCGTAACAAACAAACTAACTCACATTTGCATTTATAATATTAGTTACGATTAAGATATAAAAAAATACTAACCTAAATGTAATTTCAGTAAACTCGCCAACCACTAACCTTCAACAAACATAAGTATTACTTTACAAAGTTGAACAAAATATCATTTTAGATTTCACTTACCTCCAATATCAAGTACTCCAGCACAGAGCATGGTATCGGTGACTGGGTAGTCATCTCCAGTGAGATTCTGAAGGAAGAGGTACCTCTGCTCGCAAATTTCTTGGTTCACCGTCCATACAGTCACCTCGTTGAGCAACGAAGAGGTCGCTGCTATGTTTACCTGGTCATTTAAAGCAAAACTTTTAGACCTTGTTATTAAACTACTTTATACAGGTTTTGTCGCGTTGTTTATTTTAAAATACTTTTATTATATAATTTTGTCCTATAACACTACTATTATTGAACTTTACTACAATTTAAGCTGCCTATTTAAATTAATTAATACTATTTATATTTAAGTTTACACTTTTTCCCGACGTTTCGGTTGCCTCACAGCAGCGATGTTCACGAAAAGACTAAGATGTTACTATTTTTTTAAATAAACTACGCGATTAAATCGGTATATAATAATAATAAATAATATCAGCCCTGTATTATTTTATTTTATTTTATTTTATTGGGGAAAACAAACAACTGTACATTGTGTCTTACTGGCTAGATACATAACAAAATAAATTAATATACAATCCACGGCGTTTCCACATATTACTTTCAGAAGTACAGTTAAACCTAATTGAAGCTTAGAGCTAGTATCTACTTAAATCTAAGTGTATGTGTTTACACAAATGTTCACAAATGTTTATACTATTGTAGCTGACGAAGCGTATGTATTATATTATTTTTAAACTGATTGCGAGTAGAGGCAAAAATATCTATATTAACGAACAATTTATTAAAATTTTTAACTATTCTATGAAGGGGCGCACGCTCCCCCGCATTCGTACGACTAACAGTCGTAGCAAATAGCGGGTAGGTGCGCGTCTCTCGTCTAATTACAGATCTGGGCACAATATAACATAAAGCGTTAATAAGTTCGGTACAATCATACTTATTGCTAATAAGGTCATAGAGCACCATAGCCTGAAGTAACAGTCGTCTCGAGTGTAGTGTAAGCAAAGTAAATTTTTGTAGAGACTCTTTGTATGTGGAACGCCCTAGACGACATTTAAACTGAGTTGCTCGCAGAAACTTGCGCTGCACTCTTTCAATTGCATGGTCGTACTTTGAATAGTAGGGGTTCCAAATCATGCTGGCATATTCTACCTGTGGTCGTACAAGACAATTAAATAGGTATATGTATGTGGTTGGGCTCTTAAAGTCCACAGAAGCTCTCATCACTAAGTTATACATTTTAAAAGCGCTGGCGGTAATTTTTCGATGTGTACGTCTAAGTGGAGTTTACAGTCCAAGAGGATACCTAAATCACTAATTATATTATCTTTAAGTAGAATTTCATTGCACAAAGAGTAACTAAAGTTAATATTTTTTTTATTTTTAGTGAAATTTACATATTTGCATTTAGGTATACTTAATATTAATTTATTATTGTTACAGTAGTCAGATAGCCTATTTAGGTCCTGCTGTAATAAATGACAATCGTCTAATGACTGGATTTTTCTAAAAACTTTAAGATCGTCGGCGTACAATAAAAAATTACTGTGACGGAAGCAGTTGCCAATGTCATTAATGTAAATAATAAACAATAAAGGGCCCAGAATTGACCCCTGCGGTACGCCCGAGGTAGCTAGAAATGAGTTAGAAAGGTATCCATTACTTACAACACTTTGGTTACGATTACTTATATACGACTGGAACCATCGCAACAAATTACTGCAAGACGTTCTTCAGAACTAATGCTTTTGCACTTAACCGTATCGCATTTTATTAAATCATTTTTATCAATTCATGAAGCTCGATAAAGTTGCCCTGAATGAGTGTATACCTAAAGAATACAATTAGAAATACGGGTTTGAAGATAATTCAAAATGGATAAAACACCAACACCAAGTGATTATGTGAATACTGAGCGAGGCGGTCGAAATATAGCGAGAAGTTTTAAAGAGGACAAGATTATGGAGGAGATTTGTGAGTTTCGATTGGAAATGAAAGCTCTTATGGAGGATCAAATTAAGGAATATAATAAACTCCTTAACAGGTTTATAAACACAGAAACAGAGCTAAAAGAACTTAAAAATCAAATGAAGGTACTTCAAAGTAAAGTAGATAAGGAACAAGTATTGGAAAAACAAACTAGAAATAAAGAAAGTAAGGATGATATTATTGAAGGCACAACTGTTATGGTAAATCCTTCAAGGGGAAAAGATGCAGGATTAAAAGGTCAACAAGGAATCATGCGAACATTTGCAACGGCTACTAAACAAAACCAAAATCGGGTAATTCGAAATAAAGCTCCAACAAAAGAGTGTGTGGCCACGAAATCATCGAGCGATGAAAAATTTGAACAAAGTCCAGTTGTGAATGAGTCAAGTGAACTAGAAAATGGATTGATGCCTGAAGTAAATATACGTGCCTCTCAAAAGGAAGAAAACTGGACAACAGTCAATAGAAAAAAAAGTAGATATCCAAACAAAGAAATTAAAAAAGGCGGGAACACGACTGCGGTAGACATTAAGGGAACTGAACGTAAAAAGTTTCTACATGTTTGGCGCCTTCATAAGGAAACAACAGTAGAAAACTTAGAAAGATACGTGAAGAATATATGTGGTCCGTTAGTACCAGTCACAGTGGAAATAATAAAACATAAGACTGAACGGGACTACGCTTCTTTCATCATTGGTGTACCTGAAAGTTATTATGATACCATAAGTCAATCACAACATTGGGCAGTGAACATCGAATTCTGTGAATGGGTGTGGTTTCGTAAAACAATCAAAAAACCATAAAATAACCAACACAACTATTGAGATTTACTACCAGAACGTGAGAGGATTGCGTACAAAATTGGAAGAGTTCTATGCAGGTGTGTCATCTTCAGAAGCAGATTTGTTTGCAATTTCAGAAACAGGATGCAACAAATCTATTCATGACGCAGAAATAGTGCCGCCTGGATATACAATACTGCGTTGCGATCGCTCGGACGGACGAAAGCAGGGCGGCGCGTGTCTCGTGGCCACACCGCGTTTAGAACTACGGCGAGTGTCCGGCCCCAGTGACGTCAACATTGACGACAAAGTATTTGAACTGGTTTGTGCTACCGTATATTCGCACAGTAGATTTTTATTTTTAATGTGTGTTGTTTACATTCCGCCGAACAGTTGTGAGAATGAGTATATGATATTATTTAGGATTATAGAAGAACTGTGTAGTAAATATAGTGATATTGTTGTTATTGGTGACTTCAATATGCATTCCTGCTCGATAAACGTATGTAATTATTTTGAATACTTTTTATCGTATTGTGGATTCACTCAGTGTAACACGATAGTTAATTGTAATGACCGATGTTTGGATTTAGTATTAACTACGCTTCCGAAGGGAAAGAGTGTAAAGGTGCGCGGGTCGGGGGCACCCCTTGTGCCGGTAGATGCGTACCATCCACCGCTCGATGTGTTAGTCGAACTGCGTCCCTACCGAATCGTAGATTCAATCAAGTCTGAGTCAACTACTATACCCCCGGGCTGGAATTTTAATAAAGCTGATTTTTTTAAGTTGTACTCATTAATAGGGACAATAGATTGGACTGGTATTTACGACCTTGACTTAGAAATGAGTTTAGATTATTTTTATGAAAGAATTAACGCATTGATAGACGACTGTGTACCCAGAAAACAGCGAAGTCAGGTAAGCTCGAGGTATATTTACCCGGAGTATTACTCTGTTGAAATAATTCGCAACATACGTAGAAAAGCTATACTACATAAACGGTACAAAGCAAGTATGAATCGGGATGATTACGAAGCGTTTGCCCTGTGTAGGACCAAAGTAAAGCAGTTGATTAAATCAGCGTATGAACAATATAGCAAAAAGGTTCAAAATCAACTGCAAAAAGATCCAAAGTCATTTTGGAACTATGTAAACTCGAAAAGGGAGAATCGAAATCCACAAAAGATTTTAAAAAACGGGGAAGTCTTGTCTAGTGAGCAATGTGTGGATGAGTTTGCCCAGTACTTTCATTCGGTTTACAGTACGAAGCGGGCTGAGTTAAACGTCTCCGCGGCGATAGAAAGCGCGGGTGGGGAGAATGGAGCGGCGCGGATTCACTTGCAGGAGTTACTGTTGAAGGATGTGCAGAGTGCCCTACAACAACTTAAGCCGAAGAGGTCCGCGGGGCCGGACGGTATTCCACCCTACATAATTAAAGACTGCGCATCTGTACTGGCTCAACCGTTGCTTCATATCTATAATAAGTGTCTGAAGTCAGCTGCGTTTCCTGAGAGGTGGAAAACCTCACGTGTCGTGCCGGTACCAAAGGGAGGAATGGGTATTGACAATGTTAGTGGGTACAGGCCTATTGCTGTACTGTCATCACCGGCTAAGGTGTTGTAGTGCGCTATACATAATAGCATTTTTATGCAGGTTAGAGCGCAACTGTCTGATGCCCAGCACGGGTTTCGACCTACGCGGAGCACCACCACTAACTTACTGAGTTACATGGCTCATATACTGCCTATAGTGGATAGCGGGGGGCAAGCTGATGCTGCATACTTCGATTTCAAAAAAGCATTCGACCTTGTCGATAATGACGTGTTGCTCAAGAAGTTAGCAGCTGTTGGTTTCACTCCGCATCTACTACATTTCTTCGCCAGTTACATGCGGGATAGGAAACAGTACGTAGAGTACGAGGGACACAAGTCAGAGCCGTACTTTACGCTGTCAGGAATAAGCCAAGGGAGTAACCTCGGACCTCTTCAATTTATAATTATGATAAACGATTTGCCCAAAGTCGTAAGAGAGGCAAATTGTTTATTATTTGCAGACGATCTAAAGTTATCCCTGGCAGTGAGGAGTGACGATGATTGCGAACGGTTACAGAAAGCAATAAATAGTGTAGTTACGTGGAGCAAGGAAAACCTTCTCCAATTTAATGCCCAGAAGTGCGTCACTATCACTTTCTCACGTGCTCGTAGTCCTATTGTGCATGATTATCACATTGATGGACGGCCCATGGTCAGGATGACAGAGGTTAGGGACTTGGGAGTTAGTCTTAACACAGGGTTAATGTTTCGTGATCATATAGTCAAGTGTTGCAAAAAGGCTTATAGAAACTTAGGATTTATATTACGTACTGTTCGTAGTTTCACAAATATTACAGCGATTGTCGCTTTATATAACACCTTAGTGAGAAGCCAATTAGAATTTAATGCAGTGGTCTGGGCTCCACATGAGACTAGGTATAGTCTCATGTTGGAGCGAATACAAAACAAATTTGTTAGGTATTTATATTTAAGGCTCTATGGAGTATACCCGTTTTACCCGCTTATGTATCCAACCTTGTTTATATTAGGCATGGTTGGATAAAACGAGCTGAGAGTTAGGCGTGAGTTTGCACTTGTCCTATATTTATTTAAATTAATTAGAGGCAAGGCACATAACGCCAACATTTTAGAATTAATGTGTTTAAGTGTGCCGGACAGATATGTGTGGAGGCGACGTCGGCCTCAGTTGCTGGCCGTACCTAGTGGACGCACTAATCTGTTGAATGAGGCGCTCCTGACACGGGCGCTTCGCACTCTTAACCTGGTAGCTGAACAGTCAGATATTTTTACCTGTACACTGAGTGAGTTCACAAGGATAACATTCTATGTAATAAGTTATAGAAAATAAGATATGTGTATGTTTATTGTTATCTTCACTATTGCATTGGGTTATACCTGTAATGATAGTTGTAAGTAAGAGATGAATAAATAAATAAATAAATAAATAAATAAAAATTACCCCTGATACCATTGAATGCAATCTTGTTCATTAAGATTTTGTGGTCGACTCGATCGAAAGTTTTTTTAAAGTCGGTATATACAGCATCCGTTTGCGCTCTATTATCCATGTTTTTAAAAAGAGAGGTAGTGAAAATCATTAGATTGGTGATAGTGGATTTACGTTTTACAAAGCCATGTTGTTCCGGTATTATACTTTCTTGGATGAACGGATATACTTTATGATGAACAAGCGATTCGAATAATTTTGCGAGAGCACATAGGATAGAGATAGGTCGGTAATTCTCAATATTTTGTCTAGATCCACCTTTATGCACTGGGACTATATTAGCTTTCTTCCAAGCCAAAGGGAATACACCTGTAGACATACATTTATTAAATATTATAAATATGGGTATACAGATTGTGTTAGCTGTCCATTTCAGGAAACAAGGGGGTATCCCATCAGGTCCAGGCCCTTTTGTAATATCTAGTATTTTTAATTGATCATGAATCTGGGCGAGACTAAACTGTATGTCAGAAAGATAAGTGTTGTTATTAATAAATAGCTCTGAAGGTGGGCACCAATCAAGTAACAAACTTGTTGGCTCGTATACAGACTGAAAAAATGATGAGAAAAGATTGCAAATATCGAGTGGGTCACTAGCTGTTTTATTGTTATAGCACATTTGCGAGGGGATTCCTGACCTACTTCTCCGATTAGCTATGTATGTCCAGAAGTATTTAACATTGTGACAAATACTGTCCTCTACGCTTTTAATATAAGTATTGTAGCATTTAGCACATTCCTTCTTAAAGCGTGCTCTATATAATGAGATAACATCATGTATAGCCATAAAGTTTCTCATACGATCACAGATAGAAGAGGTGCCCATACAGCTCATAAAGTCATGAGTAGGGTTCAATTTTATCCAGTTAGCTGTCGGGATGTTGTAGTCACCCAGCATTAGCAAATCATCAAATTTAGTTGAATTTATTATATGATTGATACCTTCAAAGTGCAGGTCGTATACAGCGAGAGAAGAATTATTGGGTATGTATACTGCACTGATCAGCGTGTTTATCGTGTTATTACGATTAGGAATTGCAATAACAACTTGCTCAATATGTTTGTTTAGTGAAGCTTGCATAGGGAGCTCAATTCTAACAGGATTGTATTCACGTAATACGGCTATTAAAACTCCACCCCCATCTGATTTACCCGTAGCAGCTCTATCACGGTCGCATCGAAAGACTACGTAGCGATTATCAATAAATTCGCTACTGTTTATTGTGGAAGTTAACCATGTTTCAGTTAAGATAATTACATCATAACAATTACTTAGGATATTCATATATAAATTATTAGTTTTAGTACGTATTCCTCTGCTATTTTGGTAGTATAAACTTAGTTTATTGGAAGCCATTATTGTGCTTAAACAATATAGAAATTACATAAAATTAGGGTACAGCTTAATTAGTTTTATTTATCGTTAGTTTTTTTATATCATTTGATGATTTAATAGCCATAGTAGGTGAAGTTTCTGACAACTTTACAAGAATGGTAGAATGCTTTACCCAAACAAATTTGTAGTTGAACTTCTTAGCGGCGTCGCGAGTTTCACGCAATAGTTGCTTTTTCTGGAGTGTAAGATGTTCATTGATGTAGACAGTGCGGGGTACACCAAGAATACCAAGATCCGTAGACGTGAGACCTTTCTTCAACCGGGAGGCGCTAAGGACGTTGTCTCTTAGGGCGCGAGTTTTAAACTTAGCCACGATATTTTTCGGTCGTTCACTAGTTGCGGCATGTGGCACACGATGTACGTTAACAATTTCATCTCGCGGTATTGCGGTATTAATTTTCTTGCCAATGTTTTCAAGTGAGGTGAATAAGTTTTCATCACGCCGTTCAGGAACATTACTAATTTCTAAGTTGCACTGCCTGGCCTGTTGCTCGAGGTTGTCAATTTTCGCTTCCAGTGTTTTTAGTATACCTTGATTAAGATCCTTTGAAAGAATACTGTCTTCCAGTGTGTGAAGTCGTTTTTGATTGTCGTCGTACTCATTCGATATGTAAGTTGCCGATTTTTTAATCTCTGTGACCTCTTCAGTTAACTTAATCACATCTTTCTTTATAGATATATTATCCGTACGAAGAGAATCCATTTCTTTTTTTGTTTCCTTCATGTATGTCTCCATGTCACTCCGTATAGTTTTTATATCGTCAGTAATTGTAGATAATTGGGCATCCAGTCCAATTTTCCATTCACTTAATGTTTTCTTTATATCAGCATGAATAATGGCGAGTTGTGTAGTGTGGTCACATTCTGGCTGTTTTCGTTTTCGAGTTGTTATATTCATTTCATGTTCCGATGTAACTTTAGTCAGTTCTGGCTCGGAGATCGATTGCTCAGATCGAAGTGTGGGAGTCACCGGGGGCGTTCGTTTAGTACTAAACATTGTTATGTGATATGACCGCTTAGGGTAATTAAGAGCAGGGAACAGCGTAGCGGATGATTGCTCAGATAAAAAATGTAGGCGCTTAACCGAAACAACTCCACACAAGTGAGCGGTGACAAAGCGGCCTGGGGGTGGGGAGCGCGATATGATCGTTGTTTTCGACGCGCAGTGACTAACCTCGGTGGCATGGTAGGAGTGCGACCGACCGTAGAATCAAGCGTCGATGGATCGTATCCCGATGGAGCAAAATGAACAGGAGCACACAATTAACTATTTGTCTTTGTCTAAGACAACCCCCTGGGCGGAGTTTGTCTATATAAACACTCACGAGTGAACGAGAAATGGTTTTAACACTAATTGACCAATCACAATTAATCACTGTTAGAAAGCCAAAACAGGTCTGCACTGTACTGACTCACACGACGGAATGTCCCACTGCTGGACACGGGCCCCTTCTCAGTGTGAGAAGGATTAGGCCATAGTCCACCACGCTGGCCCAGTGCGGGTTGGCAGACTTCACATATCTTCGAGAACATTATGGAGAACTCTCCGAGATGCAGGTTTTCTCACGATGCTTCCCTTCACCGTTAAAGCGAGCGATAATTTACTATTCAATACGCACATAACTTCGAAAAGTCAGTGATGCGCGCCTTGGGTTCGAATTCGAGACCTCAGCGTGAACCAACGGTTTCCTACTAGGCTATCGCTGCTAAAATTCGTATAAAGTAGTTTAATTTTAATGTATTTAGTAGTTTAATTTACAGAGCTTGCTTGGTTATGGATTATAGAAACTTAACATTCGTGGAATAAAAGCTAAGAGAAAATATTCCGCAATATTCATTACAGTGCTTCGCTTACCATATTAATACATTCTGAATATTGGAGCAAAACATGAGAACCTTCAGGTGGAGCAGTCAGCAATATGAAGTCGATACACACATGCGAGATTTGAATTGCTTCTATTTATCAATATTATTATAGTGGTAGTTTTTGTAGCAGTACTAGTTAAAGGATAGTTAAAGTACTAGTTAAAAGATATATGAAATGGAATATCAATAACGTATGCGCGCACCAGGTAGCGTCATTATCAAAATATCTTAGAAAGCACCCCACGCTTTTTTACATTAAAATGATTTCTTTTATTAACCAATCTATCCTTATATTGTTTTATTTAAAAAAATCTTATTATAAGTTTGGTTTTTTAAATAAAGCGTGTTTTTTTATTTTTTCAACTATTATTTATTTTCTATATTATAAAATATTCATGTGAAATATTAATTTTTCGAGCCGAGTGCTCGAAGCAGACCACGCGCTTGTTCTATCTCTCTCGCTCTCACGTAAAGGATCTGTGAGAAAATCATTACCTAATCCTGACGATCCTAATCAGGATAATGAGATATTCTTATCAAATTATTGTATTGTCATCGGTCCTCAATAAGTCTACAACGTTTAAATGAAATCTGACCATTTGAAATGGGTAAAGATCAAGTCTTAAGGAGTCGGCTACAAACGAACTAACAAACAAACATACAGGTGAAGCTCATAAAACTGTGTTAAAAACCATAACTTACGTAACATCGTGCCACAGTAACACCCTACCTACCCATTCGAGATACAGGTGTCAGACAATATTATATATCCCTCTTGATAAAACAGAGTAAGTCTCTGATTCACACGAATTTTAAAAGAAGGTAATTTGAACTCTAATTGTATGTCAGTTATGGTTCAAATTGCCCAACTTCCAAATTTCGAATTAAGCATAATGTTATTATAAGAGAACGATATGTATTTTTATGAAAAATCCTATATTATAACAGTAGGTACATTACATTAGTTCTGCCCCATCCGATCACGACGACGGCAGTGTTGTCTGGTAAGTTTTCTCCAGGGAGGGGTAGTACTCCTGTTTGGATGCTGTTGCTGATGGTCACGGCACTGGACAACAGCAACACGGCTATGTCATGGTCGCGCAGTGGCTGGTTGTATTGCTCGTGGACCGCAATCCCCGAAACACGGTGCACTCTGCCACCTGAGAATCATATAAAAGTCTAACTGTCTTCTGTTTACGCGAATGTTATTCATTGAAATTAAACTACTATATACGGATTTTATCGCGTTGTTTATTTATCACTGTATTACAAAATTTTGAAAATATTACTCTACTACTACTATTGATTTTATTTGACTAATTTATAAGCTAATAAAATTATTTAAACTATTAAATCTATTTATTTTTGGTTTACACTTTCCCCGACGTTTCGGGTGCTTTTCAGCAGCCATGGTCACGGGGCCACAGCACCATGGCTGCTGAAAAGCACCCGAAACGTCGGGGAAAGTGTAAACCAAAAATAAATAGATTTAATAGTTTAAATAATTTTATTAGCTTATAAATTAGTCAAATAAAATCAATAGTAGTAGTAGAGTAATATTTTCAAAATTTTGTAATACAGAGATAAATAAACAACGCGATAAAATCCGTATATAGTAGTTTAATTTCAAAGTCTAACTGACTGAGTTCAGACCAAATTTCATTCACGGCGTCCAATCTTAACGGAGACTACCATCTGCGCAGGAGATATTATAGTGCACAAGCGTGTGCGCAAACACAAGTGCACTCTTTGTTTCCTAAGTCTCATGACCCGATGGGACGGTAATCCGACACGACCAGAGAGAGATCAGACGCAGGCTTTACGTGATTGCCGAGACACGGGGTGACTAACACCGCCAACTTGTAAACTCCGGGCTGCTATTGAGATTTATTAATTATTTTTGTTACAGGGGTTTCAGTATGAAGTCGCTGCTTTGTATGAAGAAAATCGGTACGTTCTGATTTTCATACTAAATACTTTGTCACTGGCTACTACGAATTCTATATTTCTTTTTGATGTATTTTTATATTTATATTTTTTTTAATTAATAAAAACATCAACTATCATTTAATTATGGCGAATTGAAACTACGAATCCGTATTCGTTGTTTCAAATTCAGTTTGCATTTAAAGTTATATCTAAGCGATATCTCGTATCTGCCCGTATTAGTTATACGGGCAGATACGAGATATCGCTTAAATGCAAATTGTATGAAAGATTGTTGATATTTATTTATAATATATATTTATTTATAAATACATGTTATAAATAATATACATACATTAACAGAATCTAGGGATACCTTAATCCTAAATTATTTACGAATTTATAGTTTAAAATCGTTTTGTTGCTATAAAAAGTTTATATACGGATTGAAACCTCATTTATTCTATTTTCAAAATGTAATATATAAGAAAAACAAAAGAAACAACGAAATACGGCGGCAAAATTGTTTGTAATTCATTACGACAAGGAAAATTAAAATTGTTTTATTGATATTAATTAATGAAAAGGGATTAGATTGTTTTTCTTTTTTAGTTTAACGTGCTTTGGGAGCTTTAAGTGTCATGTCACGTCGTCATTTGAGTCGAGATGAAATATTACGAGCCGTGGGCATGTTAGAAAATGGTGCTATTCAACGCGTCATTGCTGAGGCCTTACACACCAGCCAAAACGTGATATCAAGGTTGTGGTCACGTTATAGCAGTACTGGGGATGTGGTTGAATGGCATACGGGTAGATATCGTGTTACTACGCAGTGGCAGGATCGATTTCTCCAAATAACCGCCAGATCACCAGCTACTGGAAAGCGACCAAACCGTGCGAAAAAGGCTGCATGAAGTTGGTCTTCATGCTCGAAGACCGCTGCGTGTTCCAGCATTGCGACGTGGCAATCGCGGTCGGCAGCTTTCGTGGGCTCGGGAGCATTTACCGTAGAGTGACTAACAATGGTCTTTGGTGCTGTTTCATCTGGATTCACGAAGAACACGCGTTTGGAGAACTCCAGAGAGAGTTAGCCGTCTACGGCACCCTCAGGAGGTCCACTCATACCAAGGCAGGACAATCATGGTGTGGGCAGAAATTCATCTTGGCGGTCGGACACAGCTCGTTTGAATCCAAGGCAGCATGACTGCACAAAAATACCACGAGGAGGTTATAGAGACTGTTATTGTTATCCCACACAGAATCCAAATGAGCCAGGAATTTCTACTCATGCACGATAATGCTCTTTCCCATACGGCGCGGCTGGTGTCGGCCGCTCTCCGAGAGCACGATATTCAAGTTTTGGATTGACCTGCGCAGTCACCCGACTTAAATCCTATCGAGCATGCCTGGGACATGTAACAACGAAAAGCTTTGAGAGATTTCCCGCCTGACGACGGAACAACGACTTTACGAACACTTGCAAAAAACATGGGACCTCATACCGCAGCAAGACATTAACAATTTAATTTTAAGTATGAACAATGGATGTCGATGTGTAATTAATGTAAGAGGTGACAACACTGATTATGAATATTAAGATTTCATAAGATTTTCTCAATTTTATATAAAATTAATAATTTTATAAGGACAAACGAAGATTTTTATAATTTATAATACTAATGTTCTTAAAGGCAATTTAAAATATCATTTTATTTAAAACAAAAAAATCACCAATTTTTTTTTATAAATTTATATAAATTCTTCATAGATTTTAGATATTTGATAAAATATAAAATATCCCTAGATTCTGTTGATGTGTGTATGTATATATATATTCTCGAAATACAAAATGAATTATTAAAATAATTACCTATAGCGTTTTATATTTTTTGTTAAATGTAGAAAATAAACGGCAAAAGACCTATTATACAAGTTTTCTTTATAAAAGACAACTCCTGCACTTGGATTAATTTCTGTGATACGGGTGACTAACAAACATTTAAACAACGGACACACAACACCCAGACTTAGAATAACTATATGTAGTAGATCACAAATTTTTGTCCCGTATGGCGATCGAACCCACAATACTCAGCGCAGTGAGGTGAAGGTGAGTTGAAATTAATAGTCTTAAACTGCACGGATGGCGTAGGGGTTTAATGGGGTTTGATCTCCCCACACGGAACAATAATATATGTAGGCCACAAATAGTTGTACCGAGTGTGATTTATGTCTAGGGTTGCCACCTCTATTTATACTACAAATAGAGTATACTTTCTTTCTGACGTAAGAAAAGTAAAGTTCAACATCGGAAAATAAAGTATTATTATATAAATTGCTATTTTGTTCGCACATTTTTGTTGCTTCTAGCAACTTCTTACAAAAATGTATTATCAAGGAATGTTTTAACCGCGTCTATACAATAAACTTCTTTATCAAGGTAGATAAATAATTTGTGTTTTATAAAATTTAGGGAACTTCTATTGCATTGCTTCTTGTTTGTATTAATAAACAATATAAAATCAATATAGGTTGACATAGGTAAAATAAAGTATTTCCATGAACTTTATTTTCCTCATAAAGTATAAAGTACGTTTACCCGAAATAACGTACAATACTTTATTATAAATTACGGGTGGCAACCCTATTTGTGTCCGTTGTTTGAAAATTTGTAAAGTCCTCCATGACACAGGATTTGGTTAGAGAGAGGTATTTTTTTTTAAATAACAAGATAAAGAAATTTATTCTAGCGTGTCAGAGTGAGTGTTCTAAAACAAAAGAGGGATGGTACTCACCAAAATTTAGATAAGTTGTACCAGCACGTATTGAGTATTGTCGAGGGCTGGCAACCATTCCATACCTGCGAATGAGAGAAGTAAATTTATCAAAGAGTTAGTTAGGTATCCTAACTAACTCTTTGATTATTATAAATGCGGCGTGAAAGAAAGAAGAAGAAAGTTTATTTGTTTGTGTGTGGCGTGAAAGGGTATTTCACACCTTAATTGCTTGACCGATCATCATGAAATTTTACTTACACATTCTCAGAGTTACGGAATAGGACATACGCTACGTTTCATCCAGAAAAAAGTACCTACTGTTACTAATCTAACCTAACCTACATTTACGTAAGCAAAGCCAAGCGAAGGTCAAATCTAGTATCTTATGTCTGAACCTGAATCTTATGCATACTACATAAGATTCATAGTTGCCCAAAAAAACACATTAAGCGCTGTGATATTGGTGATCTTTGCAACGAAGCGTGTGGACTGGATATACATCGTGCAAGGCAAAGTAACTCATCAAACTCGCACAAATTAGAAAGTTTGATTAAACAGATGGCGATGTCACCGCGCCGAGTTTCATTTATTACTATATTACATTTTGGCCGCGGTTTAGATCGCATAAATTTAGGTTAAGTTATAATAGTTACAGTACATTTTTCTAGAGAAAAGTTACCCTATGTCCTTTTCTGTTCTTCTGACAACGAGTAAGTTTGTCTGACAAAGATGACGGTTATCTAATAAGCACTTTATATTGCAGGCAGACGTGTCTCTAGGCGGAATAACGACTCCATAGAGCGGCTGGTTGTACAAGGAAAATTGGAAGGAACCAGATTGCGCGGCAGGTCACCTATGCGCTGGACTGACCAAGTGAAGTCCGGAGTAGGAAACTGCAATCAGACTGCGCTAAACAGTCTGTCAACAGGGACAGATGGCGGGAAATCGTGCGAATAACTGTGTCCGCCTCTACCACCAACGTGGGTGCCTTAAAGTGACCACGACCGCTCCACCAAGAGCGAAACGACAGAGAAGAAGAAGTAAGCACTTACCGATCAACGAAGCAATGTCCCGCTGAGAGTACGTGGAGTACAGTCAGCAGTGACCCCGCGCAGAGCAGATTATTGTTGTACAGGACCTGGGGACATGACCATAAGATAAACTCACAAACTTAACACAATATACTGTGGGCGGCAAAGACAAAAAGGCAGGCCATATTTTCTTATTCATTTTCTCAAAATCTCTAGCACAAGCGGCCTATATCGCGACATACAAAAATCTAATTTCTTCTCTTTATTTTTCACCAAGCTTTTCCCGCGGCTTCGATGGAAACAGTATTTTTCTGGATTTAAGGTACCTACCCCCGGTTTTCTTTTATGTACCCCTGAAAAAGTGTATGCGAAATTTAATGATGGTCGGTCAAGTAATAAGAGCGTAAAAGCGGAACAAAAATACTCACTTTAGCATCTATTTTATTACTTAGGATATGCAGTGTTCGCGCACACTTGTAACAATGCTATTGTTAAGTAAAATTGGACTGAAAAGTAAAAACTACTATTAAACTGTAGAATATTTCTGTACTTTCTGTTTTAAAAAAACAACGACCGCACTCGGAATAATTCTTGTGCCAGGGGACTAGCAAACATTCAAACAACGGACACAAAGAACATCCAGATTCGGAACAACCATTTGTGGATCACACAAATATTTGTCCCGTATCAATCGAACCCACAACACTTGTCACTGTGGTAGTTGCGGAGCGACCACTTAATCCACTTCGCCATCTGTGCAGTATTGGAGCCAAGGTTGGCTACATGTATTAAAATACAAACCTGTACGATAAAAGGGTAGTTCAGTATAGTTGTAGGGGTCCCCCCAATGATACGAGACCCTGTCGTGGACGCCGCTGACTTTGGGAGTTCCACCGCATTGACCTTATACTGTTGTGATACAACGCTGGTGAGCAATTCTTGAACACCACCTAGATTAACAAATAGATACATTACAATGATAGCCTAGTGGAAAACCGTTGGACTGCCATGCAGAGGTCTCGAGTTCGAACCTAAGGCGCGCATCTCTGACTTTTCGAAGTTATATGCGTATTAAATAGATAATTATCGCTTGCTTTAACATTGAAGGAAAACATCGTGACGAAACCTACATGTCTGAGAGTTCTCCATAATGTTTTCGAAGATATGTGAAGCCTGCCAACCCGCACTAGGCCAGCGTGGTGGACTATGGCCTAACCATTCTCACAGTGAGAAGAGGCCCGTGCCCAGTAGAGGGACAGTTTAATACAGGTCTGATATTGTTATACAGGGTTACAGGTTAAGTCGACCTATTCCCGTTAGGTGCGTGTAGTTTACATCATTACTGACTCATTTGACTATGAAACACCCTATCCTAAACCTAACCGTTGTCGAGATATTTGAATTTAATAGTTTTTTTATAAATAATGCCCGATTTTCAGCTATCAGCTTAGATATTTTGCAATGCGTAAGTCTTATTATTACTATTTTTTATTTTTACATTTAAAATAAGATGCTTTATAACCTGAGTAACCAATATTTAACGTAAAATGAATAAATTAGTCAATGTAGACGATTAAAACTCATAAAATCTAATCCAAATTTAGAAAGTTTACTTTTCTTTCAAGGAAATCTAAAAAAAATATTATGGCGCCTACTCTGCAGATATTCTTAAAAATATTTACGTTTTATTAGCTATCCAACGAGGTATAACAATCTAGGGTTGTAATAAAAAAACATAGGAAAACTTAGTTTCATACGCTACAGGGGAGGCAAAAAAAGAAAGCGAAATAAAATAATTGGCGAGTAGTAGTAGGTTAGTCGACTTAACCTGTAGCCCTGTATACATTGCAAGAACCGAGTCAAATCAGAAATGGTACAGTGAGTTTTAGAATAGGGTTATAATGTTTCGTTTTGGTAGGGAGATACATCACGGGGATACTGTATCTTAAACTTGGTAGATTATACAGGATACAGCGTGTAACAGACAGAAGTGGTCATATTTTAGTGCCAAAATATATATCTGATAAATAACCTATGTGCACTACCCTCGAATTAATAATAATAATAATAATAATTTTATAACAATTTCAAACATTTTATTTATTCATATTTAAATCAAAACGCTTCCCATAATCAGAGGGCTGGCCTTTATTTCGCGAAAAGAAAAAGCATTGCCATTCAACGTGGCAATGCTGCCAGTCTTCTGGACACTGTACCAGACGACTGCGATGCGGAGGAATTCTATGACGCCTATTAGAGGGTTTTAGTTCTTTTCTCTTTTTTTCTGTTTTATAATATTTTAGGTACAAGTTAGTTTTAAAGAATTGTGTTTATTGATAGTATACCAATTAAAATAAATCAATCAAAACAAACTCATTACATGACCATCCAAATTGCACCTGGGCATTTTCGGGCTCACTGCGATCACCCGAGTCAGCTATTAGTTTTGTTTAAGTATCAACTAAAGAATGTATGATATTTTAAGTCGATAAAAAGAATATCTAAATAAATATCAAAATCTAAGTGAAAATTATGTATACGGATATTTTGTCACGGTTTTACATTGTGTGTATATTATGTATATTTAATCTGTTTACACGAGACAGTAGTCATTTATTTACGATTTTCAATAAATAATAAAATTCACGCATTAGTTGATTCCTATATTAGGTATTATTATTAACCGACTTCAAAAAAAGAAGGAGGTTTTCAATTCGACTGCATGTTTTTTTTTATGTGTGTTACCTACCTCATAACTTTTTTCTAGGTGAACCGATTTTGATGATTCTTTTTTTATTTGAATTATATTTATTCCATTTAATTTTGATCAAGATCTGACCATAAGTTTTCGAGTTATCCTTAATAATGCGTATTTGGTTGACTTCGGCTACATTGACGATGTTCTCATTTTTGGCCGATGTAAAATTAACAAAATAAACAACTGTTTAGGATGGTTTGGAAGCCCCTCGTAGTATTTCGAGGTAGTCCAATTCTAATTTGGTGATGTTCTGATGAAGATCTTCAGTTTTATACAACGGAATTCCTTAATAAATGACAGCAAATCATTTCCGTGATTGCTGCAATCACATAGGTACTTACATATGTGACACCGACTCCAATAACAATAATTTAATTATACACAAGAATATGCACTTATTTTTAACATTTTAGTACATTTTTTGTTTTAGAATATTCTTTTTTGAAGTTGTTTTTTTTTTTGTATTATTTTTGTTTATTATTTACTAAAGAATTCGAATGCTAATGTTTTAAAATACTCTCACTACATTTGTTCTTATCTAAATTCTATTAATATCGTAAGTTTATTTTCTTTTTCTGTATTAAATTGTTATAATATAATGTATAAGTTATTGAAATTGTTATTTATTTGTTGGGAGAAAGATATATGAGAAATACTCGGGTAAGTGAATAATGTTATAGATCCTTTATGAGAAAATAAATGATCTTAAAGGTGCGGTCAAACAGCCGGCGTGCGCGGGGCGTGCGCGTGTCCCGCCGTGTTGTAATGTACTGAACTATATGAAAGCGTTCACACAGCCAGCGCTAGAGCGAGCGCGGGGCGGGCGCGGGACCGGCGCAGCGCGGCGCGGTGCGGGCGCGCGTTCGGCGCGCGTATTACGCATGCGTGGTATAAAGCTTTCAACACACTGTATCGCTATAAACTAATTGAAAATAGTATGAAATGAAAATAACATACCGTGTCAATTGAAAATAATAACATTTTATTTGACATTTTTCATTAGTTACTACTATGAGATTTATACACAAATAAAGAAATATTACCTCCCTAAAATATATATTAATATGAAATGTATACTTTTATTCTGTATGAAACATAGCATGTAACATTAATGGGTGGGCATGTGTGAGGGTCGTATTATACTGTCGGTTATATAGCAGTATCATGAATTAAAAAGAAGTATTATTTTTAATGCTTCCTGTTTTTTCCCCATGATCATCATTCACAACTGTGTAAATATCAGTAAATTTACTTATTTTGTACTTTGGAATTATTGGACTACAATGTATTTATGGAACAAAGGAACAGGGATGCAAAAGTTAGGTATGTGAGTGTCCAGATAACCCACTTGAACCAATATGGCGTACAGCCATACATTTATATATATGTATTAGATATTTACACTCATAGAATAAGAGTGTCGTGCGGTTGCCTTGTTGTTGTCGAACGGCAAACCTGATATCTTGTTAAATGAAAAATCCTTGATGATTTTGAATATGACTTTCTTGATTCACGGGTTTATCTTGATAATGACTTATTAAAAAGAGAATAATTCAAACAAATAAATGTGCATGTATTGTAATGCGCTGACGCGGGCGCAGTATGTTGCTGACGGGTAACTTATGAGGTTAATAAACCGAACATATTCCCGGCCCAGACAAAATGAGATGATGAGCATAATTTAACAAGCATATATATTTAAGTTAAAATTTGATTAATAAACTCTATTTTATCTATATTTCTATTTCGGCCTTCATTACATAATATTATCATTAAAGATATTATTTCAGTAATCACGGTCGCTGTGGGTTGGTAGCTTTATATTTATTGAACGCACACGCGTGACGTCACCAAAACGCGTCGTGCCGGCGGCAGGCACGCCGCCGGCCCGCCGCGTTTTGGTGACATCACTCCCGCCCCGCTCACGCCATGCTCGGCGTGGTTTAACGCATGCGCAGTACGACCTAGAATACTATAATATAAAGCCGCTGTCACAGTCATCGAAGTGTATACACGTCGCGCTGACCTACTCAAAATCCAGGCAACACTTTTAGTCCACAAACTCATAATTATCACAGTGCGAGAGCCTAAGTGAGCGTGAGAAAGGACAGCGATAGAAAGCCTAGTACCTATTTTAATTATTGATGTCGAGCGATTCAGACGTGGACGCGGCTCTGCTTATGTTTGCAATAGCTAATTTTAAAAAGCGCAAATGGATATGGATTCAGGATTGAATCTATCACGTCATATGTAAGGAAAATATCATACGCTGTGTCAAGAGTTATAAACACATGAGGACACATTTTATGCCTATTTTAGGATATTTCAACATTGTTTTGAGCATATACATAGCTTAATAGAAGCGAAAATAAATAAACTTGACACAAATTGGAGACGCTATTGGTTCAAGAGAAAGGCTGGCAATTTGTCTGAGCTAAGACATTTTAATAATAATATGTACAATAAAAAAATAAGTTAATTCTAAATATAACAGCTTAATTAACGCAAAAGGCTTGACACATCTTTGTAAGAACCTAATACAATATAGTATGGCCTCGATGTAGTGGTTAGTGTAACCGACTGCCTGAGGTCGCGGGTTCGATTCCCGCACAAGTCAAACATTTGTGTGTATGAACATGGATGTTTGACTTGGTCTGGTTGTTTCTATGTATAATATGTATGTATTTACAAAAAAATATAGTATATATGTATATATGTAAATATGTTTATCCATTGTCTAGTACCCATAGCACAAGCTCTGCTTAGTTTGGGCTAGATGGTGTTGTGTGTATGTGTAGAGTTTTATATTATATTATAGTAGAATAATAAAATAATTACAAAATAGTACTCCAACTCGACATAGGCTTTAAACAAACAATATCTTTGAACTGTGTTCGCCTCTACATAAAGCGTCCTCAAGACTGTTTAGCAATAAATAAGAAAATAGTTCTTTATATATTTTTCTGACACTGTGATATTGTATGTCAACTGTTTGCACCTTTGAATTCCAGACGCGTAACCGAAACGCTCCATCTATAGAGCGACATATTTAAATATATAGGTATATATTATATTATATTTGACATATTTTTATATTCATTTTTTTTGACATCAATGTGACGTATTCTGAATGTCAATTTCTATAAAGAAATATATGCTTATTTATGTAAATATGTATTCTATGGTTAGTATACAACAGAGTAGTTGTTATGGCTTTAAAATATTAGCAGGCATATCCAATTAACATTGGAAATAAATTTTATGGCATATAATAGATCTCGTAAAACATAAATAATATAAGAAGCTAAACTTATAATAACAAAGTATTTATAATCACCGAATAATAATATTGAATTAAAGAATGAAATTAATACTAAAATAGAGTTTATTAATACTTCACTCAATTCTATTAGAACACGGCAATCTCTTTACTCTACACAAAACTCAACTTCTCTTCAAACTCACTATTATTTGGCTAGCTACTATGATGGCTAGCAAGCAAATGGCGCGCCTTATGGTAACTGGTCATGGAAACTTACGATCACTTGCAATAGCCTTGTGCAATAGTGATAACACATTGCTCGTGCCTATTATATGGAAAATAAATCTCATCTTTATTTCAATTGCTCTAGAAATATCTATGTGCCGATAATCTAGTAGAAAGTCGTCGCTGGTTGTCGTAACGGCCATCAAGACGCGTACACATTTCTATGCCTGTGACCGCGGTTTTATATATAATGTCGTTCGTATCACGCATGCGTCAGCAAAGCGAAGCTTGACACCCGCCGGCGGCAGCGCGTGCCCGCCCCGCTGCCGCCGGCTGTGTGAACGCTCTCATACAATTCGGTACATTACAACACAGGCGGGACAAGCGCACGCCCCGCTCACGCCGGCTGTTTGACCGCGCCTTAAACCTAAAACTTGACATTTAAACCACGGACACAAAAACACCCAAACTCGGAACAACCATTTATGGACCCACAGCAGCGCAGTGGCGATGACGAGGCGACCACTTACAGTCGTGAGTCGACTAATCCTAAAGATCCGGCTCGCCATACAAGAATGCTCGATCGATTATATTCAATCTAGCACAAACATTCCTTCAGTGTGCCTTGTTGTTTTGCAACAAATAATTATAAAGAATAAGGATTAAACAAGATAGAGTCATTGATTGTCGGTTTTTATGCATTGCCTTATCGATACTAATATTATAAAGCTGAAGAGTTTGTTTGTTTGGTTGAACGCGATAATCTCAGGAACTACTGGTTCGAATTGAAAAATTATTTTAGTGTTGAGGATATCCTTTTATCGAGGAAGGCTATAGGCTACCTAACATCACGCTACGACCAATAGGAACGGAGCAGCAATGAAAAATGTTGCAGAAGCTGGAAAAATTCTGTTATATGAAGCAGACGAAGTTGTGCGGGTCAGTTAGTTATATTACTAACTTTTGCCCGTGGCTTTGCTTAAGATCAGCACCTTCTTCTGGATTAAAATTAATTGACTCCTACTGACCTTTGTTGTACCGCTGAAAACATGTGTGCGAAATTTCATGATAATCCGTCAAGTAGTTTAGGCGTGAAAACGTAACAAACTTATATTCGCATTTATAATATTTGTTGATTCAAACTCCAAGCACGCTACTGCCCTCTCACTTTATTAATGATTATGAAATGTACGTTCTGACACATAAAATCAACCACACCTTATTAACATTGAAGTATACTTATCCTTGACACAGAAATAATAATTCAATCACTTAAACTGAACTGTATCGCCTGTGATTTGACACAAAACACACAAAGAAAAATAAAAAAACTTACAGCTCATTATCGCAAATAGTATTAATAAGATACGCGACATGTTCGTTTGTACGTCCCCGAGTGTATGGCTTGCCCTACATATTAAAAACACCTTATCAATAAATGATAAAGTTTTTATCGGCATCACTCAATAAGTACGTTGCGAAAAATCTTCGTGAGACATGTTAGGTGGTACAAGTGTTTGCGGAAATAATGACTAATAAAGTTATTATATCCTTCTTAACATAATATTGTATCCTTTGAGGGTTATACAAAATTCTATTGTACGAGTATAAGGTAGGTACTAGGCTTTGCCCGTGGCGTCGCTCATGTTAATGTAGATTTCAATAAATTTCTATTTCTTGAGAACAATTCTTTCTTTCCGGATGAAAGGTACCCGATGTCCTTTTCTGTACCCCTGACACCGTGTAGGTACACAAAATTGCGTTATAATCGGTCTTGTACGTTAAGCGTAAAACGTAATAAGTATTGTCTTACGTTTATGCGAATGTTATTAATTGAAATCAAACTATTATATTATTTTATAATTAAATTACACTGGGAAACAAAAAAATATATATTTTCTGCGGCTTTAATTTTGTTACTGGTTTTAATAAACATCTTCATCAGTCATACTCGAAATGTATTTCCTTTGTATGGATTGACTCTGGTTCTTGAGATATTCAACATAAAGAACGGTTCCATCAGGACATGAGAACAATGAAAGAAAGATACCAAGGCCGATGGGACAGCCATATTATGATGGTAGACTATTGCTTGAATTTAATAAGGAATTGTCCTGAACCTAAACACAATAGAAAGGGTTACAGATAACGTTTTTCCTAATATTTTTTGAAGATTTTTTGTTAATAGCATTGTATTAAGTTTTCTTGTCGTTATTATATAGCCGCTTCTTTAATACATATTTAATATGTAATTGTATTTTTATTTCGACCTTCTTTCAGTCATATAGTTATAAAGTCTTATCTCATAAACTAGAGTCAATTTAACAAATCTGATATTTTTCTCTTATTCAGCATACATACTGAACTTACACAAAATTGATTCCCCAGTGTTATTTATTCACGGGGTTACTCCCCGTGAAAAGCAACCGAAACCGTTAGTGCGTAGTGTTGTGAGTTTGATCTCCGCACGGAGAAAATTTGTGTTACGCAAATAGTTGTTGTGAATTTAGGTGTGTTTTGTGTCCATGTCAGTACAGTCGCCCGAGATACAAAGGTTAATATAATTATAAACTACTATATTTACATACTGCGTCAGTAGAATTTATTAAATTAATATGCAAGATTAATAGTAAAATACCTTTTTTTTTTTTTTTTTTTCGTGGGGGAATGCAATGACGCATATCCCTCCGCGGGGGCGGGCGGAGGGATTATGTCGGACTCGCCGGGGTAAAATAAAGATGTTGAAAAGATAATGTACCTCCCGGAATACCGACTAAACCTACCACGGTGTTCCTCGACAAAACCACTATCGACGGGGCCGCGCGAATCACTTTCGCATACGGTCGCGACCCCGCCGAGGTTTCGGCCCGCCGTATGAAACGGCAGGCCACTACACGAAAGACCTACCCAAAATAGGCACTACTTCACCTACTGTCTCCCCCGTACAGGGGAGACGGACTCGACACAGAGGCGCGCGTGGGAACACGCACGCCGCCTCTCGGACCTGGTGCTGAATGGATGGCGGGCAGGCCCACAAAGCCCGCCACCCCCAGGTCAAACCTCAGGGTGGCTGGAGGTCATCTCGCGCCCTCCGGCGCCCGGTTCTGCGGTTGGGGAGAGGGTTTAAACGCTCCCTCTCCCGCTCCGCCACCTCCTTGATGGAAATGACTTCCTCACAGAAGAAGGCGACGGCGTTCCACGATCTCTCACTTCGGACCATAGACTCAACTACGGCCGGGAGCGAGAGGTTAACCGATCCGACTGCCGCGATCAATTCACGGCGCTGCGATGCCCAGGCGGGGCAAATCGCCAAAGTGTGCAGTGCCGTGTCCTCAACTACGTCGCGGCAGTCGCCGCAGTGGTGACAACCGGGCGTCTCTTGCCGGCGTATACGACACAGGAACTGGCCAAAACAACCGTGGCCAGTCAGAACCTGTGTCAGCCGGAAGGTGAGGGCGCCATGCCGCCTCTCCAGCCACTCCTCAAACACGGGACTTACCGCCACGATCGTGGCGTGCCCGTAATAGTAAAATACCTAGCTTATCTTATCTTATGTGTGGGGGCCAGTCAGTACAGACCGGCGACACTTCGACCCATTGGGATCTTTTGTGTCGGCCCCCAGGATTTATCCCTTAGCTATCTCCCTATGAATGTACTATTAAGATTATTATTACATCAGTCGTAGCGTACACTTCAGAGGGAGAAGCCTGAAGTCCTCAGGGTTTGGATATGCCAATCCCATCCGACCCATTCTCAATCCAGCCAACGTGTCGCATTCACATAGTAGGTGCGATATGGACTCGTCCTGTTCACCACAGGCTCTGCAGATCGAATTGTGTGCCAATCTCAATCTGCACAGGAAGTCGTTGGTGCCAAAGTGGCCAGTGAACGCTCCTGTGATCAGGCGTATTTGGCTCTTGTTATACCCGCAGATCTTCCGAGTGAAGCCTGTGGCTCTGTTTGCAATGAATTTCTTGGAGTATTCCAGACCCCTAAGGGCCAGCCACTCTAGCCTGTGTTTATAATTGCCATATGCATTCAAAGCTGCCTTGACGATGCTCTCAGAGAGTCCCACGAATGGCTCGAGGCCCACAAACAGTTGCTCCGAGCCCTTTCTGGCGAATTCATCAGCCTCCATATTGCCCTGCACCCCTGCATGCCCCGGAACCCACACCAGTCTGACTGTGTTCTTCCTGCCAAGTTTGTTTAGGGCTTTAACACAGTTCAGGACCAGTCTGGCGTCTACCCTACACGAGTCCAGAGCTTTGAGAGCAGCTTGACTGTCACTGAGAATATACACAGTCCTGTCAGTGACATTACTGTTGATATTCTCCTGAGCACAGGCAATTATTGCATAGGTTTCCGCTTGGAAGACCGTTGCATATTTGCCTATGCTTTGGCTCACCTTGCAGTCGTTTGTATAGATACCAGCGTCCGATCCTATTTCCATTTTGGTACCATCAGTATACCAGATGAGACAACCCTTGTCAGGGGATTGTAGACCTTGTCTCCATTCGTCCCTCGTGGGGACCTTTATTTTAAAATTCTTTTTGAATATGTGCAATGGTTGCATTTTGTCGCATCCCATGCTCATAATCCTCTTGAGATCCTTTGAAATCTCCAATTTTGTGTGTCGAGTTACCGGCATGTTGACGCTCCACAGCCCATACACAGATAGTCTGTGTAGCGCCTTCATCGCCTCTGACTCCACAACAATGTGTAGCGACGTTAGATCCAGCAGGACCTCTAACGCTGCCGTTGGCGTAGTCGGGAACGCCCCTGTTATATCCATGTAGGCCAATCGCTGCACCTTCGATAGCGCTATCCTGCATGTAGCTAGTTTAGTTCTTGGCCACCAGACAATGCTTCCATACGTGAGTATGGGTCTTATCATCATCGTGTATAGTCACTTGATGACCTTGGGCTTTAGCCCCCAGGTCTTCCCATAAGTAGAACGAAGCATGCCGAAGACCCGCTGGGCCTTCTCTATGACTTTGTCTACATGAGGTTTTCACGTTAGTTTGCTATCTAAGGGCATGCCTAGATACTTCACCTCCATGGACCATTGTAACTGCGTACCATACATGGAGAGTTCCCAACCCTGTCAGATCCCTCATCGTAGTAAACGGCACGACAGTCGTTTTCCCTGGGTTGATCGATAAATGATTGCTACTGCACCATTTTTCCACCATAATCAGGGCCTTCTGCATGAGACTAGATACCGTACTCGAGAACTATCCATTGACGAGTATTCATATCCGCATATCCGACCGTTAAGTACGGACCTTTGTTGAGTTGTTCTAGGAGTGAATTGACTACCAAGCACCATAAGAGTGGTGAGAGCACTCCACCCTGAGGGCAGCCCTTGGTTGTCGTTGCATACATTTCATCTCCTAACAACTCAGACCTAATGATTCTACCCCTGAGCATACAATTGATCCACTTGCAAATGGTTGGCTTTATGCCGTGATTTGCCGATGCCACACTGATGGCATCAAAGGTGGTCCGATTGAAAGCTCCCTCAATATCCAGGAATGCAGCAATGCAAACTTCCCGGTTTTCTAATGCATGTTCTGCCTTATTTACCACAAAATGTAGTATCGTCTCAGTGGATTTTCCCAACTGGTAGGCACATTGTAGCCTGTGGAGGGGGAATTTCCATAATGCTCCCTGACATGTCTATCTACTAACTTCTGCAGGGCTTTCAAGAAGAACGACTCAAGACTGATAGGTCTGTATGCCTTGGCTTCTTCGTAGTCCGCTTTGCCCCGTTTCGGTATGTAGATGACTTTAACACGCCTCCATATCTTTGGAATGTATCCAAAAGCTATGCAGGCTCTGTATAATCTGCATAAATGCGGAACCAAGAGTTCAGCTCCTTGTTGTAGGATGATGGGATAAACCATGTCTGGACCAGGTGACTTGAATGGTTGAAAACCATTTAGAGCCCAGCCAACCTTCCCTTCATCCACTACCTTCCTAGCTGTTGTAACGCGGACTGCTCGCGCCATGACGGCTGCGCGTAAGTCAGAGTGGTGGCTGGCGCCCCTCTTTCCCCCTGCCCGGTGGTAGCGGATATATAAGCCGATCGCGTCCTGAATCGTGACCTCTTCCGGCCGGCTTCACATCTCCAGCTAAGTGTCGTGATTCTTAAAGGACCACGAAGCAAGCCTTAAGACGAACCACGCCCTGATTATTGTTACGTAGTAAAAGTTATTATTGTCCATACTTGTTTCATAAAATATATTAAAAGTGTTAATTGTCATCTCATCTTTGATTAATCTCACAAATTTACCTTAAGACACCACGCCCCTATGGCGTGGCCTGTCCTTTTCTGGATCGAACAGATCCCTATTTGAAAACCACAATAAAGGTTACAATGGCGCCCAACGTGGGGCAATTTAAGTTAAAAAGGCTTGCTACGTGGTATTTTCTTATATTATTCTATATCTGCTATATACTGTGCGTGTGTATTCTGCTCAAAGGGTATGTAAGTTTTATATTTTTAAAGTGTCTAATCAACCACGTGCGTGATTGTGTAGTGAAATTATATATTATCATTATCCACGCCGTGCTGTTCGAGATAATTCCAATACACGTGCTACATCGCTAATTAGCTATCGCGCTTCTTTACCTTGCTCCTTTGGTCAGAATCATACGCTTATATTTTACTGTGTTTTATAAATAGTGCTTTTTCGCTGCTTATATTGTTATTTTGCGTGATTAGTAATAATTCTCGGCCGTTCGGTTACCTCGTGAGCGTCGCGAACATTCTAAACAAGGTGGCGTACGAGATTAAGTTTCCGTTGTTGAATAAGTCGGAATTACTTTACAAAGTTACCTTGCATGGTGGTGACACAGTCGATGAACTTAGAAAATCAATCGCCAAGCTCGCAACAGGTTCTCCTTCTGAGAACATTTTGGAGTCTCATTTGTCTCCTGAAGACGATATCGCGGCCTTAAAGACCTCATTGTTCAGAGCCACTAATAATGCTAAAGTCTTGCGTACAAGATTAGACAGTAATCTATTAGCTAGAACTGAGTCATTATTACATCACATTTTCCATAGATTGAACCGCGTTTGTCTCGACGCACCGACGATTAAAAGTAGCTTAGAATCCATCTGGGATGAGTTCCACGGCTTATATGCCTTATTTAAAACCTTAGTTTCCCAGCAGGAGGAATTAACTTTTCAAACTTATGGTACTATAGCTTGCGAACAGATCGAGCCTGTAAATGTATTGTTCTATGAGCGAAAACTTTTCTCGGAACTTTCTAAATTTAAATATAATAGCAAGTCTTGTGTGCGTGCTTTTATTCAGAAGATTAATGAATTTATGTCAGCTAGAAACATACCTGAGGATAAGTTATTCTCTTTTGCATTTGAGATCTTTTCCGATGACGCTTTGACTTGGTTTCGTAGTATTAGGGATAGCATCACTTCTTGGGGTCAATTATGTCAGTTGTTGAAGAGAGACTTTAGCCCCCATAATTATGATTACAAACTGATGTCTGAAATAAGACAACGTTCGCAGGGCGAATCTGAGTACATAACCTTATATATAGCTAAAATGCAAGGTTTATTTTTTCGTCTCGATGTGCCCATTAGTGAGTCTGATAAATTAGAAATTTTATTAAATAACATTAGGCCTTGCTACACTAATTGCCTTTTAACTACCAACGTAGTAGATATTCCTTCTCTAATTAACGTGTGTAGAAACTTTGAAAGGTTTGATAGCCGTGCTAAGGAATTTAAGGAACCACCTAAAGTGTCCACTATTACCCTGGCACCTGATTTTGCGTACAATTACCCTTCTTCTAATTCTTCTAGACCTTATAAGGGCAGTTTCAATGATAAAAACTTTTATAATAAGTCTCCTAATTATAAAAGTAAAAACTTTAATAATCAGCCTAGTACATATTTTAATACAAAGGCACACGTGAATGTTATTTGTTTTGCACCTAATTGTAATAATCGATTTTGTCCTCGTTATAGAAGTATCTCACACTCGCTCGACGCTTGTTGGCAGCCGAGATATTTAATTTGTTTTAAGTGCGGTGTGAAGGTTTCCCGTGTTTCTGATTGTCCTAATTGTAAGTCTAAACTTACTACTCCGTCAAAGAAACTAATTAGCAAAGATTGGGGAAATAATAATCATTCTAAATTCAATAAAACTGAGTGGTCTGATTGGTTAACTTATATTTCTGAATTCTTTAACCATTGTCGCTCGTCCTTAATCCCCGATTCTAATGTCGAAGATACCACTCATATTTCTCTTACCGTAAATGGCAAAAGCGCCGTTGGCCTTCTAGACACGGGTTCTTCTGTGACAATTCTTGGAAACAATTCTCATAAATACTTTCTAAACAATAGCTATCAACTCGATAATTCTAAACAATTAAAATTGATTACCGCGAGCGGAGACAAACTAAATACATTAGGTTCGATTTCTATCCCGATTGAATTTCAAAATAAAGTAATTAACTTGGTCTTTCATATTGTTCCTGATATGCAAAGTTCTTTAATTTTTGGTATGGATTTTTGGAGAAACTTTGGTCTGTTTCCTAAACACTTGGAATCAGTCTTGCTCTTAAACAAGTCTGACGCGCACGTCGCTGAGATACCGACGAATGTCGATACTCATCTCGTCTTTCATGGTCTTCTAAAAGCCAATCAGACAACCTAATCCCTAAATTCATTGATAATTCTTCTCAGAAGCGGGGTCTCAGTTGCACAAAACTTATTTCACGTACTATTGATACAGGTGATCTTGATGGTCTTTCTCGCTCAATACCTATTTCTGCTATTACAAACGATATTAATGAACATACTAATTGTTCTCTTCATACGCCAGTTTCCACTAACGATTATTAAATATCTATAACGGGTGTGCTAATTCCCCGACTTCGTTTATCGACTATCAAGTCATAAACAATAAATTATATCGTTTTAAAAAATGTCTTAACCCTCTCACTAGAGACTTTCAATGCAAAGATGTTGTTCCGTCTGAGCAACGGTCTAACATCCTAACTGAAAACTATTCTTCGCCCACAGCTGGCCATCTTGGTATTTTTAAAACTTATAAACGTCTCGCACTTAAGTATTATTGGCCGGGCATGGGCTGTGACGTCATAAAGTTCGTAAACTCGTGCGATTCTTGCATCGCACGCCTACATAATTGTAAATACTATAATTTACGTCGTAAACCGGTTGAATTCAACGCGGGTGACATTGTTTGGCGAAGAACATTATACCGCAGCGATAAGAATAAAAATTTTAATAGAAAAATTGCTCCTAAATGCATTAAAAGTAAAATTGTTTCCAAGAAGTCTCCGTTGGTCTATATACTGTCTGACATGTCTGGTAAACCTCTCGGTGAGTGGCATGTTAAACACTTGAAACTAATTAACTATAAGGAATAGTTTGGTGGTTCTAGCTAGTGGACTTCTGTTGTACCAAATCCAAGACCTCGTCGTAGGGCTAGCTAGATCACGACACTGTTTTGTATTTTTTTCTTATGTGATTTGCATATAAAATACCTAATTACTTAACTACAAAAGTAATACTTCCTAGCGTAACACTAGAAAATATATACTTCTAAACTGCGTACTTCAAAGCGTGTATCTGTCTATAAATTTTTTATGTATCATAAAATATTTTTTCTTTGTAGACAAAACTTTGTGACTTAATTACGCACTCTATCATCATATCAATTATTGCTTTCGAAAATACTAATCGAAATATAAATATTTCATTTTTCACCTAGTGGTTCAGTGGTTAAATAGTCACTGTCAAGTCGGTCTACAGGTTCAATCTTTTTGTTCTCGTCATTTTTTTTGCATTCATACCGGTTGTTCTTATCTGCTTGCTGGCGTACTAATCGCTATATTCTTGTATTGTTCAATGTCACCGTAGTTGTCGTTTATTGATCTTCATAACAAAATCATTAAGTAATTACATTGTTGACATTCTAAACGTGTTTATTATCTAACGGACAGCTGTCGGGTCCGCATTCCTAATGAATGTATCACCTTGCCTTTAACGTGTTTTTGTTGTTATCTGCTAATGATCTGTTCGCAGCTACGGTGTCGTCCTATTATATGTAGATTCTTGTTATTAAAAACTATATAGCTAATATAAAGGACTGACACCACTTGTCCTACCTGTTTCAGGATACCGATCAGAAGCTGCTGCCGGAGGAGAGGGGAGTCCTCGGGAGATCGAATTTTCCCGAGGAAAAATTCTCCCGTAACGAGGGGGGTGTGTCACACGGACCGCTCGCGCCATGACGGCTGCGCGCGAGTCGGAGTGGTGGCTGGCGCCCCTCTTTCCCCCCTGCCCGGCGGTAGCGGGTATATAAGCCGATCGCGTCCTGAATCGTGACCTCTTCCGGCCGGCTTCACATCTCCAGCTAAGTATCCTTCTTAAAGGATTACGAAGCAAGCCTTTAGACGAACCACGCCCTGATTATTGTTACGTAGTAAAAGTTATTATTGTCCATACTTGTTAATTGTCATCTCATCTTTGATTAATCTCACAAATTTACCTTAAGACACCACGCCCCTACGGCGTGGCCTATCCTTTTCTGGATCGAACAGATCCCTAGTTGAAAACCACACTAAAGGTTACACTGTGTCCCAATCTGCTTTGGTTGTGGGGCAGACTTTTTTTTTTTTTTTGGACCCACGATAATCCTTTATGGGTTCCCCGAGGTACCCATAAAGGGTGAGCAGTCCCTCCGCCGACGGGGTAGGGCGAGATGGGGTCGCGTTAGCAGTCACCATCCCGCCCCGGCGGTTGGCCCGGCTGATGGTAACCGGGCCTCAGCACCTGTGGAGGGGTGGCCTTGCTCACCAAGGCCACCCCTCAGACGTGTGGGGCCGTGCAAGCCGGTAGAGAGTCCCCCGACTCTGTACCAGTGACCCCACTATACAGGAGCGAGAAGGCGGGCAAATCGCCTTCTCCTCGCTCCCGTCCGTCTGCGCCGGAGAAGGTCAGCGAGGGGATTGTTCTCCCTGAACCTCTCCGCGGCCTCCTTCTGCGCCATGACAGCCTCACAGAAGGAGACCACTGCCTGCCACGACCTCTCGCCGCCGAGCATGGCGTTGATCACACTCGGCAGGGAGAGATCCCTGCCTATTACGGCCGAAAGCGTGTGCCGCTGAGACCGCCACGCGGCACACGCCTCCAGCGTGTGGAACGCCGTGTCTTCCGGCGCCCCACACTCGTGGCAGACCGGGGTCACTTCTCGTCTCGCGATCTGGTACAAATACATTCCGAAGCATCCGTGCCCGGAAAGCACCTGCACCAGTCGGAAGGTCAGCGACCCGAATCGCCGCCCTAGCCACCCCCGAAGGACCGGGCGAATGGCCTCCACCGTCCACTGGCCCGGGACCGGTGGAGCCAGGTCTTCCGTCCACCGCCTCAGCAGGGTGGCCCGCGCCTGTCGCCGCATGCGTGCTACCTCCTCCCACCCCGAGGGTTCCCCGCGGGACCTCCTCGCCGCTACGAAGTGGTAAACTTCGGCGAGGATCTCCGCTTGTAGCTCCCAGGGAGGGTCACTGGCCAGCACGCACGCAGCCGTCCAGGACACCGTCCGGAAGCCACGTATGGCCCTCGTCGGAACGACCCGCTGCGGACGTCGCAGCAGGGTCTTATTGTCGCGACTGAGGGCGTACGCCCAGACCGGTGCCCCGTAAAGGGCCATACTCTGAATCACTCCGGAGTACAGTCGGCGACATGTGGCGCTCGGGCCACCCACGTTGGGCAGCAGCCTCCCCAGGGCGGCCGCCGCTCCCAGGACTTTTGGGGCCAACTGGGTGAAGTGTGCCCCAAAAGTCCACCTCCCGTCCAGGATGAGACCCAAATACCTCATTTGGGTCCCAAGCCGGACCAGGACCCCATCCAGGGCCACTCGCGTACCTGGAGGAGGGCCCCCCCGAGGTCCATGAAACAATAGGGCCTCAGTTTTAGAGAGAGCTACCTGCAATCCCAGGGTGCGGATACAGTCAACCACTAGGGCAGCTCCCACCTCGGCCAACCGCACCGCCTCCCCGATGTTCCTCCCCTTGACCACGACCAGGGTGTCATCGGCGTAGCACGCCACCCGCATACTCGCGGGAAGCGTGCCCCGAAGCACCCAGTCGTAGCCAACGTTCCACAGGAGCGGTCCCAGTACCGACCCCTGTGGAACCCCGCAGGATACGCGCCTCAGACCGTCGCGTCCCTCCACCAGGACCTCGCGGTACTGGAGGTAGTCGGCCAACAGCCTCCGCAAATACAGGGGCACTCCGTGATACCGGAGCGCCTCCTGTACTGTTCCATGCAATTAAAAAAAAATCCGTTGGCAATGTCCAGCGAGACAGCCAACGCCTTGTTCCCCCCACCGACCGCTTCCTGCGTCCTGTCTATGAGCCAGAGCAGGGCGTCTATTGTGGACCGCCCCGCTCTGAACCCATACTGGGCCTGCGATAAAGCCGGCCCAGTCCCTTCAGTCTTCTTACAGTCAGCGAACGTTGGCCTGTTTCCCTTATTTAGAATTTGTAAAGAGGTGCTTACCACATACTCCAGTAGTTTTTCCCCTCTTACATTCACATCCGTGCTCCCCCAAACAATAATACCTAGCTTACTTAGTTTTCTTTTTTTATACAGCTACGGTGGCAGACAAGCATACGTCCCACCTGATGGTAAGTGATCACCGTAGCCTATGGACGCTTGCAACACCAGAGGCATTACTTGCGCGTTGCCGACCCTTTAGGAAAGGAAGTGGGAAGGAGAAGGAGCGGGAGGTAGAAAGGGTGATTGGGCCTCCGACACTCTCACTCACCGAACGAAACACAACAGTAGGAATTCTGCTATTTTACGTCGATATTCTGTAAGAAGGTAGTCTTTTCCTGGTCGAGCCGGCCCATTCATGCTGAAATCAGCGAGGTTCTACTTTTCAACTTGATGGCGAGACAATGTACTTATACAATTGACTGCATGAATGATGTATTTGTTTAAGAGGCCGCCTCATCACTGCGACCACACCGAGCGCTGTGGGTTTGAATCCCACACGGGACAAAAATTTATGTTATCCGCAAATGATTGTTGTTCTTTGTTTCTGTCGTATGAAAGTTAATATAATCCCCAGCAAAACAGGCATTATTCGTAGTGCAGGAGTTGTATAAAAAAGAACTCTACACCACGTATTTTCTATGCCCGTTGATTCTACGATTATAAAGTAACCTATATACGCCAACGTCACTGATTAAGTTTAAGCTGATGTTTATCATTATATAAAGTGGTGCGATGTCCCTCTAACAAAAAGGAAGGATCCTTAGATGGCGCTCAACCAATATACATTTTTTTTAATTACTCTACTCCGTGATTATCACGGATAAATGTGAAAACATTGAAACAACGGACACAAAACACACAATTTGTTGATCACACATTTGTGAAATTCACAAATAGTTGTCCAGCGTGAACCCATAACACTGCGCGTTCTACCAACGGCAAGGACCTACAAACCACTTCGCTATCCGAACAGTGTGATAGCAATCTATACTAATGTTATAAAGCTGAAGAGTTTGTTCGTTTGGTTGCACGCGCTAATCTCACGAATGTTCGAATTGAAATATTCTTCTAGTGTTGGATAGCCCATGTATCGAGGAAGGCTATAGGCTATATATCATCAGTTATAGGTTATATAAGGAGTGGGAAACCGTTGGACTGCCAAGCAGAGCTCTTGATTTCGATCCCAAGGCACGCACCTTTGACTTTTCGAAGTTATGTGCTTATTAAATAATTATATTATCGTTTGCTTTAACGGTGAAGGAAAACATCATAAGAAAACCTGCATTTCTAAGAGTTCTCAATGATATGTGAAGTCTGCCAATC
This sequence comes from Catocala nupta, assembly GCA_963675205.1. NCBI lineage: Eukaryota > Metazoa > Arthropoda > Insecta > Lepidoptera > Erebidae > Catocala > Catocala nupta. The sequence goes on from OY776104.1 coordinate 5,992,935, forward strand.
CGCACTGGGCCAGCGTGGTGGACTATGATCTTACAACCCTTCTCACACTGAGAAGTGGCCCGTGTTCAGCAGTGGGACAGTTTAATACAGGGCTGAAATTATAACTAAATATAATACCCAACTCATTATGATAGTTAATTAATTACTCGTCGCTTGTACTTAAGTATATACATTTTTTAAACATTGATATTGAGTTAATATCAAAATAACATTCGATGTGTTATATTATGATACCTATATTTTGTTTTTAAAAGATTGATATTTTTGTGTATGTAAATATTTAATTATCGTTGATTTTATATTTTTGTGTGTTTAGTACAGATAAAAGCGATTTGGTTATAAATTCTGTAAGCTTATATTTTTATTGACAGCAGTCGTTAAGCCATGTGAGACGCCTACGGGCGGCTTGAACAACTCTTGACAACAAGTTGGCCACTAACCACACGAAAAGAAAGAAAGATGAATAAATGATTATATTTGTTGGGGCACGGGAAGCATGATGCAATAATATTTGATATTGCACCATGTACGTTACAACGAGGCGAGCGCCAGTCAGTCACTTCCCTCCCGTGAATGTAACAACTTGTATACTTGGTTTGATTCCGCGCATATAAATGCGGTTCACATAAGCACCGTTTTATTACTTTGACCCTCGGCTGGAGAGACTAGATACACACGTCTATACAAAAATATATAGACACACCAATATTATTATTATTTGATCAAGTTGTGACGTCACGAATTATAATGGTATAAATTTTATTGTAATTTTTGGCGGGACTTTTGATAGACTGGTGCGTGGCGATACGAAATATACTAAGTTTATTGAAAAGCCTAAGCTTTTTGTTTAAAATGAATTCATGTATTTCAGTAGAGACCTATTTCGAGGTAATGTTTTTTTTAATTTCTTCGAAAATAGTCAAAAAGCTATACCTAATTAACTGGGTCATTTTATAATGAACTAGATTTTGCCGGCGACTTTGCTTCTGTAAATGTATGTTAGGTTAGATTAGTAACAGTACTTTTTTCTGAATGAAAGGTACCCTATGTCCGTTTCGATTCCCACGACAACGTGTATGGGAAATCACATGATGATCGGACGAGTAGTTAAGGCATGAAAGCGAAACAAACAAAGTCATATTCGCATCTAAGAAAAAATGGGAAGTGTCGTACGGTCTCAGAGCATTAACAAAAATGCTTAAATATAACTTTAAAATACCTACTAGTTAATCTCCCCAGTCAAGCTAAATGTGTACTTGTGATACATTTAAGTTAGTGTTATAGGTGGAATCAAATCCACGACCGATCGAATGCAAGTTTAATGCGCTATCCATTGATCTAGCGCCAGTTTGTTTACTAGCTTTTGAGCGCGGCTTCGCTCGCGTAAAAGTAGGTTAGGTTGGATTGCGTTACCTTCGAGAAGGCGGCCCGTTTGGCTACCGTGGTGGTTTCCCAGGTGGTCGGGCGTATCGAGGCGCTGGGTTTACGGGTGGCTTTTAGCAGGAGAGCCCAGATATTTCATGTGGGCCGGCACGGCCGGTGGACGGAAACGCGCGTCGAGCATTATCGAGGCGCCGCGAGGTGGACAGCGACGGAGCTCATGAAAGACCCCTGGTCTTTGGCCACATGAAATATCTGGGCTTGGTGTTAGACGGAAGGTGGCACTTCGACGAGCATTTCAGACAGCTCGCTCCGAAGCTTCTCGACACTGCGTCCGCCATTGGGCGGCTATTGCCAAATTTGGGCGGACCCAGTGCTGATTGCCGGCGACTCTACACGGGAGTTATCCAGTCGATGGCGCTTTACGGCGCACCGGTGTGGGCGGACTCCCTGACCGCTCAATGCAGGACTCTTCTGCGGAGAGCGCAGAGAGTCATAGCGGTCAGGGTAATACGAGGATACCGCACGGTGTCGGCCGACGTAGCTTGCGCATTGGCCGAGACACCCCTGTGGGATCTGGAGGCTGAAGTGCTTACCGAAGTGTATACAGTGAGAGAGGAAGTGGAGACGGGTTGTCGTCCCCTTCATAGATTGATGATTTTAAAATGGAAGGCGCGGCTGGAGGCTCCCATGGCCGGTTTCAGAACCGTTAGGGCTCTCTATCGGGTGTTGGGCAGTGGGCAGGGCGGCAGCATGGGACCCTATCCTTCCGGCTAGTGCAGGTGTTGTCAGGGCACGATTGCTTTGGCAAATACCTGTATACGGTCGCTAGAAGAGAACCGAGACCCATGTGCCACTACTGCGAGTTTAAAGAAGACACGGCGCAGCACACGCTCGAGCAATGTCCTGCTTGGGCGGTGCAGCGCCGTGAACTCGTCTATGTTGTGGGTGAAGACCTCGCGCTGCCGACCGTGATCGAAGCCATGGTCGACAGCGAGAGGAAGTGGGTAGCGGTCGCATCCTTCTGCGAGGACATCTCGCTGAAGGAGGCGTCGGAGCAGATCCGTGAGGAATATATCCTTGCGGATCCGAGCCGTCGCCGGCGAACCGGGCGGCGCAGGCGCTCTTTGCGCCCCTCATGCCGCCATAATGAAGGCCGTGGGCGGGAGAACGGGGATCTCCAGCCATTGAGTCGGTCCGACACCCTCTGCAGTGCCGGGGCGTCGCCCAGGAGTTGTAATCTGCCGGGTGGTTCGCTGAGGTAGTCTCTTTTCCAGCGGCCTATCCACTATAAAAGGCAGTGAGTAGGCACACCGTGGGATTTTGGTCCGTAGGCCCGAATTACGGAAGAGCCGGACATAACCCTCTCGCCTCCCCATGTGGCGAGGGGTATGAATAAAACGCATTTCCCTACGTAAAAAAAAATTGGTCGGTATATATTAGTAACAGTAGGTACCCTTTTTAAATAAAATATAGCCTTTGTTACTCGGTGATAATTTAGCTTCCTATTTTCAAAATCAGTTGAATAATTATTGAGATATATTTTTACAAACAAACAAACATAAAAAATCAAATCTTTCCTCTTTATAATATTAGTATAGATATGAAAAAGTGTATAAACAAGGTATAAAATAAAAGAGCCATATTTAGATATCACATATGAATATTTAATTAACGAGTAGTGATATAATATATGTTACAATAAATATAAGGTACATCGGGTGTAGTCGCTACTCTCGTCATAACTGCGCAGGCGCCGGACGCACCGACACCAGCACCACCTGCCGGCACAGCACTGCAACAATACACACACTATTAGTTCAATTTACCAAAAAGGTCAAAACGAAAATTAGGAACCTACCGTGTGGTATTAATAATGGTCAGAAAATACTACGTACGAGACACAGGTAGCGAGAGATAGAGATAGGGAGCAAAGGAACAAGAGAGTGAGGGGAGAGAGAAAGAGGGAGCAAGAGGAAAAGACAGAGAACGATAGAAACTAACAATGACGCATGTGTACTGCGAAACAGGAAGGATTTTAAAAATATACTAAATGTAATGACATTACTTCGCTAAAGGAACGATGGTATATATGTTATAAACTTGTGTTTTTATTTTCAGTTATTATACTATACTGGGAGGACAAAGAAAGGAATGCGTGACATATAAGTAATAGTAGGTGTCAGCAGATAAACAAAAATGCGACCAAACGATAACAATACAAATGCAAATTTTACTACATTTGCGTACGGCTGAAATTGGTATAACGAACGCTAAATTACAGTCCATTGGACCTATGACAGTCCTCTGTAGGACTTAGGCCTCTCATCTCTAATACCGCATTTACACAATCGTGTTCGCCATCCGCCTCGTCACTCGATGTATATTCGACAAAATATTCGTATACGAGTGCCGTCGCAAACTACTGTTCACACATTCGCAGGATGAATTATTTTGACATTCCCACACGAACATGGAGGACGTAAAAATAATTGCGGCATACGCGCTTTTGGGTTCCAACCTCTTCCTTTTGATAAAGCTCTAGGAATTTTAAAATTCACACTTCACTCCATTCCATTTTGTCTACACATCCTGTTGGGTCGGGCGCTAGCTATCAACTGAGTGCAGTCGAATGTGTAAACAGTAAGTTCGTGTTCGCCATTCGTGCCCTTTGATTCGCGTCCGAAAAAGCGCTCCCAACGCTCGCGCTCGCTCGCTCGAATCGCGAGGCGAGGCACGAAGCGAATAGCGAGCGCATTGTTTTCATATGCGTGTTCGTTATTCGCCTCGCCATTCGCCTCGCGATTCGCACAAATGTGTAAATGCGGCATTAAGTCCATCATACCTGTGCATGGTGGACTGACTGTGTCAGCAGAGGCGAAGCGGTATTGGTAGCGTTTTCTTTATATTGTTTAAAAAACGTTACATAGTAATTCGAACAATACAAAAAATTCGCCTCCGGTACCGCTACGTCACTGATACCGCTCCGCCTCCGCCGTCTATGCTCGGTAGGCTTAAAGCTGAGTTTAGACATGTTAAGCTATAGACGGAGCCTCACCTTTGTCGGTGAGATGTTCGGTGAGCAGCACGTCGGCGGCCAGCTCCCGCTCGGCGTGCGCCAGCGCGCGCAGCTCCCCGCGCGCCGCGCCCCCACCTGGACCCCCGCCCGCGCCCCCGCCCCCGCCCCCCGGCGGCGCGGCGCCCCCCTCCCGCCACGCGCCGCCCTCGCCGCTCTCGATGAGCTTCCAGCGGGACAGCTCCTCTGTTACTGATACTACGTCGCCTCCCTGTAACCAACCAAACAACAACATACTAACAACTATATAAGAAACAGATAGTTAAGACCTCTGCGAAACATAACAACGCCCAGTATATGATTACCGCAGTGTCACCGTTTACGTTCACATAAGAACGCCCTGTAAATGGTTATTGCAATGTAACCGTTTATGTCCACATAAGAACGCCCAATAAACGACTACCAACCACAAGGTCAACCTTTACTTGCAGAGGGCACTACACAGTGAATTGTTACCGCAGGATAACTGGTGCGCCGTATACTCGCCACTGAATTAGTAAAACTCACCTCATTGTCATGTTCTTCGTTGGCGCAGAACTTGTTCTCTTTGAAGGGAGTGAAGTTGTTATCAGCGTGCAATCGCAGCGCGCGGTCGATAACCGCACACGTTAACTCCCGCCACGGATCCACGATTAGGTAGCTCTGTTCCTGTTCCTCCACACATTCATCTGTCTTGTTGGGCTCGCCCTGGAAACACGTGTGATTAATGAAATGCATAGTTAATTCTCTGTTTACAACTTTACAATATAGTCAAATATTGGTAATGCACATTCGAGTTTTTTTTTTTTTCCAATTTGGCATGTACGAAGCTCTAGAATCTTGTTATAAAATATTAAATGACTACTCTTCCATTTGTTCATCATAATTATTTACTTTTAAACAAAAGTGGACATAGCAGAGTGCCTTGAGGTAGACCACAAGGATTCATTCTTATTTTATCTAATCGGACACTACAGACACTTCTGCGTTTACTGTTTTATGTTACTGAAATATGTAGATAAGAAAATTCGCTCGGGACTTTGACACAAGGTTTCTTTAAAATATAATTATGGTTAACTTGATCAAACGCTTTCGTTAAATCTTCACTAGACTTATTCATATATTCCGACAGAGTATACACGTAAATGGATGCTCCCATTATACCATAAACTACCATTGGAGGCTAACTTTGAAATATTACTTATTGCTTGTGTGTTTTATGGGTGGCAAGTGGTTTAATGGTTGCAACTCCTTACAGAAAAGACTTGTAAAATATACAATACTATAAACTTGGCGATTGAAAAGAGTGGCCGTGAGTTTCTTGCCAGTTCTTCTCATTGGTTCTACGCCCTTGCCTTGCTGAACATGTAAATGTAATTGTAAATTCACATTAATAAAGAAAGAAAGAAAGAAAGAAAGAAAAGAAAGAAAGAAATCATGTTTATTTCGTACAGAGCACACACAATTAGTTAAAACAAAAAATATTTATACAGATTAAAACAAAATGTGTATGCCCTCGCCGAAAAGGGTCACCACCTCAGCATTAGCTGGGCACCTAGATTGAGTGCACCAGCGCTGGTTTTCAGTCGGTTACCCGATATAAGTGATGCACGGACGGAATAAGTGTAACTTTGACGTTCATAAGTGTTACTTTGTGACCTATACGATTAAATATATTTTGATTAGTGTAAGAGAGAATGTGTACCTGGTGTGCGGACGGGGCGGGTGGGGCGCGGCCGGGGTCGATGATGGTGGCGACGACGTCCCCGAGCGCGTCGTGCACGAGGTACGTGTGCGCGCGCGCGTCCGTGATCACGTACGTCTCGCCGCCCGCCGCGCCCTCCGAGTACATCGAGCTGTTGTCCACCATCGACACCGAGTCCAGCCCGCCGGCCCCGTACGAACCCAGCTCCAGTTTGTCTTTACCTGAAACGTTTGTAATATTTGTCAATTTATTTTTATTTCTGTAGTGATCACATGATTAGTTGCGAGATATTTGTTATAAACTTTGAACATATGTCAATCTGTAGTTTTGTAATCAAAATCCGTAATGACACGTAAAATATAATCTTCTAGCTAATTTCATTATATGTCTATAGTATAATGATGCCATAAATTACATAGACACATATTATGATCGTCACAACGACTATGCAAGAAAAAATACATAATGATAAAATCCCAAAGAAATAATTCCGTGTCACGGGCGATTTTACAAATATCAAACAACGGACGAAAATTACTCTTACATTCGGTACAACTAACAGAAGATGACACAAATTTTGATGTCGTGTAGGGATTTAATACAATACAACTCGACGCAGTAACAATGGCGAGGTGCCTACGAAATTATGAAAAATATAGAACTTTGAATGTCCGTTAAGTAGAACCACAGTGTAACGTTGGAGTGAACGCTTACCGTGTTCGTTGGGCACGAGGCGGCACAGCTCGTAGCCGCGGCAGGGCGCCGCGCGCGACACGCGGAAGCGCGTCGAGCGCGACTCCCACTCCGAGCCCAGCTCTGGACAACATACATATATAACGTTGGAGTGAACGCTTACCGTGTTCGTTGGGCACGAGGCGGCACAGCTCGTAGCCGCGGCAGGGCGCCGCGCGCGACACGCGGAAGCGCGTCGAGCGCGACTCCCACTCCGAGCCCAGCTCTGGACAACATACATATATAACGTTGGAGTGAACGCTTACCGTGTTCGTTGGGCACGAGGCGGCACAGCTCGTAGCCGCGGCAGGGCGCCGCGCGCGACACGCGGAAGCGCGTCGAGCGCGACTCCCACTCCGAGCCCAGCTCTGGACAACATACATATATAACGTTGGAGTGAACGCTTACCGTGTTCGTTGGGCACGAGGCGGCACAGCTCGTAGCCGCGGCAGGGCGCCGCGCGCGACACGCGGAAGCGCGTCGAGCGCGACTCCCACTCCGAGCCCAGCTCTGGACAACATACATATATAACGTTGGAGTGAACGCTTACCGTGTTCGTTGGGCACGAGGCGGCACAGCTCGTAGCCGCGGCAGGGCGCCGCGCGCGACACGCGGAAGCGCGTCGAGCGCGACTCCCACTCCGAGCCCAGCTCTGGACAACATACATATATAACGTTGGAGTGAACGCTTACCGTGTTCGTTGGGCACGAGGCGGCACAGCTCGTAGCCGCGGCAGGGCGCCGCGCGCGACACGCGGAAGCGCGTCGAGCGCGACTCCCACTCCGAGCCCAGCTCTGGACAACATACATATATAACGTTGGAGTGAACGCTTACCGTGTTCGTTGGGCACGAGGCGGCACAGCTCGTAGCCGCGGCAGGGCGCCGCGCGCGACACGCGGAAGCGCGTCGAGCGCGACTCCCACTCCGAGCCCAGCTCTGGACAACATACATATATAACGTTGGAGTGAACGCTTACCGTGTTCGTTGGGCACGAGGCGGCACAGCTCGTAGCCGCGGCAGGGCGCCGCGCGCGACACGCGGAAGCGCGTCGAGCGCGACTCCCACTCCGAGCCCAGCTCTGGACAACATACATATATAACGTTGGAGTGAACGCTTACCGTGTTCGTTGGGCACGAGGCGGCACAGCTCGTAGCCGCGGCAGGGCGCCGCGCGCGACACGCGGAAGCGCGTCGAGCGCGACTCCCACTCCGAGCCCAGCTCTGGACAACATACATATATAACGTTGGAGTGAACGCTTACCGTGTTCGTTGGGCACGAGGCGGCACAGCTCGTAGCCGCGGCAGGGCGCCGCGCGCGACACGCGGAAGCGCGTCGAGCGCGACTCCCACTCCGAGCCCAGCTCTGGACAACATACATATATAACGTTGGAGTGAACGCTTACCGTGTTCGTTGGGCACGAGGCGGCACAGCTCGTAGCCGCGGCAGGGCGCCGCGCGCGACACGCGGAAGCGCGTCGAGCGCGACTCCCACTCCGAGCCCAGCTCTGGACAACATACATATATAACGTTGGAGTGAACGCTTACCGTGTTCGTTGGGCACGAGGCGGCACAGCTCGTAGCCGCGGCAGGGCGCCGCGCGCGACACGCGGAAGCGCGTCGAGCGCGACTCCCACTCCGAGCCCAGCTCTGGACAACATACATATATAACGTTGGAGTGAACGCTTACCGTGTTCGTTGGGCACGAGGCGGCACAGCTCGTAGCCGCGGCAGGGCGCCGCGCGCGACACGCGGAAGCGCGTCGAGCGCGACTCCCACTCCGAGCCCAGCTCTGGACAACATACATATATAACGTTGGAGTGAACGCTTACCGTGTTCGTTGGGCACGAGGCGGCACAGCTCGTAGCCGCGGCAGGGCGCCGCGCGCGACACGCGGAAGCGCGTCGAGCGCGACTCCCACTCCGAGCCCAGCTCTGGACAACATACATATATAACGTTGGAGTGAACGCTTACCGTGTTCGTTGGGCACGAGGCGGCACAGCTCGTAGCCGCGGCAGGGCGCCGCGCGCGACACGCGGAAGCGCGTCGAGCGCGACTCCCACTCCGAGCCCAGCTCTGGACAACATACATATATAACGTTGGAGTGAACGCTTACCGTGTTCGTTGGGCACGAGGCGGCACAGCTCGTAGCCGCGGCAGGGCGCCGCGCGCGACACGCGGAAGCGCGTCGAGCGCGACTCCCACTCCGAGCCCAGCTCTGGACAACATACATATATAAATATAACTATATGACAGATACGAAATATCGCCATTTTTTGCTTTAACCTCTCAAGCGGCTACGGAAATACTTCTGCCCCGCAAAATTTGTTCCGTAAAGCGTCGACGGGAATACATCTGTCCCACAGCACTAGCGCTGTGTTTAAACGCGTGTATTAATATTAAAACTGTTGAACCAATCAAAATATTTGTATTTATTTGTTTCTGTTCTCATACTACTATAATCCTAAACAACTATTGGCTGTTGTGGTCGAACAAAATTTGTTTCAATTGATAATTGAAAACATATTGCTATCAACTTGACTGTTTAGTGTACGTGAAGTGACATTTGTGTGGTTAAAGTTTTTGGAAAACAATGAATATCGACGGAAAATCGTAAGTAAATGTCAAGTATTATACAACAAAATACGCGTAAAATAGTGAAGATTGTTTTTAGTGACCTAACTATGGCAATATTTTTATAAATTATCTCGAAAAATGTCCACAAAATAGTTTACATTGAAAACGGCAGCAAACTTTGCAACAAAAGTTTGGTTTTCAAGTTTCTTGATATTTTACGAGAAAATCTATAGATAAGTTTGTATGGTACTTAATTATCTTTATTATTTACTATCGTTATACTGCTGTATAACATAATTACAGAGTATTTTTTATATTTTTCTAAAAAATCGGTTTATAGTTTCAAAAAGTACTGACTGCAAAAAAAGATATGTAGTCCCTAGTTAACTAATTATATATGTAGTTACAAAAGTGACGTTCATGGTCACAGGCCACTAAAAACAATTTTATGTGAAATAGGTTTCCACTTTTAGGGTTTTGGGTAAAATTCATTTGAGTTATAAATTTTAAATATGTATCTATTTTTTTGAATATGGGATATTTTGTCATTACAAACTTACGTTTGTAGTTGGGATATGGGTGTATTGGAGAATATCTTTCAACTGCAAAGTTAAGTTTGTTGTGATGGACATCTTTATAACCTATGAACGAATTAAAAATTTAATGTTTACAGTAACCGTTCATTGTCTTGAGTTCAACATGCATTTGACCGGTGTTTTGTTCACGTATATTTTAATACTAAAATTGAAACTTACTAAAAACTCAGATTACTAAATAGCGTATAATTTATTTATTTATACTTTTAGACCAACTATACCGAGAAAAGCCCTGAAAAGGTCGGCACGATGCCTCAGTTACGGAAGCAGTACCCCCAAGACTCGCGCGCAGCCTAAAGCAGATTCACGCAGGCAATCTATCTGTGACATGGCGTTAAATGTTGAGAGAGAACCTGAGCCACCTTCACCACCGCAAAAATGGTAATTTTCGTAGCAATAGAAAGACAATAATTATATAATTGAAACTTATCAAAATTGTTACCATAATAGTTGTATTTTTGTTGCAGAACATTACTCAGAGGTTACAATGTAACAATTTCACCTAGTGGTAGATTGCTAACGGCAGGATCCTTACTTTTAGATCAGACACCACGTGGTAGCGTGCGGAAGTTATCACCACCTGCATCAATTTTGTAAGTGATTTTTTTTTATAATTTATTTTGAAATTCATTTCAGAACTTGTTTTTGATTCAAATCTTACTCAATCTTTATATTTTAGCTTAGAACCAGTGGAAAAGGTGGCAGCTGTGGACATAGAGGAAGATGACGTTCAAGAGTTGATAGCTGAACAGGGTTCACATATTCAACGTTTGCTACAACCTCCCTCTACTCCTTCGACTGCACACTTGACGAGTTCCTCGCAACTTTTGGCTGAACCGCTTTCTCCACAGCCTGGGCCGAGTACGTTATTTGAGACTTCTGTGGAAGGAGCACATCCAAGTGTTGATCCATCACCTGGTAGTGATATGGACAGTGATTATGATGATTATTTCGATACCGATAACACTACCAGACATATCGATCGGGATATTCCCAATAACACTGAATTAGATGTACCACTCCAAAAGGCGCTAGAACATTTCGAAGAAGCAATGGACCGGTCTCAAGAAGTATTACTTGGCGAAAATAGGATTTTCGATTGGACATCGGATTTTGAAACATTCAGAGGGATTCGTGAAGTATTCCAAGGAACCCCTGGACCGATCCAAGAGTTCAGTCAAATACAAGACCCATTTTTAGCCATTTGGGACAGACATATAATGTAGATTATAGCTGAAGAAACTAATAAATACGCTGAGCAGGTCTTACAACAACGTCAACTACCACCAAAGTCACGACTCCGTACTTGGAGTCCCACTAATCCTGATGAAATTTACCGCTTGTTTGCAATATACATCTACATAGACCTGGATCCAAGGACCAAACAAAGCGAATACTGGATGACGTCAACTTTTTTGGAAATGCCAAAATTCAGACAGCTAATGTCTTATAATAGATTTATTCTGCTCAATAAGTTCCTCCATTTTGTGGACAATTCTGATTCCAGTCAGAGTTCTCTGCAAAATGAAGGCCAAACACTTTCTTCAAAACTATACAAATTATCACCTATCATACATCATTTGAATAAAAAATTTCAATCTCTTTATATTCCCAAATCAAACATATCAATCGATGAATCACTTACCTTATTCAAAGGTCGGCTCTAATGGATTCAGTGCATAAGATCAAAAGCGGCAAGATTTGGAATAAAATCATTTGAACTATGTGAATCTCAAAGTGGATATATGTATAAGTTTCAAATTTACACAGGAAAAGACACAAATAGTGCAAATATTACTGATACAAGCACGGATTTAGGCAGCAAGGCTACTAAAGTTGTACTTGATTTAATAAGAGGCCTTGAAGGTAAGGGCTATTGTCTAACTATGGACAACTTCTACAATAGTCCAGCATTAGCACGACATCTTAAAATCTTAGGATTCGACTGCGTAGGTACGTTACGTGCGAATAGGAAACACGTTCCTGATGATGTAGCTAAGCTTCGGCAAAACGTACCGAAAGGAACGATCGTAGCTCGTCATTGTGGCGACGTTAGCGTTCTCGCGTGGAAAGACATCAAAATAGTTAACATGATATCCACTTATCACAATAACTCCACTATTGAGGGAATGAGGGCTGGCAAAGTGCTACAAAAGCCAACATCTGTAAAAGATTACAATGTAACAATGGGCGGTATAGATCTGAAGGACCAGATGCTATCAATGTATCTCATTGAGCGCAAAAGATGCTTGAAATGGTACCATAAAATCTTTAAAAGGTTGCTAAATGTAAGCTTTTTAAATTCGTATATAATTTGTAAATACAGTCGTAATACCAAAAATTTAGATCCTATTGATCATAGAGGCTACAGGTATGAATTGGCAGGATTTCTGTCTACACTTGGGCGACAAGAGATACCTCAGCAAATACATATCTGTAGTGATACTATGACAAGATTGCGGCGGGATATCCTACATAATCCGCTCCTATCACATGGTCGTAGTGCAAAAAGAAGACGTTGCGTGCGATGTGCGGCTAAAGGTATTGAAAAGAGAGTCACAAGTATCTGTACAGTCTGTGACGTTGGACTTTGTTTGAACGGTGTTTGTTGGGTTGAATTTCACACATTAAAAATCTAAAATGAACACAATGTTTAGATAATATGTTGCATGTTTTATATGTTTTTCTGTTTAGAATATAATCATAGTATAAATAAAGAAAACTAATATTTCATTACTTGTTTTATTTCATATTAACGGGATGAGTCTAGTGCTGAGGGTTGACAAGAAAGGCTCGTTTTTTCCGATATGTATGAACTAGACCTAGATTAGTTCATAATATAATTGTTATGCAATACAAACGTGGACGTCATCAGGGTGCGATGATGATGCAATACAAAGCGGTACATTACATGACTGCCTCGTAGGGCTCGTGGTCTAACCCTATACTAACATTCTCCTTCGTCTATCTACATGGATTTCATGTCCTCAGAGGTCTGTGCAAAACGTCATTTTCTTCCAGAATCCTCTATCAACAGTCATCTGTACATTCACACCCCTTTCAGTCATATGATCCCTTGCACAATCCATCCATCCTTCGTTCTGCCGTCTGCTCTGCCATCCAGTCAATCTTAAATTCATGACTTTCTTAATTTCGCGCTCTCTTCTAATTATAATAATACCAAAACAAACGACTTCCTGTCAACTTTTCCATAATTGAGCAACTTTTATATTTCCTCTGATATACATACTCATTTCTAATTTTGTCCATTCTTGTCACTCCACACAGCCATATCAACATTCTAATCTCTCCGCATGTAATGTTCTTTCATACGTTTTCTTCATAGCCCTACATTCCGATTTTTAAATTTGAATTGAAAATAAGGGAGATATTGAGAAAAATGTAGAACCAATTATCGGTCAAGCGGTGAAACGAATATTAGGCCGACGCCCGAGACATTTTTGTAATTTTCGCGGCTGACGCTCGAAAGGTTAACCTTGTTCAACCTACAGAAGATGGTAGCCGAACAAACTTATATGGTAATTCTGCAGTGAATATTTTCTAAGATCTGATGAGACAGTGCTGTCGGCGACACGGTTACTTGTATGCCCATTTGTATTGCTAGCACGGCGACTTCTTTTTTGATGAGTTGGTAACGCGCAAATAAAAGTTCTGGTATTGCAAGCGGTCGGTATTCGCTTAACATCAGACACGCTGCATGCTTATTATGCTTCTTAATGCTCAAGTCATCATCAAATAAACAAAATGTGTTGATATAGATTTACGTGGCCGATGGGAGGTACAGCCGTAAGACGTACACGAACCTGTGTAAGTGTTGACGGCACGCATGTTGTCATGTTCAGCTACGGGGTCATGCTCGAAGGCATCCTTGGGCGGCTGCTGCTTGTAGTGGAGACTGATCTTGCTGAGCTCATGGTCTAACTCCGCTAACTGTGCGGCGTGGCGGGACTTCGGCGCTGCCGATACTCCCACCGCTACGCCCTCCGTCTCACCACCGCTTACTTCACTCTGCAGATACAAGAGCATACAGTATTATAACTTTATTCAATTAAAACAATATATCCTACTAAACCTGCTAATATTATAAATGTGAAACTTTCACATTTATATAAAATTAAAACTGGATATAATACCTTGGGCATACTATGCATCGGCGGTCGATGCGTGGGAGATAATGCAGGACTGTAATCTAGGGGTGACTGAGGCGATACTGGACCCTGGAAAACAATTTTAATAATGGTTACATTTAATCCTTTACACCATACTAGCAATTTAGGTTCTTAATTATTAGTACCTTTATTAATTTCTCGTGCTAAGCTAAATCCTTGAGTAGTTCACGTCGGTAGAGCAATGGATGAAAATGGATCATAAGACTTTTGATTACAACACTAACACCATGAGCCTTAAAACTTTAAAATACTATACTTAGTCTAAAAAAAGATAAGTTCCAAGACGGTATTGAGAATGCGTAAGTAATTAGGTTATAAAAACCATTTTTTTTTTTAAATACGACTTTCACTCTAGGAATATTTCCTGTGTCGCGTGTGACTTTACATTATTCAAACAACGGACACAAACACCCAGACTCGGACCTACCATTTGTGGATCACAATTTTTTGTCCCGTGTGGGATTCGAACCTACAATACTCGGCGCAGAGGCAGCGGCGAGGTGACCACTTAAACTACTACGCCATCCGTACGTACAATGATATAATAATAACAACTCACTCTCACACTCAACATTATAATTAGCATACTGTTAATAGATATACTCACACTATTGGATATAGAGGCCAGCTTATGCTGTAGGCTCAGCATGTATTCGTTATATGACTGACTCTTGTTCGGTGTGCTGGGCTGCGAGGAACCCGTTGAGTTCACATTCGTCATACCTGTTACACAAAACATATACCATTCACTTTAAAAAGTATAGTTTAAGCGGCGATAGCTCAGTGCGGAAGGTTTTATTTTCATTTTCGAAAAGCTTACTACTGCACTAGGAACAATTCCTGTGTCGCGGAGCCTTCTCAAACATTCAAACAACGGACACAAAGAACATTCAGAGTCAGAACAACCATTTGTAGGTTACACAAATTTTTGTCCCGTGTGGGATTTGAACCCACAGCACCCGTCGGAGTGGCTGTGGCGAGACGACGACTTAACCCACTACGGCATCCGTGCAGTCACAGTTGAGATAAAGAAATGAATAGTTGATCTATATAGCTACCATACCATTGTGATAATTACCCGCCATATCCATGTCGACAGCTCTTCTGGCTAGCGCTTGGTGAACAGCCCGGTGTGCCACCAGCTGCCCCAAGTTCTGACCCATGAGGGCCAGGTTCTGACCACCTAGAGCCAGATTCTGACCGCCGATGGCGAGGTTCTGACCAGCAATGAGATTCTGACTGGCTAAGCCGAGGTTTTGAGTTGCTAGACCTGGAACAGAGATTGTTATTTAACAAATATGTTAAACTAGAATCCGAATTGAAATTATTTAAGAAAATGGGTGAGTCAAAGAATAGGTTTTAGCAGATGTGTTGTTGTTGCGCTAACGTGAACGATACACTACTGGAATTCCTTTATATAATTTGTCTAACTGCGCGGATGGCGTAGGGTTCGATCCCTACAAACAGACATAATTTTGTGTAATTAACAAGTAGACTTTTTCTTTTTATTTAAAAAGATACCTCACGCACTATGAATTATTCGTATATCGTGGGCGACTTTACAAAGATCCAAACAACGGTCACAAAGATTTCTGTGATACATGAATAGTTGTTTCAAGTCTGAGTGTTCTTTGTGCCAAGAACGGGAACGGGTGTTCGTTTAAAAAATAGTAAGTATTAAGTTTTCACTTACCCAAGTTCTGTCCAAGATTCTGCCCCATTAGGTTCTGGTTGAGCGCGAGGTTCTGCGCCATACTCTGATGCTGGAATATGCCCTGAGGCTGCAGAGGCGCCGACAGACCCATGATACCTAGCTGGTTCATCTGTTGATTGGCCAGCTGGTTCACAGACGACTGGAGCGCCTGTTGCTGGGCTGCGGAGAAAATACACAATCTATACTAATATAATAAAGAGGAAAGATTCGATTTTTTGTTCGTTTGTAAAGATTAAACTCAAAAACGAATCAAAGGATTTAAAAAAAAATTCACAATTAGAAAGCTATATTATCACCGAGTAACAATAGCTATATTTTATTTAAAAAATCTTTACGCAAGCGAAGCCGCGGTTAGAATATAGTAGTAAATATAGTTGGACATTAAATGATTATGTAGATAAAGGCGGGCCAGACTGGCGCAGTGTCTAGTTATTTATTATATAATATCTGTCGTAATATAAGCGATAGTAAGTTAAACCATCCATGGATAGAACATTGAAATGTGTCAGACAATATTCAAACACCGTATGTAGCTCGGTTAGTTCATTAATAAAATCCTTTTATTGTAGAAGTTTTCAAGTCCAACACATATTTAACTTACGACAACACATATTTAACATTTACGAAACCCACTAAACATAATTATGCTTTAAGCTTTTTTCTGCGCATTAACGTTTGTATCTGGGGTTCTACGTTTGACGCTGAGCACATTCGCTTAGAACGTATGTTTCGTAGCCTTCGTGCGAACATATCAACAACAATATATAACATGTACTGCACCTTTGTTAATAGAAAGTAGCTATCGTGTTGTGCATATTTGTATTCGAATTGAAATGTCATTCAAATACAATATTGCACACCACTACAACACAAAAACACATTACTAAACCAGTACTTAGTGTTCAAACAAGTGTATAATACAAAAAGGACCTTCATTAGCATTTCTCCACCCAATGTGTATTAACGATAGAACATGGTGAGGTTCTAAAACCGTATTGTGCAGTGTCAAAAGTTCGGAAAATGTGCGTACGGGAAAACATGGATGTCATATGAATGGCAATCTTTACTACAACCAGTAATTATGTGAAAGTAATCAATATAATAATCCTACCAAAATAAATGTGAAAATCACGGGTAAACGTTCAACGGATTTGGAGACGACTGATTTTTACTCGGTAATATGATCCCGTGGGATATATGGGGGCAAAGTGGTGGGGATTACTTAATCCGAAATAGCAACAGACTACTATTATTAAAATTAGTACGGATTCTGGAAGTACCCGACTGACAAAAATAGATTCTACCTCTATTTACTGGTACTTAATAAAAGGCTGGCAAGATGTTAAATGTTACATATCTGCCTACCCCTAGCTGAAGATATATGCGTAGGTCTATTGCTGTATATTCATATACCTTCGCGTAGTAGAGATTGCCATTTAAATATCAATACGTAAAGACACCACAAAATGCAAACACAATAAGTCAAGGGTCAAGATAGCTGCATCAAACATACATACTTTATTCGTAAACAATATTCTACTAAATAAAAAATAAAAACTATTTTAACTCACTAGAAATTATTCCCGTGTCGCGGAAGACTTGACAAACATTCAAACAACGAAAACAAAGAACACCCAGATCCGAAACAACCATTTGTGGATCACACAAAGTTTTGTACTGTGTGGGATTCGAACCCACGACACTCGTTGCAGTGGCAGCGGTTAGGGGACCACTTAAACTACTACGCCATTAGTGCAGTCACAGTTTTATTAAAAAACAAACATTCTAACGATTGCAATAAAAAAGTAAGATTCAAAATAGAAATGATGTCAGCTGTCTTGTCTTGCCCACAAATAAGAGAAAGAGTGAGTTACCAATAAAGTCGTTAGTCGCCCGCATCGGTGGGTAGTACTTCTGCTGTTGGTACTGCGGGGGGAGGCGCCCCGCCATCATCGGCGCCGCTGACGTCACAACATCAACGTTAGTCACACACACGCACACACACAACGTGCAGTGTCAAGGGGAGCTCATATATATTTGGACATTTCTAAATTATTATTGTAAAGTTGGAATTATTTATAAAGCTTTCTTTTACTGTTACGGATCCCTATCACAGAGCACGGAACACACTTTTAAACACAAATTTGTGCGCAGCGGTTATCATTGCGACTGCTGTTCAATTCCTGGGTCGGCAAAGTATTATCGAATTTTTCTATTAGGAAGTTCTCAGTTGCAACACGGTGTTTGGAAATGTGGACGGCAATGCGCTCGCCTCCTCACAGGGGACTTGTATGTATGTATATACAAATTAAATAGAAACAGATGGCAAATGGCATGGCATACGAACGCACTCTTTGACACACATACAGTGAGCTGCAAAAATGCATACCCATGTCAAATGGTATAAGCCGGTAATTGACGCCATCTAACGGCAATCGATACAAGAACTGTGAAGTAGTCTAGTTATACCGTAATAGACGGCGGTACACCACTATAAAATAAAAAAGAGTCTAGTAGTTTTAATAACTTAATTTTGTTATATTTACTTTATTAAACAATTTTTGATATCTCTATATTCACAAAAGTTTATTTAAAAAGAACACATTTCTTACATGAATGATAACCTGGCTGTTGATACCTTATATAGAAGTCATTTTGTAAAACAACGCCATCTAGTTTTTTTCATATTCATTCTAATTCGAGTGCTCACAGAATTTTAGACCTTAAGGTATCCATGGAATATTACAGGTGATTGAATTACGAATGTAGTCAAGATGCATTTCTGTATGACTGTATGCACCTGTTATGGCGCGTTATATTAGTCGATCTTGTGACAACTACATATATTATCGAAAAAACAACAAATAACGCCTATACTATCGAACTGACGGCACTGGTTGCGCTCGTTGCCGCGCAGCATTCGACACAAATATAATATTACTTTTGTCTTTCGTTAAAGTAGCGTGCTGTATCCGTGCAATGTGATCTGGTCATACTTTGCTTTTAATGTATAATATTCGAGTAAAAGTAAAACGTATTATCAGAAATATCCAATTATATAAGGGGCTTACGTGCTCTACATAGACAATAGAAAGACAGGAAACTGAATTATAGATGGGATCTGGTATAAAAACAGATTGATACAACTTGTTGAACGAAATAACGCAATACTTTAGTAGTTCAATCAAAATCAGTACTAAAACTATTCTATATATTTATTGATCCTTGTTTATTACCAATAGTAGTGGCTTATTTACCTCTTAATTTTAAGGTAAATGTTAGAACTGATTTCAAGTCAATGCTGCAATAAATGGGATTCGAACCAGCATACATAATGACGCAAAATCGGCATTGGTTTATTACTTGATTTATTTATAAAGTAACTAGCGAACCGCCCGGATACTACACTTAAACCTTTCTTATGGATCACTCTCTCTGTTTGTGAAAACCGCATGAAAATCCCTTCGGTAGCTTTTGAGCGTATCGCGAACAGACAGTCAGACAGACGCAGCGGGGGATTTTGTTTTATAATATGTAGTGGTTTGTAATTAAATAAAGTAAGTCGCAAGATAAAACCACGAATATTTGTACAACGAAGTCGTATATTGTTTGTTTCATAATTTTACCTCACTATAAATCACTTGAAGCGTCTGAGGTTATGTTATTATTTCATAAACACAGCATAGTGCGAACAAAGAGAACCATTTAAAATATTGATACGTTTATGGTATGTAGACAACGCTAGATTACTCTAATGGCAAAGATGTAGCCTATGAAACAGGCGCGGGCTAAATGCACAAGACACTCGTGCGGGCTCCATCCGCAAGTCAATTATATTTTATTTATTCTGTACGGGCAGCAATCAGGCGCGTGCGCTTCATACAAGCAAATAAGCACTGCATACCCTAGTCCGCTGGCTTATGTAAATCTATATAATCGAAATCTATTTATTAAATACTACAATATAATATACAGATACATATGCACACAAAAACATTTATAAATGAAATGAAGTGCCCTCGCAGAGGTTTCGGGTAGGGCGTGCATACCCTACCAGAAATCTTTGTGCACGCCCAGGGGCGTATAGCAATAGCCTACTGGGACCGTTGGACGCAGAGATCTCGAGTTCGATCCCAAGGCGCGCATTTCTGAATTTTCAAAGTTATGTGCGTATAATTAATTATCGCACGCTTAACCACCGCAGAAAAACATCGTGAGGAAACCTGTATGTCTGACCTCTTCATAATGTTCTCGAAGACATGGGAAGTCTGCCAACCCGCACTGGGCGAGCGTGGTGGACTATGCCTTACCCTTCTCACACTGAGAAGAGGCCCAGTGCGCAGCAAAGATACAATTTAAAACATAGCTAATATTATATAACCTATACGGGTGGCTCGCGTCTGTTGTTTACACGATCCAAAAAATCACGTAGGTACTTTAACTTTCGGACGGCGATAACCTAATATATATGACTACCTAATATAGATATGATACTAGACTTGCGATTGAAGTTCGAATACAACCTATTGCAGTACCGACGTGAATCCACTTCTAACACAAGCAATCTACATACATACTAGGAATGTCAATCGCTTACACCCTTAAAAAAAGAAAAAGATTGCGCATGTCATGCTACTAGGCCATAAAACACAAATTTACGGAAGTCCACCTAAATAAACGACGAGTACAATCAATCGTACATTGACGCCTACGTGGCCTTCTGTACATCGTGTGTTTTGTGACATTAAACATTTGACCGCCACGTCGAAAAAGCAAAAGCGTGCTCTCGGCGCCAAGCTACGAATTTATTCTTTAATAAGTACATCGTTTTTGTGAGCTTATACTAATATGGATGAGTCTAGCTATATAATTAACACACAAATAAGAAGAACAATACTTTTTTATAAGATTTATTAAGACTGATTTACACGTATTAAGTTGTTAAGTAATAACTAAATTTTAAGTTAATTTTTTGTAAGTGTCCACACGTACTCAATAGTAAAGCTCTTTAGTTCTGTCAAGATGGACGATCAACAACGTTCGGATATTATTAGTTTGTACTCAGAGAGATTCTAGATGAAGGTAAAGACGAAACAATGAGAGAAATGTCGATACTTAAAAGACTGCGGGTGAGAAATTGGATAAGATACAGATAAATAAACAAACTGAACTCGACCGCTCCGCCAAATTGTCGGCCTCGATGGCGTAGTAGTTAGTGTAACTGACTGCCACGCCTGAGGTCGTGGGTTCGATTCCCGCACAAGTCAAAAATTTGTGTGCATGAACACGGATGTTTGTCTTGGTCTGGGTGTTTCTATGTATAATATGTATGTATTTACAAAAAAAAAGTATATATGTATGTTAATTTATTGTCTTGTACCCATAGTACAAGCTCTGCTTAGTTTGGGCTAGATGGAAAATTTTAACTAAATCACACCTGTCCAAACGCGTTATGTAGTAGCCACGCCTACCAACTTAACCGAAAATTTAGAAACATTTCTAATCTGCCTGTTTAGTTCCACGCTAAATTATAACTTTCTACTTATTACTAAATTCATTGTTTACATGCATTATGTGACTTAAAATTAAGTTAAAATTTAGTTAACTACTTGACTACTACTTAATACGTTTAAATCGAGCTTTAGCGTTTAAAAGTCTGTCATGACCGTGGCGTGCTGGACACATTTTGCTTTGTCATGTATACATGACTGTGGCGGTCAAAAGGTCCGTATGTCTACCACACAAAAAAGTAGGGGGAATACAACAGCGCCACACATTCTACATAGAAATTTAAGGTCTCACCTGGTTGTGTGTTGTTCAGTATCGTGTTGTGTAGGTTCAGATCTGGTTGCGGGTACGATTGTTGGTTGAGCAACCCGAGCAAGTTGGGTCCCGAGAGGTTTTGTTGCTGACTATATAAAAAATAAAACAACATTTTTATTACAATGTTTGCAGTTGTCCGTTCTGTATTGAAAAACATAGCCTCATACCTGACCAAGGCACATTTACTAACTCAGTACTTTAATAGATATAGTTACTAAGTAAGTTCAACCCAGAAATCGAACCCATGTCCCCACGATCCGTCCTTAGCATAAGCGTAAACTTAAGCCACCGGATCAATGAGGCTTAAACAGCCTCTCAATACATAAATATAATTCACAAAACGGTACTCACTTCATAATATTTTGCTTCAATAACATTCTCTGTATATTTTCAGCATTTGGCACGGCGTCCGTCATTCCTGGGATAGGGGTCAACGTCTGCTGAGTGGACAGCCCCAGCGCTGCTGCAGTGGGATCTAGACCTCCTCCGACGTGACCCAGGCCTATATTCAGTAGCTCCCCACCCACACCCATTGGAGTCCCTACTTGACTTAACCCTAGTAACGGACTATCGGTAGCTATTTGCAATGGGGTGGTGAGATTTGGCTGGAGTGTGGTAGCGTTTAATAAGTTAGGGTTAATCATATTCTGGACAGGCATCTGAGGGATTGGTTGTATATTAGTGACTATGGGAGCCGTCATTGGCACGTTAACACTGACGGGGATTTCTTGCTTTAATTCTAAGGGTCTTTCTGGCTGCGGCTCTGGCCATTGTTCTGGCCGAGGCTCTGGTCGCGGTTCAGGCCTGATTTCCATTTGAGGAACCGGCATTTCCGGTCTGTGGTCGATGGTTGGCGCCTGTGATGGTACAGAATACTGATGAGTAGGAACAAATTCTTGAGGTTGTGGTGTGATGTCTTTGTCGATGCCGTTCATCGTGGGGGTCGGCGGTTCAGGCTCGGGAGGTGGCTTCTCCTCTGGTACGTTTTCACCACGGTCCACTACTGGGCTGACTAGAAATCTCGATATCTTGCGAGTTGGTTTTTGTTGCTTCTTTTCGCCGTTTTGGGATTCTGTGCTGCCGGAACGCTCGGGAGCCATTGACCCGCCGTCTGATTGATTAGAACCTAGAAAGTAAAATAAAATTATAACTCATTAACCAACTAACTAACCAAATTTTGTCAAAATAAGTGGTTCAGCTGTGAAAAGGTAACAGACAGACAGACAGAGTTACTTTCGAACTTATAATATTAGTATGGATTATGTTGAGATGACGACAATTCATTAAGAATAATCACTTGTTAAAGATAGTATCCAATATTTAGATAATAGATGAGTCAGATCAAAACCTTTAACCACCCAGAGGTATTTCACTCAGTAATTATTTATGATGTACACAAACATTAATCCAATAGGGATCGAACCCAAAATAGTTGGCGTAATGGTAGTAACACGCTGACTAAAACTACCAACATCTACATAATAAGAAAAACACAAGACATTGAGGCAATATCTCCACCTCATCGAAAACGGCAGCCTAGTAATGTATATGTAGTATTGGTTAAAAACTATCAGCTCTACATAAAGAGCGGGCATTCTTATGTACAGTCTTGTAATATATCATGGATAAAAAACAATCTAAAAGCCTGTGATAACTCGAATTAGAACGAGATGGGTGCAAAAACCCAAGATTCAACCTCTTCGTCTTAAATTTAAAAGTAATGAAAAGAAATGACCCTATATCTTCTGGGGTCTTTTGATCCACAGGGCCCATATTCAAACTCAATCGAGGTATGACCCCCAAGGTATCTGCACACCAAGTTACAAGGTCTTAAATGTAAAAGCATTTAAAATACATGTGACCCCTATATCTCGGGGGTCTTTTGACCCACGGGGCCATATTCAAACTCAATCGAGGTATGATTCCCAAGGTGTCTGCACACCAAGTTACAAGGTCTTAAATGTAAAAGCATTTAAAATACATGTGACCTTGTGACCCCTATATCTCGGGGGTCTTTTGACCCACAGGGCCCATATTCAAACTCGACTGAGGTATGACCTCAAGGTGTCTGCACACCAAGTTACAAGTCAATATTTTTCCATTTAAAATATGTGACCCCTATATCTCGAGGGTCTTTTTAAACCAAAGGATCCATATTTAAACTCGACCGTGGTATGATCCCAAGGTGTCTGCACACCAAGAAGAAGAAGTCAATCGGTCCAGTTGTTCCGGAGTTATGCCTGACACTAACAAACAGTCACTAACAGACAGACACACAGACCCACATAGTATTTTCATTAACCTCTTCGAAGAAGACTCAGAGGTTAATAAATATGAATGGCGTTAAAATGAAATTAGATGGCGCTGTTTTATAAATTACGGCTATAATAGTTTTACTCTTAGGTTTTCATTTGTGCAAGAAATGTGTTTTGTTTTTTTTAAATAAACTTTTGTGTAACAAAGATTCCAAAATTGTTTGAAGTTTTGACAAAATTGAGGAACGGTTTTCTTTTTTTATATTTTATCGTAGTGCATCGCCATCTATTACGATTTAACTAAACTACTTAACAATTTTTGTAATAATTTCCGTTAGATGGCGTCAGTTACCGACTTTATACCATTTAAGTTTTGACATGGGTATGCATTTTTGTAGCTCCTTGTACAAGTGCTGTCTTTCTCCTCACTGACCTATAGAGGAGGCGGTGCTGATCTTTCTGGCGACGTTGTCAGCGTGCGAGGGCGCAGGCGCGGCGCGGGGGTCAGCGGGCGCGGGGGTCGTGGGGGGCGCGGCGGGCGCGGGGGGCGCGGGCTCGGGCTCGGCCAGGTCGTAGGCGAGCTCGGCCGCGATGTTGTCGTGCGAGGCGGTGGGCGTGGTGCACTCCGAGTTGTCCTGGTTCGAGTCCGTCAGGTTCTCCTCGCGTTCTGTCGTCTCCGAGTCGTAGTCAGTCTGCGTCAATATTACTTGATTATACAAGGACAGTATTAAAATATTCTATTTACATACACACAACACCATCTAACCCAACCTAAGCAGAACTTGTACTATGGGTACTAGACAATGGATAAACATACATATAATCATTTTTTTTAACTCATACATATTATACATAGAAACACCCAGACTAAGACAAACATCCATGTCCATGGACATAAATGTTTGACTTTTGCGGGAATTGAATCGGCGACCTCAGGCGTAGCAGTCGGTTACACACCACGACGCCATCGAGGCCGCCTATTATCAATACACATAAAACATATATTTCTATATTTAACTCAAAAACTACATTAAAATTAAACTACTTTTAAAAGGATTTTATCGCCAAGGAATAGTGAACTAAACTGTATAACCATTTGAATTCACATTCTCTTTTAGCCTTGAATACCAGATAAAATTTAACAAATCACGATCAGAGCTGTGAATGTTCATATAGACCCAAAATAAAATGATATGCACCCTAAAGTCAATAAAATAATATAAAGAGTACATACTGGGGCTTTTATATATTTTTTTTTTTATTCTACTAAAGTGGCAAACAAGCATACGGCCCACCATGGTGGTTGTTGGATGGTTAATGGTCACCGTAGAATATCGACGCCTGCAATACCAGAGGCATCACTTGCGCGTTGCCGACCTTGTAAAAACCTTTTAACGCCCTTTTTGAAGAACCCCATACTGTAGTCTTGTGGGAAAACCTGGGCAGGGAGTTCATTCCACAGAGCGTCCACAGGAGAAAATTCCTTTGGAACCGCATGGTGCGACACCATTTTCTATTACACCAATATCATTACAGTAATCATTGTAATCACTTTTATACTTGCTCGGCCAGGTTGCACTAGCCCTCAGTTCTCTGCTTATGACCACGACCAGAGCAACCTGGCCAAAATATCAAACCTTTCAAAAAGGTATGTAAATACTGAGCATGACCAAGTCATTGTATTTTTTAATTACTCAAACTTTTGCAAGTTTATCGCTAGTGTTGTTACCTTGTCTATATTGAGCCTGAGCGAGTGATGCGCTGGGTTGAGCACTGGCGTGACCCCAGGGTTGCTGATGACCTGGTTCACTATATCCTTGATCAGCTCCATGAACGTGGCGCTCTGCCACTCCGGCAGAAGATTATTAGACACCTGGCAGAAAATAACATTCATTTAACTTTAAATATGTAAACACTGCCTTGGTAGTGAATGCGACTGGGCATGAGATATCAGATTCTATTTCCAGAACGGACAAAGACCTGTTAAATGTTTTTGTCAAGAACTGAACTGACAGTAGCAGCACAGAGCATGGACATGTAGGTAGAATATTGTTAGAAAGCCAATCAGGTCTTAAATTTTAAGCAGGCGTCAGACTATATTTTGTGTGTCTCCAAATCAATATTCTAAGTCATTTGAAAGTTATAAAGTCCCACGCGATTATTCCTAGTCTTTTATAAAATTTAAGGAAATTATGTAAGTCAATGAGTAGGTGGAACTCACGAGGTTACTAGCGATCTCCTCAGGGTTAACGTCGGTGACGTCAAACTTGAATGTGACGGTCTTAGACTTGGACTCGAGCTGGCACTCCACCATCGTGGCCGCGTCGTTCACGTCCAGCACCGTCAGCTTCGGCAGCTTGTCCTTCTCGCGAGACCGCTTCTTTGAACCTCGGGATTTCTTCTCACCGGTTATCGGAGAAGATATGGCTGTACCCGCTATAAAGTAAGAATAAAGTTCATTTTAGTCAATTAATTATTCTTCTTCATTGCATCCAGGGTCGTGACCACCGATTTTGGAACAGGTCAATAGTCGCCAGTCGAATGAATTACATGATACTAAAAAGATCATATAAGAATAGGACTAAAAGCTAGTTTATGCTATTGGTAATCCGAACTTGACCGGTCAACGTATGTGTTAATCCAAAGTATCGTCCATCAGTGTATCCGAATCTGTTCAACGACTGATCGAGTAACAAACACCTAAATAACTTTACAAACCTTTACATTTATAATATTAGTAAGATAATGCTTTCGGTAAACCATAGTCATTGACTACCCTTTCCAGAAAGGTATTTAAATGTCTGGGTTCTTACCTTCCTGTTGCTGGGTTTCCGCCTGCTTCTCCTCAACGGAACTGAGTTCAGGCTGTCTAATCGCCTCGGCGTGGTTATTAGGGAATTCTGTCATCGGTGTCAAGAACTGTTCCTTCTGGGTTCCATTGCTCTGGTAACCGTTCTCAACTTGTTCTCCAGCTAGGGCCAATTGCTGTGGAGTCACATCTTGAATGGGAACCGCTTGCTGTTGTATCTGCTGCAATTGCTGAGGCTGTATCGATTGCTGGATCGGTTGAGCAACCGCTTGAGTAGCTTGCGGTAACGTCTGTACTGATTGCTGCATCGGTATTTGTGTAGGAATGGGTTGGGGAATAGATTGAGTGCTTTGTTGTATAGATTGCGTAGGCTGAGGTATTGTTTGTACCGGTTGGGGTAAAGATTGTGTAGGTTGTTGCATGGCTTGTGTCGATTGGGGTATGGATTGAGTAGGTTGCGGAATAGATTGAACTGTTTGTGGTAGTGAGTGTATTGTTTGAGGCACTGAGTGTACGGATTGTTGAGGCATTGACTGAACAGGAACTGAAGGCATGGGCTGCTGTATAGCTTGAGGCACCGCAGACATCTGCGCCATATTGTCTTGAGGGACTGACTGCTGGATATTTGGGGGCATGGGACCAGAAATTGATGATGGGATCGAAGGTTCCACTTGGTATTGAACATTCTGCATCATTTGGATAGGCTGGCTCTGCGCCTGCTGATACATCTGCAAAGGATTGGCAGCATAATTCTGCACCGGGGTGCCTTCATGACTAGATATCTGCCGTTCGTTTTGCTGTACCACACTGAAATTTTGCTGCATCTGCATGTTGTGTGGAAGAGATTGACCCTGCATCGGAGGCAGCTGGTGATAATGGTCATCGATTCGCTGTTTCGCGTAATGCTGCATCTGGTCTACCGACATCTGTTGCTGCAACTGAGGCTTCTGAGAGTACTGCTCAGGCATCATCACCTGCTGCTGGTCGTGAACGTCTGCGGAACTGATCTGACTCTGTTCCGAACCCTGTCGCTGATACATAGGTCTTTGAGACCGAAGAATCTCCTCAACTTTCTGCTGTTGTTGTTCCATAATTTGTTGCTTTTGCGCCAAAATAGCCCAGTTCTGACTAATAATGTTTTGCTGAGTCTGTAACTGCAACTCTTGCTGCGCTAGATACTGTTGTTGTTGTTGGAAATGCCTGAAATGTTGCGGGGATAACGTTTGCCCCGGCATTGTTAACTGTTGTTGAGTCAACATTTGTTGTTGGAGTACTAGTTGTTGCTGAGCTAGAACTTGTTTTTGCATATCCAGCTGATGTTGGGCTTGCACTACTTGTTGTTGGGCTTGGGCTACCTGTTGTTGTTGGGCTATGAAGGTAGGATCTACTGTTGTTAGTGTGGGTTGGACGTACTGTTGATTTTGTTGGAAATTGAGATTTTGTTGTTGCATCTGAGCTCCTATTAAGTTTTGCATTTTCTGCTGTAGCGCCTGTTGTTGCTCCTGCTCCTGATTCAGGGCTTGTTGGATCTCGACACTTTCATTTTGTTGCTGGTTCATTTGTTGCGTCTGTTGAGGTTGGGCTTGTTGCGGTTGAGTTTCTGACTCTGATTCTTTCCTAAAAATAGAGGAACATAAACTTAGAACTTACACCCTAAAACATGCACAGTATGATTTTTACGGTCCGGCACACATCAGTCAAGGCGCAGCGCAGAGCTCTTTTCCCCACTAAGCTATCGTCTACTCGTGTTGAAATACTACGCGTTATTGTGGGGTACCGTTCACCGCTATTCGGTTTAATGCTCTAGTGAACAAGTAGGTATGTTAAATGATTTTCAACATTATCTCGATATCGATAAAGTCGATAATGATTTAACAATGGATACTACTTTGCACTGTGCCTCGTTAGATGTACGCCGGACTTAAGACTACATTTTATGTGCCATATACCTTTCTATAAAAAATATTTAACATCATATAATAAAAATAAAAAATATTTTAATCTCTCCTTATTCTTCAATTCCAATTTTCTTGTATGTCGTGGCAGAGGGCATGTAAAGTATGCAAGTTCAAGATTAAATATAATAACTTATTTTAGTAACGCATTTCAGGTTTTTACTAAACAGCCTGGTCCCTTTAACGAAGGACCTAAAAACATAGCTAGTTGCTTTATTGTACAGTCAGCATCAGATAGATTTGAGCTTTCTAAGTAGTCAAATTTATGTAAAGAACATTAATTTAATTTTATGTTCGCAGTCAATTCATTCAAATTGATGTAAGCATCCAGAGCGGTCAAAATATCTTAGCTATCAGTTGTCAATATTGTGTTAGCTGTCAGAGTGTCCGTATTAATATTTTCGAATTACCTATTCGATGGACACGTAGGTAGTTCAATGGTATCTATGCATTTATACTAATCAAAAGACATTGTCTGGGCTGGCTTCAATCTAGGTTAAAGTATTGTTCTTAAAAATTAAGGCCATACACATAGTACCCATACCCACTATTCAAAATTGGATGAGCAGTACGTTGAGGCTACCCAAACAATCATACATGTTTTATTTACACTGACTGTATAAATATCGTAAATATAAGTTAAAAACTAAAACCCAACTACGGATAAAATCGCAATCTAAAAAGTAGATAACTAAAAAATAATTCTTGTCTGATAAATACTTATCTACCAACGTATTATAAGTATAATTATTATAGAGAATAGCCGTAGTCGCACTTTTATTTGATATATCTCACGGTATATTTCAGAAAACTTGTTTGGTTTATTACTTTGCCCCTTAAAAGTATATAATAATAAGTAAGTAAGTTTATAAGTATATTACACAGTTTAGAGACAACAACATAACACATAATATCGTTCAAAAAATTATATCTTAGAGCTCTTCTATCTTATTCAAATACAGGTAAACAATTTGAATTTTCTTTGAAACGGAAACTCTTTTGAGGAAAAACGCCATAACGCTCTAAGTTATAATTTTATGTAACGGAATGATTTGTCATGTTGTTGTCTCTCAACTGTACATAATGAATACAGGAGTATGGATGCAGGCATCCATACTCCTTTTTCTCATTATGTGACGAATTAAAATCTGTCGAGTTGGAAATGAGGCATTGTGTGATGTTAGAATACTAAACTATATTTCTTTCCCAAGAATCATTTGAAACAAAAGACATGACTATTACGTCATGTAAGAAATGAACGAAATGGGTACCTATTCAAGGAAAAAAGGGAAGCAAGACATTTATTATTAACGTTGACTTTTCTCAATTGTGAAGATATTTTTGATTAGTATGAATACCATTGAATGACCTCTGACAGCTGACACAATATTGGCAACTGAAAGCTAAGATACTTTGACCACTCTGGATGCTTACATCAATTTGAATGCCTTGTCTGCGAACATAAAACGGAATTGATGTTCTTTACATAAATTTGACTACTTAGAAAGCTCATATCTATCTGATGCTGACTGTATATGTTGTAATAATAGACTATAAAACCTAAATGCTTACCTAGACTGCTGTAACGTTTCAGGCCGATGGATAATCTGAGCTAGAATATTTTGTAGATTCTGTAACGAAGGGTCCAACATCTGACCAGTGACGAGATTCTGCGGCCCAGAGATTATATTCTCCTGTGCAGTCAACTGCTCCTCTAATTGCTTCTGTTGTATTGCTGCCGCTTGCTGCGCAATAATATTCTGTTGCTGTTGAATAATCTGTTGCTGCAACACTTGATTCTGATTGTTGATTTCGTTTGTCAGATTGTGGTTCAGAAGTGGCTGCAGTTGAGTTTGAGATGGGGTCTGTTCTAGAATATTCTGTTGAGTCTGACGGTCCATTAAGACCTGGCCTTGGACTGTATGTTCCAGCATCTGCTGGCTGATGAGATTCTGCTCCATCATTACCTAGAATAGATGGATTTAATGATTTCAATTTAAGAGTGATACGAAAAATGGCGTTATTAGGCTGGTCATTACAACCTCAGCTAAAATGGCGTGGCTATAGTATATGGCCTCCTCTAAGAATTGTTTGCAAACTAAATGTATAGTATTTGTAGGCAAACAACTACCAAATTAAACCTTTTTGATTTTGTCTTAATTTGGGTGAAGTTACTTGCACCCAATGAATCTAAAAATGTTGTATGTTATAAATACATTGAAAAGTAATACTAACGCCATAATTACATTTTTACCACGATTTATAAAGGTATGTTAGCTACTATAAATAGATAACTTGTAGTGTAATACGTTGGTATCAACATATTACACAAGAAGCTATGTAGTATCTACAATACATTCTAATTGAACAGCTATTTCTGTACCAAAACTCTAAACTGAAATTGGCTTAAGTATAAACGTAGGTATACTCCTGCTCCTGCTCATTGGAGTACCTAAGCTAAAATAGCAAGCGCCATGCCTGGAGTCAAGATAACGTCTTATTTAATGGTTACATTATTACGTTGGTCTTTTAAGATAAACATAATAATTTACTAAGTAAATACTGTAACATACTATGAAAACCAATCCAGTTACGTAAAGTCATGCGATTTCAGAGCCTCTTCGTTTCTCTAAAGAATAACTACGATTGGCAATTCGCGAGGCCTAGAATCCATTTAATTTTTTAATTTTATATCAGTGCTATTTTTAATAATAATACGATAATTGCGATAGAGTTTATTTATTAATATAATAAACATTTCAACAACAAACACAGTTAACGGTTCAGTTATTTGTGATTAAACAAATTTTTGATATGTGTAGGGTTTGGACCCGCAATACTTGATACACTAATAACTTAAACCGTGTCAGAAAAAGTAATAAAATTATGTAATAAAATTATGCAGGAAAATAAGCTCGTTCCCAACCTATGACGAAATAATCGATGGAATATGGGTGCATAATTTACCTATCATTGTTTTTGTAAATAGAAAACATTTAATTTACACACAGAACATTCACAATAATATAAAAATGTAAGAATGCAAGGAATATGAATAAAAACAAGCATGATACATCCATCCAAGTGCTAATAGAATAATCATATACAAGTAACGTATCTTGCACACG
Source organism: Catocala nupta (assembly GCA_963675205.1). Classification (NCBI taxonomy): domain Eukaryota; kingdom Metazoa; phylum Arthropoda; class Insecta; order Lepidoptera; family Erebidae; genus Catocala; species Catocala nupta. The sequence goes on from OY776104.1 coordinate 6,024,850, forward strand.
ACGCTGGTAATATATGCAAGTTGAGGCACTTGCGTGGGTTGTATGGATCGTGTTAATAACCTACGCGTGCCACCCGCGCTATAATTATTTGTGATTAACTTGCGTATGTGGCCGGCGAGTAACTTGCATACACAGCTTGCGCCAGCTACTTGCGTTATGTTACACTTACAGACACATGAATTATGTTTGCAAGTATGGCCTATAACTTAATTACTGTATCTACTACAATAAATATAAAATGTGAGAGGAGAATGAGAGAAAAGTAAATATGAAAGCAAGCATGATCCATCCATTGCATTCACACAGTCGAGTAAATAAAGAGAGACAATGTATTTAAATGATTTGATGAAAGCCCTTCCTATGAATAAGTAATGATTGCATTTTAAAGATATTCGAATACAGTTCAAAACGCGATACCTACTTTCTATGGTCAATGACGCAGCACTTGGACTTGTGTATAATGTTGTCAAATCATTCGAATATATTTCGAATGCATTCATGCACACTGTTACCACGATTTTTTACCGCTAAATATCAAATGTAGCCCCATTTGATAAAAGTGTTGCACAGTTACGAAAGTTATTTCTCAACTAATTTTAAAAGGTTTGTTTACCCTATACAAAATCTTTTGCAAAATTTATGCCATGTACATCTGTGACAGCGAGTATTGAACCAGTCTTCTATTTGTATATTATGTGGTATAACGCTTGGAGGGTCAGTTGGATCTGCCTCGCGATTAAAAATAATGGCAATGAGATCCGCACTGTATCGTAGTAAATTTTATTATAAAGTGATATTTCCAAATATCTTAAAGGTTTTTATTAATAAATGGTAATCATGAGAAAGATAGGTTGAATAATAGAAAATATATTAAGCGTTGAGTGCGATCAATATTGTAATCCTTATGATATTTTTGTCCTTTCTAGAATATACCTCTTTTAATATGACTGTACTGTAAGCCCTGTATACGTACACGGATTTATAATAAAGCAAAAGATTCACTGATTTCGTTAATTAATAATGAATGATGGGTATCAAGAATTTTGGAGTACTTACCGAATTCCTAGAAAGCTGAATGAAAGTAACGAGTTTTCAAAATGTTGCGAATTTAACCCCTTTTACCGCAGGGTGTGCAAATGTTTAAATAAAGTAACAAAGTTGTATGAGTTAGAACAAGAATGAATTTATGTATGTATAATAGCGATGTGCGACTATCAGCTATTTACTGTTTAGTAGTTACTATGATATAAATTTTCGCCCATATATGCGTCCGACCATCATGCATAGTAAGAAAACGGTGTATTATATCTTTCACCACTCTTTTGGGTGTAAATCGAATGCTCATTCTCATGTTCAAATAATTCTAGTGTCCAAATGATTCGAACATTTAAATAAATTCGAATTACTTAATTGGTATTTGAATGCTATAATGACAGATTATTAATGTATTACCAATGTGTAAACCAATGCAGTCGCTTTTTAACTACAATGGTAGTCAAATAAGTAAAAAACGTAACGTTGTAATTGCCAATTTCTGACTGGATCCAAGAAGGAGAGTGCAGCGTAATAAGAATAATGACAATCCAAAAAAACATCAGGACAATCGGCTACAACAAAGCGAAAACTTATCATCGTGTCTCGATATTGAGATATTCGAAAATTATTCGAATAAATATCAGTGACAACGCGACTTTGAATTCCAAAGCGGGATCGCAATTTCGAGTCATCCGATATTTATTTTGTTGACAATCGCACATCGCTAATGTTTCATCCGGAAAACAGATAGAAATTTAAGTAAAAACAGAATAATTAGTAGATAACGAAGTTGTAAGCTTTCGAAGATTTTGGAAGACTGTTATGTCCCTTTTCCCCTAAACGAATATATATATGAAAGTAATGTCAACTGATACGGCTTTACAAGTTAATAACGTGGTAACCTGTAATAGTATATACATATATGTTTGCCTATATTAATAAATATTTCAAATGCTGTATGTTTTTACCGAAAATCTGTCATTTTACGAACACAATGAGTAGTGAAATGAAATCTGGGTCATCAGCCCAGTGGCAAAAGTAGTGTCCTGAACTGTTAGTAAATCCTCAGTAAACGCAAAGTACGAACGACAGTAAGTCGCTCAGTGGGACCTCATAAACTGGCAAAATGTGTCATACACCTCTGCTCAAATTATTTGGGCATTTATAAACATAGGATCAGTAGCTTATCGAGGTGGAAAATGTCATAACCAAGTTCACCATCCTAATATATTTTGATTATTTACATTTAAAATGTGTGCAAGTTATTGGTGTATTTAACTAAAGGTTATTGTAAATTTTATTGCACCCAGAAGGACCCAAATGAATAAAGTTGAATATAATACAGTGATGATTATATATACATTATAAAATCTATAATAATAAGTATCTTTGTCCAAATATAACTGACAAATAATTTGTCAAATCATGCAAATTTTGTTCCTTTGTTTTCTAACTCTACGGATGCTATGCCAATGCGGGCTATAGACACAAATTAAATATTTGTGCGAACTTTTTCGAATCATTGCACGCATATTACCATGCACAAATGTGATGCACAGACTTATTTCACAAAAATATGCAATAATCATAGATGACTAACACAATGAACGACGTGATTTTTTGTAGCAAAACAAACATATTTATTGTCAGTGAACGATGCATAAACTAAAGTTTGCTTACGGAGATGGCGTGCAGTCAAAAACCGTCACGAGCTGTCAAAGTGCAAATATCGTACCGAACATCTTGTCTTTCAAAAAGGAAATGTATAATAGTAGAACTGTGCACTGATTGGTCTTTCGTGCATATTAATTCCTAATCAGATGGACATCTTAAGACTGTAATTTGACGAAAATGACAATTTACCATCAGTTTCCAATATCACTAGATATATTACAATCTAACGGTTTTTATTTTACAGCGGTGTCCTATTAAAATTACCGAGTAATCGAACACATCTGGCTACTGTGCGAAGACCAGGGGCCTTACCAGCATTTCGCAAAAACATTCTCATTGCATGCGGGGGTAAGAGACAAAACTGTCTTTGTAACGCGCTGTTTTTTTCTCGCGCATCCAATGAGAATGGTGTTGATTCAAGAACAACCTCATACCTGTTGCTTCAAGTTCTGTTCTAACAGCGACTGCTGGTCAACGGCGAGTGATGGTGAAATCCTCGCCTGGATGAGATTGTGCTGCAACAGCTTCATCGCCGTCTCCTCGTTGTTTAGCTGGTGGAACTGCTGTTGTAACAAATGCTGTTGCGCCTGGAGGAGTTGTGATTGAGAGTCCAGTCTGGAAAGGAAGAAAGTAATTGTTTAAGGACTGAATATATGTCTTTACGTTAATTTGCTGTCTTGATAACGCAGGGTAAATCCGATTGCTGGCCATTAGATCTCGGATATGATCTTGGGGATGAATTTTTCTGTAGCAGCACATATTATGGTACTGTAATGACGACATGCCCGTCCTCTATTAATTGGTACCTATTAGCTGGCAAAATATAGATATAATAGGTGTATTATACCTATATTTTGCATACATGCATACATAGTCTTAAGGTTATATACTTGAAGTGGTAAGCAGGGGTGCCTGCTTATCACTTCGAACCTTAAGACTATGTACTTAATTCTGGTCTTTCTTACTGTCAATTCTTACAACACCAGATATAATCAAAATCCTATTGTATCGAGCCGCTGATGAGCCACTGCCACTTAGGTTAAGCTCTGAAGACACTATTTTAGGTTTAAGAAGAGATTTTGCTATGATCTAAACCCCTCTTAACTTTAAATATTACAGAAAGTTATAGCGATAAGCACAATTGCATCAGATATGTATTCAAACTTATTGAGAATACTACACATATGTGCTTACACTGCACCCTGGGCATGTTAAGCATGTATCATGTACATAGTTAATGCACTGAACTGTATTCAAATATTAATCGAATGGTAATATGTGCATCAAAAGAAAATAGACTTTGCTCGCCTACAATAAGGGTTTTTATCTGTATTAAAAATACAGTCTTGTTGTCATTGACGGCATTCATTTTTAAGCTAAGCGTGAAAAATACGTATATTGACATCCTACTTAGCGTTTTGTTTGCTGTGCCAATAATTTACTAAGAAAGAGAGTTCAAGACATATGGAAAAACATTTCATGGACGCGTCATTAATGATGAATAGTTTATTGTTATAAAATAAAATAGTAAACAATAATTGGTTATTAAAAATCTAATTCAAAGTGGAGCAACAAGAAACTCATGGCCACACTTTTTATTCGCTAATTGTTTACAACATGTTTCTTAACAATACAAGCAGTTTATCTATTTTATTTGTGTTTCTGATTACTCCTACAGATTTATAATATACACAGGTGTATTATAAATCGGACCACATAATTTCGACCAGTGTGACCTGACAGGGTCACACTGTGTTCTAAATTCGACCGCAACACCTGTTTTTTTTTTTTTGTAAATGATTTGCTTTCTGCGTTTTTCCTTATAAACTACTACGTATACCTTAACACACTCTTCTCCGTGCATGCAATAAGCATCAAAAGAGTACTAAGTTTTCTTTATTATCTACACTAATATTAGATTTGATTTTGTTTATTTGTTTGTATTACTAATAAACAATGTTTTCACCTTTAGAAAGCTATGTTATCACCAAGTGACATAGGCCACATGTTTTTTTTTTTGAAGTACTGTCTCTTACATAACCTAACCGACTTTTACGCGAGCGAAGCCGCGAGTAAAAGCTTAGTTATTAGTACATAGATTGTACTCACTGCACTGCCGCCAGCGGCTGTGGCCCCACACCATTAAGAAGTCCTGCTTTTACCTGGTCCACGGGCTGCTGATTCTGGATTATCTTCATCTGAAATACATACAATAATATACAGGGTATCCGGTAATTAATGGATATCCTTGAAATGTCTATAGTAGAATTGATGGCCGTTCAGAATTAATCAAAATTATATCATATTGCCTGAGCTTTGATTTTTTTTTAATTACCATATTTACCTTTATTGTACACTACGACCATAAATCAATGAATTCCATCGGTTTTTTGTTGTGTTATTGTTAAACACTAAATATGCTAATAGATAGACACTAGACAGTCAAAAGTATGACTAGCTATTGCACTTTTTATGACGAACCCACAACACTCGACGCAGGGGCAGAAGCGAGGCGATCACTTAAACCACTACGCCATCCGTGCTGTCAAACTTTTGCGTATTCTCGTAGGGGTAAGAGGTGGTACACTCATCTATCTATTATCTAGTTAGCTATAATTTTAATCGTAATATGGGAGAAACTTATTGGTGTACTGGGCACATCTTCAGACGAACCAGCAAAACCCGATAACATTTTGCCCGACCCGGGAACTGAACTCGGAAAGTAAAAGGAAATCGGAAAGTACGAGGCAATTTGGTAGTTAAATGCTCATTGTACCACTTGCATCGCTTTTGCTTCTATTATGATGTTTTTATTAATGAATGTTTCAGGCACAGTAAAGACGCTGGCTATTGTGAATCGTCAATTGGCTGATTTGGCGAAATTGCATTTTTCCACTTTGGTTCATGTCGACACACTTGTTTTTAAAAGTGTTATGGATCAACCACTTTGGTAAAGTAAGCCGAGTTTTTGAGATTAGATGACGGCACTGCATTTGTATAAAAATAAATAAAAACAACCAAGAGCGTAAGCATCACTGACCTGCCTCAATTGCTGTTCATATATCTGCTGCCTGTTCTGTTCGATGAGCACCTCCTGGTTGAACAGCATCTGCGCCTTCTTCTCACTCCTCTCCCTGTAGACAAACAAACATAAAGATCAATATTATTCCTATAATAGTGTACAACAGATCTTATAAGAGCTTTCGCATATTATTATAGTATAGTAGCGATTATTTTACGAGCACTCATAAACGCCAGCCCTCTAGTCAAGAAGACTGAAAGGCTGGCGTAGTTAGTCAAAATACCGCTTCGAATGAGTATCCCAGACGAGAGACGTCATAAAAACAGTAACATCTAACCCTCACAGTCTAAAGGCACTTACACAAGAGTAGTATCTTGGACCAAGTGTCGCGGTCTACTTTGTGAAAAAAAAAAACAGAGATAGCATGACAGTTGGATCAAAAAATTAGCCAAAGCCTCGTGTAAATGAGTCTATTAGAAACTAAAGTTTTTGGTTAAGATGTATTATTAATTTGGTCTCTACCGCACCGCAAATTAAAGAGATCTATAGGTGGCCAATTTGTGTAAGAACATATAGTTATAAATCAATTGAGTCGGCTTTCTATATTCTTTTATTCCACGCATGGCGAAATGGTTTAGGTACTTTAGGTGATCATCTTGCGCTGAGAGTTCTTCTCGATAAAGTTTGGTCACCACTCGGGTCCAAAATTCGTGTTATCCGCAAGAAGTGCCGGGTCTGAATGTTGTGTTACTGAGTTAGATTTTCAAAAACGTGACATAGTGGAGTGACATAGCGTAAGGTTGTAGTGGTCTCCTAACCGATACATTGCTAAATGTGTCTTAATCTTTGCAATAGACAACCGATACGTTGATTGGATCTTCGTCGAATTTAAGTCTGAACAAGTTTTGTCAATAGAGTTCCCGACGATATAATTAGATTCCTTAGTACACACGGCTACACATCAAGTTAGACATCCTATATACGCATAACTATGCTACATACAAAATAGAGAATTGTCGGAAAGGGACAGTACATAGTGCCGATGTAATGGTAAGGATAGAGCGTAACAAATATATAAAGCACTCTCTCGCACGATTCGCAGCGTTTAACTTCTAAAAGTTCTAAGTCTAAACAGTCTAAGTTGGTGTTTTGTTGTGTGTACTCTCATGTATACATATTATATAAAAATAATGCTTTGGCTATAAACGATTTGCTCACTGGCATCGCATAGTTTTAAACACTGTATCAAGACTGACCACCCTCTACCTTGCTTAACTAGATCGAATATTTCGCACAGCTGAACGTTTCAATGATAATATTTGAGAATATTTTCGATAAGAGAAAATTATTTTAGGTACTTTGTAATAGTCGCCATGTTGGGTTGGTCTCTGTGCCACAACAGTTTCAGATAGTTAATTATATGTAGCCATTGAATAACCAGTCAATAAAATAAAATAAAGGCGTTTATAATATCTTACTTCCTACTAATGTTATAAATGTGAAAGTTTATTATTTACTCAATCAAGTCGGAACCGCTGTTCAAAGCAACTTTTTTATACTAAAAAGCAAAAAAACATAAGACCTGCCGGCAACCAGTAACCGTAAACCTATACTCGCTGACTTTACTGGAAGTACTGCTAGCGGTAATATAAGTGTGAGGCTATATATATTTGTTATATTTTGTCAGCTGTGGTTTTTATACCATATACAAACCAATACTCTCAGTACAACATACATTTAGTTCTACGTTTATATCGACCAAGACAAGATATATCAGGGCGTGATCAGACCGCGGGCTATAAACTATAAGCTAGTAGATATTTAACCTAATGAGTCACAGCGGCACACCGGCGGCCAGACACAATACATTTTAAATTATGTCTAGTAATTAAAGTCTTGACAGACTAATAGTTCACTGTATATGCAACTACTATTTGAATTACTAGGTTAGAACGAAATGGCAATATTATTATATTGCCATTTCCTCGCGATCTGACCGCATCCTTATACACACAGTTAGCCAGCTGTGGTTTTAGATCCCGTTTAGAAGGGTGCGAGCCTATTGTTGCCATATAATGGACACAGTTTTAGTCTTTTAAACTTTCGCGTTGCATTATATAGACAAGATTATTCTTAGTATAGTGAAAACTTCTCAGGGGGTGATTATACTTGTTATTATGAACTACTTTTGTTTTGGGACATAGCAGATATCGCGTAAAAAACAAAAGTTCCATTCATTTTGTTGAGGTCAAAGTCCAATATTGTATGGAACAGCTGTTTGTTTTTTTTGGCAATGTCCTAAAACGAAAGTTGTTCATAATAACAAGTATAATCACCCCCTAAGAGGTTTTCGCTATACTAAGAATAATCTTGTATATATAATACGTTACGGGTATTAGCACCAGTCAGCTTGGAACCACGGCAGGTGTAACTTGGTCGAAACGTCAAGCATTAAAGTGGTAAACATTACGCATGATCGCGTTAATACCCGTTACGTATTATATATACACTTTTAGTCTCCGTGCTACTACAGAGTATTGCCATCCTAAATAATATAATAAATACGAATGTTTGTTTGTTTTTCACGCCTTAACTACTCGACCAATCATCATGCAATTTCGCATATACCTTTTCAGGAGTACAGAAAAGGACATAGTGTATCATCATTTAGAAAAAGTACTGTTCCCAATGGATAGCAGTTGGTTGACAAAATTTAGATTAGCGAGCGAATCTGCTGGCAATATCTACATATCACCCAGGGATTCGCTCACTATAACACTTGTGTCTATCCCGTCGAGAATATACAGGCGTGATAATATGTATCTATATAAGAAATTACGAGGTATGTTGGTTCTGGCACATAAACTTGCTAAGTTTCTGTTTCAATGAGATGTATTGAGATGTTTAGTCAAGTGTATAAAAATGTAATTACTTTCTTGTCAAACAACGTCCACTGTCGACACGCGGTGTTATTAGCGTCTGTATAGCACTAATAAGTAATGTAATACATTATCTTTTAACATGGAGGAATTTTACGTGAGATGGGACGTAAGAGACGATACAGATCATTTTTTAACATGGCTGCATATTCTAGGGCGTATAGCAGAAAGATTTGTAGACTTAGTTCATCCTTTTGCTGCCCCGTGATAGGCGCAATTTAAAATCTATAGTTATGGTATCATATGTAAATACATCGGACAGGGAACCTGCTAAAGATATTTTATTTTAGTAACGCTGTCCCGTTGGACTTGTGGCGTAAGTTCGCGACTGAGCATATGGCCTGGGATAGAAATATTATATACTAGTTTTTCCCCGCGGTTTCACCCGCGTAAGTCCCGTTCCCGTGGGAATATCGGAATAAAAAGCAGCCTATGTGTGAATCCAAGTCTCCAGCTATCTCATACCAAGTTTCATCGCAATCGGTCGAGTAGTTTTTGCGTGAAAGAGTAACAAACATCCATACAAACTTTCGCGTTTATAATATTAGTAAGGATTAAAAAATCTTTTTAATAGCTGCGTAGTCTGGCAATCTGCTCAGTAAAGGCTTGCCAACGTAGTACTTAAAAAATAATATTCGTCAAATATGTATCCACTGCCTACGCTTTTATTCATCGGCGATATGTAGTTATTTATATCTAAAACTAAAATTAATACTCATATTTTCAGTTTGAATTAAGCGGTAGAACCTATCTAATGCCGGTTCAGTATATCAAGGAGATCAATTCATCATTAAAATTTACCATAATCAAGATACCATTAACCTATCGAGTAGCAGCGGCACACCGGCGGCCAAACATAATAGGCTTTTTAATTAAATCTGACATTTTAATTGAGAGGTTAAAGATTAAGTACCCTCTGCTTCGCTTATGTAAATCTTACGAGAACGCTTACCAGGATGTAAAGTATTATAAGTGTTCATCCAGGGCATGATTTATCTGTGTGTAAGATTTATCCAAATCATGCAACGGTATACGCTTAAACAAGTAACAAACATACAAACATCGTCGCAAACTTTCCTGTTTAAAATATTACTAGATAGACTGCGGCTTCGCTCGCATCTAAGTAGATTTTGACCATAAATTTCTTTACCTTGAGAACAGGACGTTTATGGCGTGTATGCGAAATTTGATAATGATCAGTCGAGTAGTTAAGGCGTGAAAGCGTGAAAAGTGTAACAAACAAGCAAACGCACATTCACATTTATAATATTAGTTAGGAAGTAATATAATTCGTATGTGTGTTACATGGTGTAATTTTACCAATATATGGTGCAATTTTACCAATTTTACCATAATTTAAACACAACTTTGTAAATACATGATATTAAACTACTCATAGGTGACAGTTAGTGTCTGCGAATAAATTGCGCGGCGTACGCAGTCATGCCATTCCCTGTCATACCATACCTCGAATATTAAATAACCAATCTGTATAACGATCTTTACATACATACGTACATAGTTTGTATCTAACACCTATATCTTAGAGACGTGGTTACACTTCTATTTCGCCAGTCATGTTTTCTACGCAATAGATAATGCTGTCTACCGTGCACTGTTCCAGACACCGTGACTGACAGAATCATAACAGAAAAGAGATCAAACTCAAGACCTCATACATAGCAGTTTCATTCGTCACTACGAATGAAACTGCACACAGCAGTTTCATTCGTAGTGAAGGCAACTGTAGTGCATGTCTTGACAGATAGGCCACCGAGGTAGTTAGACCGAAATAGAGAAATTTATAAGTAACCTATCTATACCAATATTATAAAGCTGTAGAGTTTGTTTATTTGTTTGGTTGAACGCGGTAATCTCAGGAAATACTGGTTCGAATTGAAAAATTATTTCAGTGTTGGATAGTCCATTTATCAAGGAAGGGTATAGGCTATATAAAATCACGCTACGACCAAAAGCAGCAGAGCATAAATGAAAAATGTTGCAAAAACGGGGAAATTTCTCTTATGTGAAGCAGACAAAGTTGCGCGAGTCAGCTAGTTAATAATATTTAGATTGCGTATATAATATATGTTTACTATATAACATGATAATCGTCGCGTTGTTTTAAACTTAAATGAAACTTGAAGATTTTCTTGACACATCAATTTAACATCTCGTATTATGTACATATGTAGTAGCTTTATATATCACACCCGCATTTCTCTCAATATTAGAGACTATTTTTCTTTGTGGTTTGATATTAAAGTAAACTTAGTTGTGTATATGTTAAGCCTAATTAAAAAGTAAATTTAATTTTTACGTAAATATACAACATTGTATAGCCACAAACTTATTATGCATAGGGGATTGATAATGACATCTTATGACGAACATATTTCATCATATTTTCTTGCACGGTATATATACATAATCATCTGTTCCCCCGAGGGGAAGGTCACTGGTTTACTTGCTTCGACCTTGACATATCTATTGTACTTCATTCACTTTCACGACAAAATTCATGCGCGCTCATCGGTTCGGTTACTTTAAACTCGTTTTTACTACAGAAGATAATTAAGTTAATAAAATCTGGTAATCTATTATACAGGTGTAACGCCAGTTTATTCACCTTTTTTGACAATATAATACCTGATTTAAGATTCGAATTTGTATCAATATCTGTGTAAGAAAAGCAATATACTTTATATTCATTTTGGGTAGAGGCTTTTCTTGGTAATAGTTCTAATTAAAATATTCTTTTTCCATTAAATCATTTCAAGTATAATTTTTACAGTAATGTTTTTTTTAATAATCCCATACGGTATATAATTAATTAAATATTGAAAAATGGCAGTTCAAGGAATTGTGCTCTCATAAGAAGAACCCGGGAAAAATCCTTTACATGTATGTATCAAATATATTACGTGCCTCTCCTGAAGTTAAACTTTTCGCAATCCACAGTTAGTGTACCTTTTTTACTAACACATCCTTCACTACCAAAAACTCTTATCACACTATTCTTTATTTCAACAGAGACTCTATAAGCAAATTGTCGCAAAAAAAAATCGACTACGTAACAAGAAAATGAACATACCCGTATAGATTAAACAACATGGGTATCTTAGAGGGCAAGTTATTCAGATAAACAGTGGCCACGTGGCCACAGGTCAACGACATTGGCACTTCAAAAGTTTTGTCAGACTACCCACAAAAAAAATGTTTTAATACTACTTTTATTATTACGTATTATACTTTTACAAAACACACAATATACACAAAGCCGTGACTTCCTCTAAGGCAGTACTGTTACAAAATCACATTGTAGATTTATTTAAAGTACATAAACAGTAATAAATTTTAATAAACAACCTTCGCGAAGGGAAATCAGCCCAATTAAATTGAACGGAGCCGTATTAAGACTGAAATGGGCGCACGCGAGGTCACCAGCAACCAGACTCTTTACTTGGTTACCGTAACCATGGTTACTTAGTTGGTGGGGTGAGGCCGATGCCAAATTAGATAGGGTGGTCTTAAACCCTAGGATTTGTGGTTGAACAGATGACAGGGGTATGTAGATAAGTTATAATTTGGCTTGGTAATATTCTAATGACAATTTCGTCTGGTTGCTATAGGAATTAATTGTTAGAAGGTAATGTTTCTAAGCTAAACTTAGCCACGTTTCGCTCTGGCTTAGTCTGATATTTTTAAGTTCCCGTTCACATGGGAACTTCGAGATAAAAAGTATATAAAAACACTCTTATGCAACTTCTTAAGGGAATCAATTTTGGGAATTGAAACCATTAATCGAGGTGTTCATGCAATTTGAATCCCTTCCAAAATGTTATTTTAATGTAACCAATTAACATTTAATCTAGCACACAAAATCTTATTTAATTAATTTCTTTTAGCAGATTCTAAAAGACTATATATTATTATTAGTATATTACCGCCTATCAAAGGACAATCTCAAACCAGTTTCAAAGAAGGGGTCGAAGTAACCACTTACCGGTCAAAAACCGTAAAATGTCGTTGACACCAAAAATTTGTCTCGAAGTAATACGTTTAAAGAGTTAACATGAATATAAAGTATTTTTATATTTTGCTGCAGTTAATTTAGATTTAAAGCGTGGACGAATTTGCAATATGGATTTAAATGTATTATTTTAGATATTTAGTATTTAATATATAACAAGATATATAGATTTTATTTCGATGATTAAAGCAAAAGAGTTATGCCAGGATACTAGCAAATAATTATCCATAGTCTACCACACTGGCTGAAGAATATATACGTGTAAATTATAGTTTAATTAGGATATATATAGTACAAACAAGAACAAGTATCCAAACTTTAAACGACAGTACAAACTGCGATTAAATGTGTAAAAGAAAAATAATAAAGAATTCGAAATAATAATAAACCACTTACAATAATATAATTTATAGTTTAGTATCACTATTCTAGTAATAATTTATATATTTTAAATTTAAAGCTAAAAACTCTTATCTCAAGTATTCTAGCACTACGATTATTCCCAAGTATAAACATAATTAGAAAACAATATTTATAAGAACAATAACAAACACTAACCTAATATAATCACCGCCGAATAATCCAGAACACTTTCATCATAATTCAAGTATTCAAGTAATCACATCACAAAATATCCACACACTCACTGATTAACAGATTATTATCAAAATCGAAAAGTAAAAAAAAATAAAGTAAATTAAAGAAACAGTTTTATCGTAGATAGAGTTGGCAAAACAATGATAATACTGAATGTTGTACGCTCGGTGCGTCTGTACATACACGTGTACTGTCACGCACACAAGTGTCTACTAATATATAATATTATTTTTTTGTATATTTGTGTGATAAGAGAATTATACAAGTGTGGGTTGTGGTAGGGCACAGTGATATCTCCAGCTAACTCATGAGTTGGACTAGGTAATATTTTTAGTATTTTGGCAAGTAACCTTGAATGAATTATTCTAGAATAATTTTTGAAACGGGAGGTGGAGTCAAAGTTTCGAAAGTAGACATTTTAACCAGGGCTACAATAGTCATTGTTCATTGTCCGGAATATATAGCTGGTTTTACTGGGGTTGCGACCCGCGAATAATAATACCGCTGGTGTTGCTTATGTCTGCTGTTTGCAGTAATGTCTACTAATTATGACATAATCTATTTGGATTTTCTTTCTAATATCACATCTTTCATATAGTTTGGCAGATCATGATAATATAACTAAAAGTTTGTATATGTTATTTAAAGGACCCAGGATTCCCACGTCTGAAACGCTCACTGGATTTTGATAGATGTCGATAATGAGATATGAATAACCAGAACGAGAAGTTACATTTATTTTGTATTTTAAAGAAATTGGATCGAACTCGTGGAGTCCAGGCAGAGAAAGAACATATGGTTTCCTTTGACCGTTTATAAGAGAAGATTTCTAACAACATTTTAGGCAGCCTACAAAAGAGAAGAATGGTAGGTTATGGCCTTCTACCACTGAGATGAGGCCCGTGCCCAGCAAGGGACGGTTTAAATACAAGGCTGATATTACAAACATTATTTTATACACAGTCTCACACTTATTTGCCAGTGGAATATGCAGAGACTACGGATTTACAATAGCTACGATCCTATCATATCTCTATTGCTTTATACGTCTTATATGTATACAAGCATTATAAGTATACGAAATGCACGTAATCAAGTTCTAAAAATACATTCACAATGTAACAGCATTTTTATGTCACACAATTACTAAATATTAAAACATCGACATTACAAGTGACCTTTGCATATATAAACTGATAAAAATAATCTCAGCCTTGAGCGAAACTCTTTTTATCTTTAATTGCAAACATTTTGTTTTATTTTAAATAGATATTTCGCGGATGTTTTGTCTGTAATTAGTGTAGTGTACTGTGTATATAAAGATTAAGATTTATTGACCTCTGGAATACATATAGGAGGCGAATTCTATTAATAACTTTATTATGCAAGAATTAATTTTCTAATTATTTAAACACTAATCTTTTCATGATATTTCCTTTTCAACTGCATTATGGAATGGTAGTTTAAGTGTTGTGGGTTCTATTCCCATACGGGACTAAAACGAGGCCCGAGTCCCGACTCAGAGCAACTATTTGTAAATCACACAAAAGAATACCCAGGTGTTCTTTGTACGAATGTCTGTAAAGTTCCCCGCGACACAAGCATTGTTCCTAGAGCGGTATGTCTTTTTAATATGCAAAGCAAAAAGCAAGGGACGCTTTGTGGACAATTGTAAGTGCCCAAAGAACTCTTGTATATATATTTAGTATGGAATTAAGTGTATTTTATCTAACAATCCTGAGGTCGAGTCATGCAAAATTTCATGATGATTGGTCGAGTAGTTGAAGCGTGCAAGCATTTCAAACAAACAAACTCACATTCGCATTAATAATATAAGTTGGGATTTTTGTATTTAAATTCCTATTATTTACATATTTATTCTCTAAACAGTCCATCGAAAAAGTATATCATGTAATAATTCCTATATAGAATTACTAAACACAGCGGTATGTGGTTTTAATCTAAGAATAAAACACATATCCGGTTCCGTCTGATAAAGTGATTGTTTTGATTATATAAGCACGTAGGCTGATACTGCAATGCATATAAAACATAGCTATATATGCATATTATAGTACCTATACTCATCAATCTACACATGTACAAAACGAACGCGAAGCTTTTATAGAAAACTTGAACAATATATTAATTGCAGAAATGGCGCAATGGTTCAAATGGTCACTTCGTCACAAGGCTGCGTTAATGGGTTCGAGCGCCACACGATTCGGTATATTTCGTAATCCATAAATAGTTGATGCTCTGCGCATGCGTCTGGGTGATTTTCGCGACGGCCAATACAACACGGGTATTTAAACAGTTGTGGGAATTGTCTTTCAAATACTTACAATAATTATAGATAAAAGATTTCGAAAAGATCTCCACCTAAAGTTTTAAATTTACTAATGAATCTTTAAGTAACTATATTTAAACAATTACTGCCCTCATGACATAGCAGTAGTAAATACGACTGCTGTTCATGAAGTCTTGGTTTTGATTGCCAGGTCGCGCAGTGTTAATGGGTTTTCTGTCAAAGTACTGTCAGTAGCAGCTCGCAGTCTGGATCTGGGCCTCGTAACTGACAATAAGTTTGCTTCCTATTACATGAAACCTAAAACCACAGTTGGGGAAATCTAGTTATAAAACACTTCTACCTACTTCATTATGAATAAAGGCGTGAGGCTATATACAGGGTGTCCGGTAATTAATGGATAACTATGAAATGTCATATAGTAGAAAAAAAAATTTTTTTTTTAATCGTGCTGTCTATTTAGCTTAGCATACTTTTGACTGTCTATCTATTAGCATAATTAGTGTTTAATAATAAAACAACAAAAACCGATGGATTTCATTCATTTATGGTTGTAGTATACAAGAACGTTATACATGGTAATTAAAAAAAAACACATATCACAGGTAGTAGTTAGGATGGATTTTTTCATTTTTTTTCTGGACGGTCGTCTGTTCCAGTATAAGACATTTCCAGGTTATCCATTAATTACCGGACACCTGTATATGTACTTTTAAACATAACCACATATTTCAGCGACACGGCGTAACAGATATGTGTTCGCCAGTACAAGACGCATACGATTGCGTCACAGTAATTACACGCGAGCGATCGACCGTACATTATGATCGCGCCGCGATTTGTGCGTCGCGTTATGTGCGAGCACTCACTCTTTCGAATTCCCCGCTTATTGAGTTATTTTATGGTATGTTACTGCCACTAATAGTTATGAATTAAAACCATAATGTGCTGCGTAATGTTATAAATGTGAAACTGTTTGTTTATTCGATCTGCCTTTACTAAGACCATCGAAATTATGTGATTTTAAAAGAGATGGTTAAGAAAGAGAAAAAATTATTGTACGGTTTTTCGGTATAGTGTTATAGAAATCAAGGCAAGCCAGACTTTAGAAGTAAATCGCTACAATGTTTATCTAAGGAGAGGTAGCCAAATCTCAAGTCCCTATTAGAGGTTGTGGTCGTGGAATCGATCTTATTAATTGTACTGAATTACACTTGTACCATAAACTTCGAGTTCAACAACCCGCGGAGAGAGAAGTTAAATAGCAACTCCCCTCGAGTTGCTATTTAACTTCTCTCTCCGCGGGAAAAGGGAGCGTGGAGCGTATGTCGAGCTCAACCGCAGAAAGATAGAAAGTGCCGGGCTCTACCGACTAAACCTACCACAGTGTGCCTACTCCTGCCTTGAATTGGTGGTTAGATCGTTGGAATTGAAACTACTTCAGCTATCCACTCAGCAGTGCCTAATGCAGATTGTAAAGCGACGACTCTAAGGCGACACCCTGGCACAACAAAAGACATAGCTGTAACTCAATGACCGGGCGGAGGCTCCTCGTTCTCCAGCCCGCAGCATAGGAACCTTTACCTAGCTTAACACCTCTGTCTAACTACCAAAGAACAGGCGTGACGTGAATCTCGTGCGTACAAAGCCACGGCACGAACATACCATTATACTAGTATAATACAAAACGTTCCACGTCGGAATGTCAACCGTCGCGTGACTGTATACCGTCCGTCTTCGTGCCGATGTCTCCGAACATAATGGTTGGCATTGAAAGCGGTTTCACGTTTATTCGCATTCAGAATTATTACTACAACCCCTCGCAATTGTAATGTACGTATATATTTTTTTACATGACGAGCGATATTATACGCGAATTACGATTAAGAAATATGAAAGCTTTTAAATTTATTACCTAGTGAAGTATAGAAAAGGTCTCCATTAGAGATAGCCGATCCAGAGATCACAAATTGGATCCACCTCTAATTTTTCGAACTTAAGTGCGCATTTAATTGTAAATTATCCCTCTTAATATTGTCTTCTGTTTACGCAAATGTTATTCATTGAAATTAAACTACTATATACGGATTTTATCGCGTTGTTTATTTATCACTGTATTTCAAAATTTTGTAATACAGTGATAAATAAACAAAGCGATAAAATCCGTATATAGTAGTTTAATTTCAATGAATTATCCCTCTCTTTAACGGTGAAGGAAAACATCGTGTAGAGACCTGCACGTCTGAGTGTTTTCCATAATGTTACCAAAAATGGTGGACTATGTCCTAATCCTTCTCATATTAGGAAGAGACTTGTATATAGTAGCGGGACGATTTATAAACAGACTGATATTATTATTGCAACCAATTCGGCAAACAAGCATTCGGCCTAATGGTTTGATTATTACAGTAGCCAATGGACGCTTCAACTACATCAGCGACACTCACACTTTGCCAACCTTTAAAAAGGGATCGCTGTCCTTCCAGCTTTATAGATTAAAACTTTTAAGACCTCTCTGCTAAAATCATATCGCATCAATTGCTTTCCTAAAGATATTTAGAGGCCCTACTCATCACAACACAAGATCATTGCTCTGATCCTCCGTAGGTTCGAAGTTCGATGTTAAATCGTGCATTTTAGTAAGGTAAGCTTAGTTTTCGGGGCTATATGGAGGTAGCTTCACTGCACAGTAGTAAGCAAATATGTTGCGTATCTATTGATCGATTAAAACTTAAACGGTATGTGTTTTGCACATCGCGTGCTAAAGACAGTTCGATCGGTACATGCGAGCCTGGGCATCGAATCTAGGTCACTGTATTGCCATTATATTGTGAATATATGTGCACGAATGCGATTCCCAGAGGGGATGAGCAGAGGCGTATTAAACCATTTTCAGACGGACAAAATTTTTTGGTCGCTCGTTACAGCTTGTTTTCGTCTATGGGCCATAGTTCAGGATTTTTCTAACAAGAACACCTATTAATACTACGGCCGATCCTAGAATCAAACTTGGAACTTTAAGAAGTAAACGTAAACGCAAAATTAAGGCTAGGGACTCGTGTGAAAATGTGAACATTCTGTGATGTGTCTAGGCCATCACTTTATAAAGGAAATGGAAAACAGTCGGAAACACACAATGCCACATTAGATATTTAGTGATGTTTATGAAAAATGTATGGTTATGGAGTACAGCAAAAGATTAACCAAGAATTATTTTTTTTATAAACAACTCTCTCATTAGGAATAATTCCTGTGTTGACAGAATACTTTTAAGACTTAGAATTATGGCTTACAAAAATGTTTTAATCCTCACACGGGGGATTAAACCTACAACACACGGCGCACTGGTAATGGTGAAGCGACCACTTACAACACTTCGGCATCCGTACAGTATATAGGGCCAATTGTGAATGAGACAGTCCGAATGCGAAAAATTTAACGTTCTCTAAAAAGAACGTTCTAGAAAAAGACCAGGTTATGAGCACTTTAAATCGCCGATCATACATATACAATGTGATGAGAAAAATGAAGCAAAGATAGTTCTACTGTCCTGCAGGAATGAAACAAAAGGAATGCCGTTGTCTACCTGCCTTACCCCTATGGGGAGAAACTAGTAGGAGTCAATGTACAAGGTTTTAGCATAGTCGCACAAGTTTAGGGTATCACACGCGCATTGCCACAAAATGACCATGTTTAATAAAATAATATCTTACGTTTCTAAGGCGAGGGGCAGGCCGTAGACAACAGCGGCGGGCGGCAATGGCATATTGGACAGCACACTAAGCAATAATAATAATTAGTCTTATGACTGCAAGTAAGTGGGACGGTCTCTGAGGTCTCTGGACCAGATTCGAGCCGTTTTAGAGAAAAGGCACCCTAATCCGTCGAGCGTGCATAAAGAGTTAATGAATAATACGATGTCGATATTTAGTAACATACTATATATGTCAGATCTTCCAGACCAAATTAACGGAGACTGTATGTGCGTAAACACAAGTGCACTCTCTATTGCCTAACTCTGATTATCTGACAAGACCGCATAGGATAATATAATAATAATATTTATGGCCATTAAAAATTACAAATAATACAGAACAGGTTTTAAAATTTAAGAATTTATTTACATTGTTAAAATTTTCTGAATCAATTAAATTCCCCGCACTAGACTAAGCCTGCTAAGCTGTCCTGCGGGAACAGGACAAACGGCTTAACGTACTTTCTGATTAACGAGGGTGTGCAAAATGCCATCTTAACGTAACTCCGGGTTGCTATTGAAAATTTCCTTAATAGAAAATCTATTAACATTTTGCTGGTCCGATCTGAGATTCGAATCCGAGACCTCATGCACAGATCCGGTACCGAGGCAGTTTGTTAATTAAATATATAATGTACATGCCAAACTAATGTGCTGACTAAAGAAATTCGTTATTCTTTACAATTATTATTAGGTATGTTTTACAACTAATATACCAGTTTCAGTAAAAAATAAATATATTAAATAAAAAAGTCATTAAATTTGAATTTCATTTCAATCGGATCGTAGCAAGTGAAATCTCTTTAGTTAATATTAGAAATATTTATGTAGGACTGCAAGTGTATAGTATACTCGTACAGTACGTTTTGTAGTCCTATGTAAGAATAATCATTGACAATATCTTACGGAATTTCATATAGCTATACGTTAAATGTTGGAAGATGTATCTTTAAAAAAATGTGAAATATGTCACCGATATCAGCTAAAACATGTATAAAATATCTAGACACTCACTCTAACAAATATTTCAATTTAAAGATTTTTCTAACAAGGTAATCAAAACCGCGACATATGCATTGCATACTTACTGACATACATACAATTTCTAATATTATTATACTATCAGTCTGTCGCTAATACAAGTAAGAAATAAATGCAGGAATATTCTCATAGGCTCAAACCTATTTCTGAGCCTAATAACTAACCTATACATAGCTTTAGTAAACTTACTAACGTCTACATTTTGAAGTTCACTTTGTGAACTAAACTAAAAAAGACTTGGCTTTGACAGATGATTGTGGTATGGTGGTTTAAAAAATAATGAATAAAGGTGTTTTCTTACCGAAATCAATCAGGCACAATTATATTATCTAAAAATCTACTATAAAAAAGTTACCGGTGCTATTTCCGAGATCTGAGATCAACCGTTTGGCTAAGATCCAAAAAAAAAAGATTCCGAAGAATTGCTCCAATCAATTTTAGATCATGAGCATTTGGGGGGTAATATTTTAAATGAAAGATTCATTGTTTTATTGGATGTCAAACAATTAGTTTGTTGACGCCTACATAAGTACCTGAACAATACAAAGTGGCCAGGTTTCCGTTTATTATTCTGTAGCTATGATTTGTCTTGAAATAAATTCAATTTTAATAAATACTGCTATATGATTTTGAGAATATTCATAAATGTGTATATGTCGTAGCCTAATTTTAAAATTGATGACTTCATGATGCGGCCGACCAACAATACGAGCAGCTAAAACTGGCCATATCATTTAAATGTCACCGTCAATGTAGGGTATTATGATATATAATGTTTAATAAACATTCCAAATAAAGAAGGAATTTATATATCAAGTACTTTTCTGATGTACCGTCATATCACTTTACTTTAGCTTCAGTTAGCGTATGATTATTAGCTTTTTATCAGAATCATTGTTCATCGCCATGATACATTACAAAAGCAAAATGATAATATTACGATATGATCACTAAAGTTTAACCTTGTCATGAAGTAACCGTGCGTTTAGCTGGCCAGACCATATCATGATGTGACACATCATGGAGTTATCAATTCTATGATCTGGCCACGACGTATGTATATAAATTTAATATATAGCAAATCTGTATCGAATTATATCACTGACGATCCAGTCGGTGGCATAAGTAGCTGACATTAAACAAATTTCTAAATATACTTTATGAATTAAAACTTTGCTATAGTTACCAATTATAATTAAATAATTGTTTCAATCACGAAATGTTAAAGCTAAACGCGATGACATGGCGATGAACTTCATAAATACTGGGTGCATAGTACAAGTTGTTTTTACGTTAACGCGATCGAAACGTTAAACGCGTTTCGCTTTCTGATTGGTTAAGAGCTTGGAGCGGTCCAATCGGAGCGCCGAACGTCATAAACGTGTAGATCGCGTTAACGTAAAACAAATTCGCACTAGGCACTCTGGTACCTGTATCACCAATAAAAACATGGCAACGTAATAAAATATAAATTAACATATATGTATGCATTGAGTCGCTATTCTGTTTGGTTCAACGACATAAGTTTATGCTTATATTTGCAGCCGATCGTGAGATCAATCCTATTAGGTAATATTCAGTAGAAGCACAGAGTCAGGCAATGTACCAGATACATATTAATAGGTTCACCCTCTGTCAAATACAGCCTGCGAAATGTGAATGCAATATACAATCTGCCTTTGTAGGGACAGGGATTTATTTCCTTCCTATATAGCAGCGATAGCCTAGTGGGAAACCGTTGGACTGCCACGCAGAGGTCTCGGGCTCGAATCCAAGGCGCATCTTTGACTTTTCGAAGTTATATGCGTATTAAATAATTAATTATCGCTAGCTTTAACGGTAAAGGAAAACATCGTGAGGAAACCTGCATGTCTGTGAGTTATACATAACATTCTCGAAGATATGTGAAGACTGCCAACCCGCACTAGGCCAGCGGGGTGGACTATGGCCTAACCCTTCTCACACTGAGAAGAGATCCGTGCCCAGCAGTAAGACAGTTTAATAGGTACAGGGCTGATATTATTATATTACATATTTTCCTGTTTCTATTTTGAAAACACAACTCCCGCACTAGGAATAATTCCTGTGTCGCGGGGGACTTAACAAACCATAAACCATATGTAAATCACACAAAAATTTGTCCCGTGTGAGAATCGAACCCATAACGCTCGGCACGGCCGCAGTGGCGAAGCGACTACATAAACCAGTACGCCATAATATCCTCCTAAAACAAATACTCTGTTACGTTTTTCTTATAGTAGGTATTATACACCTTAGAATATGTAACATCAACTACACTGAATATGTAAATGAAATAAAAACTGTTGGTATATAACGAACAGACTAACTCCAATTACCTCATTACAATAATAGTCTTATAAATGAGACATTGGCACGCCAAAACAGAATTAGCTTATAAATAAGAAACCTAAGCATAATTTGTAGACTTCCTATATCATACTACTTATTTAACAATGCGCGATTGTTAATACATATTAATAGAAGGCAAGTTTCTAGAGGCACGTGTCTTAACTCTAGAAACATCTTTACCTTGCTTGATAAAAAATGGGATGAGGCGACAATTACTTCACGAAATGCGACTCGTGTGATCAGGTTTTGCCGACAATATATCGAATGATTCGATAAGGATAAGATCCTATATTTAAACACTATCCTATATTCGAAAACTAAAATTGCCACTTATTATTATTATTTCAATTACAATCAAACATTGGAATAGTAATTGATTATTCGAGTTATTGACGACATGCAGACAATCAGATTACTCTTACACCGGTATTTAAGAGGACGGTACCTCCCGGACAAGCCGGCTTATTGGTACTGCCACTAAATAAATGTCATATACATATTATATGCTAGGTTAAAATATATTACGTATTATTTAATTTTAAGCAATTAATGTTATCACTTATACCGTGCCAAGGGGCTGAAATAAAATAATTTTAATTGTCTCCCTTCTTAAAAATTGAAAGTCTTTTCCTCATCGTTATCATCATGACATTTTGGCATTGTGTGTCATGACAACTGAACGTCCAGAAAGGTGACCATATTTAAACGTGGTAGAGCGCATATTTTTTTACCCGAATACGGCAAGCAAGGATAATGATTTTGGCAGTCTGGGTATGTGTTTTTTTTTTTTTTATTGCATTTATTGGCAAACGAGCAGACGGATCGCCTGATGGTAAGCGATTACCGCCGCCCATGGACACCCGCAACCCCAAAGGAGTTACAAGTGCGTTGACAGCCCTTTAAAAAGGAATGAAGGAGGGAAAGGACAAAGGAAAGGATAGGAAGAGGATCGGGGTAACTAGGCCTCCGGCTCTCTCACTCACCGATACGAAACGCAACAGTACGGGTACCGTTACTTCACGCCGGTATTCTGTGAGAGGGTAGTACTACCCCGGTCGATCCGGCTCATTCATGCTGAAACCAACGAGGATCTACTACCTTAAAACGTATGTTTGTATGTTCCACCGTAGCGCCTAAACTACTGACCCGATTTTAATGAATGAGGTGTTAATAGATTCGTTATAATGGCCCGGGTGACATAGGCTATATACATTTTAAATTCGTCCTTTTTAGACCCTTTTTTTTACGTAGTCGGGTTATAGTTTTTAATCTTTTATTTGATTTTAAATGTCAACTCCCGCACTAGAAGCTATCCTGTGTCGCGGGGGACTAGACAGACATTCAAACAATGGACACAAAGAACACGCAGACTCAAAACCACTATTTATGTATCACACAAATTTTTGACCCGTTCGGGGATCGAACCCACAACACCCAGCGCGGTGGCAGTGCCAAGGCGACCACTTAAACTTCTACACCATCAGCGCAGTCAATCATCAAATAGTTCAGTCATCTATGATTGGCGTGGCATTCAATCTGATGGCGGTCTACATCATGTCTCACGGCCCTGGGATTGGGCAACCTTGATAAAGCTGATTGAAGATAAACACAATGTTGATAACATTAACAATAAGATCCATTAGCGAGTGGCCATTGTGGGTGTGCGATGGAGCGAGACTTATAATGAGGAGTAATGTGTTACACGTTTTAATGCATGTATGTGTTACGGTATTAGAATGCAGATTATATTTCTTACAATAACTGAATACACGTTATATTTTATTCATCTAATTCTATTCAGGACTGAATCTATGATGCATAATAATAACTTGGAGTAATCCCAAAAGCAGCGATAGCTCAATGGGGAGACCGATAGACTGCAATGCAGAGGGTCTCGGGTTCGAACCCACGTCGCGCACCTCTGACTTTCGGAAGATATATGACTTTTCGAAATGATGTGCGTATTGATTGACAATTATCGCCTGCTCCGTGCCTCGGAGAGCACGTTAAGCCGTCGGTCCCGGCTGCCATGAACATCTATGGCAGTCGTTATTGGGGAAGTCGATACAAAAGATCCCACTGGGTCGAAGTGTCGCCGGTCTGTACTGACTGGCCCCCACACAAGATAAGATAAGATAGAGTGATCCCTATTATTATATTAAACACCGCAAAATTTTGTAGTCAAAATATATTGCATAAATAGCGTTCTGGTTTGAGTGGCCGCCTCGCTGCTGCCAATCCGACTGTTGAGTTGTGACAAAAAATTGTGGGACAAATAGTTGTCCAGAGTTTAAATGTTCTTTGTGTCCCGCGACACAGGATTTATTCCTAGTGCCGTAACTTCCTATCAAAAAACAAAAATGCGGACGTCGTCGCCTGGAAATACTTATTGAAAGTAATAGGACCATAAAAGAACGAATGTTGAGTGAACATTCTATGTCAAATCAGCCACGGGTGGCCTAATGATGATAATCTATACTAATATTATAAAGCTGAAGAGTTTGTTTGTTTGGTTGAACGCGCTTATATCAGGAACTACTGGTTCGAATTGAAAAATACTAATGTTGGATAACCTATTCATCGAGGAAGGCTATAGGCACGGGGGCGGCGTAGTATTGATAAACGCGGGTGAAACCGCGGGCACATCTAGTGAGTTCATATAAGTTCAACATCAAATCTGTAAAAGATCTCGTGTTGATGACGTTTATTGCCAGTTATCAAAAACTTTATCAAAGTTAATAAATGCTAGAGGTTCATCTTTAAGCATCTATGTCTTTAAGATACGCCGGCATCTGTGACTCATTTCTAATATAGACAGCACGGCTGTCGCAGCAGGCAAATGGTCAACTCGCGGCTGCCGCCGCATTGAATGTTAGGGCTTTATGGTTTTGAATGCCACACGGAACTATTATTTGCTAGACTTTATCCGTGTCTTCGCTCGCGTTAATCAAAATTTTCTCAATAAATTTCTATCGCTCCAGAACAATACTTTTTCTGTTTTGTTTTCCTGTACCCCTGACAGCGATTATGCGAAATTTCATGATGATCGGTCGAGTAGTTAAGGCGTGAAAGCGTAACAAACAAACTTATATTAGCATTTAGAATATTAGTTAGGATTAGAATGAATCCACAAAAGATTTTTTAGAGTTATTACTTTGTGTCTGTCAATTGTTTGTATTTAAGACGGCGCCGAGCGAAATGTGCCATAACAGGCGGTCACAGTTAAGTTGATAAATCAACACTTTTTGTTTAATACAAATATAAAATATACATTAACCATTACAATGAATGTGTTTACAATTACTCCGTGTAAAAAAACTTAAAATAATTAATATTTTCGCTTACAAAATTACGTAAATTTTCACGAAAAATGCAATAACGTAATCTCGTGTTACGTAATTTTTAGATTATAACAGTAGAAATCTATCCTATTTTACAGCTTAAATGAAACATAAATAGTTATATTACAATTTGTCCGTCCCAAATATTTAAGTTATTGGTTGACAATAAAGATATACATATTTATCAAAAAATCACTTCAAATCCTCCATACAATTTGACAATGGCGGCCGCGCGTCGATTTGAATATCGAGCTCTGTCATTTAGTCCAACCGCGTCTTACGCTCGGCGCAGTCTTAAGTCACCCGCCACACAGGCTCTATCCCTAGTGCGTGAGTAGTACTGCCATTTTTATTTGATATTTCGACAATACTTAACTTTGTGACCGCCCAGTCATGTATATATGACAAAGCGAAATGTGTCCAGCACGCCACGGTTACGACTACATGACAAATTAAAGGATGAAATCGTAGTTTGGCGCTGAGAGCACGCTTTTGCTTTTTTGACGTGGCTGTCAAAGGGGTAAAGCTTCGTCAGCTGTACCCTTTTCAAAAACCTAGCAACTTATCGAAATTAAACTTCAGTTAGTCCAGTAAACTCACTTACTACTAAACGTTGCCGTTGTCGTTCTCGTTGTTATTTTGTGGCCGAACGGGATCGAACCACAAGGGATAAAAAATTTTGTGATCCACATATACCTAGTGGTTCCCAGTCTAGGTGTTCTTCATGACATTTGTTTGTCCCTCGCGACACAAGAATTATACATAAAGGGCGAGCATTGGCTTTCAAAACAATCAAAAAATTTAAGTTGTTTCCTTCGGCACTATATACCGACCACTAAAAGACGGCACCGCTTTTAGAGGAAACCGAATCTCTGCCGAACATATGTAATCCAGACTCTATGCTACTACTGCGAATTTTATTTTTGTACTTCATGCGATCCAGATACTCAAAACATTCAGTAATTATATTTCACTTTCGCCATATAAAACTCCTTTGCCGTGGTATCGGGCAGGGAATCAAACATATGCCTGACCTTTTAAGACTGATGATCTGCGACTTGAGCAGTTTAAACACGATGCGCGCGTCCTCCTCCATGATGAGGCTCGCCTTGGCCATCTCGTTGGCGACCTCCTCGCAGTCGTCGCGTTCTATGTCGAACTCGAACTGGATCGCTTCGTTCTCTTTGTGAGTGTATGACCTGTGGGACAAGCATTCCATTCAATAATTTTATTTTTAGATTGTTCTCCGCGCTAGGAACGATTCCTGTGTCGTGCGGTACCTAATATACATTTAATAACGGACATTAAGAGCACTCAGACTCGGCACAGTAATTTGAGGATCACAATTTTTTTTATCCTGTTTGATTATAGAATCTACAATACTCAGCACAGTGACGAGGCGACAACTTAACCACTACGCCATCCGTTCAGTCAGTTTGACAATTGTATTTGAATGTATATGAGAACATAGTAAAATAGCACGTATTACATAACATTAAAGAAATTCTATTTGAGAAACACTGCAAGGAATTTTTATATCGCCATATGAACATCGTAAAGTCTTGAATACAAAATATATCACTATAAACTAAAAACTTAAAAAGGGATTTAGATGGTAATCTAAATTCTAAAGTTATTTTCTTAGCAAAGCTAAACCAATAACACGTAGGTGGTAGGTGGTCTCGGGTTTTGACCCGAATATCGAACCCGAGACCATATTTTGGTGATAACCGAAATAATTTCTTGACGTATATTCACTATAAGACTACCCGACCTGGATATCGAAACTGAGTCCCTATGCACAGCAGCAAAAGACACTGCGTTCGAAGCTGTCTTAATAAGTGCAAGATCCTATTGACAAATTTAGGTTGTTCCAGGAGACGTATATTCAGTTAGTAACAGTATGGCCATACACAAGTACAACAACGACAATAAGCACGGAGTTGAAGTACTTAGTCGCTGCCGTGCCGAAATCAGTCAAGGAGGATATTATCATTATGTTTCTCTAACCACAGATATTTTCTAACATATTAGAAAAATATCTGGCCCTTTGGAAGGCTTACACGGAAACATAAGTCCAACGTGACCTCTTCACATACGACCCTTCGAGAGTTTTAATCTAAAGTGGGATGAATCACCTACGGTGGCCTTAGCCGCAGCAGGCGTAGGACTATTGCTACATATGTACTCTAATACGTCTGAGTTATGTCCTCTTATTATTATTATATTTAGTTTTTTATGATCGACTCAATACCATAACAATACCACATACACCGTTTTGCCATCTTAACCAACACATCTCTAACAATTTGATACAAAGTGCGCCATATACTGACCGTTTCTTGGGGTCGATGATCTTGAGCCGGAACTGTATTTTGGTGATGTCGGACGACGTGACGAGCTCGCGGCCCACGATCTCCAGCCGCAGCCCGATATCCTCGCCGAAGAACTCGTGATTTAACAGGTCTTTTACTTTTGGCCTACAAACAAACAAATATTATATTTTACAACTAGCAATAGTTAATTCTGCCGTCATAAGGCAAAAAGAAGAATCTGCAAAAAAACATAAAAAATATACTAGCTTTTGCGCGCAGCTCCGCCCCCTATGGCCGTGGTACCTATATAAATAAAAGTAGTCTGTCCTTTTTCAGGTTTTAAACTACCTATATATCAAATTTCATCTAAATCGATTGCGTGGTTTAGTCGTGAATTGGTAACAGACAGATAGACAGAGATACTATCGAATTTATAATATTAGTAAGGATAAATATACTGACAGATGCATCTTTTTTTACTGATTCTAAATACGTAAGTCTCAATTTTGAAAAAAACATTAGTCACGTCTTTTTCTTATGACGGCAGAATTATCGCTCGCTTTACCGGTGAAGGAAAACATCGTAAGGAAACATGTACGTCTGAGAGTTCTCCATAATGTTCTCGAAGATTGCGAAGTCTACACGCAGCGGGCTAGCGTTTTGGACTAACGTCTACCCCTTCTCAAATCTGAGACGAGGCCCGTGCCCAGAAGTGGGCAGTTTATAAACAGGGCTGATATTATTTTATTACTAGATACTAGCTTTTGATAGCAAGACTATCAACAGCTAGTATTCAGAAACTTTTCCTCCATGGGAAATAATATAGATTACTTTGTAACATCATTACTATCAAGCAAGGCACCAATCTCTGAGGAAGATTGCATATGTAAGTAGAGTATGATGCACACATACCTATCAGCTTTATTTGGCTTGATACACGATTCGATGATGTCCCTCACTTCCGGGATTGTCACCTTCTCCAAGCTCTGAGGTTTCACGCCCTGAACACAAAAATACATACGATAAAACATAATAAAACTTTCAAAACATTGAAATAGTGGACATGACTACGGACATTGACTGCACGAATCACATAATGGTTTAAGTGGTCGCCTCGCCACTGCTACTGCGCCGAGTGAAGTGGGTTCGAATCCCACACGGGACAAAACTTTGTGTGTTCCACAAATGATTGCTCCGAATCTAGGGGATCTTTGAATCCGTTGTTTGAATGTTTGTAAAGTCAACCGCGACACAGGAGTACCTATTCCTAATGCCGGAGTTGTCATTTTCAAAATAAAAATAGAAAAAAATAATGTGCCCCAGGCTCACGACAATTATTTTAGTATCGCACTACTTTTATCTCCTGTAGTGAGCGAAACAAGGTTTTTTTTCGAATAGGCAATGTCAAAGTGATCAGCTAAGCAGTATGTGTGGTGTGTGTGGTGTGTGTGGTGTGTGTGGTGCGTGTGGTGCGTGTGGTGCGTGTGGCGCGTAGTGTACTGACCGAGACGACTTTCTTGTATATCTGCGCGGGCCCGCTGCACTCGCTGTAGGGGTACTCGCCGGTGGCCATCTCCAGCATGCACATGCCGAACGCGTACACGTCCACCGACTCGTCGTAGTGCTCCTCGTACATCTCCGGCGCCATGAACTCCGGGGTACCTACCCACAAGGAAACGATATTATACATATAAATACATAAAACAAAATTACAGACAAAATTCATATTTAATTAGGGCGAGCCGAATGTACAACATGACAAGCCAGGTCGTAAATATCGACCTTTTCACCACCAGTGTTGCGAAAATGAAAAGTACCCTCAGTGATTAATTTTCTGGTGACCACTGCGGCAACAATCGCTTGATATAATTGATCGGTATAAATTATTTTATTTTATAATTGTTAAGTTGTACCAACGTTACCTAAAGGTTAAGTTACATTTTTTATGCATACGTGAACACTTACAATTGGTCATATCAATGTTCTAACTGTGTTAACTAGCTGTAAGTTTGCCAAAAATGATAAAGTAAAGTAAAATACTAGCTGTATTTAGTGGCAGTCGTAGGATTAAGTTAGATTTAATTTTTTATCGTTGGGATGCATACCCCATCGCCACAAGGCGGCCCACTCAGCAGTGCCCAATGCAGGCTAAAGGTCTGCGGGAAACGACTCCTGGGCGACGCCCCGGTATGACATAGGGCGTTGTTCCGACCCAAAGGCTGGCAGGTGGGAGATCCCCGTTCTCCCACCCGCGGCCTTCACTTCGGCGGCGGCTCGGATCCACAAGGATACGTTCCTGACGGATCCGCTCCGCCATCTCCTTCTGCGGGATAACGTCCTCGTAGAAGGATACGACTGCTACCCACTTCCTCTCACTGTCGACCATGGCTATGTTAAATATACCCTACACTAAAATATGTATACCTTCTCAATAACATAGACTTTAATCTGCTGGTAAGTCCAGAGATTAGCGCGTAACAAAACCCAACAATTTCTTCAACTTTATAATATTAGTTTGGATATAATTTTACGCCTATCAAGGTCACCTACGCAGAACTACACAAATGTGTCCCACATTCCGTCAGCTATGATTTTACGTCACACGTAAGGTATGACGTTTGTCGTGTACTACATACCGTGCCACTACTGAGAATTTTTTGACAGAAAAACCCCGGGAATCGAACCCAAGATTCCATGCTCATGCAGTCGTATTTAATACTTATATTATTTCTTTACCATTTAAAAATCCTTTACCGCACCGGCATTATGTGTCGGGCGTAAGAAATCGAGCATACCTGACTAAACCGAGGAGGTATAACTAATGTCACATAAACATCCTTGTCACCAGTGTACTGACCTATGACTGACTTGGCGAAGCTCCTATTCTTGAGCGTGGCGAGTCCCAGGTCTCCGATCTTAACGCTGCCCGTCGTGCCCGTGATGAAGATGTTGTCGCACTTCAGATCTCTGAGGAAAACATACATGGTTTTTGTTAATAATGTATAAAACATGAGCAATTGTTAAAAAGGCAACAGCCGCACCAAAGATATTTGTTTGTTTGTTTTAACAAATATTGGAACCACAGATAACCAAACTAGTACTATTTTTGGATCACAGGCTAACTAATTTTTGCCATGTGGTTATGGAACTCACAGCAATTAGCGAAATAGTAATGGCGACGTAACCAATGTGGCATCTGTCAAATCAAAACAGAAATCTTATGTATCAATGGATTGCTAAGAAAAAGATTGGTGGATTTTAGTAACCTATTGCTGATATAATTTTAATCGACGCACATTCAATGTTTGTTGGAGATATAATTAAAACAAATAAGTAAAAAAATACACATTTTGTAGTAGAGTGGACATAATGCTACAATCATTATCTACCAGTCAACAGTATGAGGACCCGCAAATAAAAATATTAAGTTCTTTACCAGAAATTAGAATTTTGTCGGCCTCGATGGCGTAGTGGTTAGTGTAATTCACTGCCACGCCTGAGGTCGCGGGTTCGATTCCCGCACAAGTCAAACATTTGTGTGCATGAACGTGGTTGTTTGCCTTGGTCTGGGTGTTTCTATGTATAATATGTATTTACAAAAAAAAAGTATATATGTATGTTTATCCATTGTCTAGTACCCATAGTACAAGCTCTGCTTAGTTTGGGCTAGATGGTATTGTGTATGTGGTAGAATATTATTATTATTATTATAATGTTATGCAGCATGATGACTCTATTGTAAAGCTGTGCAGATAACACAAGCCTAACTTACTAGAAATGTGTAATAACTACTGTTCCAGCCCATTAAAACAAAAGCTTATAATTATAAAGTTTTCCGGCTATGTAATGGCTAAGGATCAAACTCAGTAAGTACCTGTGTATGATGGGCGGCGTCCTCGAATGTAAAAAGTTCAGTCCCTTGAGTATTTGGCGGCACCACGACTTCAGCACTTTCGGGTTTATTCGTTTGAACCGCCGGAGATATCTGTAATTGATAAATACGCACATAGTGACAATTTCATTATATTTAAAGAGGAGAACAATTGCATTGTAGATGTAGTTTACCTAAAGTAATGATGAACACATTAAAATGCATGTCTCATGGCCCCCAAAGTAAGGACTATCATGCCTTCCGGTGTATAAACTCCGGCCGGCATGTGCAGGCCACGGAAAAGGTTGACGACTTGATCATGGGCCAGTTACCACAGACAACATTGTTATTTCAATTTATGTAAATTATCAGCTATCTTTTAATTCGTACTCTAATTAAAATAATAATAATGTTCTCCAGACCAGGTCACGGATTACAATGTTAACGGAGACTGGCCTCTGTATAGGAGTATTATAGTGCGCAAACACAAGTGCTGTTCCCTAACTCTCATGATCCGATGGGACGGTAATCCGACATGACGGAAGAGAGATCAGGCGCGGGACACATTGGTCCCGGAAAGCACGTAAAGTCGTTATTTCACGTGCTTTTCGAGTCACGGGTAAAAAAAGAATCATATTAAAGCCACACTAGAAAAGTGATATGATCATAGAATATCAAATGCACGACGTAAAGGACTACACTAAATGACTATTAGGTGACGTGACATTCTGACATACAAAGCCTCTCTTCAGTTTTCTTGAGAGGAGGGCAGAAACTACGGATATACCGTATTCATAAATTACGTTACACGTTAAGTGAGAGGAAAGAGGTCGACAAAGTGTGACATTGTGTGACAAGGGGTGTGAAGGGGTGTGGGGAACTTAAATTTCGTAACGTAACATTTCAAAATCTAATATATCTAAGTACAGTAATAACCCGCTTTACGCGATGGATACAATCCGTGAAACTTATTTCGGAGCTGCTATTTAAATTTAATAATTGCTAAATATGTGAAGTCTCGCTATGAGGTATTACAAATGTGACCAGCTGTGACAAGGACGGGGACGGTCAAAGATCATGAATTTCGTGTGTCATTTATGGATAGCCCCTTACAAGAAAATATATCAAACTTATCTCTTTTTTATCAACATGTTCTTCATTAATCTAGTTTACTTTAATCTGAACATTCCCTACGTCTCTGATATATTCAGAGATTTTGTAGAAATAGCTATATTATATACTTCCCTAGCATTTTCCGTCATCCTTTTAATTTTGAAAAGGCAATAATTAAAACACTTACGCCTTCAACGTTCCAGAGAGCATAAGCTCAGTGATGAGCACGATATTCTTCTTCTTGGCCACGGTTCCCTCCCAGTAGTTGTAGAACCGCACAATGTTGGGATGCTGTAACTTCTTCAACATATCCGCTTCCTCTCGAAACCGGAGACGCTCAGTTTTGTTCAATTTTTTCTCCTGGAAGTATTACACAGATTAGTAAGTATTAACTTTTTGAGTTGCAAGGGCACACGGAAGGCTAGTTAATACTAGATATTTAATTATATCTGGTTCCAGGACTTTTAATATTAACAGTGAATGTCAGCAGTAACAGAGCGGTTTGATCCCATCTCTCTTTTTACTTTGTCTCTTTCTACACATCGAATTAAGCTGTCCATCTGTATTCATTCAATTTGTGCCGGGACCACACAACTAATATTCACGCTGGCACTTCCTTAAGCAATTGGATTGTGGGTCATTAAAAATGTCACTTTAATAGTCTACATTCATCCAAATTTAATTACCAGATTTTCAAATTACTATTATTTTTGTTTAATTTTGCCAGCTAAGCCAGTATGCTCGTGTTAGGAGTTCATACATGCAGTGCAATGAATAAAAAAAAATTTATGTTACAATATATAAAGCGTCCAGGATCTGGACGCTTTTCAAAGTGACTGACAGGGGATATCCACCAACAAAGTAATTGAGAAGCCCAAGGCAGAGGCTTTTGCTCAGCAGTGGGACATATAAAAAAGCTAATGGAAAAAATACGTAGAATGACTGACCAACAACTCGCACCATGCGACCGCGACGCCGGTCTGCGTATCCAGTCCGTGGTACACAGTCTTGAACGAACCACGTCCCACCTCCTTGTCATACTTGAAAAACCTGTAAACACAAACAACACATTATAATTTGACTACACGGATGACGTAGCAGTTTAAAGCCCGGTTTTTCTATATCGAGGCACGAGTCGTTTTAGCTACGGATAGTTCAATTCTGACATATTTTTTTATAGAAATTATGTCATAATTAACTGTCCGTAAGTAAAACGACTCGTTTCTTTATATATAACCCGAGCCCAAGCGGTAACCACGCCACTGTTGGCGCCTGGAGTGCTGCGATTTTGACCACACACGAAACAAAAAATTGTGTAATTCACAATAAGTTGTCCCGGGTCTGGTTGTGTTACATACTGGCTAATGATGACACAGTAAGCAACAGTAGAAATACACTTGCAAGCTTTGGATTTGCTCTATCAAAATTTTTACATATGTTACTTTTTATAGCAGTTATAGTTAAATGATAACTAATATAATCACAGTTCAAAAATAGGACAACTCAAAATAATTTTAATTTATAGAATACGTTATTTTTATTTTTTGTGTGTCCGTTTGTATTCCCCTACCAACGTGTATGTAAAATTTCATGTTTCATCAAATAGTTAACGCGTGAAAGCGGTACAAACAAATATCAATAATTATTTTTCTAAATTTGTTCAATGTTCAGCTACTTATGATGCTGACTGTCCTAATTTAATTGTTTTAATAAGCCCACCTGCCACAAGGCGACACTCCTATAGGCTCCTCCTCGTCCTCCTTGTCTTGTTTCTCTTTCTCTTTCTGCTCCAACTTTTCCAGCTCGTATATTGGACCGTACACCAGGCCTAGAACAACATAGCAACAGACAATGAAAAATACTTACCTAAACAGTCTGGGCAATATTCTTCAGGTGGAACTAATATGACAAAATAGATAATCTAATAGATCTTAATTTATTCTTTAGGCGAGGCTCGACCCCTTAATATGACATGGGCTGTATTTATAACTATTTTAATTTATTCTAATGTTCTTTTACCTTACTGGCGTGCCTGGCCTTACTCGCTCCCCTTTATAAACGCTAATGTCATTAAGGTGGCTCATGCTTCTATATCAATAGGCAGGCAAAAGTGTATTATATTCACACATAGCCAGCTATGTTTTTAAATCCCACGCAATAGGCGGAGCTTACTGTCGTCCACCAGGCACAATTCTAAATGCCGTGGTGCTACTTAGACTGACAGAAAACACCAAAAATATAACTATACTATGAGGAATATGATGAAAGTAAATAAAGCCAGAAAAGTGTGTCAGGGTCGTAGCAAATGGAAATCCGTAGTCTCTGCCTACCCCTTTAGGAAACGGACGTGAATCTATGTATGTATGTAATCAAACCCATCTCAAGCATAGTAGTCGTATTTATTACAGATGCGCCACCAAGGCAGTTCAATATATAGTCACCATTCTGCGGTTCCTGCGGCTGGTCCTCACCAGACGCGTCGGTCTTCGATATTCGCTTCTCCGTCGCGGTCGCTATCTCTATGTTTTCCTCCTGGAAACCGAACACGGTGTATGTCATTAATAAAATATTTAGGCAGCAAACGGTTGAGCTTTTTATACTACTGAAGTGACTGATAGGCATACAACCCACCTTATGGTAAGCGTGCCATAGTATATGAATGGGTCAAAGATTACTAGACCTTTTGTAGATAATATAGCACCTTATTTAGAAGATCAAGAAATCTTTCCTGCAGCTTGTACCTAATGTGTTTTCTGTAAGAGTGAAGCCTCAGAACAACACAAGGTAGCTGTAACCTTCTATAAGATCGGCCAATTGCATCACTTCAGATATGGCGAAAAGTTGAACGAATTTTAACGGTAGGTAATGATTTATTTACAAATACATTCAAACGATTGCTGTGTTATCTTTGTCTTACTTAGTGAAACAAACAAAGATGGTATAAGGCTTGAGAAAACTTGCCTTTTTTAATCCCAGTTAAAGTGCAAAAAAAATTTTCAAATGATATGAACCAGTGTAACCAATGGGTTATAGGTTCAGATCTATAGGACCTGGAGGTAACCGATGCCATACTATTGTCTATTACAAATGGCTACGTACTGATAAATATGATTTCAAATCTCAAATGCTTTTTACATAATATTACCAACTTTTCTTTATTTTAGAATTTAGTTTTATATGGACAGTGACATATGGCATAATGACTGCAACACCTGGTACATAAATGAGTTGTAAAATACTGAAATTATAAGTTGATGGCGATTTAAAAGAGTGGCCTTGAGTTTCTTGCAGGTATCTTCTCATAGGCTCAACCTTTTGCCTAAACCTTGCAACTAACATAAATGTAAATTCAGTAAATATAATAAACTCACTAACCCATTTGACGTTCATAAGTGTTACTTTGTGACCTAAGTGAATAAATTATTTTTGACTTTGACTTTGACTTTGAGGTATTCTATGATAGATCCTATGTTAATTGATCATGTATTAACCGTAGCGTAAAGAAATATCCGTCAGTTTTAGATTACTAAGCCATGGAAAATTATATTTTACTTTTAAGATGATCCTCGCCCTATATTATCTATTTAGAGGTAATAAAATTTTATTATACAAACAAGTAAGAAACGGCAATGAATTTCCGTCAATCTTAAAGTTCGAAAAAATTGTATACGTGACCTTGAGATTAGAGGTCAAAGGTCATAGTCATTTCGGGGTATATCGACTATGCTGAGTCGAATAGCATTGACAGCGAGTCTCTAGCTCTTACGGTTCTTGAGTTAAAAGTTGTATAGCAGACAGACGGACAAAGCTGTTGTATAAGAGTTCTTCGAACTCTAAAAACGGCGTCCGTGGTAGAATATTATTCCCATCCAAGAATATTAATTAAAATTCGATAGATCAAACGGCAATCGCTACATGGAAAAGCATGCTATCTTTCCGAATCACGAAACCGACCTAAATTGTTTGTCAATCAAGTCTAATGAGAAAGTAAATATAATATATTACCAGATCTTGTTCCGATATAAAAGCATCGTCTTCGAGCCTTGCCACCAGCTTGTTGCCACTGTCGTCCAACTCAGGGTCACACAGCGCCCCCTGGCCGGAGCTGCGCCTATGAAAACCGCCCACAGCCACGCCAACCACCGGCTGACTAGCCTGGAACAAACAAACAATAATATAATCTTCATAAAGTCTTGACATAGCCGGGATATGTGTCCTTCGTAGAACGAAAATTAATGAACAACCTTTACTAAAATGTATATGATATTGTCTTACGATTATGCGAATATTATACATTAAACTGGTTATTAATCATAATCAAATTAGAATTAAATCAAGAAATAATATTGGATGGCTATATTCACACGTCACACAGGTTCTAGACGCTTAGATAAATAACCTCAAGAAGATTTTAAACTGGATGAAGATATCAAATAATTTGATGATCAAATTATTTGATATCTCCGTAGACTCTGACATGAGGTTGTTTATTAATTCCAGTATTAATTCGTCTTATAATTAATCAATATCAGATTATTAAATAATGTCAGATTGATAAATAAGATTTGAAAACGTTTCAAAGTATTGTACCTAGTTTAGCAGTTATTATACCTAGATTAACAATGTGCACAATTGCATTCCAATATTATTCGAATATATTGACAACTATATAAAAGTGTGCTGCGTCCCCAAACATGAGAATTAAATGACGCGTTGTTCAATACTGTATTCGAAAAATAACTATTCGTATATCATTCGAATGCAAATATGTCCATCCCTATTCAAGATATGAAAAGAAACTACATGTAATCCTAAAATGTTTTTACCGGTGTCTGTCTTATCGGGTACAGATATTCGAATCGAATCTTCTAAAACCCACTTCGTTCATATCCTAACGGCCTAACATTTACTAGATCTGGGAATCGAACCCTGAAAACCAACAACTAGAGATTGTCTATTTTATTATAATTTAATTTTATTATAAATAAACTGCATGCACAGTTATTCAATAACTTCATACTTACGTAATAATCATTAATTGACCACCTGTCAACCTTATATGTTTTCTGTAATAAATTAAAAACATAATACATGTAACATACGTCAATATACACGTAACTCACCCCAACCACCGACTTACATACGCAGTTACAGAGTTAGGCGGTTTAACATTTAAATGAGAACCGACCATATAATTACTAGACAACCATGAAACGAGAATTTTCTCACACTAAGAAGAGGTGCCCAGCAGTGGGACAGTTAATATACAAGGCTGACATCATAACCAAGACACGCTTATAAAAATAAAGTGAATATTGCAAACTGTTAAAGCAAATTCATGACTTAAAACTAAACATTTTTAAGAGGATCATAATAATGGCGATGGCGTAGTGGTTAGTGTAACCGACTGCCACGCCTGAGGTCGCGGGTTCGATTCCCGCACAAGTCAAACATTTGTGTGCATGAACATGGATGTTTGTCTTGGTCTGGGTGTTTCTATGTATAATAAGTAAGAATTTACAAAAAAAAAATATATATATATATATATATATATATATATGTATGTTTATCCATTGTCTAATACCCATAGTACAAGCTCTGCTTAGTTTGGGCTAGATGGTGTTGTGTGTATGTGGTAGAATACTATTATTATTATTATCAAAAGCCAAATGCAGTTTGTCCATCTCAATCACATGTAAAAGTACCATTATGTACAACGCTATGTATTTCTAGAGGTAGAGTGAACGTCATTGCCTGTGCTAGTATTAACTGTGTTACAGAAAGTGGTGATTAAAATAAGGACTCCTTAAAGCTGTAATTGATATGCTTCATTATTGAAATTTTCCTTTTCATTATAAGACCGGATTATTTCTATGATTTCTTAAAAGCTATAAAAAAATTTAACCTGTTAATTGTTGGAATGCCAGACATCATTAAAACCTATTGTGGCTGGCCGCTAGTGTACCACTGCGACTAGAAAACTTAGTAACGCGAAAAGGCACACATTGCACATTTTCGATTTTCACTCCATTAAACTTAAATGCTATTGCACGAAGCGACTTTAAATAAGTTATCAATATTACGTAATTATGTATTTATTTTGTTTATATAGTTATCATTATTTTTGTTTATGTTTTACAGTTGACTTAACATAAATCTTAATTATAATCATAAAACTTAATTTACTTTTTACAGGCACAAGTCAATTTACATACTAAGAGAAACCCAATTACTCTTTGCCAAACCCGGTGATCATGCTCAATATTTCAGTTGCAATAGCTGAGCAACATGTTAAAAAAGAATATAATTCATTTCACTCCTACTATTAAGATAGACGAACCCGAGACCTCACGCACAGCAGTCGCATTCACTACCACTGCACCACCGAGACTTACATTTTATTAGATACTTACATTTCTTTACTGTTTATTAAATATGTCTCTTGCATTAAAAATAATCCCAGGGACTACACAAACATTGAAACAGGAAAACACAAAATACATCTAGACCCGAACCATATATTATTTAATAATTTGTATGCCCAAGTGGCTGATGGAATGAACATTATTAATAGGTATATAATTATGTAATGAACACCTGTGCCACAAATAAACCATTTGATTTGAACCAATTAATTATGTATCACACAATTTTTAATCCTATGGTGGTCGAACCCACAACACACTGAAAGTGCGATCCATTTAATCCAATGCGTCACCTGTGCAAGCACATTAACAACTGTTTATTTACAAAAAATCTATATTGTATATGAATATAACATAATATATATATTAAAAAATTCTACATACACAAAACACTGGTTTCCTCACAACCTGCCAAGCTCACTGCAACTTTATATATGTGACGGAATCCTTGTATTTACTCTTAAAATGTATATAAACGCATGTTCCAAGTACTGTAGACACATACAAACATACATAGGTTGACGCATACAACCGTCATAGGAAGCGCGTGCGCATCGTTTACGATGACACAACTGTCACTATAACGACACTACTTACAATAATATATATTGCTTAATAAAAACTAAGTATGTAGTTTATGGTACAGTCAGCGATATAAGCAGCTGAAAATTTAACTAATTTGTTAAGGTAATTTATGATTCGATATTAGTTTCTGTGTTTTTTAACTGTGATTATATCAACATCATTTTACTATTACTTTTGTCCCTTAGGTAACTAACACATACACAATTACGAATACTGTAACACACATACACCCATACTCTAGTTTAAGTATTTTATACTTAAACTAGAGTATGTACGTATGTGTGTTATCCTCTCGCGTTGTAGTTACAAAAAAGTTACACACACAGGACACGTACTCGTTGCCTGCACATTAAAGTATTGGTTCCTAATAATATATAATGAACAATTCTTTTATTTATCACCAACTCCTAAACTGATATATAACTACAACAATGTTGTATTCATTATTTGCATATTGTGTATGTCTTCATTTATTTGTTACACTTATAATATTTTACTTATGTGTCTATAATACATATAACGGTGTATACGAATGTTGGCATTTCAAATAAATAAACAAAAAATCTACATGTAGGTTACATTTACGAGCGAGCGCGAGCAAAATCTAGTATATAATTTTGAAAGTTAGAGCAGGTCAAAATCTCACAAATGTGTATCGACTTATGTTTATGGCTGTACCCTAAGGTACAGCTACTTTTGATATTACGTTATAATATACTACTATATTTACATTGGCGTATCTTTACTTAACACATACCCATATATTACACTCACGTCTGTAAACTGATATAGGGTTTATTTTTTTGCATCCTTTTTTTAAAGACATTTACCGCTCTAGTTATGATTGCTATATTAGATACATGATTGATATATTCCGCAATATTAATAACTGTGCTTCGCTTACCATATTAATACATAATAAATAATGGAGCAAAATATGAGAAACTTCAGGTGGAGCAGACAGCAATATGAAGTCGATACACACATGCGAGATTTAAATTGCTTCTATCAATCAAAATTATTATAATGATAGTTTCTATAGCAGAAGGTACTAGTTAAAAGATAGTTTGATCATAGTTAAAAAATACAGAATAATATAATGAATATTTACAAACGTAAATATTATTTTATAATATTTATAATTTTGTTAAATGTTATGTTGATAACAGTGCAATGACGTACGTAATCGATATTTCTTGTTTCTATTTCTTTCTTAAAAAAAACTCTCGCACTTTACAATAGTTCCTGTATCGCGGGGATCTTTACAAAAATTCGAACAACCATTTACGGATCACACACATTTTTGTCCCGTGCGGGGATCGAACCTACAACACTCGTACACTATTTATGCAGTCAAATATATGAACTCGCGAAGGGGTAGGTACATTTATATTTACACTTCGCCAATTATGTTTTAATTCCTACATCATAAATAACGAGCCTGCTGTTGTTCATCTGGCATATTTTTTAACACGCTTTTATTAGCTTGGTATGTAACTATGAATCTATGTAACGGAATCTTTGAACGTGATTTTCACCCCTTTCAAACCGACGCGCGACGCGACGGATTGATTAGAAACTTTGCACACTTATCGAGGTCCGATGACAATATAATAATTAAGAAAAGAAAAAAGATTAAAATAAATATAAATAATAATTTAAAAATAATGAAAATAAATAATACTTGGTTTAAAAAATACGATTTATTAAAAAAAAATGCTTACTAAGATATTTTGATAAAATATTTCGTTATGGAAAACTGAATAATCCAACCCGGGCATCAAACCCGCGCTTTACGGTTAAAACTGTAAAGCCCGGGTAAGAGCCAGTCTAATTAAGAAATCTAAACTAATATTATAAATGCGAATGTGAGTTTGTTTTGTTTGTAACACTTTCACGCCTTAAAGACTCAACCGATCACCATAAAATTTTGCATACACGGGTATAGACATAGGGTACCTTTCATTCAGATAATGTGCTGATACTAACCTAACTTAGCCTACATTTAGGCGAGCGAAGTCGCGGTCATATCTTTGTTTCGGATATCTATCATCGCGCTGTATAATCCTAAGGCTGAGTATTAGTTTCTGCGTCTAATATATTTAATGTATGTGTTACCCATAGAATGTGATGAAAGTGAATTAAGCCAGAGAAGTCTGTCAGGATCGTACCAAATGGCAATCCGTAGTCTCTACCTACCCCTCTGGGAAACAGGCGTGAATCTATGTATGTTACACATAGATGTATTACTGGTTAAATATATTGATATCAAAACAGGTGAGATGATTAGTTGATACTTTATGCAAGCTGTCAACGATCAGCATAGCATAGCATTTGCTACACTGTGATAACAATTTGCCCGATTTGAGAACAGAACAGGGTACACGCTCGATAGCTATATCAACGAGACTCTTTTGAGTAAAAATGAAATGCTAATCTTGACATATTTAGGGAAAATTCATGCAAGATGTTATCTATGCATTTATTTATCCATATTTCTAAGAAAGTTTAACCACTTTGCAGGCCATCGACTGCGTTTGATATGAACCGGTGATAAGAGATGCTATCTTAAGATTATCGCTATCCGAGACACATAACTGTGAAGGAAACATGCATGTCTGAGAGTTCTCCATAATGTTCTGAAGAATTAAGAAATGTGAAGTCTGCCGATTCGCAGTAGGCCAGCATGGACTATGGCCTAACCTTTCTTACACTGAGAAGAGGCCCGTGCCAGCAATAAGACAGTTTAATATAGGACTGATATTATTGTTATATATCAGAGCCAGACAATCTCACAGTAGACCAAGGGCGCGGATCTCACAGTAGACCAAATCGAAAGCTATAACCTATTAGGCAGTGTGTTAGTAAAATTATAGCGCCTAGCAGTTACATCAGGGCGCTTTAAATATAAGGATCGTAGATATTCTAGTAAAGATATAGCGCATGACGGCTGGCATGGATGTCATACTGACTGAACTGATATAGAAGACTAGATTTTGCCTGCGACTTCACTCGCGTAAATGTAGGTAGTAACGGTACTTTTTTCTTGGGTGAAAGGTACCCTATGTTCTATTCTGTTTCCCTGACAAAATATATGCGACATTGCATGACGATCGGCCGAGTAGTTAAAGCGGTAAGTGTAACAGACAAACATACAAAAAAAAACTAACTGACATTCACATTTATAATATTACTAGCGGACACGACAGAGGTTGTCCTGTACACACCAAAAAAAAAAGTCTAAACAATCCTCGAATCCACTTGAACACACACAAAAAATTTCATCAAAATCGGTCTAGCCATTTAGGAGGAGTTTAATTACAAACACACGCACAGAAGATTTATATATATAAAGATAGTTAAGATAGTAAACTAAAACGATTCATGGATTGAGATAGATCTACAAAGAAAACGGGCGAGTATGTCCTCGCTCAACTACACTAGTTTTACAAACTGAGCTGGAATTTTAATTTGAACCAAAAACTATTGAACTATTATATTGCCGTTTCGCTCTAACCTAGTAAATCAACTCATTAGCTGATAGTTCATAGCTTGCGGTCTCACCGCTCCATGATATGTTTAGTTGTGCCTACTCCTTGGGCGATATGAACGTAAGTATATGTATGTGTGTTGTTCTGTCAATATTGGTTTGGATGGGTATACATACATATAATAATTGTTATTATCTAAAACTATTTTAATTGTTTAACTATATATGTTTGCAGTAC
The DNA here is from genome assembly GCA_963675205.1 of Catocala nupta. Lineage (NCBI taxonomy): Eukaryota > Metazoa > Arthropoda > Insecta > Lepidoptera > Erebidae > Catocala > Catocala nupta. Next base: position 6,069,001 of record OY776104.1, read on the forward strand.
ATGTATATATAAATGTTTTTGTAGACCCTTACTTTATTAACAGTAGAATAAAAATGTAATATTAGAAACAGCCTAAAACACAGGTCTTTGACCTAGTTCAGGTAATACAATGTACAAACAGACTTCATAAACAAGTCCTTTTGTGTCCAATATTTAAATGGTTAATGTTCAAATTGTTAATGTTCTTTAGATTAAATATAGTTTTAATGTGAATTTAATATAATAAGTACCCTGTAATGTGTTTTTAAATACGTTTATTTATTTATATACTGAGCTATTAAATCTCTACTGGCTAATACTTTAAAACTCACGGTCTGACCGCTCCTTTAGTCTGTGTCTAAGTATGTACTCGTATATCATTGTTTATCTTGCTTTATTGTTTTTAGGTGAATAAATTATAGGAGTCGAGTATGACATAGCTTGCTTTTAGACTAGAATTTAACAGGTAAATAAACAATAACTTTTAAACTTTAGCGTTGAATGATAACCTAACTAATATTATAAATTCAAATGTGAGTTTGTTTATTTGTTGACAGACAAATAAGCTTTCACGCCTTAAGACTGCGCCGAGCGAAATGTGCCAAAACAGGCGGTCACAGTTAAGTTGATGAAATCAACACTTTTTGTTTAATACAAATATAAAATATACATTTACCATAACAATGAACGTGTTTACAATTACTCCGTGTAAAAAACTTAAAATAATTAATATTTTCGCCTACAAAATTACGTAAATTTGCACGGAAAATGCAAAAACGTAAGCTCGTGTTACGTAATTTTTAGATTATAACAGTAGAAATCTATCCTATTTTATAGCTTAAACGAAACATAAATAGTTATATTACAATTTGTCCGTCCCAAATATTTAAGTTATTGGTTGACAATAAAGATACATATTTATCAAAAAAGCACTTCAAATCCTTCATACAATTTGACTATGGCGGCGATTTGAATATCGAGCTCTGTCACTCAGTCCAACCGCGACTTACGTTCGGCGCAGTCTTAACTACACAACTGCTCATCATGAAATTTTGCATACTCGTTGTCAAGGGAACAGAATAGGACATAGGGTACCTTTCATCCAGGAAAAAACAATGTTGCAAACCTACCATTCAAACAATGGACACTAGTAACTCTTAAACTCGGAACAACTATTAGTGAATCGCCCATTTTTTGTCCCGTATAGGGATCGAATCTACAACACTTGAAACAGTGATAATGGCGAGGCAGATTCTGAATCCAGCCGTGCAGTCAATTTAATAGCTGGATTCAAAGTACATAAATAATCTGGAGTAGGCACGGCCTACTTGGCGCCTCGCATATACGCCAATGAACACAGAGAGTCCTTACATAAATGATCGGCAAAAAAACTGCTGCAGCGAGCCTTTGTAATCTAAGGCCTCTTCTCTCAGAAAAACCAAAACCATTTGTATTGTAATTATTTTTACACAAATCCACGTGTACACTATAAAGCAGCGCTATTTAGATTACTACAATGTATATGTCATGTACAAGTTCATGGTTTAAACACCATCAATGCGGTCGTTTTCCTCAACCAGCCATTAAGATAAGCAGATGATGGTGAATGAATAGTGATGACTCAGAATATGATCACTTTTAGCGTATCATATATATTTAGAAAGATGACTAAATGCAAAACAAAAATTAACGCTTCTTTTGAAAGCTATAATCGAGATTATATTAAAATTAATTAAAATGGCTCTCGCGCTATTTGCAAATCCTGTGTCGCGGGCAACTTCACAAACATTCAAACAACGGACAAAAAGAACACCCAGACCCGAAACAACTATCTATGGATCACACAAGTTTTTGCAGTGGCAATAGCGAAAGGACCAATTAGGGTCAACACAGAAGAAGCTGCAATATGCTTGAGTACTTTTAAAATGTTAATATAATATTAACCTTATTCCATTGAAATAGAGCTGAAAGTCTTATCCAAGAAGTGTAATCTAGTCCAGCGGATAGCGACGTGCATCCGAACATCCTCGTTGCGAATGTTCGAACACGCTCGAACATGTTCATGCAATCGCATGTGGTGGCTGCCTGTGGCGAAGACCGACGGAGGCCGTCCGCGTGTAGTTGAGACATCATGTGGCCAGACTGGAGAGCCAAGAGAGCACATGTAGCGAATGATTGACGAGAAATTGACTTATTGCGCGAGCTACAAGCACTCGCACGTATATACGTGAGACTGCTCGAGCTTACATGCGATTGGTCGAGCAGACTTGTTTTACGCTAGGAGTGAGTAGCGGCAAAGAACATGTTCGAGCATGCTCGAGCATTCTTACGCTCGATCTGAGTTGACCCTTAAATTAAGTCATCCTTCAAAATTGTATTAAACGTGAAAGCTAATGTGCATAGTACAGGAGAAGACTTAAGTATACTTTCCCAGACTAGATCGGACCTAATCCAGAATGTATAATTGTATATTCTGGAATAAGTCTAGGTAAAAGTACCCTACTCTATCCTCACTATACGCGGTATCCTTAAATACTGAGAATCACTGCATATTATAAAACAAATTAGCAGAGACCGTAGAGACCTAATCGGAACTTAGAAGATCTTAAATGGGCGCTACGATCTTCACGAAATTAAAAACATTTTTACACATAATACGAGGTCACCACCTTAAATTACGCATCCGCTACTCAAATAATAATCCCCACAAACTATCTATAATATATACTATAATATCTAAGCAATTGATTGCTGCAACTGCCTGCCTGTTAATATTAATAAATAATAATAAATTTTCCCGCCGCGTCTGTTTGCAATTGACTCAAAAACTACTGAACAGATTTTCATGCAGTCTTCACGAATAGACAGAGTGATTCATGATGAAGGTTTAGGTGCATAATTTGTTAAGGTCTTGTACTACCCGTGCGAAGCCGGGGCGGGCCGCTAGTATACTACAAATGACAAAGTGGTCTATAGCGAAACTACAATGACGACAGCTCCTAAATCATCCTGTGAAATTTTGCACGGCGGATTGATGTAATAATAGTTACTTTTACTCTTATCTTTTATTTTTACTCAGTTACTTTTTTGCTAGTTTGCCTGAAAGGACATTTTCGGTAGTAGCATGTAGTAGGACCATTTGCTCGTGCAATGAGAGTATTGCAAGCTTGCCTAACGCTTTTAGAAATATGAAAGCATATCTGGAACTCTTAGTCAAATCTAGACATTACCAACTTTTCTTTATTTTAGAATTTAGTTTTATATGGACAGTGACATATGGCATAATGACTGCAACACCTGGTACATAAATGAGTTGTAAAATACTGAAATTATAAGTTGATGGCGATTTAAAAGAGTGGCCTTGAGTTTCTTGCAGGTATCTTCTTATAGGCTCAACCTTTTGCCTGAACCTTGCAACTAACATAAATGTAAATTCAGTAAATATAATAAACTCACTAACCCCTTTGACGTTCATAAGTGTTACTTTGTGACCTAAGTGAATAAATTATTTTTGACTTTGACTTTGATCAAATGATTTTTAAGACAATTCTCGCACTAGAAATATATTTTGGGACGAAAAGAACACTCAGACTTGGAACAACTATTTCTGGACGTCACATAATATTTTCGAACCGACAATAATCGAAGAAGTAGTGCTGGCGAGATGGCCACATCAAAAATCTATTTCACTGATTTCTTATAAGGAGGATAGTACTTACTTACCAAGGCGGGCTGGCTCATTAGTGCAGTCAAATAAATAAAAACTACGGGATTTTACATGTCACTAATCATATGTCATGTTATTATAATATGATGATAAATTCTGACCGGCATTTGACTTTGGTTGGTGTCTATCCAAAACTTACTGACGTTAAACTAATATTGCCGAGGCCTTTTATCACATCAATAAATATTATTTTAATTTACGACTATCCCGACGTTTTGGTATATTGGAAAATCTTGCTAACAGCGGTTCTTAATAACCAATGTATCTGTGGTTTTCCTTGTTAACTATAGGAATGTAAGATAATTTATATAGTACTTATATCTAAATTCTATCTTTAGTACCTACAGTAAACCACAAATGTATTGGTTATTGGAGAATTTATCCGTTACGTAATTACAGTTGATTGATTTTGTTAGTAAATATATTGTATTTACATATATTCATAATCATATTTAGTACAAAACAACATATTAACCTTTGCTTATACATTACTGACGAACCTACAAAACGAGTGTTTGACTACATTTAGACACATCCCGAATGGCTATTCACCAACTGTCCGTATACCAGTATCATTGCTAAACGTGACAACAAGCATGGGTTTTTTTATACACATATGTACTTAATACCTTTAAATACTTAATCGCGAATAAGACCCGTTGTCTTATATTAAGTATGTAAACTACTTTAGTTTTCTTTCTTTTTTAATGATTATTAAGTGTACAGTCAGCAGCATAAGTCGCTGATAATTAAACAAATTTAACAAATATACTTCATGAATTCATCCTTATTACGATTGTGTTTTTAAACTATGATCAAATGACATGCGCAGGCACAGTTTCACAAAGTTTTAGTTTTCATAGCCTGCTGAAATGCTATGTTTTATCACTACATATTATAAAACAAGTGCCCCGCCGCGTTTGTCTGTCTGTTCGCGAATAAGTCGAAAACTATTGAACGGATTTTTCATACGATTTTCACCAATAGACAGAGCGATTCATGTAGTCTAGTAGTAGTAGGTCTCAGTGTATAATTTGTTAAGGTTTTGACTACGCATTCGAAGTCGGGGCAGGTTGCTAGTTTCTTGTAAATTCGAAAGAAATAACACATAAAAATTTCACACATGTATACCGACTTATGCTGCTGTCTGTACGTGTAATATGACGTGTGTACTTACAACGCTGGTGGTGAGCGAGTTGAGCATGTCGAAGGTGTTGCTCTGCTGCGTGTGGATGATCGCGAGCGCGTTGAATGGCCGAGGACCCAGCACCGGCGCCTTCATCACACCCACCTCGCTGCCAACTACCACCTGGTGACAGAAAATTATAGATTACCCATGATATTGTAGCGACTCAGCACACACAAAGAAGTTCCGGCTACATCCAACAGATGGCGCTGTACTCAATAAGCGCTTAAAATGACGTTTCTCATACAATGCTGAATCGCACAAGTGGAAATTACACAGCGACTAAGTATACAAGTTCCCAACATCAACAGTCGGGCCGCGACCCAGCAGGCACGATCACCCAGTCTGGTCAGAGGATCCTCTGTGTTGAAGGGGACATCAGACCACGTTCGTCCACAATATCTAACAAATTTCGTAGAAAGCCTAGTTATCGAACCTTAGAGTTATTATTTATACATACATATATAGTGCCCTGCGTTGGCACTATAATAATACATCTCTGCCTGTCCTTTGAGAGACATTCCTAAAGGAATAGGCGAAGAGAAGTGTATTACACCGCTATGCTTCGTCGACGTAATAGTGAGCAAGTCTATCGCCGCCTACCGAGCACAATTCTATAATACAGCTAGTAAGAATTTTTTGACTGAAAGCCTGAAAACTTTTTGTTGCCCTGACTCGGGATTCGAATCCGAATACCTCATGCTGCTAGTATCATCATTATCATTTATTTGCCTTAAGTATTGTGTACATTGCAGGTCTTATTAAATAAATGTAAGCTCTAACACCTAGTCAGTAATTTGACATGCAAAGTATATATATTGCTGCTGCATATGCTGCTAATATTGTGTAAATGGGATAAAATAATATGATTCAGATAAGTATGCGAGCCTCCTTAGTCCTAACTTACAGAGTTTATTTATCGGGCAGAACGCAGAAACAGTGTTACACTCTTACGCCGTATACCTTTAATAGTTTGTTTACTAACAATCCACATTGTATTTGACATAATTTCTACTTTATCTAAATGAACCACAAACATTGTTGCTTTATCATTAATATGGTAGAAATAATTTGACGTGTGTGTAAATACTAATGTACTAATTACTCAACGTCCAATTACTATAAATAAATTATTAATTAAACACGATATTCTTAGATATGAAAAATATTTGTTTTGTCACAATATGACACATAGACCGGCATGATTATGACTCATGATAGAGAAGGTTGGGTTTGATCTAGACACATTGCACTATTGAGGTGTATTTTTTGCCCGGGTAAAGATTGAACCCACAACACTAGGCGCTGTGGCAATGGCGAAGCAAATACTTAAACCATTACGCCATCCGTATAGTCATCTCATATTCATATCCTCTTAACACTAATATTGAGGCTTTACTTTTCTCATTAACTATGTCTTAAAATGTAGGTGGCTATTACAAGCATTCCTACTATTATGTTGAACAAAATACCATTGCTGGACAAATTAGTATAATACGCCTCTGCCTATTATCTGATTGAGTCACATTGAGGTTCATAATTTTCTACCCATACCATCCAAGTTCATACATCCATCCAAGTACAACCACAAAATACACAGGAACAGAAGTCCAACTCAACAATCACGATCATTCAGTCCAACGAAACAACTGCACTAATACATAGAAGTAAAAGACATTCAGCTGATTTGACTTACGCTCACGCCTATGTACCAATGCTCAGAGCATCTGTGTTCGCGCGTTGTATTGAATTAGGAGCCTGCCACCATTTCTCATAGAAACTTTATTATAACATTACCAGGAAACAAGATACTGCATTCGTTCATAAAATAGTAATAATTAATAATAATTTATTATTAGCCAAGAGAGCACATAGCATATGACATTATGATGTGGTTACATATTAATTAAAATACATACTAATGTGAATAGTGACCCCGATGTTAGGAAAATCCTGTGTTATAGGGGCCACCCATTCTTCCGGGAAAGGGTTTAAAGGTACAATATAGTACAATATAGTTGCTACGGTATTCTCTATACATACCAACCTATTGAGAAGACCATGGGTAAAACAAAAGATATTCTATCCTCAGTTTTGGAAAGAATACCATTATGTTTTTTTACCAATATCATTTTAAACTTGTCTATTTCATATGAGGTAGTGGCATCAGCCGTGGGCATCTGTATTATTTTAATTTGTGCCATAGTTTACCTTAAAAGTCTTCTCTTTCCCGTGAACGGTCTTTTCCTTGGCGGGTAACACAGTTGGTTCGAGGTGGTGTGCTGTCGGCTGCGAAATCTGGTGACCGTGGCTGTGAAGCCCTGATGTCATCTGGAATAAGAAAAATCTAGTTAAGAATCGTCTGGGTTTTATTTTTTTGTTGTTTCATTAGTCTTTAGCCATCATTTATAGATAGATGATTAGCTTTTGTCAGCATCGCACGGAAACAGAACTTTTTCGTAAATTTTATTTGTAGAAAGACCCTGACAACGCGTATGCAAAAATTCATTAGGATAAGTCGAGTAGTTAAAGCGTGAAACCGTAACCAAACAAGCTTATATTTTTTATTAGCATTTCTATTTATAATAATAGTTAGTTGGTATATGATTTTTATCATTTCTATGACAAATTTCGGACGCCCATATCACCGAAAAGAACCTTCCTTTTAGAGGTGAATCACACGTGTGTCTGACTTAGCCTTTACTGCACGGATAGCGTACCAAGCAAACCGTCGCTTCAAGGCACGCCAAGCATTGTGGGTTCGAATCCCACATGAGTACATTTATTGGGGGTATGCTTTATGTTCATTAATTTAATGTTTGTGAAGTCATCCGCGACATAGAGCTTGCTTCCTATACTCCATTTGGTTAGGTACTTAAAGGTAAACAATCTTACATCAAGATTCAAGTCTACTTATCTAAAAACTCAGTTTAAAATAAAATGCTGCTAAAGTCTTCTCCCTAGCCTTTATTATTCCCAAGTCACTTGAGGTCGGCTTTTCTGGTCTAACCGGATTTGACTGGATATTAGTTTTTACACGGAGCGGCTGCCACCTGACCCCTGCAACCCGAAGGCTAACGATATCCTAAAGCTAGACCAGTGTCAGGATATTATAGGGCACTGACTTCCCAATAACGACTGCCATAGATGAGGGAACGACTGCCATAGATGTTCATGGCAGCCGGGACCGACGGCTTAACGTGCTCTCCGATGCACGGAGCAGGCGATAATTGTCAATCAATACGCACATCATTTCGAAAAGTCATATAACTTCCGAAAGTCAGAGGTGCGCGACGTGGGTTGCAGTCTGTTGGTCTCCCCACTGAGCTATCGCTGCTTAAAAAATGCTGCTAAAGATCAATGTAAATACAACAATAACGATTACTAAATCAATTGAACCGTTAGTTTAAGCAGTAGTTTATTTGTTTAATATGTGTTTGTGTAAAAAGTCACATCAAGATTGTTTACCTTTACTTAATTACCTTACCAAATGGAGTAGTGTATTGTTATCGTTAAAGACTATTAATTACTTTGTTTAAGAAGTTATGGAATGTCTTAATAAATATAACAAAGAGGACATATTTGACTTTTTGCTTGTTTGTTTAGATAATCAGCCGATTTTATATTTCTTTGGCCCTTAGAGAGCTTTATTATAACCGAGTAACACAGGCTATATTATATTTTAAAAAAAGGGTACTGTAATCTACTTTTCGCGAGCAAAACCGCAAGCAAAACTTAATGTCTTTATTAGCTCAATCCTTATTACGAAGCCTCTAATACATAGCTGACTTATATGTGAGTTTAGTACATCTCTGCCTACCCCTTTAATGGTGTACAAGCGAGGGTATATGTGTACTATACTAAGGGCTTGTCCCATGACCTCCAAATAGCATTTATCTTTAAGATAAAAGTCTCACCATCTCTCTTCTTTAACCTAACAAGAGTGAGATAGTATGCGATTTATCTTTCATATAATTTTTACTTGTTAGTTGTGGGACTGGCCATAAAAGTACGTGCTACTAACATAACAATTAAGTAATGATAATTAATTAACTAATAAACATTTTAACACTCATTAACAGCGACAGTAGTTTTCTACCTACAGCAAACATCATTAGGATATTAAAATCAAAGCACACTGTCCCACTGCTGGGCTTAAGTTCAATCATCTACTTCAATTATCTGTAAGCCTGTAAATAATAAATTAATAAATCAAGCGTATATGCTTCCGACTAAGACTGTCTCGATGGCGCGGCGCAGCGGTAGTAGGTAAATATGCTGTGCATGAAGGTTCGAGTTCGATATTCGTATCGATCAAATTTTTTTACAACGTTACGTACCTAATATAAATTGGCAGTATCATTGTGTTAAACTGACAAGAAATTTCAAGAGGAAAACAGCTGTAGAAATGTGAGTTTAGTGCACCACCAATGCTAGGCCTATGCATTGTCTCATAATCTCATGTGTATGTCGCCGAAGGGCTAGAGAAAGGAACAATACACTTACATTTAGTAAGCTGTGTTCTAGGTCCTACGTTATAGGGGATGACGAGTCTATTGTCATGTAACGAGCGCATATCAAAACCCTGTGGCGCTACTGAGAATGTCTCAACAGAAACCAATTATACTGCCCAACCAGGGAACCGCATCCGGTATCTCACGATTGGCCGCAAAAGCGCAAGCTTATCACATTTTAAACACAATACTTGTTAACCGTGTTAAAACTTAATCATAATTAAAATGCAAATAAAAACTAGAATTCTCTTGCTATCTTAAATCTCTAGATCTTAGATTATTGGCTGAATATTAATGCCTACCACTACCCGTAATTGATTAATTATAAATATAATTAATAATTATTTATTTGCTTCTTTACTTGTTAATTATTGTTTATCAATCAATTAGTTTAATGACGTTATTTAGAATATTCTACATTTTATAGAAATGTTTACAATTGTATTCTTTTTTACCGACAAAGAAAGTAGAAAAGTAAGAAGTTCTCATTTCGTCTATTTACAGGGTGTTACATAGAGGTCAAGTCATATTTAATTTTATATGTTCATTAGTAAATTAGCGTCCTAATTAATTAAGGACACGGATGGCATAGTGATTTAAGTGATCGCCTAGCCATTGCCACTGCGCTTAGTATTACAGGTTTGATCCCCATCCCCACACAGGATAAAAAATTGTGTGTCCTTCATATAGTTGTTTCGGGTTAGGTGTTCTTTGTATTCAATGTTTGAAAGTTTTTGAAGCCCTCCATGACACAGAATTATACAACGGGCGAGAGATGATCTTTCAAAAAGCGAACGAAAAGTATCTTATCACTCGAACATGTGCGGATAAATTCGAACATAACTTACAGCTATTCCAATTAGCTTAACTATCTGATGAACAATTAACTGTGTCATCATTTTGCCAGTCAATATTCTTAATATTAAAAATAATGAGATCTCAAAAATATTATTTTTTTTGAAATTGGTCCAAAACTCAACGTTTTAGTAGTCACACTTTAGAGTCTGACATTGGAGTTTGTGAACCCTGTGTCCACTATAAGACGCTAACATGTGACCATAGCCTACTACACGCTGTATATTACACGCTGTATATACAGTTTACTTAGGCAAAAGACAAAAAGTTTATTATTTTCATTAACTAGACTGCGACGTCATTCATTTGAATCACATTGTGAAATTAAATGAAATTATGTGCTCACGCCTGAATTCCTACATCAAAGTCAAGATACCAAACTAAGAAAACCAGCACAAAATCCGTTCAATAGCTACCAGTTTCACATATACCGTAACCAACAGAAAACCTCAAAAAAATTGTTTTGTATTCAGATCACAAACGAAAAAATAACATTCTATTTTTAAATTAAATAATATCACCAATAGACAACCTCGTTACAGTTTTATAATAACATCTATTGATTTAATTTAATTATGCATTATTTATTTGCAGCTATTTTTATATTCAATAACATATAAAAACTCAGGTATCATTTATGCTATGACATATTCACTTGTGTGGGAACAACAGGGGTCACGGCCGGTCCACATCACTAATTGATAACGTGGTTCAATGAAATTATACGAATTCAAATTCACTCTGCAGAAAATCCTAACTAATATTATAAATGAAAATGTGAGTTTGTTTGTTACGCTTTCACGCCTCAACTACTCGACCGATCGTCATAAAATTCGCATAAACGTTGTCAGGGATACAGAAAAGGACATACACATTTCATCCAGGAAAAAAGTATCTACTGTTCCCGAGAGATAGAAATGTATTGACAAAATCTAGATCAACGCGAGCGATGCTGCGGAAAAATCTAGTCTTTACCAATATTATAAGTCGAAAGTAACTTTGTCTGTCTGTCTGTTACATTTTCAAGACAAAACCACTCAACCAATTTAGATGAAATTTGGTACTGATATAGTTTAAAACCTGGGGAAGGACATAGGCTACTTTTTATTAATGTATGTAATGTAATGCACGCTGGCGAGCCGAGCCTAGCGCAAAAGCTAATAGTTTATAAACATCACAAATAAAAAGAGTTTGCATAAAATTTTACATAATATATTCAATATTATGTTTAGATTCAGAATTTGTATCATGGTTATTTAAAGCATAGCTTCACGACTGCATACCTTCCAAGAAATAGGCAGAGTTGTACCTGTATGTTACTAGTTATTTTGATTTGATAACAACGATAGCCGTTAGACTGCCACGTAGAGGTCTCGAGTTATATCCCAAGGCACGCATTTCTAACCTTTCGAAGTTATGTAAGTATTAAATAGTTAATATCACTCGCTTTAAAGGTGAAAGAAAACATCGTAAGGAATCCTGCGCGTCTAAGAGTTCTCCATAATGCTCTCGAAGATATGTGAAGTCTGCCAAGCCCCACTGGGCCAGCGTGGTGGTCTATAGCATAAACTTTCTCACGCTGAGAACACGCCCGTGCCTAGCAGTAGGATAGTCTTATAAGCTTTCCTACTGATGGGCACGGGTCCTACTACAGAGCTGATATTATTAAAGTTATTATATTATATAATATTAGAACCTTTAAAGGAACAAAGTGTCAGATTACTACTTATAAATATACAACATTCCTAACAATTTGTAATCTACATATCAAGTCTAAATATAGATGACTAAAAATAGCAAGCGTTTTATTTATATACACGTGTTTGTAAAATGAGATAAGGCGTATGCCGGAAAAATGGTAAAATGCAGATGTTTCTCATCAGTCATGGACGACTAATAGAGATAAAAAAGAAATTTCCTAGAGCTATGACAAAGTTATAAAAAGTAATCCATATATAAAATTGTTTTCGTTACTACCATTTTTACAGTCAAAGGTAAAATTTTATAAATAAATATTTGACTAGTTATTGATCTACTCTATACGGTAAATAACTATAACAAATAATTTAAAATGATGCAGAATATAAAACTAGGTTCTACGCTACCATTTTTACAGTCAAAGGTGAAATTTAAAAATAGTTATTTAGTTAGTCTAATAACTATATCATTTTTATTTTTGTATTTTGCCTTATACTAGTAATAACTAATAACGTAAAACTCTTTCAGGTCAGATAAGCTTAAACTTATTTATATGTATCCTATCTAGTATACCATAGGGAAATTAATGTTGATATAATTTCGTATGTGTATTAAATTTGGTAATGATGAAAGACTATTGCAAAATTATAAGTACACTCAAATATCACCAATCGAATAGTTTACGACAGTAATTTAAAAATAAAATTATCAGTAAGATATGAAGAACAATAACAAAATTCCATGAATTAAGATCTATAGCTAACCAATATTAACATCACATAATCCTTTTTAAATAACAATGTATATGAAATAAGTAAAGCCATGACTTAAAATAGAACGCGCGTCTCGCGTGGACTTCCCAAAACAAATAAACAAACAATAGGCAAATAAGTATTATTTTAATTTTACTTAAATAATATAATATACCTATGTTAAACTTGTTACGAATATTGAAAATATTTTGAAATAAATTCATTCATTCCCATTATATGTAGAATCAGATATGAAAATAACTAATTCAAAAATAAAACATTTTCTTTATTTAATAATTCCTGTCAAAACACAGCGTATTATTTCATAACTACAATCAATATAAAAGTATCTAACTAGTAAATTGGTCTTAATCCCTGGGCTACGATCAGACCATGGGGGCCAGACTCAATGGTTTTTGTGTGTGAAAACCAACACTTTTAAACGTAATTGAAACAAACTTTAAAATGTGTAAGTATAGACTCATCTAAAAATATTAGACCATCTGTTGTCAAAACACATATTAAGGTAAACAAACAAAAATTATTTTTGGAAATACATACCCAAAATTACCAAAACACAATACCATCACTATATAAAACAATATAAACACAATACTATTTATCCATAAAAATAAATCACAGAAATAAGGAAAGCACAAGTGAAATACACGCGCGTGTTCAATACCAAACAAACAAACAATAAATGAATGAGTAATAAACACGATTGACAGAAACACACGTTCGCATCACACCGATAGGATAAACTTGTGACGATGATTGTATCTATGGGCACTCTTGAATGGGAACTTGATAACGCGTCATCACTTATCGCATGCATACGGTGATGTAACAACATTCCATATCTATATACGATCTATAGTGACAGGTCTATGTATGGAACTTCATATACAATATATGTCATGTGGAAGATTTATCGACTAGATGGTGCTGAAAATGTGATTAAAATTCATATTGAAAATTATGGCGGTTTTTATGTATTTTATCGCGGTTTATTGGTATGCCCATCACTCTGGGAAATACGTGTCAGATTTATTCGGTTTGCAAGTACTTTATATACCATTGTATTTTGTATTGTTTCGAATACACTTCAGCCTGTCTAATGTATTGTAGAATTTAAATAATAAGTATGAAATAAGTATACACTGAAGAAGTAGCACAATTTAATTCGTAAAAACATAATCTACATAGGTACTATATACAAAAATAACATTTAGTAGTTTTAAGATTAAAGATAATCGCAATAAAAGAATTTCATAGATTTTATCGCGCTTTAGATGCTTTATTTGTGTAACTATAAGAGAATACTACTCACTGTATTTCGCATTTTAATTTTATGTAAATTTTTCATCAATGTTATGACAATATTTAATAAAATATTCTATTATTAATGAAGCAAACGTGTAAAAATGATTGAATAATTCATATTGAAATTTTATGTTTATTCTAAAAACCTTAACTGTGTATCTATATAGATCTGTTAAAAGTTTTAAGAACAAGCGGCGATAAAATGCAGTTTAATTTCAATGTGTAACTGCATAAATGTTAAACAATATTATGTAAGTATTTCACCTAATAGCGCAACACAAATTCACACCTAAGTATCGTCGAAGGGGTACAAACCAGATGTATTAGACCAACATTTCGCTAGCTATGAGTGCCACACATACGCATAGGAAGCGAAATAACTATAAACCCTACCTGCAGGCACATTGCCAGACTTCGTGCTGCCAATAAGAATTTTCTAAAATTTTGCATTAACCAGGGATCGCACCTCGAACCTCATAGTCGCACTTAAGCGTAAGCGCACTCTAATGTCATGAGACCCAAGAGTCACTTAATAACCTAGAAATAATACCATACCTAAGAGAAACCTTTTTTTTCGATTTTTGATTTTCCCGTAAGAGCGAGTAATCCAAACTAATATTATAAATACGAATGTTAGTTTGTTTGTTTGTTACGCTTTCACGCCCTAACTACTCGGCCAATCATCATGAATTTCGCGTACAAGTTAAAAGGGGTGTGTACTTAGCTGAAATAGGTCTAATTAATTTCACGCAATTTTGGTTTTGTGGTTAATTTACTATATGTATTATACAAGGACATTTATTTAATTATTTAATGGCAAGGTAAAATATAAACCATTATTTTTAATTTACAATAACCATGAACTTAATTGTTCTAGATTAGCGATCGACATAACTGAAAAAGATTTTCTTAAATAAATAATAATTAAAAATTATTTGGTTTCTAATTTTAAGGTCCACTTATTATATTTATTTTATTTTCTAATACTACAATAAAGTGAATACCCGTTATGCATGTAAGTCACCTAAATTTAAAATAATAATCATTACAGACATTCAATAAGTTTTTAAAATACTAGAAAAACATGTATTTTATATTAGTAAGTGTAATTAAATCGAGTCTAGTATTCAAATACTCCAATAATTTGCCAAATTAATGCCAAATATGACGTCTCATACTAATATCTGTATTGTTTTTAATATTAATAACATTGTCACTTTAAATGTATGTTTTAATGTCTAAGGATAATATGCCTAAAAGATCCCACAGATGGTGGGCTAAATATGACTTGTTGTTTAACATAGAGGTCGTTCTCATTAATAAAGTATTATGCAACACTTAAAATGCGATAAAATTATGAATAGCTCCAAATATGCACTTTATCAATACATCAACCACTGACACAGTAAATTTGATAGCCACGCCTACATGAACATAAACACGCACGCACTTGCGTATGCGCAGCTAAGCACGCGCACGTAAAATATAACACATTAAAAATTATCAAAAATTAAAACAAAAACTATATACTATATAATAAAGTAATCATTAAATTATGGTATTCAAAGACTTACAGATTTTTCTACTTTCTGTGTTCTCCGCATGCAACCAACTATGGCAACTACCAAATGGATTCTAATGCTATTTTTAAGTAAGTCCGAGATATAAATGTCTAGAAAAACTGGTCAATACTAGTAAATTATGACGTGCTATGACAGTCGTGAAAGAAAACTTCATAATCTTTAACACTAAGTTACGGTACGGTACGGTAGTTAAGGGACTGAGGAAGACATTCCTGTTTTTTGGGAGTACCGTTTTTACCGTCGTAATTGTTTGTTATAAGAATAACCCTTACGGATATTCTCATCACCAATAGTAGTATAAGAAAACTAATTAATGAACATGATGAGAAAATGTGTGCATTCAACCGGCCTAAGGCCTTTGAATGGATGCAACATAATACGTTCATACCAAATAAAAAAGTTACTGAGCTGCCAGCGAAAGAGACCAATATCTGGTCATCCAGCATGCTAACAACAAGATGACCAGATATTGACCTCTTTTAATGGTGTTCATTGTATGAATATAATGGAAGGTGGTTTGCCTGCGACTTTCCGTATGGTCGAGGTAATTACCCAGTTAATCATAAAGTAACACTTATGAACATCAAAGTTTAATAGTTAGTAGGTTTTTGCAGAATTTACATTTTCTTAATAAGTTACGCCAGAGTTTATACCATGAGAAGAAACCTGCAAGAAACATCTGTATGTTTCTTGCGGGTTGCAGCCATTATTTGACTTCGGAATCTGTGCCTTTTGGCACACTTACTTTAATACCTAGCAGCGGTTGAAATAACAAACATTATATCGAAAAAACTTACGTAAACAAATAAGTTAAATTACATATGAAGATATGCTTTTCAGATAATACCTAGACAATTAATATATCTAGAATCGATATTGGATAAACCAGTTTGATTAGATAATCGAGAGATAACAGTGTCCTTTGCGTCTGTCATTAGATCCCAAAATAGTCTTATTTTATTAAATCATTACGTAATTCTGTGAACGATATATAGGTTGAGCTCTAATTCGTGAAAGATTTTCTGACTACAACCTACTGCAGATACTAAAAACCTAAAAAGACTGACACAACACAGATTTTGAAAAAGGAATTCATGAACTGTGAATTTTACTCTGTTTCTTTATTTTTAAATCTTAGGAGTCTTTTCAGCGATGCTTAAACCTAGAACAACTAGAATAACAAAGTATTTCAACTCAAAAAAGATTGCATTCAAGCAATAGTGTGTCGTGTTATTAGAGTTTGTAGGGTTTCCAAGGCGCTGCACTGCCAGCAAATGTCTGTTTGTGATTCGTCTAAAGTTTAATATAAGGGTAGAACTTTTGTGCGGTGTTCGCCACTGCACTAGTTATAACAATATTGATAGCCAGTGGTTCGTAGAGCGCTGGCACGTTGTTTTATATTTCATCTATCTAATTATCAGTTAGCTTAATTAAGCGTAGAGAATAATCAGAGGATGCGTTTCTCTTTTCTTAATGTTTATTATATTACGGTTTTTGGCCAGGTAACGCTCAATCTGATTTAATATATAATATTTCTCGTTTATTAAATATTAGATTGTAATTTGACAAATATAAGTAAGGATTTCTCTTATCCCTGATAGTAGTTTAAGAAAATTAACTAATTAACATGATGAGAAAATGTGTGAAATGACACAGATTACAATTCACCCTGTATAAAATTATTATGATATAAATATAAGATACATTTATTATTTTATGCATGAATAATTAAATGGTGCTAACTATATAAATATTATAAATTGGGTAAAAGAAAAAGTGTACCTATATAAGAAATGTTTACAGTTTATACATGTGCACACATGCTCAATTAAAATTTACATATAAAAATATAAACACATATTTTTAACGATACCTACTGTGGGGTCTCAAACATAGCTAGCGTATTTTTATTTACGTTGTTTAGTGTATGCAAGTGATTGCATACTAGCCAGTCAAAAGTCGTCACTGCCTACCACCGCTAAAAACAGGAGCGAGACTATGTATAAATAAAAAAGTGAAGTTGCCAACAAATTATTGGTTTAGCGATAAATGGTCGAATATAATTTTATGCTGTACAAAATCCGTTGCTATACAAAACAATATTTTAGTTTCAAGCGCTAAGGCGATCTAGAAATATTAGTACCTCCTACATGCGAGCGATAGATCGTATACGTCGATTTCCACTCAAAATTCTACCGAAGAAACAGTGTGTTCACTTCGGTATACCTTTGAATGGATATCGCCAGTAACAGATGTTACATGCGCTGACTGGAAGTGTTAATACCAGACACACAGTATCAGCAGAGCTGTCAGTATGATCTGTCTACCATGAACTGGCTATGAAACTCATTTATTTTAAAGGACGTGGGGGAATTGAATGATTAGAGAGAGAAGAAATTATTCTTCTAACTGAACTTACGGGAACTGCTTACTGTTAGGTCGTATGTCTGCATGCCATCTTAGCAGTAATAAAAATAACATATATAAATATATAAAAATATCCAGTTCGATACTAATATTAGAATATTTAATTATTTAGAAAATCAGTAGTGACTACATTTAAATAGTTGTGCCGTAAATCAAATTAATTGCACAACTTTTTATACTGTTACAACATTTATGTAAGCGTAACCTATATTTGTATATAAAAATAAATAGGAATATGTATATATTTTTATTAACGATAATAAAATATAGAAAATAAATCTAAACTAAATTGCAAATAATTAAAATAACTAATTGCTTTAAATACAAAATAAAGAACTATAATGTTATTTTTAGAACTATCATAAATACCAATAAGGAGGTAAGTTTCGTTTGTTTGTAGTAAGTGATCGCCGAAACTACTAAACCGATTTTAAAAATGTTGTCCCAGGAAGTCCTGGGTAACATCGGCTACGTTTAAAGAACGAACGAACGTAACTGAGTATATTATAAAACTCAAGAGTGCGTATGTTTGAACGCACTTATCTTAAGAACTGACCAAAAATATTTGCGTTAAACATATTGTGAAAGGTTATATACTATTTCTCATTACGCTACAACCAAAGGAAGTGCAGCAGTAAAAGCCGTAAACGTTATTTAACGTGGATGAAACCGCGAGGCTAATTGAGTAATAGTATAATAATTTCAACACCCTACAGATATCAGTTGTACACATACATACAGGTTGTCCGGTAATTAATGGATAACCTTGAAATATCTTATAGTAGAACTGAAGGCCGCTTAGAAAAATGAAAAAAAAATTATAATAACAAAAGATAAAAAAAAAATATATATATTAAAAGTGCAAGCTATATTAGCATAGCATACTTTTCACTATCTATTAGCATACCTAATTAGTGTTTAATAATAAAACAACAAAATACCGATGGATTTCATTCATTTATGGTCGTAGTAGGTAAACAAGAAAGATATACATGGTAATTAAAAAAAAAAACATATTTTTGTCTGAACGGCCATCATTTCCACTATAAGACATTTCCAAGTTATCCATTAATTACCGGACACCCTGTATATTCACACCTGTTCCCGAAATGGTAAGTCAAGACCACGGAGTTTCACTTACGAACGAGTCTGGCATATCTCTCTTGGGTCATCCATACATTCTTCATGTAGGCCTGTTGGTAAAGAATACCCTCTCTTAACCACGTGTGCCAGTTTAGGGTGCTCTTGATCTTTGCTCCGAACGACTCCGATGTTAAAACAGAACCTTTGCCTATGAGTTCAATAGTTGTCACTAATGATTAACTAAAACAAACGTATCCCTATTGTTGTATCTAAGGGGAGGGTAGGTGGGCCGTGCCAACCCAAAAATATCTGATGCCCACCCCAGGATGTATGGATTCAATAAAAAAAAACAGGATTAAGTGTAGACTACCACCGGTCTTTGTGAACTCTCTTGGAAAGCAAACTTAAATACGCCAATGCGAAACCCAGGAGATCAATGGACCTTGGAATCCAAGTAGAACAATTAGAACTATCCTTTTATTTATTTTAAGGCAGCAGCTTTACTTACAGCTTTGTTACAAAGATACATCATAAATTTTCTTTTCGACAATCGGATATGAGGTAGAAAATGTGCTTTCTAAGACTAAAGTTTGTGACGCGGACCGCGCGACCTTGACGGCTGCGCGCGAGTCGGAGTGGTGGCTGTCGCCCCCCCTTCCCCTCCTGCCCGGCGGTAGCCATATATAAGCCCGATCGCGTCCTGGACGTTCCTCCTTGCGGCCCGGCTCCACATCTTCAGTTAAGTGTTCCTGACTACAAGGACACGCAGCAAGCCTTTAAGTGACCCACGCCCTGTCTATTTTATATTGTTGAAGTTGTACATGTTAACTAAACGCATTAAAAGTGTAATTGCCATACCTTCTCTTATTTGTATCTTTTAATTAAATTCACCTAGGGACACCACGCCCCTACGGCGTGGCCTGTTCCTCTAAAACCTTCATTTCTTCTAAAGAAAACCTCTAAAGGTTACAATGGCGCCCAACGTGGGGCGCCATTGTAACCTTTAGAGGTTTTCTGAAGATGTGGAGCCGGGCCGCAAGGAGGACGCGACTGACACCGTCCGTTCCTTATATAGTCTCGCACCACCGGACGCGAGAGGTGGCTAGTGACGTGCGCCCGCGTTCGCCGGGCGTCTAGGCGATTATCGTCACAAGTTCACTAAGTGACACTATGAGTTTTATATAATAAGAGTACTTATCAAAAAGACAGTTATTAGTAACAGGAATTTACGATCAGGTCACGAATAATGCTATTTTAAATCTATTTTTAGACAAAAAGATATCAATTTTGCTGCATTTATTGTTGTAAGTTCGAAGTAGTCACAAGTTCGTAAATATCCTTATAAATTATGTACCTAATAAATAATTAAAACAAATAAATAAAAGTTAATTAAAGAAATAAATAGACAGAAGTGCCTAAATTAGTTAAATAAAGACACAAAATAAATAATGGTACAAAATACGTAAAATGAATAAATAAAGGTACAAAAACGTGAAATAAATAAATGAGGATACAAAATAGATAAAATAAATTAAAGTGATTAAGAGAGGCCAACAGCGCAAGAATATTATATTGCATAAGTTGCGCAAACGCAAGTGCACGAACCCTAACACGCGCATTAAGTTTCAAATAGGTATCTGACTAATTGTTTATATAGCCCCATTTCTGAGAACCTAGGAAAATATGAAATCCATTAAGAATAAATTACTCAAAATTCTTTCTTTATTGATGTCCTGTTAGCATTGACGCATATCTACTGCGACAGCGAGCCTACCTGACTGCAGTCGGATCAACTAATTACCTATCAGTCAGTACATGCAGACACTCACGCATGTATCTTGGTGAGGTAAGCAGAGAGGTTCCAAGTGTCAACGAGATGGGTGTTAAAGTAAAAACCCAGGATTTAACCTCTTGGTCTTCATGTGACCTTTTTTTTTCATCAGCTTTTTGTAATGTCTCACTGCTGGACAAAAGCCTCTCCCTTCAAATCACTCTGTTGGTGGATATACCCTAACCTTATAACCTATATCTCGGGGGTCTTTTGACCCACAGGGCCCATACAAACTCAACCGAGGGATGATCCCAAGGTGTCTGTACACCAAGTTACAAGTCAATTGTTCCAGTGGTTCCGGAGCTATACCTGTCACTAACAGACAGACACACAGAACATAGTGTTTTCATTAACCTCTTCGAAGAAGACTCAGAGGTAAATAAAGTGATTGATTTATACTTTCTAAGGAACTGTAAGTATTGCTTTGGTATATTTTGACCTAGACATGTATATACAGGGTGTCCGGTAATTAATGGATAACCTGGAAATGTCTTATAGTGGAACTGATGGCCGTTCAGAAAAAAATATGAAAAATATCTATCCTAACTACTACCTGAGATGTGTTTTTTTTTTAATTACCCTGTACTAACTTTCTTGTGTACTACGACCATAAATTAATGAAATCCATCGGTTTTTTGTTCTTTTATTATTAAACACTAATTATGCTAATAGATAGACAGTCAAAAGTATGCTATGCTAATATAGCTTGCACTTTTTAATATATATTTATTTTTTATTTTTTTATATTTTTGTTTTTCATATTTTCCGAACGGCCTTCAGTTCTACTAAAAGACAATTCAAGGTTATCTATTAATTACCGGACACCCTGTATGTATACCTTTGTAAATATCGAAGGGAAAGCCCAGAAGTGTTTTATGCACCCAAATTTCGCCAGCTAAACCGTCTGCAGCTTCAATCGCGTTTATCAGAATGAAAGGTTCGCAATGTCCCTTTGTCTAACCCTGACAGCGAGTATGCGAAATATGATGATGATCGGTATAGACGTGAAAACGTAACAAACAGATCACATTCGCATTTATGCTGCTACTGAAAATTGCCTAACAGTAGAAAACATTACACTGTCCGTAGTCAGTATACGTCACAGTAAACATTGATTGATTGCTAACTTACAATAGTTATTAACAAGCAATACAATAATTAAAAATAGTAAATTATTAATTATTGCTTTAATTAGTATAGGAAGAACAATGATTCTGTATTTACTATCACCCGTTGGACATAATCCTAGTCAACATTTTTGTATGCACTTTCAAGCAACTAGACTGTATTAAAGCTAAATCCTGTAAATTTAATAACGTTATTTCATGACTATGTCTATGCTATTCTCCGCCTATTGCAGTATTGTTTTTTGGCGTTCGGTACTGACAACCTTTTCTATGGCAATATTTGAAATAAGGCTTTTTGAGAATGCGTAGTAAATTCCTCTCTGCCCAATTTTACAATAAACTTCCTCTAAGTAACGCCTAAGCCGATTCTTAATAAAGTGACCAGTTCCAAGACCTCCCACAAAAACACCTTCTCAAAACTTATGTTCCAAGAATACTCCAGTTTTTACGTCAAAGCGTCTGTTGTCGTACTATTGATCTATTTGTTCACGTATTCTAATGTTATTTCAAACACGTTTATTGTCTTAAAGACGGACGCCAATGCAGTTTTTGCGAGAGATATTTTCGATCGGACGCGGCCCGATGACGAAAAAGTTATATAACAGAGGGTAAAGTTTGTTTATGCGATGTTTATAGAACCATATAATCAACGGCAATGAGTAAATACACATAACCCACGATGTCCGGCGCTAATGTAATGTAAGGAAGATCCGGAAAAGTTAAATTTAAAGACATCTCTCACACTTGAATATCAAGAACCGAGTTTTATATATGATTTCGTAAGACGAAAATGTATAACTAGTTGAAGGAGTCTTCTGTAACTTCTTTGTTATTTATAGGAATAACTGTATCGCAGCGATCATTTATACTTTCTACTAACTGATGTTATAAATGTGAATGTAAGGTTTTGTTTGTTTCGGTTTTACGACTTAACTACTCGACCGATCACCATGAAATTTCACATACACGTTGTCAGGGGAACAGAAAACGACATAGGGTACTTTTCATCCAGAAAATGTATTGACCTACACGCGAGCGAAGCCGCGGGCAAAATCTAGTAGATAATAAAAGTCAAAGAAGAATACACCAATGAGGTGGTAAATGAGCCTAACGCATATATGATGAACCTTTGCCTATGGTAGCTGAAGATTTCTAAAATTCCACAGAAAAATTGTAACGTATGTACGGCATCGCGGAATTCGTGCTAAAATGCTTGGATACTCGTAAACTAGACCATGTGTAGTAGGAAAGTGGCCCTTCCCTACAAAACATGCCAAACCACATTGTATTGTCTTTGATCTACTGTAGGTTTCAGTGCTAGCTAGTCAAAAGGATTTCCACATATAATCAGTGAGTAACCAGCGAGTGATACGTGCTAGCCCTGTTATCGTAAGTAATCATAAACTACTGGAACTGCCTGATGGCTTACGCCATAGAATAGTTTTCCACAACCATGAAATATATCGTGCCTTATATCTGAAGAGGACCAGAATACATGAAATGACGTTACCTAATAAAACCACACTACGCCGAAACATACATTGTTTGCGAAACAGATTGAACATATTATAAACATAATTATCAGTGATTTATCATTTTACGACAAAAT
This sequence comes from Catocala nupta, assembly GCA_963675205.1. Lineage (NCBI taxonomy): Eukaryota > Metazoa > Arthropoda > Insecta > Lepidoptera > Erebidae > Catocala > Catocala nupta. The sequence continues at coordinate 6,092,698 of OY776104.1, forward strand.
TCACACGATATATTGACTCATATCTAGATTATAATGTGTAACGTAAACATATTCTCCTTTATTCACTAACATATTATGACTAAAATATTGTATTTTTTATTGGAGACTGATGTTTCAAGAACTGTTGATAAGCTGTAGTTTACTATCTTTATTCTGAGTTAATCTGATATCTCGAGTGCAGCTTATACCAAGATTACCGCGGTGTGCATATATCATAGCAGAATTCTTAAAAATGTTATCTGCTATAAGTATAAGTCATTCTCAAATGGGCGCATTGGTTACATTGTTCAGCTCGTCACTACCAATGACGGCAAAGATAACTGGGGTAAGGTAGAATCCTTGCTTAAAACTTAAGATTTCGATAGAGCAGCCTGCAAACCCGTCGTAAGTTAGCGTATTGGACTATGGCTTATCCCTTCTCACATTAAGAGGCCCGTGCTCAGTAGTGGTACAGTTTATATATAAGACTGATTTTATAGAGAGCCTTGCTTCTGTAGCGTTGTAACTTTACTTTTTATTTTACTTTTACAAGGATCGGCAACGCGTAAGTATTCTGCGGGGCTCACCCTGTGTTTATAGACCACAGCAACCGTCATCAAGCGGGCGAGTATTTAACGTATTAAAAACCAATATGAGGCACGTTGTTAGCGGTTAATATTGTATACATTTAACCAGCCAACTATAATGATAAAAGCATTGTGTCTGGACATGGGCATACGGACGATGGTTAAACCATCATGCTAGCCTGATATTACCCTCCAATATATTGCAAGCTCTTCGGCTTACTAAATTCGGCTGAATATCAGATTTCGCACAATGCACCTGCCATCGAACATCTTACTAACTCTGAGATAAGACGCGAATAGCTTTATCAAACGATTCCCCATCTAAGGATCGAGAATGCTGACCTCATGACACAATCCACCAAGTCAAACTCTTCATGGCCATAGGCTTACTAATAAGTGTAGGTGTAATAAACCTAATCCTACAAGCAGACGTGACGTCATGTGACGTTTTACACGCGTTATTAGTACATAAGAGCTCACAATATGTAATTCAATGCGCATTTTTTTTCTGTCCATTGTGGTCAGAAACGGATATGGCAGCTATTATTGTATGTGTTTTTCCTTCCTTCCGAAGTTAATGCATATCTATATCCAAGTAGAGATGTAGACACATAAAGTAATACTAATGACTGATTAAATTAAATTCAAGTAACGTATGGATCCTGGCATAAACCTTACGGCCACTGCATCGACATGAATCTTGGATACATAGCTCATACTTCGACGCTATTAATACGAGGTATATTATAGAAGAACGATTGTCCATAAGGCAAAGAACCAGACAGCTGAACAAAAGTAATTTAAGTTTGAAGTGACCTAAAAGTTCGGTTAGAAACCGACCCAGTTTTTGGCTGACCTAGCCAAATAATAAACCTAGGAAGAGTGCACGGACTAACCAGTACTACAAACCAGGGTCAACCCAAAATCGATTGACCTGTGGCCGGAATTTGAACCTACAGCCTTCGCAATCAAGCCTCCGTGCCAATTTCCTCGTTGAAATGAGGTCACAGTGCCATACGACTGCAAAGTAAAGGCTGTATACATATATAAAATAATTTACTACATTTTAACTTTCTATATTAAAAGATTTGTTTATTTGCTTTTTAGGTATTTTTCTTTGTCAGGACATTACAAATGAAAACAAAATAGTTGAAGGTTCTTTGACCCGATAGACCAGATACCAGAGTAGTTCTAAACATAAGTCCAGCTTAAGAACCCCTATATCAACGGCCGCGCATGAAAAATATATTACGATTGGTATGATGATACGCGAAGATGAAAGCCAGTGACAAAATGTAATGTCTCTGTCTGTCCTTCCGAAAAACAGGTGCGCGTAACCTTTCATCTATTCATGAGAGAACAGAACAGGCAGACAATCATCAGGCATGAAAATCTTTTAGATTTCCATGTAACAGCAAAACCCAACATTAGCACTCGACCATGGACCGCACGATCAATAGTTGGAACACTAAAGGTACCAGCCGTCACTTAAAGTGAATTTTCAATAACAAATTTAATTTGCGCATATCAAAACCTATCAAACACCTATCGGTAAACAGGGAAGGAAAAGCAAGCAAAGTGTACAAACTGTTAATGTTTGGTTATCGTAAATAAATTTGTATTGGATCGACGTCGGGTACGTTTAAGGCAAACGTTCAGAATAGCGGAGCGTGTAGCGGGTATTGTATTAACTCCTGCTTATACAAACGAGCGAGAAGTTTTATTTATACTTATTAACCTCCGAGTCTTCTTAGAAGAGGTTCATGAATACACTATGTGGGTCTGTGTGTCTGTCTGTTAGTGACAGGCATAGCTCCGGAACCACTGGACCGATTGACTTGTAACTTGGTGTGCAGATATCTTGGCGTCATCTCTCGGTCGAGTTTGAATATCGGCTCTGTGGGTCAAAAGACCCCCGAGATGTAGGGGTCACAAAGTCATAAGGTCATGGGATATCCACCAACAGAGTGATTTAGAAGTCCAAGGTAGAGGCTTTTGCCCAGCAGTGAGACATTACAAAAAGATGACGGGAAAAATAAAAAAGGTCACATGAAGACGAAGAGGTTGAATCCTGGGCTTTTACACCCATCTCGTTTTTATGCAATACCAGATTTTACCCGCGGCTTCACTCGCGTAAAAGTAGGTTAGGTTAGTAAGAGTACTGTTTCTGGATGAAGAAGTCCTATTCTGTACCCCTGACAACGTGTATGCGAAATTTCATAATGATCGGTCGAGCAGTTAAGGCGTGAAATCGTTACAAACAATTCAACTTACATTCGAATTTATAATATTAGTTAGGATAGAAGAGATTTTCGTTGCCAATAATTCGGTGAAATACGAACGAGTTGGCCCGTCTGAAGAAGTACACTCTTAATATATTGAGTGGCAGTAGCACACCGGCTGCCAGACACAACAGCTTTTACATTATGTCTGGCATTCCAACAATCGACAGGTTAAATGAAATAGGCGTTAGAGGAGCAACAATTTTTTATTTAAAGGTACAACTGCCTCCTTTGGCATAATTTCTGTGTCGGGTAATATACAAACATTCAAACAACGGACACAAAGATCACACAGACCTGGAACAACTATTTATGGATTACAAAATTTGTGTCCCGTGTAGGGATCGAACTTACAACACGGCGCACTGGCAGCGGCAAGGCGAAAACCATTACAGCATCCGTGCAGTCCGTGTTCTCAGTATTCAAGAGTCAAAATGCAATGACAGCAAATGTTAAAGCGTATTAGCGTTCAGCAACCATACATTTGCCGCACCGCTCATCAGAATTACGGCCTTATATTGTTCAAAAAATCGATATACGTGAGATCACAAGTATTTGTGATCCACTGCAAAAACGTTTGTCCTAATAACCATATCCTTATTGACAACTATCTTGTTTGTAGCAATCATTATCACATGATCATCGCTCATTCCCAAATTCATTGCAATTTATTTTGCACAGTAAGTAATGATCTAATTCATGCAAATTTTATCTAATCATACTTTGTTGTTTAGTATCAATATATTTGACTGCACAGATGGTGTAGTAGTTTAAATGGTCTTCTCGCCACTTCCTCAGCGCCGAGTGTTGTGGGTTCGAATCCCACACGGGACTAAAACTTGTGTGATCCACAAATGGTTGTACCGAGTCTGGGTATTCTTTGTGTCCGTTGTTTGAATGTTTGTAAAGTCCTCAGCGATACAGGAATTACTCTTAGAGCGAGAGTAGTCTTTTTGAAATGAAAAAAAATAAAAAAGATTTAAGGCGAGGATTTCCCAAAATACAGTGTTATCTAGCGTACTTAAACGCGTTTTATTTGTAAATAACATATATTTAAATTCTGAAAAAAATATATGTTATTTTACAGCGTTAGATCTTTATTTGTCGGGCATTCGAAACACGATTACTGACATTATGTAAGATCGAAAAAAATCGCGAAGATAGGTCTGATTTAAGAATTTTTCGTGTTTTATTTGAGTTATATTGGGATTTGAATTTTCAAAAATATACCAATAGAAATGTCATGTAAAAACGGTTATTTGTCGGGCATCACAATATGAATTATAAAACATACAGAAATATAATACCGAAAATATGTGATTTCCTACTGCCTACGCGCTCTCTCCCGCATCGTTCAGTCCCGAGCGGGATGTAATGAAGACAGGACGTATCGCTAGTTTGCAGAGCGCACCGCAGAATTACGAATAATTTTATCGTCAGTTACGAATGTCATCACAAGTTATTGATAAATATATTGTTTAGTTTGTTAATAGGTATTGTAAATTTTTAGTAATAAGAGTGTATATAATTAGCGTAGTTTTGAAAATATCGATTTGATTATTGGACAAGATAAATGACTTGATAACAAGAGCATAGTTAGGTACCAGTGCTTTAGAACATTATTATTGATTTGTTGTGATTTGTGGATGACGAGTGTAGAAATGGGCAATAAAAATAAAAGAAAATCAAGGTTGTCATCTTTAGCCTTACGTAGGCTAAACAAATGTAAAAGGTAAGTTGCCTACCTATTATTTGAAAATAACTAAACACTATTTATCATATTTATATAGGACTTGAATCATTATTTTATAGCATTATTATTATATTAGGTAGGTATACGGGAATAAAAATGTGAGATGTGCCTAAAAGCAAATACGAGCAAATTTTATAGGTAAATAAAACTACCTATCTAAATAAATACAAATAATTTCCGCAGTTATACGTGCGTAGGGGTATTTATGGTTACTGCACCACCCTCGTGGGTCGCAGCGTGATGTTATTTGATATAACATTCCTAAACAAATAGGCTACAAAGGCAATAAAAATCTTAGAAATTGGCCTGCTTGTTCCTGAGACTAGTGCATTCAAAAAACACAAAATTTTCAGTTTTGGTATAGATAGGTATATGAATTTCCATATAAGTAATATTCAATAATCCTATTGACTATTACCAAATTACCTATTTCTAAAGTACGTCTTTTATTACTAAACACGGAATACGGTTTGATTGTTATATTTACGTAGTTTTCATGGACACCTAATAATATTATCGTATTGTCTATCACGCCTAGAAAGAATGCACTAGTGTCACAGTTTAGAAATGTTCGGTAAGTATATCAATTTGACTGACAAATAATAACGAAAACTAGAGTTTCTCATTGGTTGACGGAAAATAAGTGTTATGTTTTTAGATTTTATGTAGGTATTTATATTTTGTGCGTATGTATGTATGTATAATTTTGTTACCTTTTTCTCTATTACTTGCCGATGCCAGCGCCTAAATTCATTATTCGTTATTTGGATTACATATGCGTGCACGTGTGTCTGTATGAGTATATTGCTATAACTATTGCCCAGTAATACTAACTACGTTATTTTTTATTTTAGTGCAATGAGTTTGCAAGTACAAAAAGTTGATAGGAGTACACCTGCATTATTATTGGACGTCAAGTAAGTTTATATTCATAGATAATTTCTACTTCTTTGTTGTAATAGACTAAATTTAAAATGTATGTTGCAGTTTGATGGATAAGCCTGAGGAGGGTACTTTGTTAGCGGTACTAGAGCCTGTAAATTTGGATAACCCTATAAATGAGGAGTAAGTAACTGCCATAACATAGTATTAACAAACTAATTTTATACGGGATATTCGAATGCGTTTTTGCATGGAATCGAAGATGCATATCAGCAGCTGATATTTATTTTAATGTCGTACCGTCTACTCTCTCATCGCATTTCTAAAGTACGTCTTTTATTATTACAGAATAACTATGAACACTGTAACTGTACCAGGGTCTGCTTTATATGAAGGTGAACATAGAAATGTATCACATGAAAATACTTTTGAGTAAGTATAACTTTTGTGTTGCTTTTCTTCATTTGGGGAAGTCAAATTACAAAATAAAAATAATATATTAATTTGTTTATAGAAATATGGAAGAAAATGAAAACTTTGCCATTGAGCATCAAAAGGAAGATTATCAACCTATCAGTGGAAGACGAATTGTGGATATAGCCTACATAATTTCGCAACTTCAAGAACGGACGCATCATATAGATTTATTTGATTGCAAAGTTGGATATTTTAAATTAATAGGTGAAAAAAGAATAGGGTTAATATCAAAATTCAAATTAGAGTGTTCTGTATGTCGTAATATAGTTTTAATTGACTCGGACAATAGCAGTTCAGAAAACCTAAACGTTAATGTTGCTGCAACCACTGGCATTGTGGCTGCTGGTGTGGGATATTCGCAATTCGAAGAGATGTTATCAGCTATAAATGTGCCTGTTTTTTCTCAAAAATATTTTAGTCACCTACAAAATAGTGTTTATGATACTTGGGAGAAAACAGCAGCAAACTGTATGGAAGACGCTGCAAACCGTGAAAAGGAGGCGGCTATTACTGAGGGTCGAGTAAAAAAAGGGTTGCCCATTATAGATGTACACGTTGATGGTGCTTGGGGATTGAGGTCATACGGTAATAATTATAGAGCAATGTCAGGAGTTGCAGCGATTATAGGTAGAAAATTCGGCGAGGTGTTATACATGGGGGTAAAAAACAAATACTGCATGATTTGTGCACGATCCCAAAAAAAAGGTGTTGATCCTAGGCAACACAAATGTTTTAAAAACTATACTGGACCTTCCAGTGCAATGGAAGGGGATATTATTGCTGAAGGATTTAAATCTTCCGTTGATATGTATGGTTTAATTTATGGGAGAATGATTGGAGATGGAGATTCCTCCACCTATAATAAAGTACTAGAAACAAAACCTTATGACCTATTTAATCATACTGTAGAAAAAATTGAGTGCAGGAACCATATTCTACGGAATTTTTGCAACAAAATGAGAGCCATTATTAAAGACACAAAGTATCCAATAAAACACCGAAAAACCCTCACAAACGAAAAAGTTATGAGCATGCGTAAATATATAGTAAAATCAATAAAATTTCATAATAATTCTAACAATGTTAAAAATGTTTCCATTAAGTTATTGCATAATGATATTACTAATTCAGTATCACATGCATATGGAGACCATAGGCTTTGTCACGATCACAATTGTTCTAAAAATAATTCTCCCAAAAATAATCAGCTAAAAGATATAAACACCTCAACTTTTCTATTCCGGGTCAATGCTATTATAGCTTCAGTAGCAGGTAAAGCTCGTAGTCTTATAGAAGATGTGGATACAAATATAGTTGAGCGTTTTAATAGTGTGATTGCTAAATTTATAGGCGGCAAGAGAATAAATTTTTCACTGAGACGAGGGTATCAAGGAAGATGTTCTGCGGCCGTAGTTTCATTTAACAGAGAAACTGCGATTTCTTCTGTTCAAAAAAATATCCTGGGAAGAAGTCCTCAGGGAAAAGTTAAAGAAATTGAGAAAAGAAGGATACTAAAACGAAAATACAATAGAGATCACCCTACAAAAAAAATTAGAAAATATGATTGCTCGGTGCATCAACATAACTACGGGCCTGCAAGTTCGGCTCCCGATATGAGTCCTGTAAAATTAAAAAGGGCAAAGGAAGACTTCTTTAACAATTTAAAAGTCCTGACAAATGATAAAGAGAGTATAGAAAGAAACACCATATTACAAAGGGATTGCAGTGATTGGATGGAATTAAGAAAAAAATTGATAACTGCTTCAAATTTTAGTAGTATTTGTAAAAGACGACGTTCGAATACTGCAACAATAGTTAAAAATATTCTTTACAAAAAAAATATAACCCATGTGTCATCAGTGGCTCATGGGATCGAAAACGAGAAGCAAGCAATTCAACAAATGGAGCGACAGGAAAAGATTATTATTGAACCCTGCGGGCTCTTCATTGACAAGAAATATCCCTTCATTGGTGCTACACCTGACGGTGTAGTCGGGGACGACATAATTGTTGAAGTAAAATGTCCAATTACGTCATTTAAAATAGGAATTGATGCAGCTATTAAAGCAAATAAAATTCAAATATTCAGATATGATAAAAAGAAACATACCAGGAGTATAAATAAAAACAGTAACTGGTATTACCAAATTCAAGGTCAGTTGCATGTTACCCAAAGGAAGACCTGTATTTTTGGGATATGGTCTGGTGAAAATCACCCACTTTTAATTGTATATATTCATAGAGATGACGAATTTTGGTCAAAGCAAATGGAGACCAAAATAGTAAATTTTTACATGCAATGCCTTTTGCCAGAAATTGTCGACCCACGACAAAGTCGTGGTATGCCTTTAAGAGATATAATAATAAATTATGATAAAGAAAACCTATGTAATCATTATATCGGACAACCAGACCAGAGTACAGAATCGGAAACACATGTGCAGCCCGGTCCAAGTAAGCCAAGAACGTTAAATTTCAACCTAACCTAGTCTTCATTTGGACTAACAATGTGGTGGTGCGTTATTTTAATATGTATAACGCTTACATATAAGTAGATATTCCTATCTTACCGCCCTTCTAATAGAGGTTAACACTTGTATCCAGTTAAATTTTATCATTGACTGCGTTGTTAGATTGTAAGTGGTGTAAAATTTAAAGTACCTTAGAGATTTCATTGTTAAAATATAACAGTATTGAATAATTGTTGATTAAAAAGAGTGGCCATGAGTACCTTACCCGTTCTTATTATTGGTTCTGTACCGTTCTTTTGCTGAAAGTAGCAACGTAAATGTTAATTAATATTAATAATTGTAACTTAACACACAAGTGTTACTTTAATTTTGTAACCTAGTCGAATAATAAACCAAAATATACATCAATATCATGTTCCAGTTTTGTTTCTATTTATTTGAATAACTTGTTGTGCGTTGCTTTCACTCAGCCCCATTCTTTCCTTTTATCCTATCTTTAGTCCTTTTCCCTAAGGTTGACAACGAGCAAGCGATTCTCTCGTATTGCGAGCAATCATAGCTTACGCTAACCGCTCACCATCAGGCATGCTTGTTTACCACCTTGGTAGTATGGTACCTAGGTGGTCCAGCGGTAGTGTAAGCAACTGCGGATCATGAGGTCTTGGGTTCGATTGCCGGGTCGAGCAAAAAGTAATATTGGGTTTTTCTGTTAAGAATTATCCAATAGAAGCTCGGAGTCTGGATGTTGGCGGTGTTACACCCCCGTGCCTCAACAAACACATTAAGCCGTTGGTGGTCCAGCGCCCAATCTTTCTCCGGTCGTGTCGGATATGCCGTCCCATCGGACTATAAGAGTGAGGGAATAGAGATTGCACTTGTGTCGGCACACACACTTGTGCACGATAGTAATGTCCTGCGCGGATAGCTAGTCTCCTTTGAAACTGGCTGTCGTGACCAAAATTCGGCTAAGTGGACATTATTTTTATTTTTTATTATTATTAGTGTTACAAAAATTATGCTGATAAGTTTAAAATAGTAATTATGCGAATACGTATCCTTCTTAACCGTCAAAATTAACAATAAAGATAATGTTCATAATATTACTGATTACATATTTTCTCTATAAACAACAGCGATTTTGGAAAACTACTTTCGAATTTCATAAAGATTTATTCAAAATAGAAACATTGCGAATTATTTATACTCGATAAGTAAGTTTATATTTCAATTGATAGACTGCTTGAATTTTCTATGCTATGGCGCGAAAATGTTATACCTACGTGCCGGCAGAGGCGTCGCGGTCGCGTGGTCACCGGCACTCGCGAGTAGTATAGCGCGCGACTCATCGTAATTATCGACGTTGGCGTACGCGCGAACTGGGGAAGCGGGAGGGCCTCAAAAGCTTTGAGCGCTCGGAAATCCTCGCCTTAAGCTATTTTGTGTGAAACGAAATATTTACTAAAGACACATCCCTTCTATCGGCAGTGTTGTGTTATACTTAATGTTGCCAAATGCTTTTGGATCCCACATAATAACTTATTACCCTCGACTCAATTCACAACCTCCATCTTGCTATTGATAATTTCCTAATAGAAATCCTAAAGTGAGCACTAACTACAATATTGTATAAGGTAATACACCTGTAATAATATTTGAATGTAACGAATGAATAAATAAATAAAGCACTGCTTAAAATGCATTCCCACGAGAATCGGCGACCTCGATGGCGTAGTGGTTAGTGTAACCGACTGCCACAAGTCAAAAATTTGTGTGCATGAACCTGGATGTTTGTCTTGGTCTGGGTGTTTCTATGTATAATATGTTTGTATTTTTTATCGATTGTCTAGTACCCATAATACAAGCTTTGCTTAGTTTGGGCTAGATGGTGTTGTGTGTACGTGATAGAATATTATTATTATTAATCATGCAGCTGATTCTAAAATTTAATATTATAAATTCGAACGTGTGTTTATTTGTTGCACTTTCACGTCTTAACTACTTGACCGATCATCATAAAATCGCATACAAGTTGCTGGGGTAGGTACAGACAAAGGACATAGGCTACCTTTCATCTAGAAAACGGGACTGTTATTAAGGGTTAAAAATGTATTGACAAAGTCTAGATTAACGAAGCGAAGCCGCGGTCTAACCTAGTCTATAGATAGATGTACCGGTGCTGGTCATTGTGTTACTTGCTTTAACATCTATACACTGCAGATCTGTATCTACAGTAAATATTTAATTATAGCTAATGAATCCGACTAAAATGATAACTTTCAAAGTTTGTTTATATGCAGATTTTAATGTTTGTATAAAATCAGATTTGTAAGAAACTTGGCACACAGAAAGACCAGTTCCTGAATTAAAATATAGAATATTTTGAATCCTAGCGTGCAATACCCTAGGATTCACACGGACGAATCCGAGTGTAGAAATCAGTTTATAATCTATATAAATAAAAAACAATTGCCAGATGTATGACGGAGCATCACTTAAGAACGGCTCGACCGATTTGGCTGAATTTTTGTTGTGTTTGTAATTGTCAAGACTTTTGTATGAATGAAAATTTACGAAAAGTCCGCGGGATATGTTGTAAACTTAAATGGTATTTTATCTGACAAAAAATTGACATTTTTATATTGAAATTTATAACGTGAAATGTATTTTGGTATTGACAGAACAAAGACTGTCGGTCATCTAGTAAATTAATAAATATTTACCTGACACATATCGCATAGCGTCGTAAAACTCTTCCCCATGATAGAATATTTTAACTACACACTCAACACTCGAAAAGTTATCCAACACTCAACGTTAGGTCATGGCTTTGAATCACTAAACTCAATGTTATTGAATCACTACAAACAACCGACTATTCGCAAACATAAAGAGTAAACACGAATCTATGTACTTGCAAACTCAAGTTTACATAGACGACAGACGATTAAAAGAACACTAAATAAATTATTTATATTATACAATTAATAACAAGATAAGTATTAAATCTTAACTCGTGTCCGATAAGTTTATTATTTATGTAAATAAATAAAATTGAGTGTCTGTTTGTAATGCCAAAATAACAGATTTTTACTAAATGCATATAAAATTATATAAGTATATATCAACAAAAAAAAATTAGAATTTTTGTCTTTTGTTTGCTCTAATCTCTGAAACGACTAGACCGATTTTGACGTGACTTTCACTGGCAGATAGCTGATGTTTTAAGGAATAATTTAGGCGACATTTATTATAGAATAAAATTAGGGTTTTGCGAATAAAACATCAACGCGCACGAAGTACACAGGTAACAGCTAATTTTCAATAAGAAATCATTAGCGCCATTACCGTAGAAGCAAAAAATGCTTTCTTAAAAACTAACCTGAGACTCAGTTAAAAAATTGTCGACTCTAGCTCCGATATAAATCACAATAACATAAAGACAATCTAAAAATTCTGTATGACAAAGTTTCAACTTAAGTACTCTCTCAGTTAATGTTTCAAGTAGACTATTTAATTTCTTCTAAAATAAATTATTATAAAACAATAGTGAGACTGTATCTATCTGTAAACAGAAGAATTCCTGGAAAAGATTTAGAGGAATTTAAACCCAAAACTATAGCTTTTATACATTTTCTGTATGTTTGTCTCGGCAACACTCACAAACTACGAAAGGTGTTTTGTAGCAGTTCGTAGCTCAGCTTGCAAATTAACGTAATATACCATCATATATCTTTGGATCACACGAACTAACGCATTTCAGGCTGGATAACACATAAACGAACTCACATATATGTATATTTATATATTATATTTCTTTCAAATCAATCGAATTAAAACATTTCTCTGTTCAAGTTTATATTTTATATAATAACTAGCTGACCTGAAAGACGTTATTTTGCTCGAACGTTTGCTCGAACAAACCGATCGCACCTATCGTATCTAATTATAAACCTAAACCATACAAAGATCCACTGTAAACACAAAAATATTCATCACTATCGGTCTATCCGTTTCGAAGGAGTTTAATGACATACACACGTACAAAAGAATGATAAACAAAGATTTGAAAAGATATTCCACAACATTGACACTAAAACGTAGACCTCGACTGATAAGAGGTCCGTATCGCCTGGTTAACTGATCAAATCTGAGCCGAGACCGGTGACCGGCTCAATTGACCTGACAAAGGGCCACCTACGCTGTGCTTCGTTAAAATCGCATTGTCATGTGACATTGATGAAGTCATTATGATACAACGCCTATACTGAAGGTGATAGGCACTACTACATATTAATATAGGGCCTGTATCTCCAAAGGGTTCGGCAGAACAGTATCATACACACATCGCATTTTTTTTAAAGTCCTATGTAAAAAGCAGTTAATCTATTGCCGTCTACCGGGTACATATCCATACTCTATGCTGCGACTGCAAACTTCCTAACAGAAAAACTCAATAACACTGCTGTGCCCGAGAATCCAACATATTTATGTTCTCAATTCTATCTGAATGTGGTTAAAATTATGAAAATTTAAGAAGTAGCTATTAATTGCGTTTATAAGGGTAAAAATGCAGCAAAGTCCTGGTAGGAGACAGTTGGAATTAGCTATTCAAAGACAGCTGAATGTGGCATCTCAGGTCTTTTCAAATAGCTTATTATAAGAAACATTCTAGCATAGCTAGAGAACCCTCTAGCTTAGCAAGAATTTCTTGAAGGCAAGAATTCTAAAGCATTGTTACTGTAAAAAAATATATTAGCTCATAAATATATCCACTAAAATATTAAACGTCCACTCGTTGCATTTAATATGCGATCTCGAAACATTTTTCTTTTTTTCAATTTATTTGAAAGGCTTTGTCGCTTAGCGACCACACCGCCTTATTAGAAGTAATACATAGTAATATAATCAAAAAAACATTAAATCAATAATTTATACAATTGCTTAGCCTCATTGGAGGCCGGGGTAGCTAATATGCTATTACAAAATCCGATATCAGAGATTTTATTGTTACCAAAAAGGGTAACCCTTAGGTCGTTGATCTCGAAACATTACAAAGTCTTTTTGTTACATGATACACATACCCGCAGATAGCTATTATGCTCTTCTATAGCCCATAGACAGCTTCCTCAACGACAATTGTAGCGTTTTGTAAACGTATTAAGCACAATACGAAATGCAGATTGACTTATTTATTCATTGCCTCGGCGATCCTGTGCATCATATGCGATTATGTCTGGTATCTGAGATCTCAAGTTCAACGCCCGAAATTTTTGGTATCAGTACGAAGTCTGAATATGCTTGTTACAAATGTAAGGATATTTTAACCTAACGTTTTTAAAGAATCTAATTTATTATATACAATCTAGCACTGCCTTTAGTGCGATTTGGTAGACTCTGAGGGTCTCGACAAGCAAATGAAATTGAAGAATAATGATGGAGTCAGTCAATGAAGTAATTCATATTGATTTTAAGATAGTGTATCGGTATTGCTTCTTTAACCTTAAGCACACAAAAGAGAAAGTAAAATATACTGGCAGATTTAAATATTCCAACAAACATTTCAACAACGAACACAAAGAACGTCTGAATTCGAAACGATATCTATATTTATTGATCACACACATTTTTGTCCCGCATGAGAAAAACTTTACGAAGTACACGCAGACTCAGAACAATAATTTTTGCATCACACTAATAATTGTCCTTTGTGGGATTCGAACCCACAGCAAGCAACAATGGCAGTGATCAAGCGACCACTTAGATCACTGTATCATTCTTATATCTACTAAATAAGTACAGAAAAACTCACCTGGCCATACCGAGACGAAGCTAAATGCACATTCCTGTTCTTTAACGAGAAATCAGGCCTCTTCCCCAGCCCATAATTGCTTTTGTTCTGTGATATGAATTTCTTTGGTCTATCCAGTCTTTCCGTGGAGCCCGTCTCATCTTCCTCCGCCCTCTTCGACGTGGACGGAATACCTCTGTACGCCCCCCTCGTCCCTCTGATAGTCTTCTCCGGGGACTTGTCCTGCTTCCTCGTTATCAAATTGTCTTTCCTCTGTTTGTTACTTCTCAAAGACACATTCGAAGCCATATTGTCCATAGCTAATCAAATGCTTCAAACTCTATATATTTGCTATCATGATTAAATAACGAAACGATTAAATAAGTGATAAATAGTTTGAAAGCAGATGTTTTTTTTGTCAACATAAATTCATATTGCGTATGGGAGTATATAGTTTTTAAACTAGAAATAATAACTGTTATAATGGATTACACTAATTAATAATAAATAAATTGCTAGTTCCGTCTTTTGATTCTCTCTCTCCGTTGGTTGGCATCCTTCGCGTATCACCGACTCCAACTGTCTTTATTACTAAGTGAAAAATAATCATATATCTAAAAAAAAATAACAGTCTTCAGGAAGATTTTGGAAAGTTTTCTTGCAGGCTTTTTGATGTTATCTGTAACAAGAGAAACTATATTTTAGTAATACGTTGAAACACAATTATGTATAAATGTGAAAATGAATGAAGATGTTTAGATATTTGTTACTTAATCACGCGTAAATCGCTAAACGACTTTGAATAAAATTTGTCACAGAGATAGGTCATGTTCTTAGCACATAGGATTCTTTTTACCCGGTAGCGTCCCTGGAATTCACGCTGACGAAGAAGCGGGCAGAATATGGTATCCTGATAATTTGCTCTAAAACTTTTGTATTTCGGTCTTTCTTATTATAACAGAAATAAATAGCTTAATCCGAATTTCCTTACTAATAGTATAAATGCGAATGAATGTTTGATTATTTGTTTGGTTGTTACGCTTTCACGCCTTATCTATTCGACTGATCATCATGCAATTTCGCAAACACGATGTTGGGGGTAAAATATATCAAAAATAGGACATAATATGTTATCCAGAAAAAAGGACTGTTACTAATCTAACCAAACCTTCATTAATGCGAGCAAACCGTGGGCAAAACGTAGTAACAAAACATTAGTAATTATCAAGCTAAGTTATTCTAAGAACGTCACAAATGGTAAACAGTCTTGGTTCACCATTTGTGGTATTCCTAGAATATGTTTACCTCACCTCATTACCATATACCGGACAATCCTAGTCATACGGAGGATCAAATTTCACACATAGCATTGGTAACATCGGCAATGTACTATTATTAGAAAACTAGAGCTAAGTGCGGCCCATCATCCTATTAAATTCTATTATTACAGCTTCCCAAACCCACGAGGATAACTTGATCTTATATTACGCAAAGACAAGTGACACAATTCATTTTGATATCTTGTTAGTATTGGTCCATAGGAGAGTTATTTATATATAGATTGGCGATTTATTCATATATGTATTGTAATATTTAATTTTACGAACTACATTTTAAAAGGAAACTAACTTTTTTGTGGCCTGACCCCAATTAGGGTCAATATCCCAAATTAATTCGATTTCATTTAATTAGGTACTCTTACTTTAACTAACAATAGATATTAAAATATATATAAAGATTACTAACAACATTGGAAACGTAAAAATTAAGGGGTATGGAATAAATGACTTAATTATTGTTATTATTATATATATTTTTTTACAATTTAATGTAAGCCCATTGGAAATCCTTTTTTTCCAATACCCAACTAAGAAATATACCTGCGTTAAAGCAATTTTAAAATTATTCTAACTACAGGAACACACTCAAATATTCGCAAATTCATACTATTTTTGTTCGGTACCCGTTCGGTACCCGTTCGGGAACACAAAACAAACCGTAAAGGCAATGGAAATAACTACTTGAATAATAGCGTTCCGCGTATTCTTTCAATTATCATATATTGATTGAAATGCAAATTAAAATTTAATGACAGTTGTCATATCTTTCGCAAATGCTTTTTTTATTACTGTTTTAGGTGTTGCCATAAAAAGTTTTAAGTTTAAGTCTAATTATCTCAATGCCCATATATTGGAGCATTTATTAAAGCAAAACGCGGATAAAAGTTAGCATAATAATTATCGCTATTTATTAACAATAATTGTTTCTATCATGTCTAGCCAACAATTTCGTTCATTAACGCCAATACAAAAATCAAACAAATCAAAACACAATATCTACATTTAATATCTTGTTCGCTATAAATAAAACAATATCATCAAGATAAGCTATCAATTTCGCTACTTTAGGATCGAAGCATTTTCTACATACCTATCGTCTAGGAAACGACACTTTCTATGAAGTAGGTATAAAGCACCACACACACTGTACCTGTCGACCAAATTAATCGGTGGTTCATAAATCAGAAAGCTTTGTCTCACATTTAGTGATTGACGAGTGAAACAGTAGCTTTGTACAGGACCAAAAGCTTGTTGTGTGGAATGCCAAAACCTATTGTGGCCGTCGGTGTGCCTCTGTGACTCAAAAGGTCAATAATATAGTCAATCGCCAACATGCATTCAGTGTGTTTTAGAAAGGTCATTCACAGCATGCAATCGACACTGAATAAGAGGAAGAAATATGAATTTCACTTTATTTCTTACTAACAATGCCGATACACGAGACAAGTTTCTTAAAACAAGTCTAGTATTATCTATGTCTAACTCTCGCCATGTGAAATAAAGCTTTTAAAGACACATTAATTTTGCTTCTCTGAAACCCTAGACACACTACTGGAGTATGCAGAGATGTTGGGTTATGTCAACACGCACATCAGGCACTCAAGCCGACATGCCGCTAACCCGCGCGGGCGCAACTTATCGTCGAGGAGTTTGGTGTGCACAGCGCTTTATATCAACAAAACACTAGAATACTACATACATAACGTCAGCACCGCTATCACCAACGATAATCAAATTAAATCAGTGTCAGTCGACATTATCAGCCAATTTATTGTACGACAGCTGTGTTTGTTTACTCAGACACACATACAACGTGACGTCACACAACTCTGTGGCTGAATAACTAGATATAAATTAGCAGTCTAGTCTGTTCAACGAGAGTTAATAAATATTATGAAAACGAGTCTGAATTGTAACCGTAGCAACAAGAAAATTTATGTGTATTCGAATGAAGTTTGATAGATATAACGCGAGACCTACTTAGCATGGTCAAGGACGCCGTGCAGTTGCGTATAGTATTATTCGAACATTCGAATGTAATTTTGCATATCACTAATACAACGCGATTGCTGTTTCTCGGATAGTAGTTGCAGTGGTGGTACCTTATTAATCTAAAACTACGACCTGCCCCGTATTCGAAAACACAATAGTTTAATACCTATATTTTAATCTAACACTAGTATGTGTTCATTAATTATTAATTTCACCGTTTTATAATTTCACTTCACGGAAGTGATTTAAGTTGTAATCTCATCACTGCCGCCGCCCCGAATGTTGCGAGTTAGATCTCCACAAGAGATAAAAATTTGAGAAAGATGGATGTTCTTGATGTACGTTGTCTAAATGTTTGTAAAGAGTCCTGCGACACATGAATTACCCCTAATACAGGAGCTATGTTTTCAAAAAAGAAAAGTATGAAAAAGGAGAGTAAATTTTATTGCATGTATTCTATATCTATGTAATATCTTTTCGTCTATTTCGAATAATTGATTCTAATTTTAATGTGCTATGGCTAGCTCATTCAAGACATGTAAGCGGCATTAAAAAATAAAGCGTAGAGTACATTTCTTTCTTTAAAATTTTTTTTCCTGCTTTAATTTTAGACACATTAAGCATGCATGCATTCTGATGTGGGTCGACCATAGCGCTTATATTACGAGGTAAACAGGTCAGGAGGTCTTGCGTTAGATTTATTAAATTTTTAAACTGATAATAAAACTACCTCTTATTTTCCTTGACTGCTGTCGGGTAAAACTTTTCATGATCATGTAATTGTTGAGCCAGGAAGTAAAAAGCTGTTTTTGGTTCTAGTCTTAATCTCCTTCCATTCGGAACCCAATCGAATACAGTCAATAAAAAGCCCTATTACAAAGCAGTATAAGGCAATAAAACAACTTGGTGTTAACAGCTGCACAATTTAGCTACGCTGTTTACATTTATATGCCTTTAAGAGTTGTCTGAACTTAAGAAAGACTTTTCGGTATCGACATAATGCTTTTTGCATTGAGACTGGATTACGGAAAATTCAAGAATTAAAGAACGTCATAGAAGACGCGGATAAACAGCTAATCTATATTAATAGTATAAAGGGAAAATATATATAAATATATAATAATAATAAATATATATATATGTTTGTTTGTTTGTAAGGGTTTAACTCAAAACTACTTAACCGATTTTAAAGATTCTTTCACCATTAGAATATTATCACCGAGTAAAACAGGCCAATTTTTTTTCAAATGTTGTTTTACTAACATACTTAGCCTACTTTTGCGCGCGCGATGCCACGAGCAAAAGCTAGTTTAACATAAACACAGCATACTAAGACAAAGGACGCGCTCAAGCGCTTTTTGTAATAAATATGAAATGCCACTTAATATTATTTCCATAAGTGGCGGCGTTGCTGATAAAATCAAACTTGTGACATTATGCGCCATTAATCTACCAATACTAACACTTATGATTACGTCCAAAATGGCGCCACAGGATTACCTTTGGCGCCATTTTGGACGTAGTTACTATTAAGTTATAAGACGTAAAAACTATTAAGTTTCAAGATCAATTTACACGCGAAATATATACATATGAAGTATCACTAGCTGTGTCCGCGATTTCATATAACTGAACATGAATCATCCACATATCCTAAAGTACATTACTGAGAACATCGTGAGGAAGCCTCATGTCTGAGAATTCTAGATAATGTCCTTAAAGAATTCTGTGAAGAAGTGTGAACCATTTTATTTTATTAAAATATATTTTATCTAAACAAATAAATTACAAATAAATAAAATTGAGGTGTCTGTTTGTAATGTCATAATACCAACTTTTTACTAAATGCTTATAAAAGTACATACGCTAAGGTACCTATATAAAAGTAACATTTTTAAATATTTGTCTATCTTTTTGCTCCGATTTTGACGAGACTTTCGCTGGCAGATGCTGAGCTAAGCTATGCTAGCTGAGGCTATAAGGAGCCTTCATTTAAGTTTTATTTTTTGTTTAATATCCACGCGGACGGAGCTGCGATTAACAGCTAGTTAAAAATATATTGGAATGCATGTATTGATGCGAGCGGTCCAAGATCGGTCTATGTGGAAAAGCTTTGGGAAAGCCTAGGGAAGTTCCGACTGAAATGATAATGATGTATTAACACAATACAAGTACATGCAAACGTCCTTGACCATCCAAAGTAGATGTGCTGATGTATTCGAATGAAATGATATGCATCTTTATACTCTGATGGATTTAGTCGAACCCTTCGATTGAAAAGTATCGTGTCTAACTGTTGTACAGTTTATAAGCACAGCCGACATTATAACAAGATATAATCGTTTATAAAGTAATAATTACGAAAATTAAAGTTAGTACTTAGTAAACATTATTTGTGAATTGACGTTTAACCTGTTGCTACATTATGCCGATGCAAGGACGTAGAACCTATAGAACTGACAATAAACTTCCGTTTCCACTGAAGATATACGAAAATATGTAAAAAGATACGTTAGAAGTTGTATTTACGTAAGTGGTTTATCTTTCCTCTCGATAAAGGGATCTATGTGGACAAAAAATCCACATAAATCACCCAGGAGATCGAAGCAGGGGATCCTACTGGACGAAGGCATCCATATAGATCCACCAGGGGATCACACTCGATAAAGGGATCTATGTGGACAAAAATCCACATAAATCCCCCAGGGGATCGAAGTAGGGGATCCTATTGGACGGAGGCTTATTTGTATTTAAAAAGGCCATCCTTGCTCTAGAAATAAGCCTAAAATAGACATTTTACAAATATTCAAACAACGTTAACAAAAGACAAAGATAACTAGTTGTCAATCACAAGCTTTTTTGTCCCGTATGTGCAGTGCGGTGCAGTGCTCTGAAGAGACGACCACTGAATCCACTACTTCTGCCATGCAATTACGTATAAATCATAATAATTTCACACTACACAATATATCGAACTCTTAAATTTTATTACACGAAAGCATTAATACCATTCATACGGCGCATGAAATTGGAATTAAAATTTAATTAGCCAGACATATAAAACAAGTGAGAAACGGCAATAACTTGCCGTAAATCTTAAGAGTTCGAAAAAATGGTATCACGTGGCCTTGAGGTCAGAAGTAATTCCGGGTTATATCGACTATGCTGAGTCGAATGGCGTTAACCGCGAGTCTCTAGCTCTTACAGTTCTTGAGTTGAAAGTTGTATAACAGACAGACGGACAAAGCTGTTGTATATAAGTATTTTCGAACTCTAAAAGGTTATCACAATTTACTCTAAGATCAAATATAGTAGGAACTTACAAGCGATTACTTATAACATACTAAGACCTAAATTATACGATAAGAAGCTAATATTAGTATTGTTTTAGGTCATCGATTGCCTTTCTAATGTCTGAGTGTTATCGGAATACTGCCGTTATTATCTTTGTGTAATTATTGACAGTATTTTCCTTAATGCTAAGTAGCTGTACGAGTGGCGTGGCAGGCATGTGGTAGCCTCGCTGTTGCCATTGTGCTGTGTTGTGGGTTTGAATCCCATACGGAACAATAATTAGTGCGATCCACAAATATGTAACTGTAGTGTCTGGATGTGTACGTCCGTAAATTGTATTTTTGTAAAGTCGCTTGCGACACAGGAACTGGTCTGTAAAACTTTTTATATAAAAAAAGTCAATAAGACGTCACTGCAAGTCATAATTGTCATATATTTAAAAATGAAATTAGCTTTCTCAAGAGAGGCAGGAAACGACTTCCTACAATACAGGCTTAACAACTCTTTAGTTCTCTCTCATCATATTCTCTATGTACACTTGGCGGAGCTCTCAAGCTGACTTATACCCAGAATATCTCTGATCTGGTCAGATGGTCAGATATCGGTCGTTTCAATCTTCCTATCCGGCATCGCTCATTCACGTAACATCACGCCTGAAAGTCAAAATTATATCACAAGTATTCAGCTACCGACCGTATTAATATCACTATTTTTCCAGAAAAATCCGCAATAATCTTTTACTTTTTACATTTAATCCTAGTAAATTATAACAGAGGAAAAGAAAATACATGAAGATACAGTTAGTAAGCTTTATCAATGAATTTACTTTTAACCTGTTGCTTCTTTCAAGCACTGCAAGGGCGTAGAACCTATTAGAACTCACGGTTCTATTATACAAATAAAATCGAACGAAAGGGTTACCTATGTATTTTCTATACAAATATTATAAAGAGTAAAGATTTGTAATTTTGTTTGGAATTAATAAACTCAAAAACGACAAGAGTGATTTTGATGATTCTGAATTCTTTCATAATTAAAAGCTGCTTTATCCAGGAATAATATAGGCTATATAAAATCACGTTACGAGCTACGAACGCGGAGCCGTACCTAATCTTAACGTGGGTAAAACCGCCCAAGACAGCCGTATTTTTTATAAATTCATTGCCTGCTCTTGATTTACCTCAATCAAGTCCTTGCTTAAAACTTTCTTGCAAAAAGTTGTATTCAGTTATGATGTAACTATTTGCCTGCAGCTGCGTTACTGGAATCATCCAAGCAAAGACAGGCAGATCATATTTTCGCCAGTGTCTGTACTAAAAGTAGAAACTAAAGATATAGTGAAATGCACTGTTTTTTGCAAAACTATTTAAATGTTCATTTTCCCTGACGTTTTCGGTTGCTTTTCAACAGTTATCGTCACATAAACGGCCAACATAAAGTATTCCAATTTTTTTTTATAAATATTACTAGGAGTAATTCCTTTGTCACAGAAGACTTTACAAACATTCATATAAAGGACACAATGATCACCCAGAATCGGAATATCTATTTGTGGATCACCTAAATAGTTGGTCCCGTGTGGGAATCAAATCCACAACACTGGTAGAGGCCAAGCGCCTAATTAAACCGCTACACCATCCGTGCAACAACGTCCGTCAACATTCAATCCTTCTACAGATTCAACAATGCGTAAACAATACTCCTTGCATGACAATCAGTCCATAAGCTACGCTAATCGCTGACCATCAAAGAGGCCATGTTTATTTGCAAGTTTAGTTCAATATAACCAGTTCCGTACAAGAAAATGACTGTCTGATATAAAAGCAATGTCTATAAATTCACTTTAATATCAATGGCGAACAATGATTGAATTAAATTGGTTATAAAGACAGCAATACAACTATGAAATTATATTTGATAGCAGAATAAAATTGTCTGGTTCTAGACAGGGTATATATTTCTGTCAAATGCCAGACTATTTTATTGAAGAATATTAAATATATATTACAGTAAAGACTGGTCTGAAAGAAATATTATTTATGTATTTAAGTATATTGTATATACTAATATTATAAAGCTGAAGAGATTGTTGGATCACGCTTATCTCTGGTACTGCAGATCTCTTTGCATTTTACAGCCTATTTATTGAGGATGACTACAGGGTATCTAACATCACGATATGACCAAAGAAGAATAGGAGGTTAAAACGCAAATCACAGCAATTTTTAAATAAAGAACAGCCTGCCTGGTAACCTATTACCGTAGCATATATACGCTTGTGACATCCGGACATGTTATTTAAAGTCGGATTGATACATAATACACAATACTGCACGAATAAGTAGTCGCCACGCCGCTACCACTGCGCCTAGTGATGTAGGTTCTTATCCGACACAGGACAAATAATTTTACTTTTGGAAATTGGTTTCCAACTCTAGACACAACCACAATGAACAAACTACTTTAAACGAAGAATTTAAAAAGTTAAGACCACACGAGTTACGAGTAATATAATATATCGATCATCAGAAGCGCCATCTGTTGTGCACGACGCGAACTAAGTCATATACATTTCACCATAAGAACTGATATTTACAGTATCAATGTTTAACCACAAGGAAATATTAGAATGTACCTCGTTTCAGGATAGGTGACTTGATCATTGCATAAGACAAGTAGCGACAATATTAAGATTTGTATTTTATAATAAGGATATGATATACTACATTGGCATATCTAGTATTACTTTCCAGGGCAGACACCTAAACAGTCTACATAGCTTACATTTGGAGTTCAAACCTAACATCCTAGGCTGAGTAACAAACATACCTAGGGTGCGCACTAGATCATTCTAGGCTGGGCACAGCCCCATTGGTCCTCTTTATATACAATGCATATGGACTAAAAAACTTTGTGCCGAAATGTTAACTTCATAATACACCCTGCTTACCCTTTTAAATTAATACAAGCATGGGTCTATATACATATTATATATGTAAGAAAATCCACAATTCACAGTCTACTAGTAAAGTTACTAACACCACACCACTGCTATGTCAGCACCATATACATAATGTCAAAAGTTGATGACAGATCTTGAATAGAACAAGATTATAAAATACTAGGTTCAATATAGCAACAATAGATTCCATATCTTTACTAATGCATGGACGCAACAATATTTCAATCCATTTTAACATTTACCTTGGATGTCGCTTGAACTTAAAAGGACATAAGAACATCTAATTATGCCACATAAAACACAAATCAATGTCTCATGGCAGAGTGCACTGACAAAATAGTTTTCCTTTAGTCAGTAACTGCATGAGAACTAAAGATGATTATAGGCAAGAAAGCAATATCATGCCACTATTGAAATTGCAGTAATTGACACATAAATACTGTTATGAATACAATAGCAGTACATTTCATATGACAAGTTTTCTACTATATGATGATCAATAATATAAAAATGACAATTCCCACCTTAGAATTAAAATCCTGTTTCATGGATGACTTTTACAAACATTAAATAAACAGACACAACAAAAAACCAGACTGAACAACCATTTGTGAATCATGAGAATTTTTATCCCATATGGGGGTACGAACCAGCAACAGTTGGCATAGGGTCCGTGGTAATACACCCACTTAATCCACCATGCAGTCATTATTTCAATTCTTTTAGATATTAAAAAATGCATAAGTTATATTCCTAGTAAACCCGTATATGTACACATAGTTTTAATAATTTTATTAGCTTATAAAATAGTAAAATAGTAGTAGTAGTGTAACAGTTTCAAAATTATGTAATACAGTATTAAATAAACAACATGATAAAATCCATATCAGTAGTTTAATTTCAATAAATACATAGACACTCCTGTATATTCCCATACTAGAAACAATTTCTATATCATATATAGGAACTTACTAAGGTACCACCTACACCACAAAGGATATAATATATTATAGTATAATAGAGTCAGAACAATGATAAGTTGATTGAAAAGTTTGTTATAGGAAATATATTGCA
This sequence comes from Catocala nupta, assembly GCA_963675205.1. Taxonomy (NCBI): domain Eukaryota; kingdom Metazoa; phylum Arthropoda; class Insecta; order Lepidoptera; family Erebidae; genus Catocala; species Catocala nupta. Next base: position 6,117,579 of record OY776104.1, read on the forward strand.
GTTAACCAGCCCAATATTTAAAATATTTCATGTTGAAAGTTCTATGTATCACAATTAAGAAATAATACAGCATTACTTGATGTTATCATTATAATAGAAATTGTGTGATATCATTATCAATGTAATTAGAATATTTATAATAATAAACAGTTAAACACTGCTTTGTGTATAAAAACGGACAGGAATTTAGTCCAGTCTTTATTCATACAAATATCATAAGATATTAATTAGTTACAGATTATGCTACTGCTTTTAATTTAGATAGTAAAAGATTCATTAATAGGCTAAAGCTTTGCATTTTCACATCAAGAAATCTGTATACAAAATTCTATATGAATTTCATTATACATATGTATAGAAAATGTACTGGCATTATAATTTACTCATCAATATAAATTTAGATTATGATCCTACTGATAGCACATAGCTAAGAGAATCTATTAGACATTTAATTTAATTTAGTACACATATCCTAAAACTAAAATAGGTCCTCACATACGTCTCTATTGGCATCTAAAGTTACATATTACTAGCACTATTAACACAAACATGTGAATCATACTAATGTGCTAAGAATCACAACATCTGCTACGAAGATAACAATGGTCTACTGTATCCCATCCAATTGATTAAATGCCCAATCATATAATAAGGAAGACACTCAACACAAACTATAGATGTCAATGGAGCAAACCACTCAACACACAATAACACATCTTTAGACACAACATCACATTCATCCTGTAAATTCTCAAACTTATGTGATAGACACATCTAATGCATACTTTCACTAGATAAACGAAATTTGCGTGCACAAATGACAGGCGTTACTGGACATGTTATTTACAAAGAAGAAACACGAACATGCTGTGTTGTTTACAGTGCAACGAATGCACGATCAAACGATCATTACGGCGATGTAAAAACACGTATGGCCGGTGACGATAGGTGCACCCTCCCGGTTTGCACCCACCGCTTGACTTCATGACGCATTTCACGACAAAAAAACTATGCAAACGACACTGAAATAACGAAAACTAGGTGCCGGCATGAAAAACTACACCAGTTGTAACACGAAAAAGTCACTAGATAACTACACATAACAGACACGATTATACATACATTTTACACTTGTATTGCGAAGATTTTTATGACCAGTTGTGCTAAAATCCGCAGACAGTGGCCGTTCTAATGCAGTAAATGGCGCATAGCTGAATCAAGCTGAATAAATAGAATAAAAAACTGAAATGACAGCACGTCAAGCTCACAAAACCAATTTCTACTTGATAATATATGCGTTTTATACCTCGGTATCGGCATCTTCGGGTGGGTGAACGTTTTTAACGACACTGAAACGTTACTTTAGCTAAATTGATATTGGATTCTATAAATACTTACAAATAAAAATCTGGAATCACACCATTGTTTTTTCTTCTGCACAATCAGTAATCGATGTTGCTATACTAGAAAAAAAATATTACCGTGAAAAGTGGGTCATCATCGATCACTTGCATTTCTTCTTTCACTTTCACTTCATGATGCTGTACACGAATTATTAACTGCAACATGAACTTTTTTACATAAATTGTGATATGCGTCTAAAGCTCGACATAATAAGCTGATTTTAAATCCTACAGTACGAACTAATGAAATATCGTAAAATGAATCAAATCCTCAAGTTGCATAGATGGCAGTCACATCAAACGTCTATTAAATCTAATTAAAGCTTGTTTTATTCCACTAAATCACTAGATCTAACATAATTTAATTAGTTAACAGTGCAGTGCAATATTATACACAGTGGGGAAAATTTACACTGCATTTAAAATACTTATTTCAAGTGGTCATACTCGTATATATGACAGATTTCGTTATAAGCAGAGAATGAGAGAAAAATATATAAAAAGAATGAATCAGTGCTAATCAAGGAATAAAATAAATTGTATTCTAAAATATTTATTCAAATTATTTATTGTATATTTGTATATATGCAAAAGCTTTTTAAAAATAGTCATGAATTTCTGTATAACGGTAATGATTATGGCGTATAATGGAAAGCTTTAGTCTCTCGTTCAGAAATTATGATGAAAGAACATAATAATTTATGTGCTATATTTAATTTTTGTAGTGCGTCCTTGTATGTATATTATAGATCATAAATATTTTAATATAATTGTGACCAACATAATGTAGACAATTTTAAAGTCATCATAAAAAGCTCTTACTCAATATACTAATCAATTACTTATCATTCGATACGGTGTAGTTTCAGAACTGAAAATTGTGATGTCGATTGTGTACATGGCATAAATTCAATTTCTATAATTTTTTACGTATATTATGATGTGAATAAGTGAATTAGTGGCAATAAATTAAATAATGGCGTTCGTAAGCGCTGTAACCGGCGATGACTCCACGAAGAAATTCATGGAAGTCCTTCAAAATGATTTCAAGACATTGAGCTTAGAGACGAAGAAGAAATATCCTCAGATAAGAGAGGTTTTTATTGTTTTCGTGTTAATAGTGATTTAAAAACACAATTAATATTTCACACCAGCAATACAATTTAAATTTGCTTGTATGAAACTTATATTTGTTTATGAAAATAGCGTAGGAATTGCACGAATAAGTTTCAATGTCGAAGTGGTTTTTTTCCTAGGGAAATAATCTAATAGCTCTTTATTTATACGCGGTGATTACTATAATGCCAGCACTTACGTGTTTTATCTACCAATAAACTACTGACCCAGATAAAACATCGTAAGACCGTATAAATTCAGTATTTTATTTTATAGTTATTGGGTGGGGTAATGATAATATTTTTATTAGTAAATAATGATGATACGCTTATGTATTTAATCTATATCAAATATATTATTTATTAGTTAGATTTAAGAAACCAAAGTAGATTATTCAAGTCTACATTTAATAATAAAAGTATAAGTATGTATAACATTGTAATGACACTTTTACTAGGTAATTAGAATGAAAATTACAATATGGATTAAAACAATATTTTGAATGTTATTAAACATTCAGTCACAAGTGATAGGTCAAATTATACTTTAAAAAATGAGGAGTAAATATAATTTAAAGAATTTACTTACATACATATACTGATTTTGTAAATTTCTTAAAATCATTTATATGATAATAAATACTTTAATGCTCAATAAATAGTCAATTCTACCAAATGGAATACAAAGTTTTCAAGATTTCCAATCGGTTACAGATGTTTCTCTAAATCAGGATGATTTTTAACTTTTGGATCAGATTAAGATACATAAAGAGGTACTTCTTTAAAAAACATTGAATTAAAATCTAACTATTGTAGCCTTGTTAGAGGTGGTGCATTTTCAATTGTGTGGTCTAAGCTACTTTCCCTATCAGCATAGCAACCACTTTTTTATTTAACATTATTTGCAATGGAAAAGTCTGCAATGTGCACATGATACCTTTAGAGTATTATATTCAATGTATCAAGTAACTACTTCTGCTTGAGTCAGGAGAGATGTCAAACAAAGTTCATTGCACTGCCAGGATATTGGATGCCCTTCTGGCTGAACAATGTAAGCATTATGACTATACATGTACCTGAGAACCCTCCTTACTGCATCTACACAATATTATTTGACTGTTTCTGTAAGCAGCTCTTTGTGTCTTTTACATGATCTTGAAGCCTTAATCAATGCTGAAACACAATACACAATAGTCTCTTGCAGTGCTCAACTGCAGTAAGTATTTTATAAGACAAAAGTATTAGCCAAGTCAATTAGCTCCATATATAAGACAAAATTCTCTTCAATCTTTTCTTGCATTTAGGTTTATGGGCACACCTTGGCACAGCCAATTTATGGGAAGCCTAATTACACTTATTTTTATACAACAAATTTGATACATTTCTAGTTCCTTTATAAGCAAACTTGTCAACCTAAAGACTAAATATATGGAATCCACCATCTGGTTGCTCTTGACTTTACCATTGTCATGCAACTAACATGTTCGGTCTGTCTGTCTGTCCCATTCATCACATTATCTACAATAGAAAAATAAGATATAATGTAATGATCACACAGTCAAGAGTACACAGGTGTGAAGATAGATTCAATGTCATTATGTTTATTTATTGTATATTATTCAATTATGTAGTCTATACTAAATGCCATTGAGTTTAGGCACCAGACATTAAGCAAGAATTTTTATTACTTATAACACAAATTATTGTTTTTACATGTTATTTTCTGTTTATAATTTTTCTTGAAATGTAATGACTTTGCTGCCGGTTAAAAAAATACCAATTATAGCTATTTTGTATAAAATGGGCCATTTTGTCCATTTTACAATAAATAACAGAGTTTATAAAATAAAATAATTATGCATTTATTAGTACTATCCAAAATGTTTTCTAGATATAAAAGAGAAAATACGGTAATTTAGCACTAGTGATTCCATAATCACTCAAAACTGTAAAGGATTTTTGAAAATATCAGTATGCTTGCTTTTATTTTACTTTATACAAAAATAAAATAAGCATGCTCTAGAGAAAATGTATTGTAAGGTGCTGTTTTCAATAATCTCTTTATCGCCTGTTTGTTCCAGGCATGTGATGAAGCCATAGAGAAGTTGTCTCTGGCGGCCAATAATCCTCAAGCTTCCCTCTATGGAGTTGTAAACCAGATACTGTACCCACTGGTGCAAGGCTGTGAATCAAAGGATCTTAAGATTATCAAGGTAATAAAAAAATGCGGGTCTATAGAACTAGGAAGAAAAATAAAACATATTAATTTTATCTAGCTTTTACCTGTTTCTTTGCTTCGCTTCCGTGTTTCTAAGGAAAAATAATCAAATGGAAACCGGCACATAAAATATATAAAATTCATTTATTGTCAAATAGTCTTTACAATAATATGCAGTATTCAGTAGTCCCACACTAGGCAAAGCCTGTCCTGTGGTTACCTAAGCATACATAAACAATCTCTATCCATATATATACCAATGTGTCGTTTCTTTGCTGATTGTAATAGCATTAGGCACTGGATTCGTTTTGCCGCGTAAGGGCGTATATTACATAATTGTTAAGCATTTGTTATGCTTTGGTTTTTGTGTTAGTTTCGCCTCAATTATTGGCACCAACAGAATCTTGCACTTGTTAAACACTCCTTTTGCACAGTAACCAATGTGAGATATGGAATTAATACTTATACCTATATTTTAAAATATTATATTATATTACAATCTGACAGAAATGAATGCGTTTCATTGTAAATTGTATAGTTCGTTCACAATATTCCTTTAGACTTCAATCTGCCCATTAAAACTGACTGTTCTTACAATATGCCAGTTACGTATACAAGCAAACCTCGGTGGCGTAGCGGTAGTGAACACGACTGTTGTGCCCGAGGTCTAGGGTTCAATTTCCGAGTCGAGCAAAATGTTGAGTTACATAGCTAGCGGTGGTGTAGTACACTTCTGCCTACACCTGCGAGGATATTAGCATGATACTATGTATCTATTTCTTTTCCAGTTCTGCTTAGGCACTATCCAGCGTCTAATCGCCCAACAAGGTATAGATGCCAAAGGAGCGAGACATGTGGTGGACTGTCTTTACAACCTGGGACAAGGCGGAGTCCTGGAGTTAAAGCTGCTGCAGACTGCCGCATTGCTGATGACTACATCAGATCTAGTGCATGGAGACACACTGGCCAGGGTAAGTAATACTTGACAGACATGTTAGAAAGCTGAAGGACCATAAGTTTATGATATACTGTCGATTCTACAGTAATCGTAAGCTTATAAAAAGTATGGCAAAGCAGGATCCTCGTATGAACTTGGAATTTTGCTCACACTGGAGCAGTTGAATAGAGGTACCACGAGAGAGAACCACGCAGAAGATAATAGCCGAACAATCTTGAATTGTGTTCCTCCTATGTGGTTTCCAGGCTCTGTAAGTAAATGCTGTGCTCTTATCATGGGACTTTGTCCCTTGCGTTAGTAGCACAGCAACTCTATTTTTGATAACCGTTTGGATAGTGTAGTGGGTTGTTTAACTCCGCTAAAATCTAGAACAGACCCATGGGGTATATTTGTATCTTACAACAAATTGAATCCAAATAAGCTTATATTCTATTTGCACTGCCAGCAACGAACCAGTAACAATTGACCCTTGTGCTTGCAGTTAATTATTTGTTTTGTGCAGATTAGTTAACTTGCGCGAGATTCCTCTTGTATAGCAAAGGTCAATAGACCTTACCGTAACATTACCTATTACCTGTCAAGTCTTGGAATACCAGACATAATTAAAAACTTATTGTGTGTGGCCGCCGATATGCCGCTGCGATTCAATAGGTTAAGCAGGTTCTACTCTAGCTTTCAACTTTTTATATATGTCATAGTTATTTCTTGTCTATTGGTAACACATTACTGCGGTCCATGTAAACTTTTACGAAGAGAATGCCTAACTCAAGGATTTAAAATATGCCTACAATAATAAAGAAAGCCAGGGTCAGGAAATCGGTCGTAACCACCAAGAGTAACACTCGTTTACTCGCCGAAATGTGTACTTTGGACATACAAAATACATTGCTATGTTAGGTTATAATTAAAGGTTAGTATTTATTGATAAGGTACGGCCAGGAAAAGGAAACAGATAACAGACATGTCTCCCTGTCTGTCAAACAAAAATGTTGAAGTGCAATTTCATGTAACAATAATGATTGATAATGGATAATTAATATCACATTGCTGATTAAATCTGTAACTGGTGTGTTTATTTTAACAAAACTTGTGTTTTAAAGGTATAGAGTGAAAGTTATAGGGTGGTTAAATGTACTTTATTTTTTAAATATTTTTACATGTAACACGTGCTTGGTCTTATTTAATCACAGAAGCTCAAAGATGGCCATCTTTGAGCCCCTGGGTGGCAGACACAATACTTTTCTTTGTGTCTGGTTACCGACTATTGAAGGATTAATTATTGTTTTGAATCAATTGATAGTATGTATTATATATAGTCTTACACTTGTTTTCGAAGGGTTGGCTAATTCTTCAGGTTTCCTTTGCTATGATCCTAGCATATTCCACTTAAACATATTTATACAGGGTGTACATCGTTTGCCAAGTTGAATTGGCTAAAAGGGAGTATCACTTGCTATAGTTTAAGCATCCTAACCCACATTTCACGCCCCACGAAATATTTTTTAAATAACGAACATTTCTTTGTTTGAAAATTACTAGTCTCAGCTATTAAACCTAAATTTAAAAGAAAATTGCTGATATAGCCTTGAAAATTTTGAAGGCTATATCAGCAATTTTCTTTTGATGATGAACGATGTACCAAACACCTTGTATATCCTTAATAAAGTACTATTTTTAGTAGTCTATCGGTTAGACAATAACACAGTAATAATAGTAGGTATAGATCACATGGTAAACAAAATGTTTGCCGAGCGTTACGGTTAAATAATTATTACTCTGTATAATTAACAATTACGAAATAGAGAGGCCATCCTAAAGTGGCACTAAACATGATATGTCTAGCAAGCAATGTCACCGAATATACATAGATAACTAGTAATTAGGTATATATTTTATGTAATGTTAATTTGGTGTTTTAATCATGATAATAGTCAATGAGTCTCCCCGTAACTATGGCTGCTGAAAAGATCAGTAAAGAAGAAATATCGTAATAAAAACCGTATAAAGTAGTTTAATTTAAATGTAATAATTTTTCTCAGCTTTAAAATTCTATTCCCGTGACGTGTAAATACGACCAAGCTTAGTAATACGCCATACAGTTTAATATAGACGAATTAATTTCATACAAAGAAGATCGACTTAAGATGTACTAATGATATATTTAATTACCGTATCGATACAAACCGCGACGTAAACCGCAGAGCGATCATCTGTTTCAGTATAACTTATATTTATAGAAGTGGATAGTTAATTACCAATGACTAAACATGTTTTATTACAAATATCCGGGTGATAGAATATATGAGGTATGTATTTAAAACTATTTAATCATACTTCTAATCCTAACTGACGACACAATAGATCCCAATGGGTCGAAGTGTCGCCGGTCTGTACTGACTGGCCCCCACACACAAGATAAGATCCTAACTGGTATTATAAATGCGAATGTGAGTTTGTTTGATTGTAACGCATTCACGCTTTAACTACTCGAACGATCATCATTATATTTCTCTTACACGTTATCAGGGGTATAGAAGGGGATATAGAGTACCTTTCCTCTACAAAAAGGCACTGTTCCTGCTTTAACCATACAGACAGCGCGGCGTAGTGGTTTTAATAGTTATGTTATCTTATCTTGTGTGGGGGGCCAGTCAGTACAGACCGGCGATACTTCGACCCATTGGGATCTATTGTGTCGACTTCCCCAATAACGACTGCCATAGATGTTCATGGCAGGCGGGACCGACGGCTTAACGTGCTCTCCGAGGCACGGAGCAGGCGATAATTGTCAATCAATACGCACATAATTTCGAAAAGTCATATAACTTCCGAAAGTCAGTGGTGCGCGACGTGGGTTCGAACCCGAGACCCTCTGCATTGCAGAATGTTGGTCTCCCCGCTGAGCTATCGCTGCTGGTTTTAATAGTAACTTAGCCCCAGCGCTGAGTGTTATGGGCTCGTTGCCCACGTTAGACAAAACCTGCGATACAGAAATAATTCCCAATGTGTGAGTTCTGAGTAGTCTTTGTAAAAAAGAAAAGAAAGGAGAATGCGATATCTTGTAAATTTTTTGGATATTTGTTACCTATTTAATCACGCGTCAACCAAATTTGTATAGATCATGTCCAGGATTTATACATAACATAACTTTTATCTTGGTGATGTGTTTCCGTGGTAACTAGTTCAACTCTAATGATGGTTTCTTGTAAAACTTTTAAGGTGTAACCCTACGAGTAACACCTTCTTACCAGTTTGTAATGATTACCTGCCTTTACACTGTTCACGGTGCCTTTCACCAGTGATGATAACACTACAAGTAGCACTGTTTCCCCTAGTTCATGGTATGTTTTGTTGCTTAGACGATGGTGATGTGCATGCGCATGGTGTCTCCTTCGGAGAGTCGTGACGTCAGCACCAGCCATGCGGCCGCCGCCACTGTGCGCCAGCTGGTCGCGCTGGTCTTTGAGAGAGCACTAGCTGAAGCTGATGGTGAGTAGATATTGGATAGTACACATAGTGTCAAGGCTATAGACGTCACGTCTCCATCCAAGAGTCGTGATGTCAGCACCAGCCTCGCGGCCGCTGGTGCGTAGATATTGGATAGTATACATAGTCTTTGACTGCACGGATGTCGTAGTGGTTTAAGTAGTCGCCTAGGCCCTGCTGCCGCGCCTCGTGTTATGGGTTCGATCCCCACACGGTACAAACATTTGTGTGATCCACAAATGGTTGTACCGAGTCTAGGTGTCATTTGTATCCGTTGTTTGAATGTTTAAACAAGTGAGAAACGGCAATGAATTGCCGTAAATCTTAGAGTTCGAAAAATGGTATCAAGTGATCTTTGGTCAGAGGTTTACCGACTATGCTGAGTCGAACGGCGTTAACCGCGAATCTCTAGCTCTTACAGTTCTTGAGTTGAAAGTTGTATAACAGACAGATGGACAAAGCTGTTGTATAAGAGTTTTTTCGAACTGTAGAAGTCCCCCGCGACACAAGGGAATGTTCCTAATGCGGGAGTTGTCTTTTGTAAAAAGAAAAAAGTCTCAAGGCTATATGCTGGTAGAGGTAATCAGAGGTGTATTGCAGGAGTTTTAGGTTCCACGTAATCTCCAGTCCACCTATACCGCCGTCATAAGAGAAAAAGATGTACCTGACTAATTTATTTTTGGAATTTACTTTTTACGTATTTGGAATAAGTAAAAAAAGACACATCTGCCAGTTCTTTTTTTATTAATTATAGAAATACTGGCGAATACTTCTTTTTCGTTATGACGGCAGTTAGACTTTAAGGGGTAAGCTGACGTGTATTACACGGGTTTTAAGTCCTATGTAATAGGGGACGAGAATATTGCCCTCTCTGATTAACAGCAATTTGCAATTCAAAAATGTTATATCCTTTTTATTATAATATACATTAGTTATACATAAGCTGACGAGTCCAAAAAATATGTATGTAATTTCAAGGTTGTGGACCCGAAGAGATAGTCAGGCATGTGTTACAGGAGTTGTAATTACTAGGGGTGCGTTCCACTTGGCGCTCACGACGCTCACGCTCACGACCACGGTTTTCCCGTTCCACTTGCTTCCGAGCGTTACCATTGTAAACTCAAGTGAAACGGATAATGGAGTGTTTTGAGCGTTGAAATAAATTGAGTGAATTAGAAAAAAATGTCGAATGCTTAAAGAGTTTTAAAAGGTTACAAATTGTACCTAAGTCTGACCAGATAAAATAATTTTCATTGTCGCCATCTTCGTTACCAACTTTATATTGAAAATGGCGCCAAATTTCGCAACGCTCACGACGACCCATGATAGGAGGTGGGTCGTCGTGAGCGTTGCGTGGGCGAGAGTAATGACGTCATGAGTGACGTTTTCGCCGCGCACATAACGATCGTAGTCGTCATGTGGAACGGCTTAAGGAGCGTCTTGAGCGTCGTGAACGCCAAGTGGAACGCACCCTAGATAATAGGGGAAGAAAGGAGTCTGTTGTCGCGTCCAAGGAATGTCAATATATTTCTATGGATAAAGAGATTTTTGACTGTTTCAGGCTACTAAGATTTCTTGGCAGTAAAGCCTAATAACACTGCCCGGCCCAAGAATCGAAACTGAGACCTTTCGCTTAGCAGTTGTTTTAATCATGCCGTGTGTATTATTTTGTAAAGATATTGTTTTTACAGGTGCTTTAAAAGTAAACCCAGCCGATGTCAGACCTCAAACAAACAACAAAGCTCCAAAGGACCTGAAACCCTGTGCTGTCGATGCGTACCTTATATTACAGGTAAAGTATACATACTTCTGCACGTCTATGTAGTCGTTTTGGTGATTAGTTTACTGGTTTGATATCCCAAGTATTTATTTATCTTGCAAGGGTATTTCTAATTAGTAAAGTAACCCGCCTTTTGAGAGGCTTAGCATTTTATGTTAGAAAAATACTCGGCCCTATTAGAGGCTTAAGGTCAGCACGCAGTTTGAGCGGCAATATACTCAATCATGCTCGAACAAATTCTTTGCCGCCCCTCACATCTAGCCTAAAATACGCAGGTCTGCTCGAACAGTCACGCGTATCTTTGAACAGTCTCACGGATTTCCGTGCGGATGCTTGTAACTCGAGAATTGAGTCGGTGCGAATAATTAATTTCACGTCATTAATTTAAAAAATGCTTCGCCGTCGGTACGTGTACTCTCTAAGCTCTCTCGTCCTGCTATACAGTATCTGAACGGCACGCGGAGAGCCTCAGCCAATCGACGCTGGGGACGAACATGCTCGCGCATGTTTAAGAGTGTTCGAATGCACGCTATACATTTCAAAAGTGCTCGAGCATTTGCCCGCTCAATCTGAGTCAACCCTTAGACGAGGTCATAGGTCCAACGTGCAGAGGCCTTCCGAGAATTTTCAAATAAAGTGAGATGGGACACCTAACGAGGCACTGGCTGCATTATTTGTAGAAGACTACTGCTACATATGAAAACTAATAAATGTGAGTTTAATATGGTCGTTGAGTCCACGATACGAACTTTAAATATGACCTCATAGACAAGAACATCAACTATTATTTAAGCTAACAATGACCTCATTTACGCTGGCTAGGGACTTTTATATCAAATTCACTTTGGGCAAGTAGTATCCCTGTCTAAATTATCTATAAACAGATAACCATTTATATGTAGGCTGTATGTATGTTTGTAAACTTATTAATATAAAAAGTAGTGGATTTCTATATTATGAGAGTTTTCCAAAGAATTTTGGAGTGATCTGATGTCTCCTTTTGTCCATATTGCAGGATATAATCCAGTTGATAAACGGCGACTCGGCGCACTGGCTTGTGGGCATCTCCGATGTGCCCAAGACCTTCGGACTGGAGCTACTCGACACTGTGCTCACTGACTTCTCACCTGTATTCTTTAAGGTATATAAGCTAACAGCACTATTCGATGCTACTACTGGAAGTATTTCCTGTAGTAGCAGAGACTAGTTTTAAAAGGACTAAAAGGGGGAGAAGGGGATGGACAGACAAGCATAGGTAGATAACTGGAAGTTGTCCAGAGTCACTCCTGTTCCTAAAGGAGAGGGAGACACAAATGTGTCTTCTTTTAGACCTATTGCAGTACTATCCGTTTTTGCTAAGATCTTTGAGGCAATTCTAAGTGATCGCATTAATAGCCAAATCTGTCACCAACTACATAACAGTCAGCATGGATTTCGCAGTGCTCGCTCCACCACCACCAACTTGGTCGCGCATGTAGACTATGTCTGCATGCAAATGGATAGGCGTAAGCAGGTCGATGCGGCTTACTTCGACTTTAAAAAAGCCTTCGACTTGGTGGACAATGATATACTATTGAAAAAGTTGGCAATTATTGGATTCACGCCAAAGCTCCTCAACTTTTTACCTAAATAATCGTCGTCAATATGTGCGGTTACATGGATACGATTCTGAAGACTACTTTACAAGGTCAGGAGTAAGTCAGGGTAGTACCTTGGGACCATTGCTATTCGTGATATTTATAAACGATTTACCGGAAGTCGTCTTGACCTCCGAGTGCCTCCTATTTGCGGATGATCTAAAGCTTAGTTTGGGTGTTGAAACCGAGGCTGACGCAGTGGCATTACAGAGAGATATTGATGCGGTATCCATATGGAGCCAAGACAACCACCTTCCGTTCAATAATCTCAAATGTAAAATAATAACATTTTCACGAAAATCACAGACCATTATTATTGATTATAATTTGACGGACGCTCCTTTGGATAGAAATTATGAGATTAGGGATTTAGGATTAGTATTAGATTGTAAATTAGACTTCCACATGCACATTACCAAAATTTGCAAGTCAGCACACAAAACGTTAGGGTTTGTCATAAGGACTGCATCACAGTTCAATAACATAGGGGTTGCAAAAGTACTGTACAATGCTTATGTGCGCAGTAAAGTGCTTAAGTGCTGTTATTTGGAATCCTTATGAGGAAAAATATACTTTAATGATCGAAAAAATACAGCGTAAATTTGCTCGATGGATATACAGGAAACAGTACGGTTACTATCCCTATCTATACCCTTCTTTATTCGTCTCGGGTATGGTGGACATGGAATCATTGAAATTTAGAAGGACTATGTCTCAAGTTACACAATACCTGTCAATAATTCATAATAAAATCGATAGTCCCCGAATACTAGAGCGAGTCCGTATTTTGGTCCCCGTGAACATATCAAGGGACTCGAAGGGTCAGGTAGCGCCGCGCCGCCGCCCACGGTTGCTGGAGCCACCCGCCGCGCGCACTGAGCGCGGGCGACACGCGCCTACCAATCGCGCACTCCGCATTATTGGAGACATACTTGCTCAGCACTACGAACTGGACCTTTTTGCCGATGGATTAGAACATTTATATAATAAATTTCGAATAATTCTAAATGACATATTATAATTTATAGGGCTGACATTCGACATTTTATTTTTTATATTTTTTAATTAATTATTGTAATTTATTAATTTATTGTTATTATTATTTATAATCTATGACATTTTGATATTTTATAAATATGTATATGTGACGAGCATGTTTAGTTATACTTTTAACTTAATTTTTGAACGAGTTATCTTGTAAGCGTTTTGGGTGTCACATCTGTTAGCTTGTAAGATCGAATGAATGAATAAATAAATGAACTGCGCTTGTCTTTCCATCCCTTTCAACTTTTTTGTGAGATTAGGTAATGTTGTTTTACAAGTATAGAGGTCAAAGATATCGATTATTTATTGTTGTACTAAATCGATTTTATTTTGATCGATTAGAAAAATCGTTTAGTCAATTATCGATTTTTTTTAGAGCGTTATCTGCCTTTTTTCGATTTTTACTAAGGTGATAATAATACTCTTTTTTTAACAAGTGCAATAAGGAGGTCAAAAATATCGATTATTATTGTACGAAATCGATTAAAATATCGGTGAATTAATAATTCATTTTTATTTTGAGCATGATGTGCGCTTATTAGATTTTACTGAGGTGATACCAGTAATGTTACATGACATGCAAATAAAAAAACAATAATGCTAAGCTTTATTGCTTTTTGATTAATTCCTTCTCTTTCATTGACTCCATTGCTTAAAGTCGGAGTGCAAAAATTACGTGAATTCAAAACTTAATGGTTTATTGTGATATTGATTTAAGTATACGAAACTACAGTTATCAATTTTTTACTTGAATTTGAATAAATTTAGTTATTAGTTAAAATGTTATAATATCGATATATTAGCTGTTACCTGCGACTTCGTCCGCGTGGAAATGTTTTGGTGAAGTATTTAAGTAGGCTATGATTTTTGCAGATACCAGAATTCAGATTCCTGTTGAAGGAGCACGTGTGTGCGCTGATAATCAGATTGTTTTCACCTAACGTGAAGTACAGGTGAGCTAATAATATTACATAATTACAAAAATACGCCTGCTGTGCATGAGGTCTCTAGTTTGATGTCTGCGACTGGCGCTGTCGTTTAAATGGTCATCTCGTCACTGCCATTCGGCCGAATGCTATGGATTCGATACCCACACAAACATTTTCACATGTTTAAAATTATTGTAAAGTGTGGCGCAATTTAGGGATACTACCCTAGAGCGGGATATTTCATAAACAAAACAAAGTTTTATTTATTACTTTTGATGGCAGACGAGCTACCACCTATCTGATGGTCAGCACCATCATGGAAAAATCTGTGTTCCAATAGAACACAGTCAAGTTTCTTATTAAATTAAGATAACGGTTATATTGCTCTTTAATTAGAACGCAAATTAGTTCAACGACTAATATGAGACTTTATTAAGTTGGTTCTTATGTGTACACTAAAAGGAGTGCTCCATGCTAGTAGTCTCAACTATTCTAGTTGGGATTTGAATCCAATCAACCTAAATGTTCAAAAACAATAAATAAAAATTAATCTCTAGGTTAGTTGGACATGAATTGTTCACACTGAGCTTCACAATTGGGCTATTGTGCGGACGCAAATGGTGTTCGGTTATTAATACCATCTCAGCTCCGTTAAGAAAGATTAAAGGGGACTGTTGGTGCCCAGCAATTCTTTCATCGTTTCTGGTATACTCAAAAGTCTCGCCTGTTAGTTACTCAAGCTTCTACAGTGTAGTATACCATGAGCTGGTGTCTTGGTTTACATGCAGCTTCTACATAAAAGGCCGCTAGTGATGTGAATGTTGAAGGGCTGTTTGCTGTGTAAGCAGTGGGCATAATGCCCACTATGTGGGGTAGGTTAGGCTAGACCTTATATCTAATCCGTAGAATACGTTACTCTGCAAATAGACTGTTATAATAATAATGAGTTTTCATATATAGTTGCCATTATACGGGTCCGTCAAACATCCATCCCCATAGCCGATATATATTAGTGTTCAATACAGAATATTTATTTTAACTCAATAGTCAAAATAAATTTTCTGCATTGATCATTAAGGTACAGCTGAATTACGCTATGGTTCCGTTACCGAGCGAGGTATGTATATATATGGATCGAGAAATTTAATAAATAAATGTCTATGTTTTTGACTTCGTGGTGTATTTATTTAAATATCCAATCTCAAAGTATAGTGTGAGAAAGAATTAGAATCTGCTGCGGCTAGTGTCACGGAAGATGTTCCATTCCACCTTAGAAGGTTAAAACTCTTCAAGGGTACTTTCACGTTGAACTTATGTCTTCGTTTAAGCTTTCGAAAGGGCCAGGTATTATCCTAATAACCATAATATTCACCATTACATTTCGCATGGCATAGACGCATAGATGAGTGCGTTATGGACTATCATACATACATATAATATGAGAACGGGCGAGTGTGAGTGTGAGTTGGAAGGTGTGCTATAAGCGTGTGTGGGGCAGGGCCGCGTTCACGATGCTGCACATCCCGGGCGGCGCGGGCGGGCCGGCGCCGGGCCCGGCCGAGCGCCCGCACTTCCCCGTCACCATGCGCCTGCTGCGCCTCGTCTCCGTCATCGTGCACAAGTACCACAGCATACTGGTGACTACACTTGTACTATTTACTTAGAAGATAATACTAGAGATAGCCCGTGTCTTCGCTCGCCTAAAACTAGGTTAGGTTAGCAATAGTAAGTACTTAATATTGTCTTCTGTTTACGCGAATGTTATTCATTGAAATTAAATTTATAATATTAAATTCCGTATATAGTAGTTTAATTTCAATGAGTAAGTACTTTTTTCTTGATGACAGGTACTCTATATACTTATCTGTTCCCCTGATAACTGTATCTGAATTTGCATGATAGTCAAGTGGTTAAAGTGTGAAAACAAACAAACTCACATTGCATTTATAATATTATTTATGGTATAGTAATTTTTCTTACTTGTTTTACTTAGTAGAGTATGCGCAGAGGGTCAGTCTACATCCTTAGTTCCCAAAGTGGTCCAGGTGGACTCTCAGGGGGTCCACTTAAGACCCGACGGGCGTCTACGTTGACGTGACTAAAAAATGGGGGTCCACAATTCATAAGCGGGAGTCCACGAAAATTTATTTGCTTTCGATAGTGAGAACTAAAATGTTGGCTTGACTTCACCTATCAGGTAGCACTTGTTGGCAGATAATATTTTAAGAAGCTCAACGACTGTTACTTATTTAAACGTTGATCAACGGATATTTTGAGGAATACCACTCGAGCCGAGAATTTCTAAAAAAAAGAAATATGTTCAGCCTGTAGAGAATTCACAATTTTTTTTAATTTTAACCCAATTTAACTTCACCTTTTGTTCCGGATATACCGATTTTACTTGACGGATTAAATTTTTAGCTCCCCCTGAGCTAGAAATTTAATCCGTCCACCGGAACCAGCTAAATTTTGAAAGTGGTCTATGAGATAAAGAGTCTCGGAACCTTTGGTCCTTTGGTATAGAGATACATACGGACTACAATTTATATGTACTGTATTTTTTCTTGTTATGTCTTAAAGTTGTGACTAAATTATATTGTGATACGTTTGTTTATTTATCAAATAAGTCAAGTAAGAAGAATTATGTTTATTTTATTTGAATATTTTCATATATTGTAAAAACAATATTTAATGGCTACATGATGTAGCCATTAAATAGTTTGCAAAGTATTTATAGCGCAGAATACAATATTGTATTCGAAAAACTAGTTCAGCATTCGAATACAAGCCAGTAACAACAAATAAATTGTCATTCGAATTTGATTTCGGTGTTTTATATAGTAACAATCGCGTAGTCTATATTTAATAACATATAACTCGCCAAACACGAGCATTGGCAAAATAATTGCCCATTATGTCTGTTACATGTCAGACAATATGTTAATTAACCATATAATTTCAGATAACAGAGTGTGAAATCTTCCTGTCGCTTACCATCAAGTTCCTGGACCCAGACAAACCGATGTGGCAGAGAGCGCTCGCTTTAGAAGTATTACATAAGATGACTATACAACCCAGTGAGTATTAGCCATTTATAATGAGAAAATGTAGGTGTCATGCACCATGCGTTTGTCTGAATGGCTATGAACTTTGTATATTTAAGGTTATTCATTAAATAATCCCGGATCGAGCCAACAAAATGTTATTGGGTTTTTCTAAATTTATTATTTATTTATTTCTAAATAATGAAAATATCTCAAAAGCAGCTCGGAGTTAAGAAGTTTGCAGTGTTAGACACCCGCGTGCCTCGGTGCACACGTTGCGCCGTTGGTCCTGCGCCTGATCTCTATCCGGTCGTGTCGGATTGCCATCCCATCGGATCATGAGAGTAAAAAAACAAAGAATGCTCTGGTTTCTGCGCACGCTCTTGGACTATAATATCTCCTGCGCAGATGGCCAGTCTACATTAAGATTGCCCGCCGTGACCGAAATTTCGGTTTGGAGGACATTATTATCCTATTATTGTCACAAGAACGGAAAAAACGAAAAGACGTGTAAATTAATATGTCTGATACGCTTTTTATCTACAGATTTGCTGAAGGCATTCTGCGAGTGCTACGACATGAAGCCACACGCGACGAACATATTCCAAGACATAGTGAACGCATTGGGCGCCTACGTGCAGAGCCTGTTCGTCGCTTCTAATGTTAATACGCCGGCTGGTGAGTACACTGTAGCTATATCATATTACTCTTTACAAACAAACCAGGGCTACCTAGCTAGCTAGAAGCTAGGAGTGAATCGTTCACCTCGAAATTGCGATTGTGCCTTATGTCGTTGTTGACAACATAAGTTGAAACGTTGGTATAAGTGTTCTTATTTCTACTTTCCTATAAGCGCAAATTTTGCTACGAAATTAACGACATATACTAGAACTGTTTATAAAGAAAATCTAATAGAAGTAGTCTAGTAGGTATCGATTAGGTGATGTGTTGAATACTTTTAAGATTAATATTTAATTAAAATTAACTACTGTCATAAAAATGTTTACAACCAAGCAAAGGTTAGCGTACTCCATAGTTAGATACGAATCTATAAGTACATTATGTCAGTGAAAGATAAACCGTCCTCAAAAGGCTAGCTGCCTATCATCCTTTTTGCTCGTTATTCTATATGCAGTAGCAAATAGAATTCAAACGAAACTCTTTTTTTACAGCACTTTAAATATATTGCAAAATGAATAATTATAAATAGTTTTAATAGTTTTAATAATTTTATTAGCTTATAAATTAGTAAATTCAATAGTTGTAGTCATGTAACAGTTTTCAAAATTATGTAATAGGTATAGTACGCGCATTTTATCTTGGCCGGCTTGAAGTTAGCTACAAGGTACGTTCGCGCATGTACAGTCACTAAGAAAATAGTTAAATGATTATATTTAAGCTTATTATCTTGCGGAGGTAGGCAGAGACAAAGGAACTATTTGCTAATACTATATCGTATAAAATTATTTATACTTACAATATCTCGAATTATTCATTAGCTCTTCGGCAGTTGTAGTCTAGGCCTATCAAAATCCATTTTATCAATTTAAATCTTCAAGCATTGCTTAGTTATTTATACCTACGGAGGAGGGTAAGAGCCAGAAGAGATTATACCAAAAAATTGCATATTATCATGTATGACCAATGTATGAAAGTCCTCGTTCACAGTCTAGTTTATAGGCCTTGTATTTAGTAGATTAGTTGACACTTGACAGATGATAGAAATTATTAATTAAATCAGATAGTTTGACCAACGTGTCAGAGTTCACATTCACAGTCAATTTTATAGACCCTGCCTTTAGTAGATAGTATTTGGAACTATGCAAATGGTAAAATTACATTCACATGTGTCATTGAAATGGAAGTTCGACTCAAAGTATAGCTCACCCTGATTGACAGTGGGTCTATCTTTTTTAGTCACTGTCACTTGAAGGTAGCGTGGCAACACCCTCAATGAATAGGCCTTGCGATGTACTTGGTACATTTATATCCTCGTCGTCTTCGCTACTGGCCCAGTCACTTTCTGACTCCGAGCTGTCATCTGTCCCTACTCGTATTATAAATTCCTCGGTCATAGAGTCGATGACATGATCACTTCGGCGGTAATTATCTTCGACCTCCCTTACTTTTCTACACAAAGCTGCCCATTCTTCTTGGCCCATCATTTGAACTTTTTCTTTCACCAACTCCATAGTGTGCGTTATAGTCCAATCCACATTTTTTGACGCCACATGCCCTTTTATTGCAGCCCACTCCATTTCTATTGGGTCAGGATGGTAAGGGGGTAACCTTAGCAGAACATGGCCATGTTGTTGGAATATTTCGTCCACAATGTATCTTTTATTAGCCTCTTTATTTTGCAGTATTAAATTATATAATTGTGGCTTGTGCATTGTGGACGAATAAGGCACCCTCTTTGACCTTAACCACGCCTCCATCTCTGCTTTCAGTGAATTCGACGTAGGCGCAGGGTTTACTTGTTTGTTGTGATATGAAGCGTTGTCCATTACCACTACGGAGTTTGGGCTCAAATTTGGGATTAGCTGGGAGCGAACCCACCGTTCATAATTTGTAAAATTCATGTCATCGTGATAGTCTCCACTTTTTGCCCCGGACTTGAACATTAATAGGGCATTTGGGACAAATCCAGCTTCGGAACCAGCGTGTACTATGACCACACGTTGACCTTTGGCTATAGGGCGCTTTAGACCTTTGATAGACCCATCTGTCCAAGATTTACTTTTGGTGTGCGAACTATGCACATATGACTCGTCCATGTATACTATGGGGCGGCCTTCGTCTCTGTATTCCTTATTTTTTTCTAAATATGTAATTCTCTTTAGGCGGATGTCAGACCTCTCGATTAAAACTTTTCTATTGTCCTCCGTGGGACGCCACTTAAAGCCTAAATAAAGCCTAAAAACCTTGAAAATTTATGTTTTCTAGCAATTTCACCAACAGTTTTTTTATAGTTACTAATTGTTTCTCCGTTTCGTGAAAATGGTGTATGCACCGCTTTATAACACCCTGGTCAAAATTATCCAGGCCAGTAATTGGTTTGGCTCTTACCCTATTCTTGCCAGGCGTTCGAAAGACAGATATAAGATTCGTAGACTGACCCTCCTTCAGTATCCTCCGGACAGTCCTCTCCGAGGTGCCAGTCGCCTTGGCCACTCTTAAATGGACAGCCTTAAGATCGATCACGCCTTCTTCCCTCTCCTTCTTCATAAAGCAGGCGACATTAAAAATAATTTTCCTCGCCTGTCGGCGAAGAACGGTATTACGCCTTGGCATTATTAATACCAAAAAAAGTCAATAACAAAAGTCAACAACAAAACTTAACAACGAAACTAAATAACAAAAATAACAACAAACGAAAACAATATCAACTTGAGTACACGACCGTACGGAAGAGCGAGATAGTTACACGAACAACCACAAAGTGCTGACGAGTGACTGAAATAGCGAATCCTTAAGCATTATGGCCGTGCAATTATAGGGATGTACCACTTATTTTTCGCATCTTCTAATTTCTTAAGATTGTCTATGGCACTAATCCGATTGTCTATGCCACTCATTCGAAGCTGGAAATAAAAAGTTATTTAAAAGGTTTTTAGTTTTTAAATAACTTTTTATATAATACAAAATAACGTAAAACCATGTGTGATTAAAATTTCAATGAATACAAAGATATCGATGTTACGTAATAATAATAGATGAAGCAAGGCGAGCAAAGTAAATTGTTAATATGTTGTAACATTTAATAGATCTCTTAAAACATAATAATATATGTTAATATTTAAAGTATTTCATTTTGTACTATATTAAAACAATGAATATCATAGTATTTATTTAACTGTTTAACTTAAAAATAGACTATAACAAAATAAATCATAATCTAAATCTGATATTTATAATATACAACATTATTTAATATATTAAATCGTAATGGATTAAATTGATTTTCCAGTATTTATGGTATTATTGTTACGCATCGAGTATGCATTGGTCAGTCACTAGCTAGTGTTACCGTCCCCGCACCCCGCACCCTGTCACCAATTAGTTCCAAAAAACTGCACTGCGCAGCCACTTGTGACGAACTTCAATCCGGCCAAGATAAAATGCGCGTACTATACAGTGTTAAATAAACAACGCGATAAAATCAGTATATAGTAGTTTAATTGCAATGAATAACATTCGCGTAAACAGAAGACAATATTATGAATAATTATAAAAATAAAAGGCATAAGTTTAGTATTATTATCTATCGAGTAAAAGTACCGGGGGTTTATGTATCTATCTTAATACATACTTTTCCTTTCATCCCATCTTTACACTGGTGACATAGCCCAGTGCCCGATCCTGGAGCCATAGCCCTCCATGCTATCCTTCAAGAAGTAAAAATAAGGAACACTCCTTAATCTGACTAATCTTAAGGATAGCAGAGGTTAGCCACCATTAGCCCTCTTTAATTGTAGTAGTGGTTACGAAAGCATTAGCTTCCTGCAGTCCGTCCAACTTTTGTTCTAGGACATTGCCGAAACAGCTGTTTCATACAAAATTGGACATTGACCTCGACAAAATGTATGGAAGAGCTGATTTTTTTTTAACGAAAGTTGTTCACCATAACAAGTATAATCACCCTCTGAGAGGTTTTCATTATACTAAGAAACACCCAGTATATTCGTATCTATCTTATTTAATGGTTTATCGGCCATTAAAACATTTAAAGAAAAGGTTTTAACAGAGATATAGCTGTCGCGCTGGGGTCGTATGAAATAAAAGAGATAATTCTACAACTTGTATTGATTATACCTCTGAAATCATCATCTTGTACAGTACCCGGCGATAAACATTGCACATCGACCTTTGGAAAGAGACAATCGGCTAATTTCGGCTTCGTAGAGCGTTATCTCTGTCGCACACTACCTATTTGACGTTTTGTCAGTCGTTGTTCAAGTGCGATAGAGTGCGGTCGCGTCCAGTTCGAAATATATATTTAGAGTTGTTAACACCCCCAAATTTAAATAATTTAAAGTTGTACTATGGCATCTTTAGGAAAAAGAGGGAAACCTTTACGAGGTCAGTCACGTGAAATTATCTACAATATTTATAAATATTTTGTAACCGAAGCTGACAGATTTAAAAAAAATGAAGATGAAAATGTAAGTTCTTATTTTAAGAAGCTTCAAGAGCGAGTTGCAAATGCCACTGGAATTTCTTGAAGAACTTTGAACAATATAATAAACGAAGTCAGTACTGAAACACATTCTACTGAAAATTAAGTTTAGCACTCCAAAAAAAGGGCGACCAAAAAAGAAATTTCGTTTGGATATGGACGATTTTGATTATGATGTTGTTCGAAGAATGGTGTATGATTTTCATTTACGATTTAATGAACTGCCAACAATAAAATCATTAAAAGCTAAATTATCTGAAGCTATTAGAATGGGTCTGAAAAGACGTTGAGAAAAATACTTTACGAGATGGGATTTCGGTTCACTAAAATGGAAGATAATCGAAAAATTCTAATGGAAAAGCACGATGTAAGTCTCAAACGAATGGAACCTCGATCAATTACGCAAATTTCGCGAATCAGGAAAAAATATCCTCTACATCGATAAGTCTTACATACATACACTCCACACTAAAGGGAAATCTTGGAGTGATGATAAGAAAAAAGGAGTAAAAATGCCAATTTCAAAAGGTCAACGTTTGATAATAGTTCATGCGGGATATGAAAAAGGCTTTGTATCCGGTGCCTTTTTAAGGTATAAATTCACGGACACTACAGGTGACTATCACAATGAAATGAATAACGATAACTACGTAAAATAGCTGGTTAATCAATTAATCCCAAATATACCCAGTAATTCTGTTCTAGTTATCGACAACGCACCCTATCACAACAAATATGTTGAAAGACCCCCCAACTCAAACACCTTTAAACAGGAAATGATCAACTGGTTAAACAGACACGAAATGTCAGTTGATCCAAAATTAACAAAACCCCAGATTTACGCTATTATACGTCAGCACAAGGAGAGGTATACAGAGTTTTCCGTGGACAAAGTACTTGCCGTACATGGGTACACTGTGTTGCGATTGCCAGCATATCTTCCGGATTTTAATCCAATTGAAAATATATGGTCTCAACTGAAAGGCTATGTTGCCTCTAGAAATGTGGGTATGAATTTAACTACAGTAAAAACATTATTGACTGGAAAAGTAAACATGATCGGGGCCGAAGAGTGGAAAAAGGTTTGCGATCATGCAATCAAATGTGAGAATGAATATAGAAGCATTCAACACGGTTTAGAAAATTACACTGATAGACAAGTGATTAATACGGCTGACAGTGACAGTGATATTGACCTCTTTGAGAGCACAGATAGTGAAATAGAAGTAATTGAGAATTAGAATTATTATTATTTTTATTACAATGGCTCATTTTAACAATAGGTATAATGGTGTTTATTATGTACACTACAGCTGTAATTTTCAAAATTCAAAATAATTAAATACGTAAACATAATGTGAACATGTTTTTTTTTTATTTTATTTTACCCCAACCTAAAGCCATCACTTATAGAAAAATTGGTGTATTTTATACAAAGAATAAAATGAGTGAGTTGAGTTGAGATCAAAAAAAGCAAATCATAATTGTTTTAATAGCTCCTTATAGATACCGGACTTTTTGTATTTCGTGCGACAGAGATAACGCTCTACGAAGCCGAAATTAGCCGATTTTCTCTTTCCAAAGATCGATGTGCAATGTTTATCGCCGGGTACTGTATTCCTCTGTTTTCTCCCTTAAAACAACATCACATGGTGTTCTTTCGAACACATGTTCGTCTAGGGGGACATCTTATAAAGCCTCCCCAATATAAGTTTCCTGTGTTATACTAATTATAATAATTATTTATTTTATTAGTTTCATTAAATTTGTTTACCTGACGTGTGAGAACAACAACCGTGTGATTTTTGTATTCTTTCAAGGCTCCTGGTCTTTATATTAAGTAAATTATGAAACAAGAAGAAAACCTAAGGACGCATGGTATTGGTAGATTAAGATTATATCTACTTTTTTTGGCTGAGGCGGAAAACAAACGTTTGTATCCCTCTAGACACATGGCAGTGTGTCCACCGAGTTCAGCAAGAAACGATCGATGCACGGCCAGTGTGTATATTACCATTTCAAGCAACTGGTCACTCGCCTGTTTTTGATGGGACAGCATTATTGCTGAACGCATTTCCTCTCAATTATGCGACAAATGAGACACTCATAGCTAGTTGTACTCACTGATTGGTAAACGATTAGGGAGGTTAAGCAACGTTGGTTGCGGTCAGTCTATAGATGGGTGACCGCTTAGTGTTATTTCATCTGAGCATCTTCGTGCTTCGGAGGGCACGTAAAAAGTTGGTCCCGGTTGTTGCCAAATTGACAGCAGTCGTTAAGCTATGTCAGAGGCCTACGGGCGGCTTCAACAACTCTTGACAACAGGTTGGCCACTAACCACACGAAAAGAAAAAAGAAAAGAATGCGACAAATAAAAAGCTTCTTAAGATTTCCATATATATTTAAGTTTTAATGTAAATTCACGGATGTAACAAGTCATATTGCGACCTGATCTCCCCATCTTCGCGATCCACGTCCGGCGGGAATATCTCGTAGTTATTCATCAGATCTCTGTACACTATCGAGTGCGTCTCATTCTCCCCTTGCTCCTCATCTTCCAATTCATAATCGAGATCTTCCAACTCCTGGGCTGAAGGATAATGCGAGCCGTACTTACGGCCTTGAATGGCCATGAAAAATGATTCTGAAGACAAGAAGAGATAATCAGAAAAAGCTTTTGGATTAGATTTTTTATAAGTGACGATTCCTAATGCGTTATCTTCGGGATTGCGATTGAGAGGTCGTGATTTGGTATTTCTCTGGCACTTACTATGTGAATTCACTCCCAACACAATCATATATTCTTAGCTTGTATATTTTTATTAATAATAATGATATTTCGTAACCCAAATAACCAATAATATTAAAAAACAATTGGCGTTTCTATACATTTTCGATGAATGCCACTTACCATCAGTTGGAACGAAGGCACGTTTGCGCCTGTAGACAAGTAAATCTTTTTTTAAAAGATTTCTAGTTATTTGGGTTTCAAATTACTAATATTCTTGTTAACTTTTCCAGCTAAGCTAGAATGCTTGTGTTAGGAATGGGTTCACGTCAGTAGTGCGATGGGTGGGATTCGAACCCGCGACCTCTCGATCGCAAGTACAATGCTTTATCCATTGGCTACAGACGCTTTGAATTTTTTTGTAATGTGTGTACAAGCAACGCGAATTTAAGTAGATGGCTATAAAAAGCTGATATGCTCTTCTCTGTCAAAAACTGCTCCGCTGATTAGCTATAAAAAACAGTAAGCCTTATACAAAAAATGTACTCTTACTTGGTTTGTGTCCCCTCCTTAAAGGCACGCTTTTGTTCTTTTTGTCATCTGGCTCCAGCATCTGCAGGTATACATCTACCAGTCCCTGGCATTTTCTCATACAGATGCTGTAGGTCTTGAAGCGGTTTGAACGGAAGTAGGTCGTGCATCCGAGTCGCTCGCTGGAAGTGGAAGATATCGAAGTACAATGCTAAAGATAGTGTCAAAATTAGATCTTTTAATGAATAGACAGATTTAAGTGGCAATAAATATAGGTTCTTTTAAATACTTGCATTAATACAAATGGAAGTAAGGTGAGTAGAACATAGACGATCATATTCCTTAGAAGACCAGTTATTAAAAAGTCATAATTATTGCCATGTGATGACAAATGCCTTCTAGTAGTAGTAGTTAGTAGTAGATCCTCGCTGGTTTCCGCATGAATTGGCCGGATCGACCGGGGTAGTACTACCCTCTCACAGAATACCGGCATGAAGTAACGGTACCCGTACTGTTGCGTTTCGTATCGGTGAGTGAGAGAGCCGGAGGCCCAGTTACCCCGATCCTTTTCCTATCCTTTCCCTCCTTCATTCCTTTTTAAAGAGCTGGCAACGCACTTGTGACTCTTTTGCGGTTGCGGGTGTCCATGGGCGGCGGTAATCGCTTACCATCAGGCGATCCGTTTGCTAGTTTGCCAATCTGTGCCATAAAAAAAAAACATCTGTCATATACATATACCTTCTTCTACACACCCATCGAACTTATGTGTTACAGTGACTAGAAAGCTTTTGTCATCATATGGCAATAACTATAACTTTGTAATAATTGGCCCTCGAAGGAGCATTGCCTTACACGGTCCACCCATCTTATCTAAAGAAACATATTTATTTAGTTGAGTAGTGCATCACAGATGGATGCAGCATTTTTACTCATAAATCTGTTAACAAATTCTGTCCAGCAGCACATAGTCTATTAATGTGGCCGATAGTAAACGCTAATGGACTCGGCCATATGCGGGACCCAAAACGTAGCTGCTTATCCCTTTGATGATATCTATACATACATAGACTCACGCGGATCTAAAACCATAGCTTCAGATATATTGATCTCCGAATCAGCTAAAGTTTTCGATCCACTGTAATATAAGGCAATCTGTCATCATCTGGCAAATTGATCTAAACCTAGCACCTAACCTAAATGTAGCTTCAGTAACTTAGAAAACTTACTAACTTATATATTTTGACGTTACTTTGTGACCTAAATGAATAAATGATTTTTGACTTCGACTAATCATTATATTCAAATTGTCTTGAGAGAAAACTCCTATAACACATGACCCGAACCAACTCGAACTTAAAACTTCAAGCATTCACATTCACTACCGTTCCGCCACCGAACCAAGTTATCGACGGTTAAGAATCAATAGTGTCTATCTCAATAAACTTAACTTTACAGGAGATAAAAAAAATGTTTCTCTGCTTTGAATAAAAAGATACTTGAAATGTTAGTACCGTATCTTTAAAAATAGAAAAAGCATATTTTTTTCTATTTTTAAAGATACTAACATTTCAAGTTTCACATTTCAAGTCAAGCAGAGAAACGTTTTTTTTATCTCCTGTAAAGGTAAGTTTATTGAGATAGACACTATTGATTCTTAACCGTCGTTATGTTACACTATTTACGTGCAATTCTGGTCCTGGAAGACGAACGTCCATACTGGCGACACATGGTTAGCGCACACGCCTGGCGAGTACCTTCTTGTGCAGCGAGTCTTGAATTGACGGGTTAATTCTGTAGGCTCGCGACCCTCGACTGGAACAGTAACAATAAGTACAACTTAGAAAGTGTAGTCCGGACTTAATCTTCGAATTTCAGTCAGGCTGAATTTAAACAGCAAATAACCTAATGAGATACGGTTGGACTGCCACGTAAAGGTCTCGGCTTTGATATCAAGGCACACTCTGTGTTTTTTTATTCGAAACCTCGGCGGGGTCGCGACTGCCTGCGAAAGTGATTCGCGCGGCCCCGTCGATAGCGGTTTTGTCGAGTAACACCGTGGTAGATTTAGTCGGTATTCCGGGAGGTCCATTTTCATTTCAACATCTTTCTTTACCCCGGCGAGTCCGACATGATCCCTTCGCCCGCCCTCGCGGAGGGATATGAGTCAAAGCATTGCCGCAGGAAATAAAAAAAAGCTATAGTGGAGCCCAACTTACTTACTTATCTTCTTTAGTCAACAATTAGTATAGCATACTATAGGCTATGCCAAATAAGATGGCAATAGCGGTCATTCACACCCCCTACAACTGTATACGTAATTTACAATAACGACACTTACAATGTTCCTGTAACGACAGAAAGTAGAGTCGCTTGTGAATCGTGGTGAAGGTTAATCCTCTGTCTAACCATGAGTTGTTTAGACGACCTTGGTGAACCGTGTGAATGACCGATATTGCCATCTCATCTGGCATAGACTATAGTAGCTATATAACATTTCTATATATTAATTTCGAAGATTTGGGAAGTCTGCTAATCCA
Organism: Catocala nupta; assembly: GCA_963675205.1. Lineage (NCBI taxonomy): Eukaryota > Metazoa > Arthropoda > Insecta > Lepidoptera > Erebidae > Catocala > Catocala nupta. The sequence goes on from OY776104.1 coordinate 6,146,168, forward strand.
TACCGAGCCAGCGTGGTAGGCGACCTAACCTGAGAGGAATTGTCCAGCAATTGACCAGCCTATATATAAGGCTGATATTATTATGTATCATGTGCATAGTATTTACGAGCATTTAATATGACCACAACTTTCTAATTTATATTATATATCGCCGAGAAGTTAAGAGGGTAAGCAGTGTAACACTCACTTTGCCTCGCGCTATTTTCATTAGAACCTTCCAATGATTTGCTTAGTGTAAGAACCCATGTTAACAATGTAATATAAAGAAATAAGTATATTTTTTGTATACGCATTTTGAATCTTTAGTTATGTCAATCTTGCTTGTACTGACACCATGGCCCTTCAGATTTTATGGCAAATAAAATATATGATTTTCTTTTTAAATTTCGGTATTAAGTATGATTGCGACGTAAATCTTCGTTAAACTTTCGACATATCGTGGTTGTGGTTCAGTCGTCAATTGAAGAATGAAAATTGTCTACCAGGCATATTATTTTAAGTGCCGCTAATAAAATTTGAGATGTATCTGGAGGATGAAATATGAGTGAATGAAACATAAAACAGATACTAGGGTCGCGGAAAACTCGTAATCTTTGCCTATCCCTCCGGGAGACAGGCATGAGTCTATGTATGTTAATTATATTGCTCCTTTACATAAACCTGTCTGCACAGGCTTTTTAGTGTAAGAAGTTCAGACATGAAGATATTCCCACGATGTTTTCTATCACCGTTAAAGTGAATAATTGTATTAACTATGTGATACGTACATAACTTCGAAAAGTGATAGGAGCAACCTTGGGATTGAACTTGAAACCCCTGCATGGCAATCGCTCTCCCACTGGGCTATCGCTGCTTATGTATATAACGAAGGTTCGCTTTTTACATGATGGAGCACCAAAATATAGGCGTGGTATTATACCTCAAACGTATATTATTGATAGGCAAATCCAAATGAAATGAAACAATAATGGTTGTCTTTGATTATTACTGATTTGATCGGTAATGCAGCGAGTTCGTCACGCCGAAAGCTGCCGCGCACGCGTCTCCGGCGCTTATATAACGTCACTATGATACTGGCAGCCATAACTCATTTCGACTGCCAATACGGCTCTGTGGCGACCTCACTCAAGCTAACGCTTGACGTTCCGAAGGAAACCAATAGATAGTGCTTTATTATATTCCAATTACAGAAAAATTGCATGTCATTTATTGTTTTTTAGAGGCTTCGCCATATATTATTGTGATATTCTTTATTATATACTATTGTGATATTATTTAGTATATTTACATATATGTTTCTCGTTACTGTATGCACGTACTTCTTTTTATCTCTGCATCACCCTAGGTCGACTGGTAGATAATGCCCTTGGAATTAAGTCCGCCATCGAACTATTTTGTGCATAAAGTTATAAAATAATGAAATAAAAAATAAAATTATTTCTAATATCTTGTTTTGTCTGCAGGCTCATCAGGCATACCACAGCAGTCTGGATTCTACTGGAAAGGTGTGTGGCTCCCTCTCTGCGTCACCTTTGAGCCTGGCACCGCTAAATCTGTTTAGTAAGTTAACTGTTTGTATATACGAGTAACTATGTATGACTATTTATGTGTATTATGTAGACTTTTTATCCAATTTTATACAATGTCAAACTATCAGATATCTTGACAGTATTATAGTCTTTAGTTTTCCTTGGATTCTTGTCGAGCGCAGTGGTAACATAGGAGTATTGAATGCGACTGCTGCGCATGAATGAGGTCACGGGTTCGATTCCCAAGTCACCCGCATTGTTTTTGGTTTTTCTGTCATCTCATTCTCAGCAGGAGAACGAAATCTGTAACTAAGTCCTGTATGCGCAATAAGCTTGATCCTTGTTATATGTGACCAATCCGTAGAAAGCGTAAACATTTCTACTTATCAACTTTCTAGATCGGACCCAATGCACTAACGAAATCTGAATTTAGTCCTAAATTTCTGAGATCTTGGCGCAGTGCAAGCAAATTTATAATTTGGATGAGTATTTATTAGGCTAATGCAAACATTTGCTATCAGAGTCTAATCACCACGACAATGTCTATCCGAGACTTCGGAACGAACGAGATATAAAAAATATTACTACCACGAAGTTTCTTCGATCAAAACCTTACTTCATATGTTTCATGATTTGAATATATATTTAAATAATTGGTAATTTTTTAATATATTGGTATGAACACCAAGCTGAAACTTCGGCATTTAAATTGCATGGGCCTACTGATTATTTACTTTTGCAATTGTAATTTCAGTATAGAAATGCTGGACCGCACCGAAGCGCCCTCTATACAGGACGGATACGGGATCTCCGTCGCGTACGCTTGTCTTATGGAGATCATCCGATCTATAGCTATCAGTATTGAAGGAGCCGAGTATTTCAGGTATTTCACTATTGTTATTATTTTATTTATGCACTTACTACCTCGTAGGCGCAGCGGTAGTTACCGCTGTGCATGAGGTCTTGGTATCGACGTCAGAGTCAGGCAAAGCGTTATTCTTTCTTTTTTGACAAGAAATTCTTTGCAGCATTCCGGAGTATAGAACTGTGTAGATTATGTATGTGTGTATGTTAGCTATTTATATACCCATTAAGTATTGTCAAAAATATATATGATCAATACGAACGCCTTTTTAATGCACATCCGTGTTCATATACTTGCCGATACTCGACGCCTAATATGTTTTCACTCGACAGTCAAGAGGTTAACCACACGATAATATTATTTATTAATTAGACATAATAATATTATTTATTAATTAGACGTAAGTCTTTTATTGTTTAAAAGAAAAGAGTATCTGGTTATTTGTTATATCTCTTTCAGATTACAAGAAATGTATGAAGACATACAGAACGATACCGAGGAGAGAGAAGTCAATTCAAATAAGAATACCAACGGCAAGGGTCTGTAATCCTACTTATTATTATAAACATAAACTGATTTGACATTTTAACTGAAACTTAGTACACGGATAACGTGGACTATCTGTATGGCAAATTATTTTTGTATGGCAATTTTTTTTTGTTCAGTTGCTGTCGAATTCCTAATCCACATAAACACATATTTAATACTTTTTAACCCGCAAATGCGTTTCCTTCATTATTCATGTAATTGAAGCCGCTGACAAAATCTTGTATTTAACACATAGAACGCCATGCCAGTCATAAATGATTGCGAGTAATTTATTTTCTATTGTATCTGCTTCAGAGCATTCAATGTGTGATATAAACTTGTAATCATATATAGTAGATTTGAAATGTTATAATTTTTGTTTATTAGACACAGATCCAAAGACTGATGCACTAGTGACGAATAACTCACATAATGGTGAAGCTGATCAGAATTCGAACGTGGTCCAGAAAATTGAAGACGATGTCGAAGATAAAGAGAAACAACTAAGGTTACAGGTAGGTTATCTAACGAACTTATTTTTGTTTAGAGCAGTGGTTGTTGCTGTGAGCATACTCATTTTAATTTTAATGATGTTCTTTATAGTATATACCCATTAATTGCAAAACTACGTAAACATGGTCCCAGGATAGGGCTGGATAATTTTACAGATTTGAGATGGGCTTATTTCAGTTTTAAAGGCACTCAAGTCAATATACCATTAAGATAAACGTTCAGCATACATAAAGCGGTTGTTAATGTTTATAAAGTCGTGCAGAGAATAGCATTGGTCCTAATACCGTGCCTAGACGGACACCGGATCGTTATTGTAAAAATTACACACTGCACTACTAAGAGAGGCTAGACTTTTTATATAGGGCTTTGTGGTGACGCATCGCTATGCTGCAATGTAGATCTGCTTGATACATTTTTACATTGAAGCTTTTGTAGCAGAACGATGTGGTACACATAATCAAAAGCCTCATATATATCTGAGAATAGTGTATGTATCACTTTCTTTACAAGTTTTATTCAATTCTGCTTTAATAATTTTTAAGCAGTCCAATTATACTAGTACAACGTGTCTCCATATCTTTAAGCACTGCTGACACGCTTATAATCAAAATTAGGTATACGTACATACATTAGGAACCTTAATGCTTATGTCTTTGATATATTTTCTCCAACACAATATTGATTTTTATAACTGTTCTTTATTTCCTGCTTTACTAAGTAGTAAATTTTGTATAGCTCCGTCAAAATACTTTTGATTAAATTATTTGCGGATCGCAAGATTCTTCAATTATTTTGCTATAGTTTTAACTGCTGCAACTGACTGCCCAGGTAATACAGTAAGAGAGCGTATAGTATTAGTAGACAAATACTAATTCAAATATCAGGTATAAAATTTACAGCGTTTATTTAAGAAGATTTTTCTATTTGTACAGTTGCTGAAATCGTCGTGGTGTGGCCTAGTATGGGGATTATCAGTATTAGCAGAAGCCAGTATCGGCGAGTTAGAGAACATACTGCGGGCTATACAAACGCTCGCTAGGGTCAGTGGCAAGGTAAGTTTCTCGTCATTGTTTCATAATTATGGATAAATTTATCATATAAATAAATACGTATCATTGCGTTGGGCCTTTTCAAAAATTGTCTCGCTATTGGACTCATGCCTTCTATATAGTATGAGAAGAGTGAGGGTCAGCTAGCACGTGACTGCACAAAACTGTTCGAGCACACACGCGACTGTTCGAGCTCTAGGTGTGACTGGTGACAAATAACATGTTCAGGCATGCTCTATAACAGCGATTCCTACATGGTGGTCCGCGGCACCCAGGGGTTCCGTGGAAGTGTCACAGGAGTTCCACGGTCTGTCCGAGAGTTAAATAAAACGTTCGTGGGAAAGACTCATACATAAGGTAGCCGCGCCGCACCATCGCGCCTACCCGGTCAAAAGCTAGTAGTAGTAAGTCGGCTTGTTGAACTATTGCACGATGAGTAATGGTTGATGAAATTGGCTTACTTGATTTTAGTGCTATTTTAAGAAAATATGTGAAAATTATTATAATAAATGTTCTGCAATACTTATTATAAAATTTGTTGTCATTTATAATTTGTTCTATCTTCGAGTCTAATATAAATATATTTAAACTACAAGGTAATCACTTGAGTTATCAAAATAGCCAGCTTAGGAGTCACTAGGTCCGAAATAAAGGGGTAACGTGGAAAATTTTATGGGTGTTTTAAAAAATTTGTAGTTTTTTAGATTTCGATGTGCTCTTTCCAAATGTCAATTTTGCCACCTCGTACCTTTGCCGCTCGCGCCGCCATATTGGAAAAATAGCGCTTAATAGCAGTTTTTAACAATATCTCCTTACCAACTCATTTTACGATAAAAACATCTTCAAAATTAAACAAGAGAAAAATTTCTACAATTTATGTCGCAACATTATTTTTGTAAAATCTATGGTTTTGGCGTACGATTGCCGTAAACTTTAATTCATCTTCATCGGTGTTTTTCGTTTATTTACGTAAAATAACTATATTATGCCCAGTGCCGCCAGATTGTGAGTACAAATTCTAAAAAAGTGAATGAAAAGGATTGCAGTCTTTTCGTAAGTCAAGTATTTGGAAGGAATAAATCCGATAGTAGTTCACGATGTATGTCGAAAACGATATATTAATGCAAAGTTAATCGCTGCTTCATTGCATAGAGGATGCAATATCATGATTCCTCAACCACAATTGCGACCCAGGCATCCAACATTCTCATTTGTTTTTCATGCACTACTCAGATAACAACAGATTTTATAGCAAAACAAACATAGACGCGTTTGTGCAATCATAAACACTCCTACACTTATACATACATCTCCGCAGGCTAACTTTACAGCTACACTTGTAGTAAGACATTTAAGACCAAATGCAATCTAGCAAGCCATATTAGAGCTTAAAAAGCAAAAGATCTATAATTTCTGAGGTCGTCGTCATCGAAATCTACGGCGCTCGTACGCCAAGATTATAGATCATGAAAAAAATGTTATTTCACATAAATTGTAGGAATTTTCTCTAGTTTAATTTTGTATAAAATGTTTTATCGTAAAATGAGTTGGAAAGGAGATATTGTCAAAAAACTGCTATCAGGCGCCATTTTTTCAATATGGCGGCGCGAGCGGCAAAGGTATGAGGTGGCAAAATTGAAATTCGGAAAGAGCATATCAAAATCTATAAAACTACCAATTTCCAAAACTCCCGAAAAACTTTCCAGGTAAAAATACCAAATGCAATCATTTGGTATTAGCTAGGGTTCAGCCAAAACACGTATGATCAATTAGAATTCCGTGGCCAAATAAAATTGGAAACCGCTGCTCTAGCATTTTTCTGCTCAATCTGAGCTGACCTTTAGGGTTTTGGCCCGGTACAGACTTCACACATCTTTGAGAATATTATAGAATCGGACAGATTTGTAAATTTCCGCATGGTATTTTGTTACATTTAATACACACATATGTAACTGCGAAGTCTTTGGTCTAAGACTTGTATCTATCGGTCTTTTCACAAAGTTTGTACCTTTTCCCGTTTTGTTAGAATGACGTCATACCTTCATCGTTCTCAGTAGAATGTAGTGTTTATAAAATGCTTTTTGCTTGTGTCAGACAAGAGATGGCGCTGTACCTAATTTCTCTCTACACAGAGTCTAGTATAAACTGCAATGATTCTGAATCGCGATAACGAAGTTTGCTGTACTGGTTACCATATTATACAAGTGCAAGATACTTATGTCGGACCGCGGTAGGCACCATAATTTAGTTCATCTTAGTTAGAGGGTCCTCCCTTTCTTTTGGAAGAATATCAAATCTGGTTCCTTCATAGTGATATTTTATGTTCGTGTTTTTATGTGCGTGTTTGCGTGCATCAGACGGGGCACGCGAAGGGGCGCGACGCGTGCGTGTCGGCGCTGTGCCGCTGCGCGCTGCCGGCGCAGTACGTGGTGCCGGCGCTGGGCGCGCTGGGCGCGCTGCCGTGCCCGTGGCGCCGCGAGCCGCCGCCGCCGCCCGACCCCGACTACCGCCACCAGGTCGTGTGGGTCGGCACGCCGCTGCCCTCCGCCGAGCTGCCTACAGGTCAGTCATGTTTGTGTTGGACTGGCCCGCTAGGGGCGCAGTACGTGGTGCCGGCGCTGGGCGCGCTGGGCGCGCTGCCGTGCCCGTGGCGCCGCGAGCCGCCGCCGCCGCCCGACCCCGACTACCGCCACCAGGTCGTGTGGGTCGGCACGCCGCTGCCCTCCGCCGAGCTGCCTACAGGTCAGTCATGTTTGTGTTGGACTGGCCCGCTAGGGGCGCAGTACGTGGTGCCGGCGCTGGGCGCGCTGGGCGCGCTGCCGTGCCCGTGGCGCCGCGAGCCGCCGCCGCCGCCCGACCCCGACTACCGCCACCAGGTCGTGTGGGTCGGCACGCCGCTGCCCTCCGCCGAGCTGCCTACAGGTCAGTCATGTTTGTGTTGGACTGGCCCGCTAGGGGCGCAGTACGTGGTGCCGGCGCTGGGCGCGCTGGGCGCGCTGCCGTGCCCGTGGCGCCGCGAGCCGCCGCCGCCGCCCGACCCCGACTACCGCCACCAGGTCGTGTGGGTCGGCACGCCGCTGCCCTCCGCCGAGCTGCCTACAGGTCAGTCATGTTTGTGTTGGACTGGCCCGCTAGGGGCGCAGTACGTGGTGCCGGCGCTGGGCGCGCTGGGCGCGCTGCCGTGCCCGTGGCGCCGCGAGCCGCCGCCGCCGCCCGACCCCGACTACCGCCACCAGGTCGTGTGGGTCGGCACGCCGCTGCCCTCCGCCGAGCTGCCTACAGGTCAGTCATGTTTGTGTTGGACTGGCCCGCTAGGGGCGCAGTACGTGGTGCCGGCGCTGGGCGCGCTGGGCGCGCTGCCGTGCCCGTGGCGCCGCGAGCCGCCGCCGCCGCCCGACCCCGACTACCGCCACCAGGTCGTGTGGGTCGGCACGCCGCTGCCCTCCGCCGAGCTGCCTACAGGTCAGTCATGTTTGTGTTGGACTGGCCCGCTAGGGGCGCAGTACGTGGTGCCGGCGCTGGGCGCGCTGGGCGCGCTGCCGTGCCCGTGGCGCCGCGAGCCGCCGCCGCCGCCCGACCCCGACTACCGCCACCAGGTCGTGTGGGTCGGCACGCCGCTGCCCTCCGCCGAGCTGCCTACAGGTCAGTCATGTTTGTGTTGGACTGGCCCGCTAGGGGCGCAGTACGTGGTGCCGGCGCTGGGCGCGCTGGGCGCGCTGCCGTGCCCGTGGCGCCGCGAGCCGCCGCCGCCGCCCGACCCCGACTACCGCCACCAGGTCGTGTGGGTCGGCACGCCGCTGCCCTCCGCCGAGCTGCCTACAGGTCAGTCATGTTTGTGTTGGACTGGCCCGCTAGGGGCGCAGTACGTGGTGCCGGCGCTGGGCGCGCTGGGCGCGCTGCCGTGCCCGTGGCGCCGCGAGCCGCCACCGCCGCCCGACCCCGACTATCGCCACCAGGTCGTGTGGGTCGGCACGCCGCTTCCCTCCGCCGAGCTGCCTACAGGTCAGTCATGTTTGTGTTGGACTGGCCCGCTAGTGGCCTAACGTCGAAAGGGGAGAGCGGTGAAATTGCTCTTTCCCCCGGGGACGAGAGGAGGTCGGGTCCGATGGACCCGGCCGGCACCCACACGGGGGGGCCTGCTATAGATGAATCTTTTTAGACTCCCAACTGGCCCCCCCCCATTGGGTGAGAGGGAACACCCCAGGTTTTTTTAGTGGGGGCCCGCTAGTGGCGCGACGCGTGCTTGTGCTTTAAACCCCTGCTATTACCTCTTTATCACAAGGAATGCACCAATCAAATTTGTATCGTACCACACACATTTACTGTCCCCATGGCGATGCGATAGTGAATGCGACTGCTGTGCCTGCGGTTTCGAAATCGAATCCCGGCTCGGGCCAACAAAAAATTATGTGGTTTGTCTGTTAAGAAATCTTAATAGCACGAGCTGCTATTTTGTAGCAGAAAAATATAAGAAGTTGGCGGTTTTAGACACCCCGTGTCTTGAAAAGCACGTTAAGTCGTTGGTACTGCGGCCGATCCCTCTCCAGTCGTGTCGAATTACCGTCCCATCGGATCATTAGAGTTATAGAACAGAGAGTGCATTTGTGTTTGCGCACACACTTGTGCACTATAATATCTCTTGCGCAGATGGCTAATCTCCCTTAAGATTGGCCGCCGTGACCGAAATTCGGTCTGCAGGACATTATCGTACCACTCGACACCGAAACAGAGTACGGTAATGTATCTAGGTGAACAGGATTACTGTTCACCTAGATACGTTACCGTCTAGCATGTTACGCGTTCAACGATCATTTCCTCCACGTTCAAAAAGATCCTGAAATAAGCTACCTTCGACAATACTATCGCGGTATCTAATGATTCAGCTGTGTAGACTCCTGATATAGGTAAAGTCCATAAGCGGTGGTTGCCTACTTACTACATAGGCCACTAGCTTGTTTGTCATTAAGGCATTAACACAAATAGTAATTCCACTATCATATTTCAATATTACAATGTTCTAAATATCTCTAAACAGGGCAGCAGCAATCGTTTGTGATGGTGACCTCCCGCCACGTGACCGCGATGAAGGCGCTGCTCTGCGCCGCTCAGAGGGACGGAGATACCATACAGCAGGCCTGGCTGCCTGTCCTCACCACACTACAGCATCTTGTAAGTTTATGGTAGCTTATTATAATGTAGACGGTAGTACAATCTGCTAAGTGTCACAAAATACACTGAGGTATAGAAAACTCAGTAGAATACATAAAAACAGACGTACCGACATCTCACCGTTAGAATGCAAATGCAATATTCTTACAATTGCATTAACTTTTATTTTATTTGTGAATTTATATCGCTGTGTAAACTACATGCATGCAGTACATGCGACTGGTATGTCTAGTGTTTCGGATTAAATTACCGTTCGTTCAGACAAAGTGTCATTACATTATTCTGTCGAGAAATCTTTAATAGCATCACGGAGCTTAAATCGGTGCACTTTAGACAACAATAGGCTCATCTATAAAGTAGTGAAAGATGTGATTAAAAGGGAAAAAGAGGTATTGAAAGACGAGTTTGATAGAAGATTATCTGAAAATTTTCGTGCCAACGCAAAGTTTTTCTGGAAATCCATTCGCTCAGTTCGAGGTAAAACCCTAAGCACAGAGCTGAAATCGATCAGAGACAAGAATGGAAGTTTACTGAATGAAGAAAAGAGTACTGAAGTGATGTAATGAATGTTTTAAAGTATATTTGAAAGAAAGGATGATAATGATAGTAATTATGAAAGCCCTATTAGTATGGATGAAATAATGAAAGCATTGAAAAGCATAAAATTAGGAAAGGTTATGATAGGATCACAGTTGAAATGCTGACAGCTGGACAGCGATTCGGTTCTCTTTATCACCCCACTCCATTTTAATTACAAAAATATTTAACACCGTTTGGCGCGAAAATGAGAAAACACCATGAATATTTATATAAGCATGACAGATTCCAAATTCGAATGTAATAAAATTATTTTTTTTATGGTTTGGCCAGACTAAGTGTTTATGTAAATTCCAAAGATACATATGTTCATTTTCAAACTATAATCCATGTGAATGTTGTTGCTGCGAAGGTATGGATCCTGGGCCTAAAGCCATCGACAGGTGGCAGCATGAAGGCGAGTCGCGCCAGCGCCGACGCCAACGCCGTTATGAGCACATCCGCGGTCATGGCTGACCTTCCCGGTAAATATATACCATAGCAACATATCCACCTAAATGTATGTCGTGAAATTCTCCAAACATAATCTCTCCGCAACCCTTGTCTCGCGGCAAGAAATGCCAACTAACCAAGTTTCGCAAAAACTAAATGTGGCCGTGAAGATTAGGGTTCAATTCCCGAATCAAGCTAAGTGTGTGTGTGTGTTATTCGAATATTGTAATTAAGTGTTATTGAAAAATTGCCTGTATCGATTTTTTGGAGGTAACTTTATGTTGCATGCTGTATATAAATATCATTAAAAGACTAACAACTTAATGTTTAATAACTAAACTGACAATCGTATCACTTAGTTTATATACTGAATTAAGTAGTTTAATTGTATAATGTGTTAAGTGTAGACATATAACAATATTAGTAATCTCAAATTTTATTTTCTAATTGACGAGTGCGTGTCCTACTTATTTGACGTGTTTCTGAGATCCGTTTGTAAAAGGGGATTAGGGAAAACCTATTTATTTTATGTATTTGAATACAGGCATTGGTATTTTTTAAGAGAGTGCCTTCATTTGGTACACAAGACATTTGACAGTACAATCGATCTTGTCAACTTCTTGTAGCATTAAATTCCAGTAAACTAAGCCATAAATAGCTTATGTAGCGTGATTTACCGTCATTCACGCACTGTATTAGCATTACCTGCATAAAAGTTTAATTTTAGCTTTACTTATGACATAAAATATCTACACAGACGTCATTCTATCGAATTATAAGCTTTATTACTATAGCAGTGCAGTCTAAATTAGCTATGGATAACTTAGTTTCACTAGTTACTTAATATCTAAGAAACCGTTATTTTACGCAATTATAAGCTCTATCACCTAAGTAATAAAGTCTAAATTAGCTATTGATTAGTTAGCTTCACTAGTGATATGAAATATCTATCTAACCGCAATTTTAAATTAATCTCTCTCATCCAAGTAATAAAGTTCATTTTAGCTATTGATAACTAATTGATTATGTTGTACCCGTACAATGTTCCACAGGTCAGCAAGTTCCCGTTGCCGAGTCGCTTGGAGTCATGAGCGGTACTCACTTACTAATTATACGTATACATTTGGAATCGCTTGTGTTGTTCGTAACAAAATACCCTTAGGGAGGGCAGGTGTTACCTCCACAGGATCGTAGGAGGTTGATATTCCGTTCAAACAGGTGGAGTTTACGGCGGTTGGACCAAATCCTACTAAACTGAGATCCCTGTGACGCCAGAGTTACGTCATTTAAGCAAAGTTGAATGTTTTATAGATTTTTTAAAGATAACTTCCTCATGTGTTACAATTCCTGTGTCGCGACAGACTTCACAAACATTTAAACAACGTACACACAGCGACACATCAACCTAGACTGTTTGGACTTTGGACTATCAGAAGTTGAACGCTGCGAATCGTGCGAGAGACTGCGTTATATTTTTGTTACGCTCTATCCTTACCATTACATCGACACCATTATGCACTGTCCCTTTCCGACAATTCTTTATTTTGTATGTAGCGTAGTTATGCGTATATAGGGTGTCTAACTTGATGTGTAGCCGTCTGCACACAAAGAACATCCAGAGGCAGAAAACTATTTGTGGGGCATAATTTTTTTTGTCCTGTATGGCAAAGTTATCACTTAAAACGCCACACCATTTATGCAGTCACGTATAGCATAATTATATGTATACACATACATATATGCTATATGTGACTGCATGGAGAATAACAAGTTAAAATTAAGAATAAAATAAAGCAATTTTTTATTTTGTTATTTCTCTTAGAGTTGATATTACTTTCAGATCGGTCAGTAAATTTATGAATAAGCTTAAATTAAAAGAAAATACTACCACTGATTATTTATATATAACAGATATACTGTAAAAAATTCAGCTGTACTGAAATGACGTAGTTTTGGTGGCCTTGAGATCTTCTAATATAATTACAAAATGGATACTGGTGACTAGTATTATATATTTGAATGTGTTTGTTTGCTGATAAAACATCGCCAAAGAGCTCTATACAAAGAGTAAGTGGCCATATTTCTTTATTTGTTGGGTTTAATCTCGAAAACTACTATACCGATTTTAATCATTCCTATACTGATAGAAAGGTCCCTGAATCCCTGAATAACGCAGGATATTTTGGTGACGCGAGCGGAGCTGCAGGCGGAAGCTAGTTAAATAAATATGTATAAGTTCCAAATGTATACAATAGCCGTAGGGTTAACAAAGCTTGTACACAGGAGCACTGGGATGGAGCTTGCTGGCCGTTTGTGTGTCTATATGTTTGTCGCACTATGTTTAAATAGGACAGTAATCAAATCAACTACTAATAAAAATTAAATGGTCTAAATCATGCATAATTATGTCTTTCTCTAACACTCCCTTCCTTCTTATTCTTCGTCTCTCTTTCTTTCTCGCTCTCCCTATCACACTTACTTTCTCGCTCTCTCTCTCTCTCTCTCTCTCTCTCTCTCTCTCTCTCTCTCTCTCTCTCTCTCTCTCTCTCTCTCTCTCTCTCTCTCCGCGCCTCCCGGCATCACCCTCTGTTTTCACTCTTAAACCCATCCCTTTTTTGTCTCTCGCAATACCTATCTCTTCCGTCTCTCTTACCATTTTCCATCACCACTACTCCTTGAATATTACTTTCCCTCTCTCCCTTCCTTCTCTACTGACCTCTCCCAATTGCGCTCTCTCATATTCTCATCTCTCAGGGTCAGATTCTATACTTATTCCTACCGGGAGCAAATAACAAAAAAAATTGTGTTCGATTTTACATATATTTAATAATAATGAACAAATAATTTGATTACTATCCTCCATATTCTTGTACAATGCTAACTGTGACGTCTTATGTTATTGTTTAATTTTATCATTTTATATTCATTATACACACGCGATCAGCACATTGGAACGCTTTCTTATTCATTTTATTTTACTCTATTCATTTATTTGTAGAAATTACTACAGAAACTATACCATTTCGTCATGCTGGAATGTGGACTCTTACGGCACATGACGTCACAAATTTGAAAGAAAATATGTTCACGATGGAGATATCACGTAGGCGATGATACATACACAACGTTTATTATTAAGGTGTGGTCATGTTTAAGGGTCTTAAAGTACAGATCTTGTAATCAAACTAAAAAACTGGTATTTAATTAAATTTTCTTTTTTGTTATTATAATATCTGCCTCTGTGGCGCAGCGGTAGTAAATGCGACTGCTGTGCATGAGGTCTCGGGTTCGAATCCCGGGTCGGGCCAACATAAAGGTATTGGGTTTTTCTGTTAAGAAATCTCAATACGAGCTTAGGAGCCGGAGTTAGGAAGTTGGCGGTGTTAGACACCCCCGTGCCTCGGAAAGCACGTAAAGCCGTTGGTCCTGCGCCTGATCTCTCTCCGGTCGTGTCGGATTATCCGTCCCATCGGATCATGAGGGTAAGGGAACAGAGAGTGTACTTGTGTTTGCGCACATACTTGTGCACTATAATATCTCCTGCGCAGATGGCCAGTCTCCGTTAAGATTGGCCGCCGTGACCGAAAATGGGTCTGGAGGACATTATACATTATTATCTGAAATTAAATTTCGGCGAATAAAGAGCATTAGACTACAAACAAAAATCCATCTCAATTAAATGCAATTATTATGAATAAATAAAGAACGTATATCGAGGACAAAGGCGTGTTTAGATTTATCAGAAAATTTACAGTAATTTATTAAAAACAGTATTTATAATACTACGGCAACTAATAAAGTTGAAATGACCATCATCATACCTGGTTTCGCAAAGGCCAATCAATGACGTGTGAAAATCGAAGTCATGAATTAATTTGATTGGCTATTGCTAATTCAGTTCGCCAATCAAAACAGAAGGCATGCCTTTGTCTGTTAACTAACTTTGGTGTTAATCTGCTTTTAAAAAACCAGATGTAAATCAGGCACATCATTTATTTACAGTCATAGAAAATAAAGAAATTAGGAAATGTAGTTGAAATTTATGAATTATTGAACTTTTAAGCTAACAGCTCTTTTAATCACGTGTACTTTATAGACCTTAAATGGGACCACACCTTTGCAACTCACTGTATATTTCCAAGTCAAAAAATTATAAGTGTCATTGCATATTTCTTGACTTACTAAAAATATCTATATTCTCGAGCTATCTGACCTAAGAAATTTCGTCGCTAACCATAATAAATTAAAAATTGTATTTTATCAATACAAGTCTGGACAATGCAAACTCAATGTTGGCTTTCTTAAATTATTGGATGGCCAATGGATAAAACTATACCGTGTTTCGACTGAATATAATATTTTATTTTGGTAGCTTTGTCGGCGATGCTGTCCCGTGTCTTCGAATCGTCCAAGAACCTGGATGATGTAGCTCTCCATCACCTCATAGATGCTCTCTGCAAGTTATCCAACGAAGCTATGGAGTTGGCTTATTCAAATAGAGTAAGTTTGTGTTTGTGATTTTTATATTGATTTATATTTTGTATAAAGATAAAAGTTTCTCTTAAGCTATTTATTGTGCATGTGTTAAGTCGTTTGGCCTTTGAATATGGTGCTATATTTATGACACAACTATTATAATATATTGCATTGCTGCGTTTTAGGTATTCGAAGAAGTAAAATAATATAATATTAATATTTGTATAATGTTTTGTGTTCAGGAGCCATCATTGTTCGCGGTGGCGAAATTACTGGAGACTGGTTTAGCGAACATGCACAGAATAGAAGTTATGTGGAGACCTATCACCAACCATCTTCTAGAGGTAACTTATTCTATCAATATTTTATTATTAAGCTTATGTTTTCTTGAAAAGGTAGAAACTTTTAATAAAAGGAAATTACATTTTGAAGAATATTCTTATATTTGCGTCGGTCAATACTTACTATTTTTACTCTTTCAGAGACTCTTTTTATTCTTTTATAACTTTTTCATCACTAATAATAATAATTGATAATAGTTAATGGACGTATTAACGCTCAGACGCTAGCGCAAATCGAAAACCAAACTTGTAAAATATAATATTCGCGCCAAGCTAAACTTGCTCAGAAAATAATATACATATAGGATATGATACATTTATGGTAACAATAGAGCGCCGCGTCCCGTTCAGCGTTAATGAGACAAAATAACAAAAATATAACGCATTCCTTCGCACGATTCGCAGCGTTCAACTTCTGATAGTTTAAAGTCCAAACAGTCTAGGTTGATGTGTCGCTGCGTGTACATACTGAGCCACAATATAGTAACTAGAGTTAATGATGCACTGTAATTGGTTATAGGTGTGCCAGCATCCTCACATAAGGATGCGCGAGTGGGGAGTCGAAGCTATCACCTACTTGGTCCAAGCTGCCTTCCAATATCACCACAACAATCCTGTGCTGGTCACAGAGGTGAGTACATTCTAAATCTCATCCATCTCTTAATATTATATACTACTCAAAACAAAATAAGGGCCACTAAGATTGTTTGCTGTACCATGAAAACAATAAAGACATTAAATTGTTTAACTTATGTAACTACAAAATAATGTTATTGGATATAGTATAGGCTAACAATTGTTTAAAATAATGATCATGAATTGTTTTTTTTAAGTTCATAATGAAATTGGCCATTTTGAATGAAAAACATGAACAAAAGAAATCACCGGAAAAAGACAAAATACTGTTCTTGTCACTTTTGTTTCTTCTTTTTAGTAACGAGTATGTCCTCCTCTCTTAGCGATACACTCCTGAAGCCTCGTATGCATACTCTGGATCAAATTCCTCACGTTTTCATTTGGAATCTCCTCCCAGGCACGTTTTAAAGCGTCAATCAGCTGCTGTTGGTTGTAGACCCCTTGCTCATTCTCTCTAACCCTTCATTTCAATTGGTCCCACAATTGCTCGATTGGATTTAAATCCGGACTGTTAGCTGGCCATGGTAATACCTCAATATGAGACCCTTCTAGGACAGTTTGGGTCGATCGAGCTGTGTGTGCACGGGTATTGTCTTGCATCAGGATGAATCCAGGCCCCACTCGCTGTGCAAATGGAATCACTTGAGGCCTGATGACGTCCTCGATGTAACGTTCTACAGTTACGGTACCCGCATTTAAAATGATGAGCTCGGTATTACCGTGTAAACTAATCCCACCCCAAACCATTACGTTGGGACCACCGAAACGGTCAACTTCGTGGATGCAGGACTCCGAAAACCGCTTGTCGCGTTGTCTCCAAACCCTAACACGCCAATGGAGGTGGGTGTCTGGAAAAAGGGAGTCACTCACTAATTGTTAAAAATTATTATTAAGCATAAATAAATACTGGTCTCTTTTGATATTAAATGTCTTCTTTTGAAACGCCGTGAATATAACCATCACAGCTACTATATTATGATGAACACAATAATGTTGTGTATACTTCTGACGGCACCTATACAACCCTTAGTTCTAATATAAATTATCATTTTAAACCTATTGTAAATTATCATTTTAAACCTATTGTAAATTACTATATTATAGTTGAACTACCTATATACTACATATATTGATATACCGCATTGTACATGTTATTTATGTCTGCCATGCGTGGTGCCATGACCACACATGTAGCGTGGGTGGTTGAGACACCATGCTGGGTTCCAAAAAATTGTAAATTCAATTATTAATTTTAAACTATTTATTGTAATTAATATTGTGATATATAATATTTATCAACCCAGTAGAATCCTAGAATAAATATAATAGACAAAAATATTGTTACACTTTATATCTATGGCTTAGTTGCACGGACGGACAAACTTTAAACACAAGACCATTGTAATCAAATAATAATAAAATAAATAAGGTCCCTAATCATGTTAGGGGAGGTTTGCACAACACCCTGCGATGGCGGGTGCAATTATAAAAAAAAAAACCCTAACACGCCGAATATCATTAAAAAGTTTACTTTGCACTCGTCTGTAAAAAGCACCTTGCCCCACTGATTAATCCCCCAGTTCAAATACTGACGGCAGAATCTTAAACGGTTTGCACGTTGAACCCTGGTCAAATGAATTCGAACAACTCGTCGTCTTGACATTTGCTGGTCTTCGTGCTATCGATTACGGGTACCCGTTGTCAGCCGTAGGTGGTGTTGTAACTTACGGGCCGTTACTGTACGATCACGACGAGCACTTAGTTGGACGTACCGATCCTCGTGCGCCGTTGTTACACGAACTCTACCTGAACCGGGTCTCCTGGCAACACTGCCAGTCTCTTGGAAGCGATTCCATACATTTTGGACAGCTCTTCAAGAAAAACCCAACTGCAAACCCATGTAACGCTGAGAACGTCCTTCTTGAATCATAGTTATGGCTCTGGTTGCTGTAATTGTATCCATGTGCCTTCGTACTGGTGGCATGATTAACGCGAGATGATAAATGAATCAATTAAAATTGAAAAAGTAAAACTTTTCCCCTAAAATAACCGAAACAAGTTAAGAAGACAATCGAAGAAAAACATAAGAATAACATTCAATTATTTTTTTCTTTAAATGATGGCCAATACTTTTCAAATTAGGAACACGAACACCAGCATAAAAGAGATCAAACACCAAAGAGTTCGTAATATCAATATAATGCTACTTATCAGTTATTTTCAGTTTACTAAAGTGCACTTAAATGTGAATAAAGTAGTGGCCCTTATTTTGTTTTGAATAGTATATATTCTAATGTGAGTTACAGTTTTACGCTTTCACTACTCGATCGCTCATATAATTTCGTATACACGCTGTCAGAGCTATGACTGGTATGACACCAGTGAGCGTTTCGGCGTGAATTTTAAGCTTATAATTTAAATTAGTATTGTTACGTGCTGGGTTCGACGGATAAGAATACAAAACAATATTACCGACTAAAACGCGTTATATTCTAGCACACAATTAACTTTAATACACAACAGACACTATACTACACTTTTCCACTGTAACTGCTTCAAACTCCGTAGTATTTTCGCTTCCGTTCGCTTCGATGAACACTTGATCGCTTACGAATGCAAACTGACTCGGCGGTGCGCGTGCGCTCTATTTATACGCGGGTAAAGCGCTTCTGGAGTTTTCCAGAAAACGTCACACACGGCACGCAACAGCGCGATGATTCGAAAATGTGCCAGCGCTCTCTCCACTCAACTCGTACCGACAAATACGTAGTTCCGTAAGATGTCAATAGATGGTGCTGTAATAAATTATTATAAGAAGGGACTGCCGACTACTGGCACTAGCCGTAACAGTATAATTTGCATAACAAACGATATTTTTAAGGCAGAATGATTTTTTAATGAACTGTCGCTTCTAAAATCTTAAGTGGATTTTGAAAATCATTCATCATGCCTATTTTCTCTAAATCTGATAGCTGTCAAAGGACTCTTACTATAATTTACAAACTAATATAATAAGGGCAATTTTTATTTGGCAAGCGCTTATTTAAGATGCGCACATAAATATTTTTGTTGTAAGCATGTGCTATGTTGTTTGCTCCAGGCCCGAGAACGCCTCTTGCTGGAGCCCTTGTCGGAGCTGTGTGGTGTACGGCAGTGTGACGTGCGCGCGAGACAGCTGGAGTGCGCCGCGCGCCTGCTGCACTCGCGCGGCGACCAGCTCGGCGCCGCCTGGCCGCTCATGATGGAGATCATCTCTGCCATATCGCCTCACCACAGGTACAGTACAACTATACAGTAGCGACGTGCGCGCGAGACAGCTGGAGTGCGCCGCGCGCCTGCTGCACTCGCGCGGCGACCAGCTCGGCGCCGCCTGGCCGCTCATGATGGAGATCATCTCTGCCATATCGCCTCACCACAGGTACAGTACAACTATACAGTAGCGACGTGCGCGCGAGACAGCTGGAGTGCGCCGCGCGCCTGCTGCACTCGCGCGGCGACCAGCTCGGCGCCGCCTGGCCGCTCATGATGGAGATCATCTCTGCCATATCGCCTCACCACAGGTACAGTACAACTATACAGTAGCGACGTGCGCGCGAGACAGCTGGAGTGCGCCGCGCGCCTGTTGCACTCGCGCGGCGACCAGCTCGGCGCCGCCTGGCCGCTCATGATGGAGATCATCTCTGCCATATCGCCTCACCACAGGTACAGTACAACTATACAGTAGCGACGTGCGCGCGAGACAGCTGGAGTGCGCCGCGCGCCTGCTGCACTCGCGCGGCGACCAGCTCGGCGCCGCCTGGCCGCTCATGATGGAGATCATCTCTGCCATATCGCCTCACCACAGGTACAGTACAACTATACAGTAGCGACGTGCGCGCGAGACAGCTGGAGTGCGCCGCGCGCCTGCTGCACTCGCGCGGCGACCAGCTCGGCGCCGCCTGGCCGCTCATGATGGAGATCATCTCTGCCATATCGCCTCACCACAGGTACAGTACAACTATACAGTAGCGACGTGCGCGCGAGACAGCTGGAGTGCGCCGCGCGCCTGCTGCACTCGCGCGGCGACCAGCTCGGCGCCGCCTGGCCGCTCATGATGGAGATCATCTCTGCCATATCGCCTCACCACAGGTACAGTACAACTATACAGTAGCGACGTGCGCGCGAGACAGCTGGAGTGCGCCGCGCGCCTGCTGCACTCGCGCGGCGACCAGCTCGGCGCCGCCTGGCCGCTCATGATGGAGATCATCTCTGCCATATCGCCTCACCACAGGTACAGTACAACTATACAGTAGCGACGTGCGCGCGAGACAGCTGGAGTGCGCCGCGCGCCTGCTGCACTCGCGCGGTGGCCAGCTCGGCGCCGCCTGGCCGCTCATGATGGAGATCATCTCTGCCATATCGCCTCACCACAGGTACAGTACAACTATACAGTAGCGACGTGCGCGCGAGACAGCTGGAGTGCGCCGCGCGCCTGCTGCACTCGCGCGGCGACCAGCTCGGCGCCGCCTGGCCGCTCATGATGGAGATCATCTCTGCCATATCGCCTCACCACAGGTACAGTACAACTATACAGTAGCGACGTGCGCGCGAGACAGCAGGAGTGCGCCGCGCGCCTGCTGCACTCGCGCGGCGACCAGCTCGGCGCCGCCTGGCCGCTCATGATGGAGATCATCTCTGCCATATCGCCTCACCACAGGTACAGTACAACTATACAGTAGCGACGTGCGCGCGAGACAGCTGGAGTGCGCCGCGCGCCTGCTGCACTCGCGCGGCGACCAGCTCGGCGCCGCCTGGCCGCTCATGATGGAGATCATCTCTGCCATATCGCCTCACCACAGGTACAGTACAACTATACAGTAGCGACGTGCGCGCGAGACAGCTGGAGTGCGCCGCGCGCCTGCTGCACTCGCGCGGCGACCAGCTCGGCGCCGCCTGGCCGCTCATGATGGAGATCATCTCTGCCATATCGCCTCACCACAGGTACAGTACAACTATACAGTAGCGACGTGCGCGCGAGACAGCTGGAGTGCGCCGCGCGCCTGCTGCACTCGCGCGGCGACCAGCTCGGCGCCGCCTGGCCGCTCATGATGGAGATCATCTCTGCCATATCGCCTCACCACAGGTACAGTACAACTATACAGTAGCGACGTGCGCGCGAGACAGCTGGAGTGCGCCGCGCGCCTGCTGCACTCGCGCGGCGACCAGCTCGGCGCTGCCTGGCCGCTCATGATGGAGATCATCTCTGCCATATCGCCTCACCACAGGTACAGTACAACTATACAGTAGCGACGTGCGCGCGAGACAGCTGGAGTGCGCCGCGCGCCTGCTGCACTCGCGCGGCGACCAGCTCGGCGCCGCCTGGCCGCTCATGATGGAGATCATCTCTGCCATATCGCCTCACCACAGGTACAGTACAACTATACAGTAGCGACGTGCGCGCGAAACAGCTGGAGTGCGCCGCGCGCCTGCTGCACTCGCGCGGCGACCAGCTCGGCGCCGCCTGGCCGCTCATGATGGAGATCATCTCTGCCATATCGCCTCACCACAGGTACAGTACAACTATACAGTAGCAACGTGCGCGCGAGACAGCTGGAGTGCGCCGCGCGCCTGCTGCACTCGCGCGGCGACCAGCTCGGCGCCGCCTGGCCGCTCATGATGGAGATCATCTCTGCCATATCGCCTCACCACAGGTACAGTACAACTATACAGTAGCGACGTGCGCGCGAGACAGCTGGAGTGCGCCGCGCGCCTGCTGCACTCGCGCGGCGACCAGCTCGGCGCCGCCTGGCCGCTCATGATGGAGATCATCTCTGCCATATCGCCTCACCACAGGTACAGTACAACTATACAGTAGCGACGTGCGCGCGAGACAGCTGGAGTGCGCCGCGCGCCTGCTGCACTCGCGCGGCGACCAGCTCGGCGCCGCCTGGCCGCTCATGATGGAGATCATCTCTGCCATATCGCCTCACCACAGGTACAGTACAACTATACAGTAGCGACGTGCGCGTGAGACAGCTGGAGTGCGCCGCGCGCCTGCTGCACTCGTGCGGCGACCAGCTCGGCGCCGCCTGGCCGCTCATGATGGAGATCATCTCTGCCATATCGCCTCACCACAGGTACAGTACAACTATACAGTAGCGACGTGCGCGCGAGACAGCTGGAGTGCGCCGCGCGCCTGCTGCACTCGCGCGGCGACCAGCTCGGCGCCGCCTGGCCGCTCATGATGGAGATCATCTCTGCCATATCGCCTCACCACAGGTACAGTACAACTATACAGTAGCGACGTGCGCGCGAGACAGCTGGAGTGCGCCGCGCGCCTGCTGCACTCGCGCGGTGACCAGCTCGGCGCCGCCTGGCCGCTCATGATGGAGATCATCTCTGCCATATCGCCTCACCACAGGTACAGTACAACTATACAGTAGCGACGTGCGCGCGACACAGCTGGAGTGCGCCGCGCGCCTGCTGCACTCGCGCGGCGACCAGCTCGGCGCCGCCTGGCCGCTCATGATGGAGATCATCTCTGCCATATCGCCTCACCACAGGTACAGTACAACTATACAGTAGCGACGTGCGCGCGAGACAGCTGGAGTGCGCCGCGCGCCTGCTGCACTCGCGCGGCGACCAGCTCGGCGCCGCCTGGCCGCTCATGATGGAGATCATCTCTGCCATATCGCCTCACCACAGGTACAGTACAACTATACAGTAGCGACGTGCGCGCGAGACAGCTGGAGTGCGCCGCGCGCCTGCTGCACTCGCGCGGCGACCAGCTCGGCGCCGCCTGGCCGCTCATGATGGAGATCATCTCTGCCATATCGCCTCACCACAGGTACAGTACAACTATACAGTAGCGACGTGCGCGCGAGACAGCTGGAGTGCGCCGCGCGCCTGCTGCACTCGCGCGGCGACCAGCTCGGCGCCGCCTGGCCGCTCATGATGGAGATCATCTCTGCCATATCGCCTCACCACAGGTACAGTACAACTATACAGTAGCGACGTGCGCGCGAGACAGCTGGAGTGCGCCGCGCGCCTGCTGCACTCGCGCGGCGACCAGCTCGGCGCCGCCTGGCCGCTCATGATGGAGATCATCTCTGCCATATCGCCTCACCACAGGTACAGTACAACTATACAGTAGCGACGTGCGCGCGAGACAGCTGGAGTGCGCCGCGCGCCTGCTGCACTCGCGCGGTGACCAGCTCGGCGCCGCCTGGCCGCTCATGATGGAGATCATCTCTGCCATATCGCCTCACCACAGGTACAGTACAACTATACAGTAGCGACGTGCGCGCGAGACAGCTGGAGTGCGCCGCGCGCCTGCTGCACTCGCGCGGCGACCAGCTCGGCGCCGCCTGGCCGCTCATGATGGAGATCATCTCTGCCATATCGCCTCACCACAGGTACAGTACAACTATACAGTAGCGACGTGCGCGCGAGACAGCTGGAGTGCGCCGCGCGCCTGCTGCACTCGCGCGGCGACCAGCTCGGCGCCGCCTGGCCGCTCATGATGGAGATCATCTCTGCCATATCGCCTCACCACAGGTACAGTACAACTATACAGTAGCGACGTGCGCGCGAGACAGCTGGAGTGCGCCGCGCGCCTGCTGCACTCGCGCGGCGACCAGCTCGGCGCCGCCTGGCCGCTCATGATGGAGATCATCTCTGCCATATCGCCTCACCACAGGTACAGTACAACTATACAGTAGCGACGTGCGCGCGAGACAGCTGGAGTGCGCCGCGCGCCTGCTGCACTCGCGCGGCGACCAGCTCGGCGCCGCCTGGCCGCTCATGATGGAGATCATCTCTGCCATATCGCCTCACCACAGGTACAGTACAACTATACAGTAGCGACGTGCGCGCGAGACAGCTGGAGTGCGCCGCGCGCCTGCTGCACTCGCGCGGCGACCAGCTCGGCGCCGCCTGGCCGCTCATGATGGAGATCATCTCTGCCATATCGCCTCACCACAGGTACAGTACAACTATACAGTAGCGACGTGCGCGCGAGACAGCTGGAGTGCGCCGCGCGCCTGCTGCACTCGCGCGGCGACCAGCTCGGCGCCGCCTGGCCGCTCATGATGGAGATCATCTCTGCCATATCGCCTCACCACAGGTACAGTACAACTATACAGTAGCGACGTGCGCGCGAGACAGCTGGAGTGCGCCGCGCGCCTGCTGCACTCGCGCGGCGACCAGCTCGGCGCCGCCTGGCCGCTCATGATGGAGATCATCTCTGCCATATCGCCTCACCACAGGTACAGTACAACTATACAGTAGCGACGTGCGCGCGAGACAGCTGGAGTGCGCCGCGCGCCTGCTGCACTCGCGCGGTGACCAGCTCGGCGCCGCCTGGCCGCTCATGATGGAGATCATCTCTGCCATATCGCCTCACCACAGGTACAGTACAACTATACAGTAGCGACGTGCGCGCGAGACAGCTGGAGTGCGCCGCGCGCCTGCTGCACTCGTGCGGCGACCAGCTCGGCGCCGCCTGGCCGCTCATGATGGAGATCATCTCTGCCATATCGCCTCACCACAGGTACAGTACAACTATACAGTAGCGACGTGCGCGCGACACAGCAGGAGTGCGCCGCGCGCCTGCTGCACTCGCGCGGCGACCAGCTCGGCGCCGCCTGGCCGCTCATGATGGAGATCATCTCTGCCATATCGCCTCACCACAGGTACAGTACAACTATACAGTAGCGACGTGCGCGCGAGACAGCTGGAGTGCGCCGCGCGCCTGCTGCACTCGCGCGGCGACCAGCTCGGCGCCGCCTGGCCGCTCATGATGGAGATCATCTCTGCCATATCGCCTCACCACAGGTACAGTACAACTATACAGTAGCGACGTGCGCGCGAGACAGCTGGAGTGCGCCGCGCGCCTGCTGCACTCGCGCGGCGACCAGCTCGGCGCCGCCTGGCCGCTCATGATGGAGATCATCTCTGCCATATCGCCTCACCACAGGTACAGTACAACTATACAGTAGCGACGTGCGCGCGAGACAGCTGGAGTGCGCCGCGCGCCTGCTGCACTCGCGCGGCGACCAGCTCGGCGCTGCCTGGCCGCTCATGATGGAGATCATGGAGCTGGAGTGCGCTGAACACCACGCGTATGCAGTAGGTCCCATGAATTATCACTACAACCAAGGAGCTTTCCCGAACAATTATATTCCAAACCTGTAAAACCATATTTCCGGTGGCTGGTAACGTCTATCAAGTTAAATTGGATATTAAGATCCGATTTTTGGTCGGTTCGGTCGTTTGGTTGGCTACGACGTTGGGTCAACATTCAGTGGGCATCACAAGTTAACATGTTATTTGGAATTGATGCGCCCGGGTTTTATTACTATGGGTATTTTAAGATGTTTTGGGGATTCTAGAATTTCATTTTTGCGAGATAATAAAATGAGGACTCTCACTCCCAGGGCACTCGGTTCTTTCTAAATACGGACGACAACTTCATAAAGCTGAATGAAAAATTTGGGTTTCTTTGTCCGTCTTCTATTTGTACCTCTTTTATCCTTGCATGATAAAATAATAATAATATTTCTAATAATAATAATATTATACCTCTTATTTTGTAGTTTTCATTTAAATATATTTAATTGTCCACAGTGAACAGCTCATCAGGTCAGCGTTCCAATGCGCTCAGGTCGTAGCTGGTGATCTCCTAGGCTGTGCCGGCCCCAGGTGTCTACGACAGGTCCTGGCTGCGGCTGCTGCCTTCGCCACGCAAACCAAAGAGCTGAATATCAGCCTTACCGCTGTGGGACTTATGGTAAGTGTAAGTCAGCGGAAGTCACGGAAATCAGCAAGTATGTAACTAGCTGATTTCCGTGACTTCCGCTTTTTTAAGTAGTCAATGCCGATCTCCACATTACTACTTCTACCTACTGTTCAGCTTTTTAATAATGAAAGCGTAACAAACAGACAGAGATACATTCGCATTTATAATTTTAGTACGACTATACTAAAATTATAAATGCGAATAAATATACACAATTGTCAATGATGGTTAACAGAAAGTATCGGCTAGTAACACGATTAATCGGTAATTTCCTCGCTCGCATTCCCGCTCAGCTACCCACATTATCGGTTTAATGAGATCGTTACCTTATCTTGTGTGTGAGGGCGAGTCAGTACAGACCGGCGACACTTAGACCCAATGGGATCTTTTGTGTCGGCCTCAAGATTTATCCCTGAGCTATCTCCCTATGAATGTACTGCATCAGTCGCAGCATACACTTCAGAGGGAGAAGCCTGAAGTCTTCAGGGTTCGGATATGCCAATCCCATCAGACCCATCCTTAGTCCGGCCAACGCGTCACATTCACACAGTAGGTGTGATATGGACTCGTCCTGTTCATCACAGGCTCTGCAGATCAAAATGAGATTATATGTATCAGCTTTATCATAGATGCACGCCTGTATTAAGTGTATAATACAAGTCTGCCTACGCCAAGGGAGAAGGTGCTTTTAAAAATAAGAATGTACTTATTATTTTTATTGAGATCCTATATTAGCATGGGGAGTATTATTAAATTTTGCTGCACACGAATTTTCTATTCCAATAGTTGGAGTGGACGATCCGAGGGTGCGTGACGGGTCTCTTCCCAATAATTTTATTACAATAGACTCCCGCCAAGTAACGCCTACTTCGATTTAATATATGCAGCACGAATGCCGGCAATAGTCCTAGTAAGCCTTATGGCGGCACTTCCAATGGCTGTTTGTAGTTGCGTATTTGATAAATTTGACAAATAATAACCATGTGTAGGTGGTTTGTGTGGCAAAGTATTTGCCTTTCTTGCCTATTTGACAACTACAGCAAATACCAAAAGCGCGTTACCGCGTGCTTGTCGGTTTTTCGACTCACATCAAAGAGATTATCAAAGACGGCAAATAGGCAAATACGCAACTAAACCATCCACACAATGGCCAGCGTTGGCGGCAAGTCATGTCAATTACAAATGCGGGGGCTGCCAACTTGACATCCCGGGCCGTTGTCTAGAAAATTATTTTTGTGCATACTCGACATCCACCAGCGCCTTGCTCTCCATGGTCTTTTTACAACCTTGTATTTTTTAATACAAAGCATATAATAATAGCATGCGTTTAAATAATAAAATCCTGCTGCAAGTTTGAAGACGTTCATACTGTTGGTAAATAATTGCCTCTGCTGATTCAAAATGTTTGTGTATTTGTTATCTGACGCCTTATTTGGCTCCATGTGTAGACGGTCATAGTTGCCAGTATCTGTATGTTTGCTCATTTGTCAAATATTCGCCCAAGTACAGCAAACACCCAATACTAAATACAAATAACCATGTGAAGTGCCGCCTTTACAACTTCGGTTGAAATTTGAGTGTTGTGTACTTTGGCCAACTCTTACGAGATATACAACGCGAGATATTAACAATATTTAATAATTACGATTTATAAATTGTGACTTCCTTTAGTTGTTACATTGCTGAGTGATGCATTTTTGTTACCTACTTAGTGCATATTTTCGTTAACAATGAACACTTATGAAGTGATATAATATTATAGATACTATGGAAAGTAGTCCGTGAGCGGGCTAGTGCGCCCCGTGGCTTCACCTCCCTCTAACTCTGACATCATATCATATATCGCGTCCACATCTGAGATCCAAAAATGGATGTCATCCGTCGAGCAGCAATTAAATGATGTTTATTCCATTACCGTGGACAGTAAACTCAATTCGGACCAGAAGATGAAAATTTCAAACCTGTGTCGAAAAATTGGTCATAGCACCTCACAAATGGCAGTCCTGTACCAATCGCTAAAACAGAAAGCGCTTCAAGTTTCTAACACAGTAGATACCCTACAAGAAAAGTGCGATCTAACAGAACATCTTTCGGAGCTCAAGCAGACCATCCAGAATACCCGTACCTAAAAAGTCTCTTATGCGGAAATGATTAAGAAGGGATCAAATAGTTTCGTCCCGCCAAATAATCTCAGCTGTGTGGCAATATATCCCCGTGACATATTAAAGACCAGTGATGAAACGAAAACTCTTGTACAGAAAATGATTAGTCCGGAGGAAATGAAGTTGCAAGTTCGTGGGGTTCGCAGAACTAGAAATGGAGGAGTTATTATCAGCACAGAAACTAAACAAGACGCAGAAAAAGTGAAGCAGGCAGTCTATCTCTCTTTGTCTGGTCTTACAGTTGACGAACCCGCCAAGCATAAACCACGGATTGTGGTAGTTGGTGTACCCACTTCTCTGTCCGAAAATGAAGTATTCAGCTGTCTCTTCGAGCAAAATATAGCCGATAAGTTTCCATCGGTGGATCTGAAATCATTTGTGTCTTCAATTAAATTAGCCACAAATCGGGCAAGAAAGATGCTCCAACCTGCAACTACATTATTGAGGTACCGGCTAACATAAGAAAAGCCTTAGTTACACAGGCTAGACTTTTTATACATTGGACGTCCTGCCCCGTGAGAGATTTTACACTAGTTACAAGATGTTACAAATGCCATCAGTATGGTCACGCAGCGAAATCTTGCAAAGAGGTTACCCATACGTGTGGACATTGTGCCGAAGTTGGACATTCGATGACCGAATGTACAAAGAAGGAAGATGCCCCTAAATGTGCTTCATGCTCTCGTTTTAAGAAGCCTAGCAAACACAAGACGGGTCAGACTGATTGTCCAGCCAGAAAACAAGCTGAATATAGGTACATAAACTCAGTAGATTATGAGGGTGCCTTGATCGTCGTTTATTTATATTTCATCACTTACTACTACTTAGCTTAGATTCCCATTATTAGACATATCCTATGTTTATTTTATACACATTATAGGTATATGTCAATTAATATTATTATTAAAGTTAACTAATAATAGAGCCTC
The DNA here is from genome assembly GCA_963675205.1 of Catocala nupta. Taxonomy (NCBI): domain Eukaryota; kingdom Metazoa; phylum Arthropoda; class Insecta; order Lepidoptera; family Erebidae; genus Catocala; species Catocala nupta. The sequence continues at coordinate 6,175,172 of OY776104.1, forward strand.
TAGAGTCCCGTAGATTAACTTCACGATTATGTTTCAGTCCCAGGTTCATTTATCGGGTTTAACTGATATTGGGTTTGCATTTTGTTTCCGCAAGCTCATTAGCCAATTTGTATGTATTAGTAATTACCCAATTTTTATAGTTTTAGCTGCAGCACCAAGTCTGAAAGTGAGTCTTTTAAGACGTGGGACCTAAATCGTAGCTGCAAAATAAGGGTGTAATACACTTTCATTTACTATTTCGGGGATAAATAGGTGCCAGTCTATGTTATAAGATTAGTTATAAACTTAACCTCGCGGAGCTCGGTCCACCTATTACTAATTAATTTAAACCAACTTCTAAAATCACTTCTATAAACTAGCTCTCATTGTACGAACTTGAGAATATAGAGATTTGATACCTTAATTATCTTCAAAAAGGTTTTAAAAGACCCATCAGCTTGTTTCCCGACACTTACCAACTTTGCAAGGGTTGAAACTGTTTTGGAAGTTCCGAAATTTGGTGTAAAAAGTTACCAGTGTCATTTGCATACCTTTTGATAAAGATTCTTTAAATGACGGGATGTTATCTTGATAATCTTAGCATTTGGAGTGTTAGGTTGTATTATGCGTGGTTGATAATATTTAAATGGGTGGTGGTTGAAGGTTATAAGTGTGTATATAAAATGAGATAATCCAATTGCTATATATATGCTAAGAAGTTTCATATCTGAGCGTTAATTAACAGAAATGCACCTATCAAAGCAGTTAAAAAGGTATCGGTCGAGTTATATATTAAATGAACAATGTTCAACTACTTACATAAGAAAATATTAGTTAAGTTACTTATTGCGGGTTTCATAGGTACTTTTACTACGCTACATTCGAAATTTATAAATATTTATTATACATATATTTTAGGACTTGAAGGATTGCTTCGTCAATCCTGTGATTTTTTGTTATTGCCTCAAATCTTAAGGTCGCTTGTTCAATTATCAGGTCGGGCAAAGTGTTTTTAATATTTCTGTTAGCCGATTTTAAAAACGTTAATAGATTAGATCCTAACCATTTCAGAATTAAACTATAGATGGAGGAATATAAGAATAATACACTTTTGCTCACCTCTTTAATTGTCACAAAGCATGATTTTACGTATGTATACTAAAATTCTTTCATATTGCTTGAGCTGTTCACTCAGAACATAGAGAGTTATGCTTAATAATACCGCGAGTTATGATAGAAAACTGGTTGCGCCGTTCGCATAGCAAGGAAGTAGACGTGTTATTGGTTTACTAAATTATAACTGCAAAAATTAAATACCTTGCCATTCTAAACAAGTGCTTAAGATTAGTGTATTGAGCTCTCAATTTGATTATATATCACTGTCGCGTTGTGTTACCTTTCTAAGTGAAACAACCTGCAAGTTACGTTGTGTGACTAACATCTGCTAGCGGGGGAACCTTTCCCCTTCACCGCTGCGATAAGAGAAGTCCTTCCATAATTGCCGTCACTGTCGCACACTCGCCGGAGTAGGTACATCGAAACACATTAACAATGAATCACTGTGCGGCTTGTCAAGAAGCTATACATAATGAACAATACATAAACTGTCAACGCTGTATGCAGAAATATCACAATTTATGCCTCAACTTCGATGAAAACAACATCGAACTATCATCTCCGGAATTCAGGAAGACCTGGATCTGCCCTAATTGCCTCTGTAAACAGAAAAAAGGAGATAACTCAAACGATCTAGTGCGCCCTTCTACACCGACTAATCAAAGTGAATTTGCGTTTAATGTGACACGCCGTAAAACAAATAAAGCCGAATCCACCGCATCGGGTCGTTCTTCACCGGTAGTGTTCTCTGACAATAACTTGAGTAATATACGTGATATTGTACGTGTAGAAATGCGTGAAGTGTTGCGAGAATACATGTCTGATTTTAAAACCTCCATGAGTACCCGCTTTAGAGAATTATCGGAACAAATAAATGAATTTAAAGATTCCTTAAATTTCCTTAGTACACAGTTTGATAAATTGAATTCAGACATGTCTTTTAATAACAGCGAGATTAAACATTTGCGTAAGGAAAACGAAAGTCTTCGCCAAGATGTCAACAATTTGTCAACACGTTTTTATCAACTCGATCAGATGTCCCGTGCTACTAACCTCGAAATTCAATGTGTGCCCGAATATAAGACCGAAAATGTTGTAAGCATTGTCAAACAGATTGCTACTGTAACCAATATAAAAATTGATGATCGTGATATTTCCTATTGCTCGAGGGTTGCAAAACAAAATGTAGCAAGCGGTCGCCCACGCAACATTTTGGTAAAATTCAATACCCCACGTACTCGAGACTCGTACCTAGCGTCGGTAATAAAATATAATAAGGATCACCCGACCGATAAGTTAAATACTAGTCACTTGGGTATCGCGCTCGATCCCAAGCTGCCAGTGTATGTGACGGATAACCTATCGCCAGAGAATAAGTCGTTGCATGCTGCTGCTAGAATTCGTGCGAGGGAACTAAATTATAAGTTCGTTTGGATTCGTGGTGGACGTATTTATTTGCGTAAAACAGAGTCGTCAGAAACAATATTCGTCAAGAATTTAGAGGTCTTGAATAAACTGTCTTGAATTAGGTTACTTTTTATTACAATACACTTGATACATTAATCAATATAATTCAATTATGCATAAAGAAATCAGTTTTTATTTACAAAATGTAAGAGGCCTACGCACTAAAACTGTCACTTTATATAAAAACACAATGTCTAGCGATTATGACGTGATTATATTGTGTGAAACATGGCTAAATGACAATATATACAACTCGGAATTATTTTGCGATGACTACATTGTTTACAGACGAGACAGGGAATCATCTTATTTTCATAAAAACAAAGGCGGTGGCGGTGTGCTTATAGCGGTGTCCCGTAGGTTTCCATCGGTGAGGCTGTCCAACTGTGAAAGTAAATGTGAGGATATCTGGGTGAAAATAACAGTCAATGAATCCAAATCAGTAGTTGTGTGTGCCGCCTATCTACCACCACCCATACATTTAGATATTTTACAACATTTTTTGGAAAACGCTAGTAACGTCATCAATTCTTACGAGAACGTCTTGATATGTGGAGACTTTAACCTTAGTGGTCTCTGTTGGTCAGGGAGTCCAGGCCTTCCATTAGCTGCCTCTTATGCCACAAATAGTGTTGTCAATTCTTCTTTTTTAGACTTTATTAATGAAAATGCACTCAGTCAGTATAATTACATACACAACCACCTTAATAAAATCTTGGACTTGATACTTGCAAATACATATATCATGGACATAAGATCATCAGAAAACCCTATTACAAATATCGATAGCTATCACCCTCCCTTAGAATTTTCTCTCCCGAGTTCTCAAAGTGCTAGCAAAGGCTTAGGCGTCAATAGTAGTTCACAAAAAATAAATTTTTATAAAGGCGACTATAATAAAATTTGTGAGTATCTTGACAGCCTATGCTGGGACAACGTATTGGGATGCTGTGACACGGTTGACGACATGGTAAATTGTTTTTATAAATTAATCAACGTGGCTATAAAAAAATTTATACCTTCTAGGAAACTCCGATCTGCGAAACCCATTTGGTTCACTCGAGAGTTAAAATTACTACTTAAAGAAAAAGATAAATATAGAATTAGATATGCAAAATATAAAAATCCTTTAGATAAAATTATATATTCGACTTTAAAGAAAAGGAGTAACAATCATATTAATAAATGTTATAATAGCTACATCACACAAATTGAGTCTTCTATAAAAGAAAACCCGAAGGTGTTTTGGTCCTTTATAAAGCAGAAAAAAGCTAATAAATGTTCATACCCATCGAAAATGTATCATAAAGACACTTTATGTACAACTGGTCCGGCCATCTGCGAATTACTTGCATCTTACTTTTCATCTGTATTCGAACCTCCCACCCCTTCTAGGTTGAGTACCAGCGCCAACGTTCAAGGACTGTCATCTAATACATTGTGTCAAATTACTCTGACTGAGGATCTGATTCTCACGGGTCTTAAAAGATTGGACAAGAACAAAGGTCCAGGCTCGGATGGGATACCATCAATTTTTGTTTGTAATTGTGCCAAATTTTTAGCTCATCCTTTGACTATTATATATAACAAGTCATTATCCACCGGCACCTTTCCCTCCGTTTGGAAAAATGCACTAATAACTCCCATCTACAAGTCGGGGGATGTCGAACTTGTAACAAGCTACAGACCTATATCTATTCTTCCAGTTTTTGCCAAGCTATTTGAATCACTGTTACTTCCATTCATTACCTGGCACATTAAACCTTTGATTACACCTAATCAGCATGGCTTCTGTAGCAGTCGTTCTACCACAACGAATCTCATCTCTTTTACCAATGACTTAATTGCATCTGTAGACAACGGCACTCCTGTAGACGTTGTCTATACTGATTTTTCAAAAGCATTTGATAAGGTTAACCATAATATCCTTGTTAACAAGCTCTTGCAGTCTGGTATTGATGGCTCTCTTCTGGATTGGTGTTCATCGTATCTAAGGGAACGCACATGTCGAGTTGTAATTAACGGATTTATTTCTGAGCCTTTTATGGCATCCTCGGGCGTACCTCAGGGATCCCACCTCGGTCCTACGTTCTTCAATGTATTCATCAACGATATTACCTCATGCTTTCACAATTCTCTTAGCTACTTGTACGCTGATGACCTAAAAATCGCTAAAACATTCAATTCAGTCACTGACTTCAATCTTCTTCAAGATGACATAAATCGCCTCGTTAAATGGTGTTCCGACAATAAAATGACCCTAAATAGCGATAAATGCTATCACATGCACTTCTCTAGAAGAAAACATTCTTACAATAATACTTATTCTATATTAGATAATAAAATTAAATCAATTGATACATACAAAGATTTAGGCGTTACGTTTGATAAAAAATTAAGATTTGATATACATATTAAGAATATAACTTCAAAAGGGTATAAACTTCTAGGATTTATAGTAAGAAATTGCAAGGATTTTAAAAATGCATCAACAAAAATAAATATCTTTAATAGCATAGTAAGGTCAGGTCTCGAGTATTGCAGTTCCGTATGGTCACCACATTATGAAGTTCATAGTAATACAATCGAGCGTGTACAAAAGCGATTCGTTTACCACCTTGCGTACCAAAGTCAAAAGGCAAAACAACTCTCATCTTACAATGACCGCCTAAAATTTTATCAAATGAACAGTCTTAAAAATAGAAGAAAATTTTTTGATCAAATATTGCTGTATAAAATAGCTAATAATGTAGTTGACTGCCCACAATTAGTATCAAAATTACGTTTTAATACTCCTCTTAAATTGCCCCGAAAAAATCGTTTTCATCTCTTCTCCTCTCAACGGGCACATAGCAACCTGGGCCTTAATTCTCCTATAAACCGACTACAAAAAGCTTACAACACCATCTCGATTAACACAGACTGTGACTTATTTACGCACAATCTTGTAAAATATAAAACAGTATTAAAAACAATTCTCTAAATTAATCATAAAACATAATATTACTAGCGGTCCCCCCCGGCTTCGCCCGTGGCGCATACATGGCACTCAGGGACACCTCAGCCATCAAGTTGTGAAGGCATTTTTGAAATCGGTCCAGTGGATCCTGAGATTGGCGCGTTCTAACAAACAAGCAAACTCTTCAGCTTTATAATACTAGTATAGTTAACATTGATATAGATTATAATTTTTTTACTAAATATACCTACTACATAATACAAAATTTATCTACTGTTATGTTGTTTCCGCGATACATCGTATAATTATAAGTATGCACTATTATCGTATACAACCGGCACAAAATGTTTGACAATGTACGGATGCTTTTTTTTTTCTTTTTTATTTCTCAGCCTTAGTCTTAAGTACTTAAAATTTAAAATTAAATTAGTTAAAGTTTGTCATATAAAAACTTCTAATAACCTTGTTTGCTCTATTGCCTTCTGAATTGTAATGCATGCCGTGGCAACTTGTAATTGAAACAGCACTATTGCTTGAGCCACTCAACAAAACTTGTTAAAATACTTTCCTAAGTGTATGTTTTGTAAGTTGTCCAATTATTAAATAAATAAATAAATAAATAAATAAATATTTTAATACAAAATTATATAAATAAGTAGTATTATTTTCATTGTAATAGTAACTTATTATAGAACAATCTAAATTTGTTAAATATTGTTATGAATGCCTTTCCTATTACACTACAATAGCACATAATTATCGCCTGTGATACAGGTATAACCTAGTACAGGCGTCCAAAGTAATGTATCCTATTTAAAGTATTGTTACGGCTAATGCCCTCTGTCGGCACTGTGGGGAAGAGTCGGCGGTTTCTAATAATAATTAATTACAGCACCATCTATTGACATCTTACGGAACTACGTATTTGTCGCTACGAGTTCAGTGGAGAAAGCGCTGGCACATTCTCGAACCATCGCGCTGTTGCGTGCCGTGTGTGACGTTTTCTGGAAAACTCCAGAAGCGCTTTACCCGCGTATAAATAGAGCGCACGCGCACCGCCGAGTCAGTTTACTATCGTAAGCGGTCAAGTGTTCATCGAAGCGAACGGAAGCGACAATACTACGGAGTTTGAAGCAGTCAAAGTGGAAAAGTGTAGTATAGTGTTTGTTGTGTGTTAAAGTTAATTGTGTACTAGAATAAAACGTGTTTTAGTCGGTAATATTGTTTTGTATTCTTATCCGTCGAACCCAGCACGTAACAGTATTTTTAAGACCTATATTGTTATTCATATTTGTGCCAACTTAAACTTAATAAACAATTATTATTATTATTATTATTCCTTTGCAGTGGAACATATCAGACTACCTATATCACAACCGGGATAAACTGGTAGCAGCCCTGGCGAACGACACCGCCGTATGCCCTGAAGTGCCCAACCACGCCGAACTGCCTCCACTGGACAAGTTGTGGATGTGTCTCTATATCAGGCTCAGTGAGTATTAATCTGTCATGTCTTAGAATACCAGAAATATTAAAAAATCTATTGTGTCTGGCCACCGGTGTGCCGCTGCCACTCAATAGTTTAAACATACCTAAACGCTGCAATATCATAGTCAAAGCTAAAAAGTATTTATTCATCCAGGTCACAAAGGACATGTGTCTATCGCATAAGACATAAGGCATAATGGCTGCAACACCTTATGATAACATTATGACTAAATAGCGATATTAAAAAGTAACCGTATGTTTCTTGCATGTATCTTCTCATACACTCAACCTTTTGCCTAAACCTAGCAATTAACATACATGTAAATTTAGTAAACTCACGAACCGATAAACTTTGCCGTTCATAGTGTTACATTGAGAGTTAAACAATTGCTACACTTAGTAAATGATTCGAACACTATATTACATAATTTTACATATAAATTCTATACGAGTGTTTAACAGACAATGACCCAGTATTGCGATTAGTGATGCGCGGTTTTCTGTCGCTAATACACAGAAATGCACACCTACAATTATTATTACAACACGGACAATATGTACCCATGTTTTTAATTATAAATTAGATAATAACCTAGATTCTTACCTATACTTTATTTATTAATATTGTTATTTCGGCGACTTGTTTAATTTAATTTAGTATTTACGTTTACCTATGTTATATACAGGGTGATTTTGAAATCGTGTAATTCCTTTCAACCATGCATTCTTCTTGTGGTATAGAATAACCCTGATCATATTTTTTTATTAGAATTATTGTTTTGGATAAATTAATGTATCCTTTTTTCGTGAAATGGTGTCAGATAGTCATATATTTATATATATTTTATCTCTTTGTTTTATTTATTGTATAATGTTGTTTAAAGGTGAATTATGCACGGAGCCCCGGGCGCCCGTTCGTCGAGCAGCAAGCCAGACATTGTTCAGTTGTATCGGAGCTCACGGCACGCTGCTGAGCAAACCCGCGTGGCGAGCATTACTCGCTGTGTTGTTCCCTATGTTGGACCAGGTATGAAATCTTAGAATAATCATTTAACATATTATATTATTTGTGTATTTGTCACAATATTAAGTAAATAGAATAACATTACCTAAATTACTACTGGTCTACTGTTCACTTTCCTACCTTTGAGTATCCATAGGTTGCTCTTGACCAAGTAATACACAGCAAGATCATAAAACAATAAATATCTGGCTGTGGTTGTGAATACGATTGCTGTGCATGAGATGGGGTTCGATGCCCGTGTCAAGCAAAATGCTATTGCGTATTCTATCAAAAAAAAATCTTAGTAGCTGTACAAAGTCTGGAACTTGATTTGGTAGATGGCAATAGGTGTCCTATTACGTGGGACCTTAATATTATCTGATGTAATAGGGGTGTAATAAACGTTTAGCTTGAGATCATGTATATAAGTAACAACTTATTAAGTAATAACATTTTTTTCCCTTTGCCTTATATTATGTCCTACTGCTGGGCAAAAGTCATGGACTTCCAAACCACTATCCGAAGACATTCCCTGCCAGTTCTCTTCCGAAGATGACCAAGTCATCTCGCCATCTCCGTTTAGGTCTGCCCCGTCGCTGTCGACTGTCTTTTGGCATCCAATTGGTCACAATTTGTACCCACCTCTCTGGGTGCATACGGCAGACGTATCCGGCCCAGTCCCACTTCAATAACATAATAATAATAATATCAGCCATGTATATAAATTGTCCCACTGCTGGACACAGGCCTCTTTTCATTGTGAGAAGGTTTAGACCATATTCCACTACGCTAGTCCGGTGCGGATTGGTAAACTTCACATATTTTCGAGAACATTATTAAGTCATATTGATGTAATTCTCGTTATTCGTTCAATGATCAGGTTCAAAAGCAATCGAACATAGCAAGCTCAGAGAAGGTGGATACGGGTGAACATATTTTAATACATCACACCAGGAACACGGCGCAGAAACAATGGGCAGAGACACAGGTAAGAACTATAGATTATTATAACATTTTGCTGGCTATCCATTCAGAGCTTACACAGTGTATGAATAAGCTAGGTTGCTTGAACAAGTATATATTATCTATGTTTATCCATTGTCTAGTACCTGTAGTACAAGCTCTGCTTAATTTGGACTAGATGGTGTTGTGTGTAACTATAACTTATACTATAACTCATCAACCTATATATTTTGACGTTCATAATTGTTACTTTGTGACCTAAATGAATATTGATTTTTGACTTTGACATAAACACTTTTATATCTTTATATAATTTATTCAGTGGTTAAATCAATACATATTATAAAACAACTTTCCCCGCCGCGTCTGTCTGTCTGTTCACGATAAACTCAAGAACTATTGAACGGATTTTCATGCGGTTTTCACCAATAGTTTAGGTGTATAATTTGTTAAGGATTTATACTACCCATGCAAAGCCGGGGCGAGTCGCTAGTAATTGTACAAACAATCACATCGACAAGCTACACAGCTTGTTGGCGAGATACGATCGTTAACAATTATATATATTCAATTATTTAACTATATATTATGTAATAACAAGTACATAACATAACACTCATTAGACTCAAATAAGCTTTTGTAAAGTAACCTTTTTAATGAACGTCTCATAAGCATGCTGTGTTCACTGATCACAGGGTTGGCAAAGGCTAGATTTTTTTGTTTTGGGTATTATTATATTTTGTTCTATCCAATTTGTGAAACAAAAAAATAAAATAAAAAGAAATGGCTACGAAGAAGCCCTAATATAAAAGCGAATTCTATAGATCAACTGCACCGCGGGAATGAACTGGAATGGAATTAATTTCGTAGGTAAAGACCCATATTATAACATTGTGTTGTGTTATCCAGGTGCTCACGTTATCAGGCGTGTCCCGAGTATTCCACTCCCGTTTCCAACTCCTGACGACAGTTGGCGACTTCAACAGATCATGGACAGCACTCCTGGATTACATCACCGACTTCGCACTAAAAAGGAGCCATGAGGTGAGTTCTAATACGAATTACATAATCTTACGTTTACGCGAATGTTATACATTGTAATAGTTTAAAAGAAAATACTATACTTCCGTGCCGAGCTTGTTACGTTATACTCTCAAGTATACCGAAAATTACAAAGCTTTCGAACGACTGCCATGAAGGTTACGCCGCCGGCTGTTAGAAGCTCAGTTGTAATTACGTCATCGCACGGCGCCTTGTTGTTTTTGAGTTATTTGTGGCCATACTAATCTCACGTAAGCTGATGTCCAGAATATCTTCAGTATAGTGTCGGGTCAACCTATCTTAACTGGTCTCCCGATGGAGTTCTACTAGGTGATAGTGTAGTCGTAAACACTATTTATAGAACCAATGGCTGTTGGAGCATAAAGGTTCTGGATTGGTGGCCACTCTTCCACCCACCGGTTTTTTTTTATACAACTGAAGTGGCAAACAGGCATACGGCTCACCTGGTGGTAAGTGGTCACCGTAGCCTATGGACGCCTGCAACACCAAGGGCATCTCTAAAAATCTTTTACGCCCGTTTTGAAGAACCCTATATTGTAGTCTTGTGGGAAAACCTCGGCAGGGAGTTCATTCCATAACCTGAACGTCCGCGTAAGAAAATTCCTTGGGAATCGCTTGGTGCAGCACCAATTAGGTTGTAAGGTGTTAGGATGAAATCCCTACTGATGGTGAGCGTTGCGATGATAAAACGTAGTTGAGGGCAGTATGCAGCAAAGTTAAGCTGGTTGTAGGTACGACCGATGATCTGATAAGGATCACGAATAGCGGTTGCAGGCGGGCGCTCCCAGACTGGCCTGTGTGGCAATCCTTTGAGGAGACCTATGTCCAACAGTGGACGTCTTTCGGCTAAGATGACTCCGTAAACATTTTATCTTTACGTGTTATGTAACATTTGACATTTGTATGTTATGTGGTAGGTATCAGTAGGCGCGCTGAAGTCGTTCCAAGAGGTGGTGTCAGCGGCGGGGCGTGCCACCGAGGTGCCAGCGCCGCTCATGCGCCGCGTGTGGGCGGCGGCTTGGGCCGCTTGGACCAACATCGCCAGTGCCGAGCCGCAGCAGTCGCCACGTAACTATACTTCTTCTTCTTCTTTTATAAGACATCGCCTGCACTAGGTATAAATCCTGTGTCGCGGGAGACTACAAACATTTCTATGCTATTTAAATTTAAATAAAATCTTTTTTAAGTGTGCGACTCCCTCACTAGGAATACATCCTTTGTCGCCGGGGACTTTACAAACATTCAAACAACGGACACGAAGAACACCCAGACTCTGAACAACCATTTGAACAAAAACATTCAGACTTGGAACAACCATATGTGTCACTTCTAAACAATCATAACTACAGATCGGATAATCGGATGCATATTTACTTAAAGTTAATTTTCGGCTAACATATTATGGAAGCGGCTTCTGAGTATATTTTTATTAAAAACAAAATCCCGGGTTACCAGGATTGCTTAACTAGTCGGCAATATATTTAGCTTACATTAAACTTTAGTTCCCCGATATTGTCTTCTGTTTACGCGAATGTTATTCATAGAAATTAAACTACTATATACGGATTTTAAATAATTTTATTAGCTTATAATTTTTGCCAATTTTGAAACGATGTCCCCGATAAAAACCATTTTTTACGTGGTATGCTGTGCCGCATACCCCTCCGCGGGGTGGGCGGAGGGGTAATGTTGGGCTCACCCGAGGAAAGATAGATAGTCCCCAGTCCTACCGACTTAACCTACCACGGTTCCCCGATAAGAACCTACATCGTAACAAATGCTATAATGTAGAGGACTACTTCACAATATCTTAGTTAATTAAGGAGCTACTTGAAAAAAATATTTGGTAGCATGGCTACCCTTTACCCTTTGTTGAAATATGTTCCCTTTTAGTTCAAAATAGGAAGCTTATTTTTATTACTATATACTACGCGTATTATGAAGCTAAACACACTGCCTTCTTTTACAGCATCAGAGGATGGCAAGCCAGTGGAGGTGTACGCTCCTTCACTGAACTTCCTCACCACATTAGTACAGATCTTCCCTCTCATCTTCCAACACATACGATCTACGTGAGTATTTCTTTCATCAAAGAACTTAAATACTTCATTTTATTTCCAAAACTAATTTCAGACCAAGAGATAAGAGAAAGTTGAGGGTTCTACGACTGCTTCTTCAACAAGCCAATTTAATAATAATAATATCTGGCCTGTACATACTGTCCCACGACTGGGTACGAGCCTTTTTAAGTTTAGGTCATAGTCCACCATGTTGGCCCAGTGCGGATTTGCAGACTTCACAATACGTCGTTGCGGATTCAGTTTTTTTGACATCCGCGGATGCGAATACAGATATTTGAAGTAGAGATGTTGTGAATATTCGCATGCGCACACCATTTCCTGGTGTTTGTTGATTCTTATCTTCACTTAAAGAATCATCGCGCCATTCACCGGCCCACACATTTTCTTTCTTGTCGCAACCGGCGCTATATCTGGTTCCCTATTAACATCCGCGTTGATTATTGTGGACGTGGATGCAGATGTCCAAATCGATGCAGAAGCTCCGCAATTGCGGATGCGAATATTCGCGACATCCCCACTTCACACATTTGCATGTTATATGCAAATAAGGCATTAAATATTAATGCCTTATTTTGTACCAACCAACGTTGATCTTTTACAAAAATATTTATTTAGGTTGCTATTTGCTCTTGTGTGTAAAATAATGTACAAAATCGAATATAAGCAACTTCTTTATTGTACAATAAACCGACTGTTCCGCAACGGACGCGTGCTCACTCTCTCGAACTCCGAATAAGCCTGCCTCTCACATGATATTGACACAACATCATCATGGCATTCACTTTACACTGAGGACAGTATTTTATTAATTTCAAATTACGTAATAACACCGCATTAATCAATCGCCACAACAAATAAATAAGTGACACCTTATCGAAAATTAAATATTGTTGTAAAAGAACCTGTTATGTTAGATTTTACAAAGCGTCCTGCATTAAGCAAAGCGTGTCACGCACGAAAGTTTTAAATTACAATTTGCCAATATGAATAAATGACAACATTTAAATAATAATACTAACAAATCAGAAAAATTAACGTGAAATTATTATTATTAATACAATTAAAATAATAAATACAGCGATGTTAACAATAAATTTCATACACAAAATCAAGAAATAAATGCAAAATTATTTTATGAAATAGCAAAAATCAAATAAAATCTAAATAAAAGTAAGGGAGGTACGCTAAAATCGTAGCCAATGGCAATTCGTAATCTATGTTAAACATTACACACACACGATCGCTCCGGATTAGGTATGTGTGTAATGTTTTAAACTAATTCAACAATAGTAGTTTTTATGAGTATAGTAGTTATATGTGTTTGTATAAGTTGTTTTATGTTCATATTTAGAATAAAGCGATGAAGCATGTAGCACACTATCGAATTGGGTGTACCTGTGAGGATAATTGCATGATGTAAATAAATAAACGAGTAATAATACCAAAAATCCGCTATGAGTCATGGTGTATATATGGGTGTGTGTATACTGATGTACATTTTCAGGTTCACGGCAGCGGACGTGACGTCGCTGGGCGCGTGCCTCGCGCACGTGTGCGGCACGGAGCCCTCGGCGGCGGCGTCGGCGCTCGACTCCATCTCCGCCGCCGCGCCCGTCAGCCTGCACGCGCTACACTGCCTCGAGATCGTGCACAAGGTACGTTAGGGCTCTAGGTACGTTAGGGAACCAGGTAAGTTAGGGCTCTAGGTGCGTTAGGGCTCTAGGTACGTTAGGGCTCCAGGTACGTTAGGGCTCCAGGCACGTTAGGGCTAGAGCGTAGGTCGTTAATCCTATACATAGATGCAGGGGCGTGCACAAAGATTTCTGGTAGGGTATGCACGCCTTACCCGAAATCTCTGCGATGGCACTACATTTCATTTATAAATGTTTTTATGTGTATATACATATATCTGTGTACAATACATAAATAAAACATCTTACCAAATTCAATTCAGCGACTTTTCGACATGGCACATTGATGATTGTGTGTGTGGCCACCATGAATATCCAAATAAGTGACTGATAGTGAGAACAAGTCACCTAAATATTATCCATTGTGACCTTGTAGGTATTACAAGGCCGTGAGATGTTAAGAGTGTTTCTTGCGCAAATGAACAAAAATAAATGAACGAAATTACTAACATACTTGACTGAAGGTATTATTTTAATTTTTATAAATCAAATAAACGCGCCTATCTTTTTTAAATAATTCTGTAAAACGTCGACGTAAAAATTACAAGATCGTTTTAAAATCATTAAAAGTTATTTTTAAATTGAAATCATAGACAAATCAGTGAGTCTGCTTTGGCCCTGTGTGTTTTGTAGATATGTATGGATTCTTTTTAAGCAAGAAAATGATCGTTCAGCCGATGCGCTACTAACTGGAATCGTAACTATTCATTTTGCTAATTTGTAAACTTCGGGAAATATGGCTGTTAAATTGTTTGTATGTAAATATTGAATAAGTTCCTAACGTTCCTAACTTCAAATATTCCTAACATTTCTAATTCGTCTGATTTATAAACGCATCGGAGCTCATTCCTAAAGCGATCCGCGTTAAAGGAATGTTCATGCGAATTTACTTTATTACTTTTTTATTAAAAGAACGTGTCGTATTACCTTTCTGTTGTTTTAGATCTAAATCGCGAACACAGCGTCCAAGAGAAATTATTTTATATTTGTCATCAAAAGACAACGTCGAGAAAACACCAGTTTTTAATTTATTTAAACACACATCACCAACACAGATCTCACAGCCATTTTCCATAATTTACAGTAATTCAGGTAACTTCACTAATTATTTAGTTAACAATTACAAAGCGCTCAAACTCCCCTCGACAGTTCTGTGAAATAATTTATAATGGCGTACGATGCTATATTGCTAAAATAATAGGCCTATAATAAACAACAATTATGATGTTTTTGACAACTATTTAAACTAGTTGGATTATCGTTGTAGGCAATGCCTTCAGTCGGCGAGCACACACGTGCATTTTACACGCACAAGCAAAATATTTGTCTCGTAGACAGCGTAATCGATTGACGTTTAAATGTACTGCCAATAAGCAAAATTATTTTTGCTTCCAGACACCTCTATTAAATATTCTATTTGTTTAGTAGTTCGCTCAAGGACCAATAGATGGTAGTGGCAGAAGCTATTTGTTTAGTAGTTCCCTCACCGACTAATAGATGGCAGAGGCACAAGCTCTTACTGTATCTGATAATTTTATAGTGTATTTATTATTATTCAGCTCGTAGTATTTAATCAATTGATTTCGATTATATAGATTTACATAGGCCAGCGGACTAGGGTATGCAGTGCTTATTTGCTTGTATGAAGCGCACACGTCTGCATAGATGTATGAGATTAAGGACTACATTGCTATCGCATAACAATATACAGCGCATTACAATATGATGACACATTTTAAGGTTGTAAAGTGGACAGTGTAGCTACAAATACTAAAAACAATATAAAAATCATTGTATGCAATATAGAAATATTATTTTGAATATCAGAATTTTGACATGAAAATTTAGCGAATTTATATAATATTGTCTTATGTTTACGCGAATGTTATACATTGAAATTAAACACTTTATACGGATTTTATCGCGTTGTTTATTTTACTTTAAACACTTTTATTACATAATTTTGAAAACTCTAACACTACTATTATTGAATTTTACTACTATTTAAGCTATATATTTTTTCTAATTAAAACTATTTGTATTTAAGTTTACACTTTGCCCCGACGTTTCGGTTGCTTTACAGCAGCCATGTTCACAGGGAGACTAAGATGGTAGTTGTCCCAACGTTCTGAAGTGTAGCTAGTTATTTTAAAGTACCCGAACATAATTTAATCTTTGGTGTTCCTATTTACGCAGAATGAGCTCAAAGTATCATGAAGTCTAGCTGTGTTTTGCTTCTTGTTGGGTTTGACTATTTGAATGACTGGATCCCAAGCTGGTGGTACATTCCAACCATCCTCTCTATTGAAATTAGGATGTTTTTTAATTTCAATAGCCTCGCGAAGCATCCTTGGTAGGAATCGGTGTTCTTTAGCGAGTATATGTGGTTTGTCAAATCGTAGGTAGTGGTTGATCCCCTGTTGCACATGTTCACACACAGCAGACTTCAACGAGCGTTGGTGTTTAACATCAGCTATATGTTCTTTTAAGCGGGTGCCTATGCTTCTCTTGGTTTGCCCAATATATGAAAGTCCGCAGTCACAATCTATTTTATAGACCCCTGCATCTTGTAAAGGTAATTGGCACTTGACGGATGGTATAAATTGACTTATCTTCGTTGGCGGCTTGAAGTATGTGTTGATTGAAGCTCGCTTCAAGATGTAGCCAATCTTGTCAGTGACACCCCTTACATATGGTAGTATGGCAGGCTGGCGCTCGACTGTGGCTGGCTTTTCTCGGGATCTGTGACGGCGGCGCGGCTGTTGGGGCTTGTTGTCTTGCAGTACTTGCTTGACATGTTGAAGCTCAGCGTCCTGGTGTTTCTTGTCACAGATCCCGTGGGCTCTCTGAAACAAAGACATTCCCACGGTAGCTAACTGTTTAGGATGGTGGTGAGATTCACCGTTCACCAAAGATTAAATTATGTTCGGGTACTTTAAAATAACTAGCTACACTTCAGAACGTTGGGACAACTACCATCTTAGTCTCCCCGTGAACATAGCTGCTGTAAAGCAACCGAAACGTCGGGGCAAAGTGTAAACTTAAATACAAATAGTTTTAATTAGAAAAAATATATAGCTTAAATAGTAGTAATATTCAATAATAGTAGTGTTAGAGTTTTCAAAATTATGTAATAACAGTGTTTAAAGTAAAATAAACAACGCGATAAAATCCGTATAAAGTGTTTAATTTCAATTAGCGAATTTATCATTAGATAGGTGAGTCGATTTTAATTGTCTGTAAGTAATACCTTGAAGGAATCGATGACGAGTCCAATTATGTCTGAAAACGTCGAAGTTGATAAAGCAAATTAAAACTGTGCTTAGATATGTATTGTCATACAAATAAGATTTGCTTACGTTGTGGCAATAAGTATAACGAGACTCAGATGGTGTTATAGTCTGTTTAATTTCAGTAAAAGTAAAGCTTATATACTAGTGTGGCGCGTGTATACATTTGCATGCGTGTGCATTTTAACGTATCTTAAGATGTGCTCTATCGGAATACGTGTAATAATGTAGTCACTAGATATACACTCCCTTTAGAAATAAAAAAAATATTACAATTCCTACTTAACTGTTACAATTTCTATTTATAGATACAATCTCAAACGTATGCTTAATGACATAATACATTGCTGATTCCGAAAAATAGTCGAGTAAAAATATGTGCTGACGCTTGTTGTGACGGTGCGTAGCCTAGGTCAAGGTACTTCGTGAATGGTTATCCAATGCACTTATGCTGACTGTTTCTTGCAATTTGTTTCATTCTCTTGTCCATGACCTTAATGCATATACAACCTGATTTTTTAGTCACCGTCTAAACTTTAATATAATAATCTTTGAGTAAAATAATGAGACACGTATTTTTTATTTTTATGCTAAGTAGTACAAAATTAATGAATTCAGCCACTACAAAGTTGTCTTAAAAACTTCTATGATTATGGACACCACGCGCGGTACATGCACTACGCGTTAGGCGGCAAGACACCCCGCGCGCCCCGCGCCCCGCCGTCGCCGGCGCGGCCAGCGGTATATCAGTGATAACATAATCAATTTCAAACCTACTCTTTATTATTTCATTAGCTGGAGATTGCACAAGATACTATTCGACGTAAGGGCTAATAAGTATTTATTGAATTATTCATTAGGCACAACATAAAAATCGTAAATACGTAAAACAAAAGTATAAAGTAGAATAGTTGGATTTATGCGTTTTAAAATAAATGTAATCAGCTTAGGTTTTTGGTTGAGGCGTACAACTAAAATCCACTTACCACATCTTCAGCTGTACTTCAATAAATTTTCAAAATGCAATCCGTTTCTCTCTAGGCACAGTCTTGCTCGCTTTTGCACATTGTTTTTTAGCTTATTTAGCACTGTAGTGTTATTTTTCACTTCGTCAAATGCACGGTTTATCTGTTCTTTTAAAGCCTCGAGACTTTCAGCCTCCTCCACATACACACGTCTTTTTATTTCACCCCATAAAAAAAAGTCACACGGCGTAAGGTCCGGGGAACGCGGCGGCCATGGAACAGGACCCCCACGACCGATCCAGCGACTGCCGTATTCCGTGTTAAGGTATTCACGAACAGAGGTGGCATAATGTGGTGGTGCACCGTCGTGTTGGTAGTAAAACTCACGATAATTAACTATAGGCACATCGTCCATAAAATCTTCTATGACATGTCGCAACATGTCCAAGTTTTATTGCCTATAATGCCAGCCCATACGTTTGCACTGAATCGTACTTGGTGATAGGTCTCCCTTATCATGTGCGGATTACGAAACGACCACCAATGTTCGTTATGCTGATTGTATAGCCCGGCTCTAGTAAAGAGTGCCTCATCCGTCCATAAAATGTCAGCATTTGGATGTGCAATTAGCCACTCACAAAATCTTCGACGAGGCATAGCATCCTCATCATTTAATGCTTGGACCTTCCGAAAGTGATAAGGGTGCATGCCGGTAGTGTTCAGTAGTTTCCAAACCGCATACTGACTCACGCCGAAGCGCCGGGCTGCGTCTCGTGTACTTGCACGAGGTTTGCGTTCATAGAAATCGAAGATTTCGTCTTCGACTTCTACAGGCAGTCTCTGCCTGCCGCGTCCTTGGGCATGCGAAGGTGTAGTAAATTGGCCGTAGTCTAACAGCCGTTGATTAGCAGCTAAAATCGTTTCACGATTTGGCACTGTTGGATTTACGTGTCCTTGATTACGGAGGCGAGGAACACTTTGTTCTTCGTAAAGTCTTTGAGCACCATTTAAACTTTCTCCACTCAAAATGTAACAACGCACCATTTCGTAGTACTCGCGGTTTGAATACATTGTCAAAAGATAGGGCGGCGGCGCGGCGGCGCGCGCGGGAAAAGTAAACACGGAAGTAAGCGATTGCGTCACAAGTGCGCACGCGACTAAACGAAATTTACGATTTGTGACATTTGTGTTGCAGCTGTGCCCTTCTCGCACCCCGCGCGCCACCCCGCTTTCATTCAATGCATTGTTAAAGAATCATGTGTTTACGTTGACTCGGTGACCACGCTAAATTAATGTTTGTTTTAAAAAATGTTTTAATTATATTTTATTAATATTATACTTTCTTTTTGAAAAATGGGTTCTATTACTGATACCTAACGTCTAGACGAAATTTGGCTGGTAGTATAAATTTCATATTGTATATATAAACCATTCCGTAAATGAGGAAAATACCCAACGTGATGACGATTTGTCCTATTGCGATGTTTCTTGCCCACCGTAGTTCTTCCAGTACGAGATTTTTTAGTTGGTCAGCTTCCTTTTGGTTCAGGCAACTATCGGAGTTGTATACAATTTGATCTTTGGAGCTTTGGTTGTCCATTGTTTTATCCCGAGGTACTAACGATGGGTGATGATATTTGTTGTGATCTCGCGAGTATTTATATCGATTGAATGTTTGCGTCACGGAATACGTACTGTGGGCTTAACTGTCCGTCCTGACTTGATGATGTACGTGTTTGAATAGCTGAGTCTGTTTTCTGAATTCGTCACGTTCATATCTTCGTTGTTGATGACAAATGCTGGTTTTAATCTATCTATTTATATTACTGTTTCTTTATCCTTGATAAGGTCAAGGATAAAGAAATGACATATGTTTTATCCATTCTTCTTATCACTGGGAATGGCCCTTCATAGGATGGTGCCAGACTTCTTTTTACTCTGTCGCATCTTACAAATACGTGTGAACATTCTTTAAGTTCAGGATGAATGAAAATTGTTCGGTTGTGCTTCTTGCGTTTTGGTACTGATGTCATTTTATTCATATTCTTTAGAATATTTGTTACGAATTCTTCGTATGTAGAATTCCGATGTGAAGATTCGAAAAATTTTCCGGGAAGACGTATAGGTTCGCCATATACCATCTCTGCTGCACTATATCCTGTGTCCGCGCGTAGACAACTCCGCAAACAAAGTAGAACTGAAGGAATTTCTTTCATCCAATTAGCGTTAGATTCTCTTGTCATAAGCGCTGCTCTTAAGGTTCTATGAAATCTCTTTATCATTCCATTTGACTGTGGGTGATATGGTGTTGTCCTAATTTTGTGTACTCCCAACAATTGTGAGTGATTCGAATATTCTTGATTCGAATTGTCGACCTTGATCAGTAGTAATGCGTAACGGGCATCCAAATCTCGTTATCCATCCCTCATATAGTGCATGAGATATTGTTTCGGCTGTGATATCTTCAACCGGTATTACCTCAGGCCATGACGTACAGCGATTAAATATCTTTTTCCTTGAGAAACAGATAATGGTCCAACAATGTCGATGAGTAAATGCTCAAAACGCTGCGATGGCATAAAACTTCTTACCGGTGATATGGTGTGGCGCTGTACTTTTGACTTCTGACAAGCTATGCATGACTTACACCAGCTATTAATATCTTTGTTCATACCTGATCATAAATACCTTTTGAGTTATCATTTTTCTTAGTCCATGAATGACGTCGAAAACCTGTCCAAATCCAAGTCCAATTGCCGAATTCGCCGTGGCGTATCGTTTGATGATGGTTTGGAGAATGCGTATGTCAAAGGTCGATGATCTGTGAAAATGGAGAATTCTCTTCCTTCAATAAACCTTTGAAAATGCTTGACTGCCATGTATACTCTAAGTAATTCTCTATCAAATGTTGAGTATTTTTGTTGAGCTTCACTTAATTTTTTTGAGAAAAATCCTATTGGTTTCCAGTTAGGTCCGGCTTTTTGTTGTAGAACCGCGCCAACACAGGTAGAACTAGCATCTGTCATAAGTGCCAGTGGGCAGTGCGTGAGGGATGCACTGTTAATATTGCGTTCATGATGTTTTCCTTGCATTTATCAAAGGCTTTTTCAGCTTCTGTTGACCAAGGAATACGAGAGTTATCATTCTTTTTCGAGTTGCACAGATAGTCGTTTAAAATAATCTGATATTTGGCGGCGTGCGGAAGGTTATTTCTATAAAAATTAAGCATGCCTAAAAATCTTCTTAATTCTTTGATTGTCTTTGGTTTAGGAAATTCTGCAATTGCTTTGTAATTTTCCTCAGTCGGGTGTATTCCTTGGCTCATTATATGATAACCTAAGAAATCTATCTCGCTTTTGAGGAACTCGCATTTTTCGAGGTTAATAGTTATTCCATTCTCCTGTAAGCGTTTGAAAACTGTATCTAAGTGCTGATAATGTAGAATCTCGTTTGCCGAGGCAATTAGGCAATCGTCGACGAAGACGAAAACAAAATCTAAATCTCTGAATAGGGAGTCCATGAATCGTTGGAATGTTTGCGCTGCATTGCGTAGACCAAAAGGCATTCTTAAATATTCGAAAATTCCAAAAGGAGTGATAATAGCGGTTTTTCCCACATCTTTAACTGGAATACAGTGGTAAGCCTTCCGGATATCAATCTCACTGAATACGTATTTTTTTTCTAATATGTAAGTAAAATCGGTTAATCGTGGAAGTGGATATTTATCAGGCACAGTGGCTTTGTTGAGCATTCTATAATCGCCACATGGTCTCCATTCACCATTCTTTTTCTTGACCATGTGTAAAGGGCTAGCCCATGGGCTATCAGAAGGGAGACAAATGCCCTGTTCCATCATACTTTGAAATTCTTTTTTAGCGATGTGATATTTGTCTGGCACGTGCAGATACGGGTGGTCCTTTAGTAATAATATGGTGCTCAATCTTGTGTTTTGGGGTAGTGCGCATGGAGGAAGGCCTCGTAATGTCCTCATATTTTTTTAAGAGTTGAGTTATGCGAGGATTCATTCATTCCTATAATTGGTTGCGTCACATCAGTGACGACGAAATTCCATGAAAAACATATCCGTAATCCCAAGTTTAAAGTATGAGTTTTTCCGCCATAAGTCTTGATTTTTGTACCATTAGCAACATAAAGTGTATATTGTTCATTTTGTGTAAATGAATGTCTCTGTGTCTTGCCGATAACTGAAATATTTGCTCCCGTGTCAATCAAAAATCTCATACCACTTTTTCGGTCGGTAACAGTGAGGCGGTTGGATGGGTGAATAGCACAGAGATCCGCCGTAGTCTGCGCTTTGATTAGTTTCCCTGGTCTATTGAGTTAAATTTTTGTTGCCAATCATATGGTTCAATACAATTTCTTGCATATTTTCCGCATTTATAGTGATAAAAACAATAGTGTTTTCTTTCCCGACTGTTTTCTCTTGAACTTGACCTCAATGGGAAATACTGACCATTAAAATATCTTTGAGTGCTGCGTCGATGGTCTTTGTGATCACGCTGAATTGCACTTAATTCCAATTGTATTTTTGCTAACTGTTTTAATACGCATGCCATTGCCCCTTCATCAGTTTTGTGTATGTTTTCGTGTACAGCTGATACCTCGGTAAGTTTTGAGTTTGATATAATTTTGTCAGCGATCTGGCTTATCTTGTCGATATCTATGTCTTCTGTAACTGCTAGGACTGTAGTAACTGATGGTGGTAAAAGTCGCAACTATAGCAGCTTAATGGTTTCGTCACCCATTTTTCCTTCTCCAAGAACTTGCATCTTGCGTAAAAGTTGTGATGGTTTTTGATCGCCGAGGTCCATTTCAGTCAATATTTTTTTAAATTGGCGCTGTTCTCACTCATAGCAATTAATTAAGCGCTCTTTGATGGCCTTATACTTTTCTGTTGATGGTGGAGAGATAATGAGGTCACTAACCTGTAGTATTTCTGCCTTAGACAGCTTTGCTATAACCGTAAAATATTTATAATCGTCGCCTTGTTTTTGTGGTGCTAATATGGCTTCCAGTTATGTAAACCATAATTTAGATTGATCCTTCCAAAACTCCGGAATGCGGGATAAGATGGTGGTACCAGCCGCTACTTCCAATATTTTTTGATGGCCGTAGCTTGATTTGCAAGTTGGTTGGTTCATGTTGCTTATTTTCTTGTTGCGAAGTCCACTTGTAGAGCCAGAATCGTAGCGTCGTCGGGGTCACCACTTTGCCTACGTTTTGGCAATAGGTATAACGAGACTCAGATGGCGTTATAGTCTGTTTAATTTGAGTAAAAGTAAAGCTTATATACTAGTGTGGCGCGTGTATACATTTGCATGCGTGTGAATTTTAACGTATCTTAAGATGTGCTCTATCGGACTACGTGTAATAATGTAGTCGCTACAAGGGCACTAGGTACGTTAGGGCTCTAGGTACGTTAGGGAATTAGGTTAGTTAGGGCTATAGGTGCGTTAGGGCTCTAGGTACGTTAAGGCTAGAGCATAGGTCGTTAATCCAAACATATATGTAAGAGATTAACGACTACGTTGCTATCGCATAACAATATACAGCGCATTACAATATGATGACACATTTTAAGGTTGTAAAATGGACAGTGTAGCCACAAATACTAAAAACAATATAAAAATCATTGTATGCAATATAGAAATGTTATTTTGAATATCAGAAATTTGACATGAAAATTTAGCGAATTTATCATTAGATAGGTGAGTCGATTTTAATTGTCTGTAACTAATACATTAAAGGAATCGATGACGAGTCCAATTATGTCTAAAATGTGGAAGTTTACAAAACAAATTAAAACTGTGCTTAGATATGTATTTTCGTACAAATAAGACTTACAGTTCATCAATTTGACGATCATAATAGCCCGCAACCGAATCGCACATTACTGTCATCCCGTATAACTTCTGAATGACATACCGCAAAACGTTAGACGCATACAAGACATCACGTCTAATAATATCAGTCATGATAATATTGTGCTATGATTGGCAGGAGGCGTTATCTCGGCACGCGCTACTGCCGGCGCTGTTCCACGCGCTGACGCAGCTGGCGCGCGCGGGCGGCGAGCGCGCGGGCGGCGCGGCGCCGCGCTGCCTGGCCGCCGCTGCCGCCTTGTACCGCGCCGCGCCGCAAGCCGCCGCCGATGTCTTACCGCATCTGCTACTGGTAACTTACCCTTCATCAGAGTATCTCGACAACTCCTGACGCAGCTGGCGCGCGCGGGCGGCGAGCGCGCGGGCGGCGCGGCGCCGCGCTGCCTGGCCGCCGCTGCCGCCTTGTACCGCGCCGCGCCGCAAGCCGCCGCCGATGTCTTACCGCATCTGCTACTGGTAACTTACCCTTCATCAGAGTATCTCGACAACTCCTGACGCAGCTGGCGCGCGCGGGCGGCGAGCGCGCGGGCGGCGCGGCGCCGCGCTGCCTGGCCGCCGCTGCCGCCTTGTACCGCGCCGCGCCGCAAGCCGCCGCCGATGTCTTACCGCATCTGCTACTGGTAACTTACCCTTCATCAGAGTATCTCGACAACTCCTGACGCAGCTGGCGCGCGCGGGCGGCGAGCGCGCGGGCGGCGCGGCGCCGCGCTGCCTGGCCGCCGCTGCCGCCTTGTACCGCGCCGCGCCGCAAGCCGCCGCCGATGTCTTACCGCATCTGCTACTGGTAACTTACCCTTCATCAGAGTATCTCGACAACTCCTGCTGTGACTTCCAGAGACACGAACGCAGCAGGTAAGCTGCTCACAAAATGAACTGATGTCCCTGTAAGGCTCCCGAGAAGTAGTTAACGGTGGCCCAAGGTCAACCTATTTAAAAATAATTATAATATATAATAATGATAACCTTAAAGAAAAAAATACAGAAATACCACTAGCTGACGAAATCAAACAAATGTGGCACCAAGATACCGTTAAAATCATTATTTCTTCGACTGGTGTCGTATCAAAAAATCGAAGTACACACATATATATCATACCACTTCAAAAATCTATAGTAATAGACACCTGCTCCATAAGTCGCCGTTTCTTAAACCCACCCACCTTGCTCCTTCAAAATAACGAACACACAGACTCTACAACACAGGACACATGAACACACACAGATCTTGTACACCACTCAACACAGTCACACATCACACAGCATAACACTGTAAAGTAGTGCACAAGGACCAGGACACTTGGTATAAACCCGAATCTGTTTCTTTAAACCGACCATTGGTCGAGAAAGTAATAAAATTACACATAATGATAATATTCCATCACATACACACAACACCATCTAGCCCAAACTAAGCAGAGCTTGTACTATGGGTACAAGACAATGGATCAACATGCATATATACTTTTTTGTGTAAATACATGCATATTATACATAGAAACATCCTTGGAGAAGGCGTAAGTCCAGCGGATGTTTACAAACAAAAAAATATAGCATAGCTTCCGAAAAAAAAAAGAATATTTTAGAAAGACTTGTCTTAGTTTCATTTCGTTTTAATATTATATGACACTGATAACTTTAATATATTTACTGTTATTTTCTTGCAGGCGTTACATTCAGCAGTACAAAAGTACGGACAGGACAAGCGACGCCGGACAGCCGAACAAACAGACGAGACTGCTCAAATATCATCGTTATTATTACAGGTAATGTACAGTGAGCTGCAAAAATGCATACCCATGTCAAAACTAAAACGGTATAAGCCGGTAATTGACGCCATCTAACGGAAATTGATACAACAACTGTTAAGGAGTATTATAGTAATAGACAGTGCAATACGAAAAAATAAAAAGGAGATTTCTTAACAAATCAATTTTGTTGAATATACTTTGAACCATTTTTTAATCCCTATTCACATACATACACACATACATAAATTCACGCCTGTTTCCCAGAGGGGTAGGCAGAGACTACGGATTTCCATTTGCTACGATCCTGACACACTTCTCTGGCTTCATTCACTTTCATAACATTCCTCATACACACTCGCCGGTTTAAGGTGCTCTTAACCTGGCCTTTATCCAGAACGTCTCCGATCTGATCAAGAAACGTTCGCCTAGGTCTTCCCCTTGCGACTGTTCCATTCACACTAGCCTTATAAACTTTCTTAGTCAGTCTGTTCTCGTCCATTCTTTCTACATGCCCAAACCAACTTAACATACCCTTTTCTATTCTTTTCACTATATCCACTTTTATGCCGCATCTCTCTCTAATCGCACTATTCCTTATTCTATCTTTCAGAGTCACACCACATATATTTCTCAGCGCTCTCATTTCTACAGCATTTATTCTGCTCTCATGCTTCTTTTGCCATACCCAACTTTCACTTCCATGCATAAGTGTAGGTACTAATAGTCCTCTATGAACAGCCAAACGTGCCTTTTCGGATACATTTCGACTGTTCATAAAAGCGCGTAGAGCGCCATTCACTTTATTGCCAGCAATCGTTCTTCTTTCAATATCTCCCTCATGTGTACCATCCCTTGTAAACAAAGTACCTAGATATACAAACTCTTTCACTTGCTCCACTTGTTCTCCATCAATCATAATATTGCACATCGTCATGCACTCCTCCCTTTCAAATACCATTACTTTCGTCTTGCTTACATTTATTTTCATTCCTTTACTCTCACAAGCATCATGCATAATAGTTACCATCGCCTGCAACTGTTCTGCCGATGACGTAAGTATTACTTGGTCGTCGGCATAAAGTAGACATTTGACAAGTAACTCATTAATTCTTAATCCCCATTCACAATCTTTTAAATCTTTCAAACAATCCCTATTCACAATAGTTAATTTAAAAGAAGAACATATTTCTGGGTAAAACAAGAAGAAAAGAATTACATATTAATTTATACATTTATAGTGGGTAGTTTATTTTATAGATACTTTAACTGACTTGCTTCTGTTCGTCCGCAAACATTATTCTGTCCCTGTGTTCGAGTGCCTTTTCGGTTGAGATTATAATTGCTTAATATTGCACCTATTTGCTAAAATGAGTATGCGTTGCAATATTTATAGAACTACGCCATCTAGTTCATTCATATTCATTCTAATTCGAGTGTTTACAGGATTTTAGACCTTAAGGTATCCATGAAATATTACAGGCGATTATACATCACACAGTTTATGTGCTAGCTTAATAGCCATATTAATTTTCTCGTTCGACTAACTGGGAAAGTTTAAATGATTAAAAGACCATAACATCTTATGGGCCAACTATAAATAATAGATTTGATTACTAAGATAGATTTACTGGTAATTTTAATTGCTAATAATTGATCAATAATTACATTAATGATTATATCCTAATTCTAACTATTATTATAATCAAATTTCGAGATTTCTTCAATGACCGTAAAAAAGATTACGCATACGAAAGTATTTGTAATGGTTGACCACACAAAATATATTAATTGATTCCTTTACATTATTTATACTGCGTGCAGTCATCGTTTTTAGACTGACGCGAATTGTACTTAATATAATGCTACATAATGGGTCTTGCTCGACTCAATGAGTCGTCAACCCGTGACCACGATTGAAGCAAGTCGGTCAAAACGATGGGCAATCGATAGGTATTTATTACCTTTTAAATATTTTATCGCGAGTAAGACCCTTTACATTATATCGTTAAATTTGTCATGTAAACCATTTTTCAACTTCTATGGTCTTAAGAAATTGAGAATGGTAATTCTTTAGTGATATATATATATGTGCTAATTAAAAAAAATCTATCGTAAGTTTTCAATTTATTTCAGGTACTAGGCACCGGTCTACCATTAGCGAGAGAGCAGCCTGAAGTTTACAAAGAGTTCTGGGAAACGTTACCCAAAGTATTGGAAACCTTCTTATTTGAACCTCCGTAAGTAGACATCCTAAGTAATGTTATAAATGCGAATGTGAGTTTGTTTATTTGTTTGTTATGAGCTTAACTACTCGACAGCTCATCATGAAATTTTGCTTACACGTTGTCAAGGGTACAGAAATAGACATACCTTGCATCCAGAAAAAACAGACAGACAGAATCTAGTATGGTCTCATTTAAAAATACTGGTCATAAAAAATATATCAAATATCCAATTAAATTAATCTATTTAATATAATTATGACCAATATGGCGAATGTTTTCTGGTCATCTCGGAGACATTATAAATAATGATTAGGATAAAATAAACATAAAATCAGTATGCCAGGATTGTGGTAATTGGTAAATATGGGACCGCCGGAGACCCGCAGCGCCGGAGCCGTGATAAAAGCCATATTGCTTTTAAACCATACAGTTATTTTATAAGTTAGTTTTAGGTTCTATTGTGGAGTCTTTGGTGCATTGCTCTACATGATATATGAAACACTTCGATAAGGATATAACACAGCATTCTTGGAATAAAGTATATGCCAGATGATGAATATAATGTGAGCAGCAAAATTGTTGCTGAAATATAAATTATTATACTAATCGTTTTGAATAACTCGTACCTCAAATTCGTATTTTAAGTCGCAGTTTTCAGCATTTGTGTTTTCCCTTAGTCTTTCGCCCACTTAGTATTTCAATACGCCATAATCAGTAATTTTGACACCTATAATTGGAATTTATATTCGCTACTTGCTACTCGCTACGCTATTTACGCAGAATGAGCTCAAAGTATCATGAAGTCTAGCATGATACTTTGAGCTCATTCTGCGTAAATAGAAACACCAACAATTAAATTATGTTCGGGTACTTTGAAATAACTACACTGGAACATTGAGACAAATATCATCTTAGTCTCCCCGTGACCATGGCTGCTGGAAAGCAACCGAAACGTCGGGGAAAGTGTAAACCAAAAATAAATAGATTTAATAGTTTAAATAATTTTATTAGCTTATAAATTAGTAAAATAAAATCAATAGTAGTAGTAGTATAATATTTTCAAAAATGTTGTAATACAGTGCTAAATAAAAAACGCGATAAAATCCGTATATAGTAGTTTAATTTCAATGAATAACATTCGCGTAAATAGAAGACAATATTTATATTCGCTCGTTTAAATACTACCCATTGCTACTATATTTAGTTATTATATTTCTAATTTCCGTCTAGAGTAAACAAATGTGACGTATTGTATAGCTATTGTAGCTCGGGGTTGTTTGCCAGCGTGCGACATATAATTGTTGCAGACAAGTTGATTTTGTGTAATGTGCTCGACACACGGTTTGGTATTTCAAATTTATCAATATGAAACATTTTATATATTTAGGCATATGTTTTTTTTTTTGTAGTCTCACGTTTAAAATAATAACAATTATAATGTTTATTTCTCTTCACATAAAACAGGCCTTAAATAATTACATAGTTTTTACTTATACTTATTTACATATAGCTATGGTCATGGTCTGAAATATGTGAGGAGCTGGTGTCTGAGTTAGGCATATGAATACCTGTATTACAGATCACCAGGTCCACACCTCTCGGACGAAACAAGGGCTATAAAAGCTGAGTGATATTACTGATATCATGAGACTATTAATATAAGTAACAAAGTATATTTAATATTGAACTAGGTGATAGGGTAGTGAGGTAGTGAGGACTAATAAAGAATAAACGCCATGTTCATGCTGCGTGAGAGTGCTTGTGTTATGTATGTATGTATGTGTGTTTATGTATATGATCGCTTGAGTGTAACTTTAATTGTTTGTTACTCAATACTCAATACGTTTATTGCACACCATAAAGTAAACAAAAGATGTAATACAGAAGCTAGGACATGTTATGGAGCCTGTCGGGTAAGGCAAACGTAGGAGAGAGGAAGGTACTTTTTTACATAGAAATTAATTAAATTACAATAAGTCAAATTCCAAAAGTAAATAAAATTAAGTTAATTATGTCAAATTATATCAAAAATAAGTCAAAGTAATATCAATGAAATTCTATTTAAGTTTTTGTCGTTAAGGTACTCGTCAATGCTGTAATATATTTTGTTAATTAATATTTTTTTTAATTCGACAATAAATTTTGTATTATTTTTTTCATTTTTTATATGTTCTGGTAATTTATTGTAAATTTTTATTGACATGGCAAGTGGACCTTTCGCGTGCATGGTTAATTTCGAATTTGGTAAATTAAGTCTATTTCCATGACGTAGGGAATATTTACTCTGTATGTCTTTTCTTGAGCTGTAGAATTCTGGGTGGTTTCGGACAAATTTGCATATTTCCAGAATGTATATACATGGTAGAGTAAGTATTTTGTGTTTTTTAAAGTATGGCTTACAGCTTTCTGTATCTTCTATGTTTTCTAGAATACGAATTAATTTCTTTTGACGAATGAACAAGGTCGGTGCTTCAGTACTATTTCCCCATAGAATTATGCCGTAATTAAGCCATGAATAGGCGTAACCATAATATGCTATTAAAGCAGTTTTTATGTCTGTGGTTTTTTTAAGCTCGTACAAGGCGTAAGAAAATTTTGAAATTTTTGATGTTAATTTGTTTACGTGAGATTTCCAATTTAAATGGGTATCTATATTTAATCCCAACAAAGTAAATTCATTTACTGATTCTAATTTGATGTTATTGTAGGTAAAGTTTATAGGTAGTGGTCTTTTTTGATGGGAGTGGAAAGTCATTAATTTTGTTTTGTTATAGTTTATTTCAAGGTTGTGTTCATTCATCCAGTTCTCAATTTTGGTTAGTATTGAATTTAAGGTTTGGTTTAGGTTCAAGGTGTTTTGGCAAGGGATAAGTAGGGAAATATCGTCTGCGAATAGGACGCAAGGTCCAATTATCATTTTTGGCAGGTCATTGATATAAATTAGGAATAGTAAACATCCTATAACACTTCCCTGAGGAATTGATGTATTTGTGATTTTGGGATCTGATTTGATATTTTCTATTATATTAGTTTTATTGTTATAAAGTTCTATTTCAACTATTTGTTCTCTGTCTTTTAAGTAGGAAGTAAGCCAGTGATGAGCATTTCCACGGATCCCAATGCCATACAATTTATGTAAAAGTGTTGGAAATTGCACTTTATCATAGGCCTTAGTCATGTCTAACAATATACCTATGGCATGGCTTTTATTGTTTATTATATTCAGAGCTTCTTGAATAAATTTGTATACTGCTAGCGTTGTGGATCGATTTTTACGGAAGCCATTTTGGCAGTCATCAAAAAGTTTATATCTCTCACAAAAGCTATAAATTCGGTCGCTCATGGCTCTTTCGAAAATTTTTGATGCGGTCGGTAAAAGAGCAATGGGACGGTAATTATTAGCGTCTGTTTTTTCATTCTTTTTATGTATGGGTTTGATTACTGCTTTTTTTAATTCATCTGGGAAGTGTTAGTGTGTGGGCTACTGTGTTTTTTATTAAGTTTATTAATACTGAAATAAATTTTCTGTACTTGTATAATCCATCGTTTGTAACCATTTCATAACAATAGCTCTGCCGAGCCATGACAAAATATTGTATCTGAAAACGACACAGTTTTCAGAAATCGTGATTTTTAGATTTTAACAGAAATTGTCACAACTTCGTTATCACAAGTTTGATATTTTTTAAATTTTAGATATGTTATTAATTAGCATAGGAATTATACTGATAAAAAGAAAAATACTACTTTTTTTTTTTCACGTTTCAAGCTATAAACGTGTTCTATCAAGGCCCTCAGTGGCACAAACAGGAAACATTGTTAATACAAAACAGTGCATGTGAAATTACAGTGTTAGTTCATAACAACTAATGCTTAATTTACACGGCCACATTATGTAAAAGCCCTAGCAGAACGTCAATCGTCATCGGAAATTGGTTTGACGAAGAATATTAATCCATGGCAGATTCACCATTCAAACTAGTATCTTCATAAGGGATAGGATTACTGGGTACATCAGGAATAAAAGATCAACGTGATCTTCTAGCGTTCATCATGCACCTCTGAGGTGAGTCTTTGGCTATCAGCCTCGACATAGCCAAAGCTTTCGATAGGGTCTGGCACTGATCTTTCCCTTCCAGGCCTTCCGGCCTATGGCTCGCCCCCTTAACTATGCACCTGGGTTGCAAGTTTCCTGCAGAAGCGTCGTATACGGGTTCTTTCCGACAGTCGTGCTTCCAAATTTATGCAGGAGTGCTTCAGCGGTTCGTCTTATCCCCTACGTTTTCGCCTGCATATCAATGATATGTTGACTCTTAGCGACATTCTCAGCAACATACATTGTTATATGGACGACAGTACCGTGCATGGGCGATATCTCGGACATCCTAGAGCCAAACGGGCTGAGGTTGAAGGGAAAAGGCAGGATCTTGTCGTTGAACTTGGCGCCACACCTTGGATCGCATATCTAGATACCAAACTAAGAACTTCGGTCCAATTCAACGTCAAGAAGATCCAGGCATGCAATTGCGTTTTCAACAAAATCATCTCCTTTCCTTCCCCTCCCTTCTCTGAAGAACACTCCACTGGTGATACGTGACAGCTTCTCTGTCTTAGGAATGGATCTTTACCACACCCTTAATTCAAAAACCTACATCGAGAGCGTCATCAAGCAAGCTTCGCGATAACTCGGAGTTCTGAACAGGATGAGACCGTTCTTCACGCCTGGATGGCTGTGCCTACTCTATAAGGCACAAGTGTGCCCTTGCGTGGAGTACTGTTCTCATCTTTGGGATGGCTCCGCGCAGTACTTGCTGGACGCTCTCGACACGTTACAGTAGCGGGCTGTCCGTGTCAACGGAGATCCAGAGGTCACAAATTCACTGAAACTTCTGCAACTCCGTAGGGAAATAGACCACATAGAGTGCTCTGAAGAGTTATTCCACCTTATCCCGCCCTCCGCTTTTCTATCCAGAACAACGCCTGCTGGGCTCAGATGCCATCCTTACGAGCGCGCACCAACAAGTTTGAGTCCTCATACCTCTGCCGAACAACCAAGGCATGGAATTCTTTGACAAGGCACGTGGTTTCTTCTTCCTTCAATATGGGTCCTTTGAGCAGGGCGTGAAAAATGACCTTTTCAGGCTGTCAAAGTAGGAATCTTAACATCGCCTCGGCTGCTATAAGGATGGTTTGGAGGCCCCTGCTCTTGGTCCACATAATCGCTGACTATCAAGTGAAGTCTGATAATTTTGCAGAGCAAAATTAAAAAAAATGCTCTCTGTTCTCTGCTGTAACAGAACTGTTCAAGTTAGTGAAAGGTACGACAGAATTCAAATGATGTTGATCCCGTTTTTTAGTTAGGTTGAAAATTAATATGGTGCATTATTTACTAATTTTTAGACATTTGTAGTCATAAATCTATTAGATACAAGAACTAGGTACACTATACGAAGTGAACTCAATTAATACTTCTAGTCAAATAAACATTGCATGCGCAAACTGCGGAATAATGTTATGACAACACTGTATCTTTAGACAGCGGGCGACCAAACCAAAAAACGTTGTGTTTTGATAAAACACTGTAAATGAGAGTACAGTCTTTTGGCAAAACTCGACCTTACTCGTTTTGAGATACAGTATATATGTCTATAGTGGTTCTCAATCATTTTAAGAGTTAATCAAAATTTATATATGCCCGTCTATGTAACCAAGTGCGAGGATTTCATTTTTTACTGTTACGATAAAACACTGTATCTGAAGATATGTACAGTGTTTTGTCATGGCACACATATTGAAAGGATCCTGTTTATTTTATTATATAAATTTGGTCCTTGGTAACAGAAAAAGCGGTGTGCGATTGAAATGTTGAATTTAGTTGTTGTACACACGATATCTTTACGTTGCCGTTGACGAACCGTTAATACTTCCCATTTACTATATAGATATTTTGTTGGGTGAAAGAATGGAAGAATAAGCTAACTTTCATAAGTGCTCTTTGTGTTCTTTCTATTTTCAGAAAATGAGTTTTGCAGGCTCCTCCCCACGAAGAGATGCAATAGATGAGTTATGACTGACAGAGGGCAAAGTATACTGTTTTGATAACGCTTTTCTGGGCATCATGTCTTAAAGCTTTAAAAATAACCATAAGCTTTCGTACTCTTGTAGCAAGGTAGTCAATATGATGATGGAAGTTTAATCTGTTGTCTATCATTACACCAAGGTGTGTTGTTTGTGAGATTTAGGCATGAGCAACTTGTATCAGTGAGATCAGAACATGAGTGTGAAACAATACGATATAAGAGATCAGGTTTGTCTGTATTATTTGCTGAAAAAGTAATATAGCTTGTTTTTTCAACATTTAATGTCAAAATGTTCTTATACAACCAAATATTTACTGTATTCATACCTCTCTGGGCATTAGAATAAACCTCTTCCCAAGAGTTTCCACTGAAAAGCAGAGCTGTGTCATCTGCAAAAGTAATGAGCTTTGAATTTGGAATTTGCATGGGGCAAAGATCGTTTATGTACACAAGGAAGAGTGTTGGGCCTAAAATACTTCCTTGTGGAACACCAAAGGTGACTGAGACTTCATTGCTTAAGATATTACACTTTTTGTACACACTGCGTACTATCACTCAAGTAATCCTTGAATAGTTTGCTCAAGTTTCTTTAGCAAGATTGGGACAGAGACTGTGTCAAATGCCTTTGCCAAATCCAAAAAAATGCCTATTGTTTTCTTTTTTGTTTCAAAGTTATTTGCTATATAATTAGTTAGTTCGAACAACGCATCTGATGTAGATTTATTTGCCCTAAAACCAAATTGTGCATGTGAAAGTAGGTTTTTATTTTCTAAATATTTTAATAATCTGTTATTGATAATGCGCTCTAAAATTTTGGAAAGAGTAGGCAAAATAGAGATAGGTCTATAGCTATTGACACAGCCTCTGTCACCATTCTCGTGTATGCGATGGATTCGCGACTTTTTATAGAGCCTAGGGAAAATTGCTATCGAAAGTGACAGGTTACAAATAAACGATATCGGAGATGTTAAGACAACATTATTTTCCTTTAAAATTGCGCTCGATATCATATCCAAGCCAACAGAGTAGTCACTTTTTAAATTTGTAATTAGGATCCCAATCTCATCCTCAACAGTTGGTAGAAGAGTAAAGGAATCACAGCATGAATAATGTAAGGTATGGGAATCGTATATGAAGTTTTTCTTGAGCACGTTTTCAGCTAAAGTTTTGCCCACGTTTGCAAAGTAACGGTTTACATCGTAAATAATTTTTGTGGATCGTTTGAGGATATTAACTGTAATGGGATTTCTTTAGGTTTAGTAGTATACGCGATCTCACTAACAGCTTTCCAAAGCTTTTTGCTGTCTTTTCCCGCATTTTGAAGTTAAAGTTTCTCATAGTTTCTTTTTTCAATAGAGATGTGCAGAAATTACGGTATCTTTTATAGGTAGTCCTAAGTGTGTCATTGTTTGGTTCTTTCTTTAGATTTTTTTGTACAAATTGTCGCTGTTTTTCTGCATCTCAGGACACCTGCGGTTATCCAGGGTTTTAAGATTTTCTTTTGCCTGGAAGCTTTCTTTTTTTTAGAATTATTGATAATAGCTTTTTGAAATACATTGTTAGGGAAAACAGCAGCTTCATTAGCATCTTTGATTGTGTATAAGAAACTGAAATCAGAATGTTTAAGTTGCAGTATGTCAGTTCATGATTTATATATCTTATTATTTTTGCTGGTTTTTGTTTAGAATGGGTTGTGATGAATAAGGCAATACTGTTGTGATCGGTCAGAGAAGTTAGGATCAAGCAACGGGCATTTAGCTTTGTCTTTAGAAGTACATGATCAAGACATGTTTTATTATGCGTCGATAGTGTGAACGCAGGCATCATTCCGTGGAATGCTAACAAATCTGTATGCATTTAGATTTGTGTCTGTACTATTAACTCCTATATTAATATTTATATCGCCTAGCAATATGACATTTTGAGTAGTTGAATATTTTACTAATACATTATTAAGGGATTGAAGGAAGTTATTAATATTTTTGTGTCCAGAAATATCGTAGCTCTTGCTATTTATAGACCCCCCCGTCTATAAATAGCAAGAGCTACGGTATTTTTGTTTAGAGTGATGACGAGGCAGTTAGCATCAGATAATATAGATTCCTCTACTGTAATGACCAAGTTTGCTTTGGTATATACAACTACGCCCTCATTTTGCGTAAGAACAATCTTACGCAAAATGTTTGTATGTAATGTAGAAGCAAAACATTCATATCATGCAGTCCAAATGTATGCCTGTTTGGGCGATAATTGGCATCAGTCCCGGCAAATTACATTTTATACTAAGAATGGTTGAAAATTTTTAAACATTTGTTTGAATCGGGTAAAAATGAAGAGCAATCGGCATCACAAGTTATGGAATCAGCTATATTAAAATTATCGATTTCGTTTTGAATTTTAATTAGTTCATTGAATTTTTTGGTTTACTTTGTTACCAGGGTAACGCTTACGTGTTAATTTGATCGTAAAAATTTGAATATTTTTTAGTAAATCAGAACCACAATATAATTCATATTTTTGCATGCAGTAGAATTATAGCTTACTATTACAAAAGAACGAAACTTAACTAGTGAGATGCTTTTTTTAGTTTTCAATGTAATTCTCACAACTAATGGGCAGAAGTTGTGTACGGTTTCGTTACCGTACATACTTATTCTGTCGACGCAGCAATACTAAAATGGGCACACAAGAGCGTTGCAATTTACCTCATATTGCTGTGGTATATAATGATGTGATGCATAATAACATTCGAGTACATTTATAACTATAAAACTATACACTTGCTGAGAGAAAGATCACACTTATTATTAACTTGTAAACATTTTTACTATAACTTTTAACAATATAACTATTTAACGTAACTAGTGGTTCTTTCTGTGTACTCCAACAACTTACATATATCTTCGAGTGTAGGAAAACTAACTGGCTCCTACATTTTATGGTCCTTCGAGCTTTTTACTTTTTGGGGTAACAGTGTTTCTTGCTACATCAGCGAATCGGCTTGGCTGGCTTTCCACAAGCGAATCTCACCAGGCAAGACCAGAAGGCGCGCATATTGTAGCAGAAGTACAAGTGCCCTGAGTAGACATTGAGGAGGGGTTCTTTAGAAGTTTCAACGTGAACCAAGCTCTAACAGCTATGGAGATACTTCAACTACAATCAACTTGCTTTGAAAGCATCAAGAGCCTTTGTAACAACTACAAAAAGGACAGCATGTCACGCAAGAACCTGGACTACTTGAAGAAACGCCTGGAATCTCTGGAAAATCAATGGAGTGATTTTGCTACAAGACATCAGGTATTACTGGAGGAGTTTGAAGATAAATCTGTCAAATATTTTAGTGACGATATTTATGGCAAGACTAAGGCCATGTACGAATCTACGAAAAGCGATATTATATCCCTGCAGTTTCGTTTTCAACAACAGGAAGCAAATGAAGTGAAATTTGACTTATCTGGTGTAGGTGAAAGCTCTGAAGACTACGTAAAACGCATGTTAACTCGTCAAGAATGCAACTTTAGGGCTATCGACCGAGCAATGTCAAAGATAGACATTAAACAAACTAATGAAAAATGGGAATTAGAGGATCATCTGTCAGTGCTCAAGGCGAAGTGGGAGACAATTGACAAACTGCATTGGGAACTAGAAGCTTCACTAAAGGGATCCGACGATAGATACTACGCTATGTTTTTAGACATAGAAAGCAAATACGATGAGATGAAAAGGGAACTAAACAGCAAAATCTGGTCCACGGTACACTACCAACGTTCTGCGCCGAAAATTGAGATTCCTGAATTCTCGGGTGCGTACACCCAGTGGATTTCATTCAAGAATCTTTTCTTAGAAACTATCCACAACAACCCATCTATAAATAAGGCGCAGAAGATGCAGCATCTCAAGACAAAACTGAGAGGGGAAGCTGAGAGGCTAGTGCAACACTTGACAATAAGTGCCGATAACTACGATTCATGTTGGGAGATCCTAACACACCGTTACGATAATCGCCGGCTGCTATTCACATCCTTTATGAACACTATGCTCAATCTTCCCGTCATACATCAACCCGATGCATACAATCTCAAAAGGATGCATGACGTCATTACTGAATGTTTGAATGGCCTAACGAACATAGGGGTAGATACCTCAACTTGGGGACCCATGATTGTGCATGTTATGTCGCCGAAGCTGGATAGCACTACTTATGGGGAATATATAAAGGACCTCAACGATCAAAGGGAACTACCAAACTTAAACGACTTTATATATTTCCTGGAAAGCAAGTTTATGGCGTATGAGTCCATGAAAAATCCCAAGAGAGATGTCATTGCTTCATCGAAACCAACATTTTCAAAGCCATTCAATAAAAACAACCAGTCAGCTGTGAATAAACCTAACTACGAATACAAGAAAAATTACTCACGAACATATTACACTGGTTACGGACATTGCCCTCATTGCAACGGTAGTCACGTGTTGATGCAATGTCCAAAGTTCGTAGACTTGGATACAACACAAAGAAATGCACTTGTCGCAAAATTGCGTTTATGCAAAAACTGTTTATTTAGCCATGGCAACAAAGAATGTAGTTCAACAAAATTGTGCAAAGAATGCAATATGAAACATCATACGTTGTTGCATCATACAAAGAAATCTGGAGCTAATGGAAATATGTCGACACAACAACATTCTATCTCAAAACAGCAGACTAGTTCTCATCATCTATATACTGATCAGATGGAGGTCCTGCTGACTACAATCCAACTGAAGGTGAAAGCGCTGGATGGTACTTATATAACATTCCGAGCTCTGTTGGATCAAGGTTCGCAAGTTAATTTGATCACCGAGAATGCTGCACAACAATTACGGCTGCCTAGGAAAAAGCTCAATGCTACTATATCAGGCATAGGAGCGGTGTCTGGAGATTGCAAAGGACTTCTGAAACTCACATGTAAATCTATTCATTCTGACTACAGCTTTGACACTCAAGCCATGATTATGAGAAAGCTAACTAACAAACTACCTAATCGTACATTCGTAAAAACAAACTGGCCGCACTTGGAAAATCTGAAACTCGCCGATCCCGATTACAACATCTCGAGCCCCGTAGATTTGCTGCTTGGTGCTGAGGTGTACTCAGAGATCTTACAAGATGGTGTATTAAGGGGTCAGCATCTCTGTCCGATTGCACAACAAACACACTTAGGTTGGATATTATGTGGCAAACTGAAAGCTCTCAATTGTCACGTAACATTAATCGACCTAACTCAACTGACTAAGTTTTGGGAGACCGAAGACATAGCAACTGTCTGTAAGGATAGTTCCAAGGATAATCAGTGTGAAAAATACTACGTCAGCACTACGAAGAGAGACGCAGCGAACAAATATATTGTTAGAATGCCTTTGTGCGACGAGTTTCAAAGCAAACTCGGCAATTCAAGATCAATCGCCATCTCACAGTTTTTACAGTTAGAAAAGCGACTGGAAAGAAACAGGAAACTTGCATTGATGTATCGCGAATTTATCAAGGAGTACATTGAACTGGGACATATGATCCCATCGTTAACAATGCCAGCTGACGTTTCGCAATGTTATCTGCCGCATCATGGAGTTTTGCGAGAACAATCTACTACGACCAAGCTGAGAGTTGTATTCAACGCCTCGCAAAAAACTACTACTGGGCACAGCTTGAACAGCTTATTAGAAAAAGGGCCAAACTTGCAGAAAGATATTCAAGCTCTCATATTAAAGTGGCGATCTTACAAGTACGCATTTACTGCCGACATCGAGAAAATGTACCGGTGCATCGGCATAGCGGAAGATCAACAACCATTGCAAAAGATTATATGGCGAGACCATCCCGCTGAAAAATTACAAGAATATCAGCTATGCACAGTTACTTACGGCACTAAGTGCGCACCATGGTTGGCAATGAGAACTTTAAAGCAGTTAGCCATTGATGACGGTTACAAATACCCCGCCGCTGCTAACGCACTCCTGAATGAGTTTTACGTTGATGACGTAATTAGCGGACATCACACGCTACAGGGGGCGCAAGAACTACAAAACTCGCTTCTCAACTTACTGAGCGGCGGGGGTATGAACTTGAGAAAGTGGTCAGCTAACCATCCTGAACTCCTTGAAAACCTAACTCAGGATCAAAAATCAAGCAAGGGAGGGAGTATTTGATTTCAAAGGTGATGAATCAACAAAAACTCTTGGACTCGGCTGGAACCCTTGCACTGACTCATTTCTGTTTAACTGGACTCTGCAAGAAAAGTTGAAAGGTCGCATAACAAAGCGAAGTTTACTTTCGGATATTTCGAAGTTATACGATCCGTTAGGTTGGCTATCTCCGATAACTATACTCGCTAAGCTACTATTTCAAAGTGTGTGGACTAGTAAACTTGCCTGGGATGAAGAACTACCGAGTAACATTCGAAATGATTGGGTCAAACTGAAGAATGGAATTCCAGATGTTAAAAAGATAAAACTTTACCGGTGGATTGGATCAAAACAATCAATAGAAT
Source organism: Catocala nupta (assembly GCA_963675205.1). Classification (NCBI taxonomy): domain Eukaryota; kingdom Metazoa; phylum Arthropoda; class Insecta; order Lepidoptera; family Erebidae; genus Catocala; species Catocala nupta. Next base: position 6,215,719 of record OY776104.1, read on the forward strand.
TGCTTGGATTTAGCGACGCCAGTGAAAAAGCATATTCCTGCGTAATATACAGCCGAGTTATCGATGAACAACAAAAACAAACAATATCATTACTCGTTGCGAAAACTAGGGTTGCTCCGCTGTCGCAGAAAATTACTCTACCCAGACTCGAACTGTGTGGTGCACTATTACTGTCTACACTTATGGAGAAAACCATGGAGACTTTTAGTGGCTATAATTTAACAGTCAGGTCTTGGTGCGACTCTCAAGTTGTGTTGGCATGGCTACAAGGAGATGCATCGAGATGGGACAAATACGTTGCCAATAGAGTGCACAAGATAAAAAATATTATACCTTCTGACAGCTGGTTTTACGTTAAGTCAGAACAGAATCCGGCGGACTGTGCATCTAGAGGAATGTTGCCGGGCAAACTTGCAAATTTCCGTCTGTGGTGGAATGGACCTGAATTTCTGCAAACTATGAAAATCGAAGATCTTGTAGAGAAAGCATCGTGTTCATTTACAACAACTATAGAACAAGTGAAACTGGAAGAGGCAACCCTAGCGTCTAATAACAATGAACATTTTATTAATTATCTTTTATATAAACACAGTTCACTGACGCAAGTAATCCGAGTAACGGCTCACGTGCTACGCTTTATCGCAACGGCACGCGCCAAGATGCAACCTGAAACCAAGTACCTAACAGCAAATGACCTGTTGTTAGCTACTAAACAAATAATAATTTATGTGCAGCGAATAGAATACGGAAATGAATATAAACAACTTTTGGCCGACAAAGCTCTAATAAGAGCTCTATCTACAGACTAAACCCATTTTTGGACAGAAATGGTATCATACGCGTCGGCGGGCGGCTGAGTAATTCTAACTTACCATTTGAGATGAGACATCCCATAATTCTCTCTCGAACCTGTCGTCTATCAAAACTTATTATAGACCAAGCACATATGACGACTCTTCATGGCGGAGCACGTTTGACATTGGCTCAGATACGTCAGCGGTATTGGATTATTGGCGGAAACAGAGCTGTAAAAACGGAACTTCGGCACTGCGTACGGTGTCAGCGCTATAGGCCGACCAACACCCATCAACTTATGGCCGATCTACCTCAACAGAGAGCTACGCCATCGCGACCTTTCACCCATACCGGCGTTGACTTCACTGGTCATGTGGACGTGAAACTAAACAAAGGCCGAGGCGTGAAAACAACAAAGGGGTACATTGCTATATTTGTGTGTATGGCTACAAAAGCTGTGCACATAGAACTCGTATCGGATTTGAGCACTGAAATGTTTATTGCTGCCTTCCAAAGAATGTGTGCCAGACGCGGTACACCCAAACACGTGTACTCTGATTGCGGCACTAACTTTATCGGTGCTTCAAAATTGTTGCATAATGAGTTTGAACACTTTCAAGCAGAACTATCACAACAATTCTTTACTGAAATTGGGAAAATGGAAGTCGAATGGCACTTCAACGCTCCCGCGTGGCCGAGTGCAGGTGGGCTGTGGGAAGCAGCTGTCAAATCCATGAAGCACCATCTACATCGCGTGCTCGGCAACCAGAGGCTTACATATGAGGAATTCACAACGCTACTAACGAAGATAGAAGCATGTATGAACTCGCGACCCCTCTGTCCACTTACCGAAGACCCCGAAGAATTCCAGAACTATTTAACTCCTGGTCATTTTCTTACTGGCAGTCCTACCATGTCTCTCCCGTTATCGAACTACAATGACATCAATAAGGTGGACTTACGTCAACGCTGGCAGCTAACTGAACATATGCTGCAACAGTTTTGGAAGAGCTGGTCAAATGATTACCTGTCACAGCTGCAGGTCAGGAGTAAATGGAATTGTCCAAGAAGGAACCTACAGGAAGGCGACATCGTTTTGGTCAAGGATAATAACTTACCTCCTGGAAAGTGGGCAATGGGGCGCATATTTGAACTTCACCCCGGTTCTGATGGCTATGTTCGAGTAACCACCGTGAAAACACAGTCTGGTATTATCAAACGACCCATCGTCAAACTTGCGCTATTGCCTACCGAAGAAAACTCGCAAGACCAATTGAAAAAAAACGTGCCCGTCATTAATAAAATACGAGGAAGCAGATGTTTTTATACATTTATTACAATGTTAATAACCTTGTTAACATTAATATCTGGGTCACAAAGTCAGGTCATAACATCAAGCGTTCATATTACGAACTTGGAACGTGAGCGGCCGGTGTATTATGACACACAAGGTAGTGTTCAAGTTATTCATGATGAGTGGACACTACTTATGTATTATAATCTAACTGATTACTGGAATGGAGTCAAACACATCGACGCTTATCTGAACAAACTGAATGAACTATGTCAAAAAACGGATCCAAGGTATTGTAAGACGACATTAGAGCAGCTCAATCACGAAATGGAAATTCTTCAGTACTACAACAATGTACTGCTTACCCCACACAAACATTTGAGTGAACGTAAGAAACGTGGACTAATTGATGGAGTAGGGTACGCCGCAAACGGCCTCTTCGGTATCTTGGATCAGAGATTCGCAAGTAAATATCAAGACGATATTCAGGCCATCCAGAATAACGAAAACTATTTGCTGGAGTTAATGAAAAATCAAACTTCCATAGTGGAACTCCAAAATGGTGCCCTAAAGAAAAAGGAAGAAACCATCAAGCGACAATTTAATATGATAAATGAGTATATGGAACAAACTAACACCAATTTGCACAAGGTTGAGACTGCCATAGAAATTATGATGGCCACAAGTTATTTTAACTCTTTATCGCTTTCTACTTATTTACTGACAACCAACTTAAACAGGATACAAGAGATGCTGTTTAAAACGTTAACAGACGTTTATAAAGGGCATATTGATGTTCATTTGCTGACGCCCGCAAACTTAGCGGAACAACTGACTGTGATCGCGGGCAAGCTGCCAAGCACCTCGTCTTTACCCGTCCGAAATATCAGGGAAGATGTTAAGGATATATACAAGCTGTTATATGTGAAAGCACGAGTTACAACGAACTACTTTTTATTCGAAATACATGTTCCACTGATTTCCGACGAAGACTTCACTTTACACAGAGTTATTCCATTACCCATACAAACCAGCAATGGAACGGTCATAGCAGAACTAGGCGCACAGTATATAGCAGTGAATTTCAGAAAGAACACCTACGTTTCTAAAAATGAAGATGACATTAAGACATGCATTCCACTTTCACCCGGCAACCTGATATGTAACAAAAATATGCCTATTTATAACTTACATAATCGCAATGCGCCCTGCGAAGCAAAATTATTAAGTCATCAAACGACCTCGCCGTGTGACGTAAGAAGGACGCTTTGCAAAGACGAATGGATCGCGTTACATTCAACAAACACCTGGCTGGCAATTTGTTGTAGTACTTGCACTTTACGAACTGTATGTGAGAATGACGTCGCTTCACATACTATGACTACTGGGATAGTGAGTTTGGCACAGGGATGTTTACTACAATCAAAGGAGTTGACTATATATTCACATAACCAGTACAGTAGCAGTATGAAGGCAGACTTGAAATGGACTGAGCCCTCACTTGATTCTGTCGTGAACAACATCGTGAATATCACGCATCATAATGTGACACATGTGATGCTCTCCGAAAGCCCGGAAGTAAATAGAATCGAGGAACAGTTAGCCAATATAAAAGAACGAGAACGTCAGCTGCCATCCAATATTACTTCGCATGACATTCACCAATATGCCATCTCCTATACGATCGTGGGAGTAATTGTCATAGCTACAGTGTTGTGGCTTATACATAGATATAGGCCAATACGTTGCTCAAGACAAAGAAATGTTTCCGCAACGACTAACAGACCAGAAGAGATTGAACTGCAAGAAATACGGAGAAGGGACAGAAACGAGGGAAAAGCAGTGACAACCCAGTCGAAACGGCTACCAACAAGTTCTCCCCCGGGGCCTCTTACTGCGGACAACATTGCGTTCAATTTTGATTGATTTATTTTATTTTATATTCTTTATATTTTATATTACTTTTTTATTTGTAATGGTGTGTCTTTTTCCGGCAATGTGTATTTTTGGGTTTTTTTGGGCTTGCCAACATGTACGGTTTCGTTACCGTACATACTTATTCTGTCGACGCAGCAATACTAAAATGGGCACACAAGAGCGTTGCAATTTACCTCATATTGCTGTGGTATATAATGATGTGATGCATAATAACATTCGAGTACATTTATAACTATAAAACTATACACTTGCTGAGAGAAAGATCACACTTATTATTAACTTGTAAACATTTTTACTATAACTTTTAACAATATAACTATTTAACGTAACTAGTGGTTCTTTCTGTGTACTCCAACAACTTACATATATCTTCGAGTGTAGGAAAACTAACTGGCTCCTACAAGTTGTTCATTGGAGTTGCGTTTTAAATATACCTTGCCAAATGATGTCCAGCAGTGATCGTAGTTGTGGTTTTTAGCAAAAATTCTGGCTAGGTATTGTAGTCGTCGGGTTGATGCAGTGAGGGATTCAGGCACATAAATAGGCAGTACCATGACCTCTGTGAAACTGGCGAGAAAGTAGATCAACATTTTATATCATAGTTAGTTAGTTAGTTGTGTGTTATTTGCAAACACACAATTGGTTACTCATACTACATCAGTTCCTTCCAGAAAGATAGTAAGGGAGTGATGTTATATAATGTTTGGTTAACAGTGTGGGAGGAGGTCGTGCGGCCCGGCAGCTGGTGATCGCCGTGCGGGAGCAAGCGCTGCGAGCCCGACCCCGCCTGCCGCCGCGCCACCTGCGCGCGCTGCTGGCGCTCGTCCGGGCCGGCTCGCTGCACACGCAGCCGCCACACCCCATACGTAACTATAACACTAGCTATTATATCAGCTGGTGATCGCCGTGCGGGAGCAAGCGCTGCGAGCCCGACCCCGCCTGCCGCCGCGCCACCTGCGCGCGCTGCTGGCGCTCGTCCGGGCCGGCTCGGATACCTAACTACTATACTATCTATTCCTTCCATTTGTAAGCCTCGTGGCCAAAATTTGTCAAATCTTTAGTACAGCAAGTTTGACAATCCTAATACGTATCTTCAAACCTCATCGAAATACATGAATACTTATGTATAAATCGATTGACTTATTTATGTAATATAATAAAATATCTTCTATAACAGAGAACGAACAAGAGTTAAAAGAGAGAGAGGAGTTCGCGCGAACGTGCTTCGAGACTCTTCTACAATTCTCCATGCTGGAGGACATAGACTCCTTCACTGGAGTAGATGGTAAGTACACCAAACAATTTCCTATTTTTACTTTTAAATAGTAACAAGTAAACAGCTCGTATGTACGAGTATGCTAGAAATATCACGTGCTTGTTAAAACACATCGGAAAACGGATTCTGATAAATAAGATTATCATTAGCACGATACCGACTCGTCAAAAAAGGACACGCTATGCTGCCAGCCCTAGTGCTAATAATGCTGTTCCTCTACTGACAGAACAACATATTTCAGGGTTGTATAAAGCCTATTCACTGCAGGAAAGAATACAACACGGTTTACGAAATCCCAATCTTAAGCACGAACCCTGCTGCCCTTTACTTCTATTCATGAAGATCGAGATTTTTTTGTTTTTAGGATTCCGTAATATCAATGACACTTTTATACTCTTTTATCAAAATGATTACAACTTGCAATCACAATGCCAAATACTGACTTGTAAAAGTGGCACAGCAGTATTTTCATGGACGGCTTAAGAAATACTTAGAATCCTCGCTAAGGCCTTACCACTAAAAGATAAACCTAATACGTGTGCTTCCAACTTCTTGTAATCACTTCAATTGATTATTTTTAAGTCATCATCTTAAACTAAAGATACGTATACATAGTGAATTTATTTGCAATTTCTAGATGACACGGACCCCTTAGCAATAGTGGCACTTCTGGACAGGTTTCAGGAGGTCATATCCAAGTACACACAGGACGATGACAACCCTGAACCTTTACCTAGGTAAGATAGAACAAATCTTATATTAGACACTTGTACACACAGCGACTCATCAACCTAGACTGTTTGGACTTTGAACTATTAGAAGTTGAACGCTGCAAATCGTGCGAGAGAGTACGTTATATTTCTGTTATTTTGTCTCATTCACGCTGAACGGGCCACGGGCGTCGCCGCACGTGCTAGTGCACCGTGATGGATCTATACCACTATGCACTGTCCCTTTCCGACAATTCTCTAGTTTGTATGTAGCGTAGTTATGCGTATATAGGGTGTCTAACATTATGTGTAGCCGTGTGTACCATCGGTACCAGTAAGCGACGGGTGATCACTTTTTACTCGCATAAGAAACGTACAAATTATATAACATACAGTAAAATAAAAGAGACACGATACTAATGTCTATATAATTGAATGCCCAATATATAAGGCATTTATTTGCAATCAAAAGCGAGCGAGTTCGATTCATTTTACACTACCGTGTAATTCGAACTGGGTGGGATTCGAATTTACGATCTTGAAGAATGAGTTCACGTTGATAAATGTGAAATACTTACTAACTTAAACCGTTTGCTTAGCTAGAAGGATTATTAAAAATACTAGTAATATGCATTGCAAATTACAAGTAATCTTAAAAAAAATCTTTTGAAAATTGTCGTTTCCCACCAGTATTCTTCATAGTTCTTCACAAAGTTTTCAAGGTTCTATTCAAAAGTCTACTGACCTTTACTTGCTCAACTTTTCTATCCCTGACGAAGACTCAGAAAAATATTAAAAAAGAAAATATTTTCAGGCATCAGCTATCAGAGATCTCCTTTGTGTTGAAAGCAGTAGCCACCCTTACGGAATCAATGAAGAAAGCGCCTCCAGGAAAGGTGGACGCGGTCGCGTGGCAGAAATTAATAGGTAAGTAATATTTTACAATATCCTATTTATTATGTTCAGAAATCCTATTTTATTATCAACATCGTTTCGTGGTTGCAATGTTAAACATTTCTAATTAGATTTACTGACTCATATAAGTCTGGAATCGCAAAATAATCGAATACAGATTTTTATAAGGCTTTTGACAAAGATAACCATATCATATTTAATACTTTGAATAGTGTACTTTTATAAAAAATATTGTTTAATTATATAACCGACAATATGTTCAATTATTACGCTTCGTATTTTAATCCCGAACCTTATTCAGTAATTATGGTCGGAGATAAAGCAACACTATTTTTGAATTAATCTTGTGGAATACCGCAAGGTTCTTATTTGGGTCCCCTCATGCACCTAAACATGCTACATTGTCCTATGTCATTCGGCAACCTTATTTGCTAGTCCACTTTCTTTTTGGCGCCATTAAATCTGAGAGTTAATTTATTTATCATCATAGTCGCCGTATATTTATTTATTCTTAGCTGTTGGCGAAACAGGTCCCTGATATTATGAACGATTTTAATTTTGGCAGGACTGTACCCACTGCTGGTGGTAGTGGCAGGAAGTGCGCGTGCAGCAGGTTGTGCTGCTGCACTACGAGAAGCATTGCTGCAGTTCGGAGCTCTGCTGGCCGCGCCGCTATAGCGCCGAGTGCTCTACACCATACACATCTAGAGCACGAAGCTCTAGCGCCATACTTACGGTAAGGGCCACTGCAGCAGTTCGGAGCTCTGCTGGCCGCGCCGATATAGCGCCGAGTGCTCTACACCATACACATCTAGAGCACGAAGCTCTAGCGCCATACTTACGGTAAGGGCCACTGCTGCAGTTCGGAGCTCTGCTGGCCGCGCCGCTATAGCGCCGAGTGCTCTACACCATACACATCTAGAGCACGAAGCTCTAGCGCCATACTTACGGTAAGGGCCACTGCTGCAGTTCGGAGCTCTGCTGGCCGCGCCACTATAGCGCCGAGTGCTCTACACCATACACATCTAGAGCACGAAGCTCTAGCGCCATACTTACGGTAAGGGCCACTGCTGCAGTTCGGAGCTCTGCTGGCCGCGCCGCTATAGCGCCGAGTGCTCTACACCATACACATCTAGAGCACGAAGCTCTAGCGCCATACTTACGGTAAGGGCCACTGCTGCAGTTCGGAGCTCTGCTGGCCGCGCCGCTATAGCGCCGAGTGCTCTACACCATACACATCTAGAGCACGAAGCTCTAGCGCCATACTTACGGTAAGGGCCACTGCTGCAGTTCGGAGCTCTGCTGGCCGCGCCGCTATAGCGCCGAGTGCTCTACACCATACACATCTAGAGCACGAAGCTCTAGCGCCATACTTACGGTAAGGGCCACTGCTGCAGTTCGGAGCTCTGCTGGCCGCGCCGCTATAGCGCCGAGTGCTCTACACCATACACATCTAGAGCACGAAGCTCTAGCGCCATACTTACGGTAAGGGCCACTGCTGCAGTTCGGAGCTCTGCTGGCCGCGCCGCTATAGCGCCGAGTGCTCTACACCATACACATCTAGAGCACGAAGCTCTAGCGCCATACTTACGGTAAGGGCCACTGCTGCAGTTCGGAGCTCTGCTGGCCGCGCCGCTATAGCGCCGAGTGCTCTACACCATACACATCTAGAGCACGAAGCTCTAGCGCCATACTTACGGTAAGGGCCACTGCTGCAGTTCGGAGCTCTGCTGGCCGCGCCGCTATAGCGCCGAGTGCTCTACACCATACACATCTAGAGCACGAAGCTCTAGCGCCATACTTACGGTAAGGGCCACTGCTGCAGTTCGGAGCTCTGCTGGCCGCGCCGCTATAGCGCCGAGTGCTCTACACCATACACATCTAGAGCACGAAGCTCTAGCGCCATACTTACGGTAAGGGCCACTGCTGCAGTTCGGAGCTCTGCTGGCCGCGCCGCTATAGCGCCGAGTGCTCTACACCATACACATCTAGAGCACGAAGCTCTAGCGCCATACTTACGGTAAGGGCCACTGCTGCAGTTCGGAACTCTGCAACTCTATTTTCAAAAACTATTTTATTTATATTCATATTTATGTACATATATACTTTTTTGAAGGAAAAGGAATAAGGTAAATATGGCTGATAACTCTTTTACCGAACCTCCAACTATTTCTTGTTGTTACGTCTTCTATGCGGCGGCGTTGCAAGATGAAACATTCACCAGCTTTTAAGTAAGACCTTCAACAAAACAACTGTGTAAACTGTATACAATTCCGAGCAGTAGTTTTTGCGTGATACTACAAACATACAGACAGAGAAAATCTTAAAATTATTATTTTGCTATCTTATAGCTTTTCTAAAAACCCGTGGCATTATTTTTACTTAAATATCTCCTATATACAGACTTCAACCACTTACAATGTTATTATATATTTATGTAAAGAGGTTAGCAAAATATGACGATATTAATAAATTGTTGTATCTTTTCAGAGACGTCGTAACTCACGTGAGTTTAGCGGGACGTTCAATAAATAGATGGCGCCACCAATACACGATATAACTAGATACACAGACACGAAATATATGAACTAATATAATATATTGTAATTGTACTAATAGACACGCTAATACTTTAAGTTAATCATTAGTTAGTTTGAAATGTTATAGATAGAAATGTTTTAAGTTATGGCGCGATGTTACATAAATAATGATTTGAATAAATTACTTTATATTTAAAATTTGATACAGTTTCATTATTAATATCGCGAGAAGTTGATGGCATAGCGGTCAAAGTGTTCGCCACTTCTACCGAGTATTTTGAGTTTGATATATACACGATACAAACAAAAATAGTAGTGCCGATTTGGATATTATTTTTAACCCATTTGCTGTCCCGCGATAAACACAATAGAAAATCTATTGTTATGTATCATATGTGATTCATCGGACAAGAAACCTGTTAAAACCCCTGGACCACCAATCCATCTGCCGAAGCAATGGCTTATAAATCCATACCTCAACCAGTGTAAGCAATAGTGCTTGCACCAGAGACCAGACCACATCTGCAGGAGTGTCTAGTATCACTACAGCATGCACAGCTCACGACCTGACCAATGCTACCGTAGCCGCGGTTACTGTGGTCAACCCTTGTGCCCAAGTACTATAGGAAAAGTACCTTCAATACGAAAATAAAAAGAATTATTGTTTTCTTACGTTACATTATTTCTAATTTAAAATGGATACATTATTATATCAATATTAATCGTGTAAGAAAGGTAGCTTTGTATGAATATGCGTGTTGCCTAACCATATTGGCTGAATAAAAATTATTATAAATATATGAATAACATCGTATATACAAAATTGGCCTTTTAAAATCTAATCAAATTACGAGGACACAAGGTTCAATTTGCAAAGATTGTGGTTCTCAATGTTTGATTATGTACTATATTCTATTTCCATCAGCAAATAGTGTTCGTATATGTATATAAAATTATGGTGGGCAAAAGAAAACTACCGCTGTCTGTAGGATACACAAGACCAACGATTTTATTTTATAAAGGTTGACAACACTTAAGTTCCAAAACTACAAAGGTTGAGACAGAATGAGATAATTGGTAATCCTGAACAATTTTTCTGGAAGTAGGTAAATTTAAGAGTTCTGTGAGTTCCTGACGTACACAGCTTTCAATATATCGCTTCGAACAGGGGGCATTCTCAAGACATTTTGGTATCGCATGATTTAAAATCACAATAAGTAGGAATTGACATTGGAAATAAGTTTATTTGTTTTTAACGCAAGGTGCGTTTTTAATTGTTTTAATAAGCTTACAAATAATAATAGTGTCGTTATTAATAATAGTTAATTATTTCCAATTTTAATTAAAGTATACGTTTAAAAGATAGATCGATCGTCAGAGATCGATAAATTAGGAGTGGTTTTTTTTTCTAAATAAATTATTTATGTAACATCTCGTCATATCAGAGATATAATTTTATTAAAAGAAAAGATATTTAATTAATTATATTTTGTGTTAAATCATTCCTATTAATGATCGGTCAATTTATATGTTAAAACTATATTTTGTATATATTGGATTATATTATTTATATGCTGTTTAAATTATTATTAATAACGTTTGGGCCTGAAATGCTAATGTAATTTTTGTACGTGGTATGAAAACATTTTGTTGAATCTATTTTCGTTATCAACATGAATAGATATGTTATACAAATGTCATTTGCTACTAATTGGCATCAGTTAGTAGCATGACACCGTACTACTAAATAGCAAGCGCATTTCAGGCCTAATTACAAAATCTCACGCGGTAATGACACAAAAATTTGCACGATTTAATGAACAATAGTAAAAGTAGTTAATATCACAGTATGAATAGAATTAGACCCACCTCACACACATTTCTGGGACATTTTGTTCATACTATATCTTATAATCTAGGATTCCCAAGTGATCATACGGCAATACATCCATGATTTAAAACTGCTTCTGGCGGAGTTAGTAGGTCTTCCATAAAAATGTTTATCCGAAACTTCGAGCGAACAAAAATAAACTTATTATTAAACATTTGCCCGGTTTTCATTCTTTCAAAATCTCATAACTCCGTTGTTTGGAATACTTCATAAAATGTTTTATGGGAATCAAGACTTTGCGAACTGAAATGTTGCACGAATTTCGAAATACACGTGTTTCACGAAACTTCGACATTTACGTTAATTGTAGGCCTACTAGAAACCGAACCCTGTGATCATCTGTAGTGAGGAAATACTTCATATGAGCTGAATAGAGATACCAATGTGTCCTATCTTAAAGGTATACTATCATTTACAACATTAGTTGCAGCCCGAGATGCATAGCTGGCAAGATCCTGTATTCATTGGGTTATCTTGTGGTCAAAAAATTGTCGTTACAGTTCCAAACTGTGTCCTTGATTACGTATATAAAATACTTGTAAACTTTTACACGTGCCTTCTTCTTTCTACTACTTTTATAAAACTCAATACTTTTCCAATAAGCATATTATAAAAATTCAAAAAAATGCATTTTGGAAAACTATTGAGTTTGAAAATTACATATGCCTCCCGCGCAACGACCTTCACCTAGCTGTGTATTATTTCGTTACGTCGTTGCTTTTTTTGTTGTTGCAAGCGCCTGTAGTCTTCAGCATTAGTCGTGTTATTAGAGCAACCTATTGCATTATTATCAATTACAAAAAGTGGCACAGCAAAATTTGTTAGTAAGGAATAAATAAGTCACGGGTAAAAGGTTAATATTATTCTTTAATGAATCCTGTATATTTCTTAGCAAAACATTAATTATTCCAAACGTAGTTGTTATCAGAAAGGATATAATTCTATTCATACTATGATTATTATAAGCAGCTAATTAAATGCAAATAAATAGATGTAAATTAAGATAAATTCGACAAATAAACTTAGTTTTAATAAGAGGCGAGCCATAGATAGTGTGTTTAGCGGATTTTTGTAATAACGTTGTTTTAGGAGGTTTATCACTGTACCTAAAGAGCTTGAATGTGAAGACTTGGGTTCGGTTACCCGGACAGAAGGTCTCCTAAACAACAAAATCAGTGAGTTGTTACGAGTGAAGTTAAAGTAATTATAATATCAGCCAGATTTAATTGTGCAATGTCAATAGTTTAAGTTGTTTAACTTTATTACAGTACCTGATATCTGCAACTAGGCATACCATGTTACTCTCGCTAGTGTCTATCCCACTGCTGGGCAAAAGCTGGACGTTTGGAACCATGCACGATTTAGCTGGGCATTTCTTGGTGGATATTATGAAGATTCAGTCAATTAGCCAAAAAAAGCATGGATGCTGTGCGCCTGGGTTCTTTAGCCAAGAGTATAAAATTATGTTATAATATTTGCTTTTGTTGCTAAACTCATAAATTAAAAACTCTTCTAATACTGTGTACTGGGTTTGATGTTATTGCCGTCTTTTATACAGCAACTAAGCAAGAGGTCTAATTATTTTTTACACAGATATTGTCTAAGGTTCAGATAGTAACTTTGGAAAATTTCATTCCTTTGGTATAGTCACTATTACTTACAACTGAAAGTAAAAACTTATACAAACAAATTAAAGGCATGTACGCATCAGATTTTGGAAACTGGTCTAAACATTTTGTCAGAAACCAAAATTAGTAATATCTTATCTTTTTAAAATCGCAATTGTGCAGATGTTGAAGAATCTTCAATTGGCAATTGTACAGTCAAATTAGCATGTTCGTGTTACGTTTTAACCGACTTCAAAAAAAGTAGGAGGTTCTCAATTTGAATGTTTTTTTTTTTTTCCTTAGAACTTTTGTATAAGCATTGCAGTTGTCAGGTACAATACCAATATTTAACACATAATTATTCTGAGAGGCAAATTAATATACAAATGTCCACTTAAATTATAGCTCAGTCATATCAAGTATTTTAATATAACTTAGCTGCTAAATCTTCAATATCTTACGACTATAGGCTACTGATAGAATATTAAATATATGTACGTGTACATAGACTATTGTATATAAGCATGATTCTTGTAGTAGTATCAGGTTCGATTTCGGGTCGGCAGATTTTTTATTGGGATTTTCTGCCAAGAAATTCTTCATAGCATTACTGAGTCTAAAGCTGTGCCCGGTGGACGACGATATGCTTACTCGCTATTACGTACTTATATCACAAAATAGTGAGACACAGATGGCCGTAAACATTACGAAATAAGAGACGCATTCGTTCAATGATTTCGAATGATGTCGTCTAAATACTAGTGTTACCGAAAAATCTATAGTTTTACAATCTATAGTAAAACGCCAAAATCATCTACTCAATCGATTGGCCTATCGATACTATCGATAGTTTTGTAATATTCATAAGAGAACTTTTTCAATAGTATCGTTTGCAGTTTGCACGTATAATGGCTAGTATCAATACTGTCGATAGTATCGATAGTTTATGCATTATTGAAAAGCAATATAATCGATATCTTAGACTATCGATAGTCTATCGATAGTCTATCGATAGCCTTTCAATAGTGGAATATCGAGCAGCAACACTACTAAATACAGTAATAAGTAGTTAATGCATGAATGCATGTAGCATGCAGTCCGGGATCCCAAGTCAGAGCAACAAAAAGTTATTGAGTGTTTCTGTTGAGAAATCTCAATAGCAGTCAGGAATTTGGCGGTGGTAGACACCCTCGTGCCTCGGAAAACAGGTAAAGCCGTTTGTCCTGCGCCTGACCTCTTTGGTTGTGTCAGATTACCGTCCGTAATGAGAGTTACAGAACAGAGAGTACACTTGTGTTTGCACACACACTTGACCATAATAATGTCGCCTGCGCAGTTGGCTAGTCTCCCTTAAGATTAGCGGTTTAACCAGCTCTGTTTTCCTAGAATCGCCATCTTGGTATCACAAGCGACTTTCTACAGTAACAGCTTACCATAATGCAAGAGCATGCTTGTACGCTACTTCAGCAATATAAACAAAATACATTTAGCTGACATGATCTGTAATCGTATGAGACGGCCATCCGTATCGATGTATTTTGTGTCTACTCTCCTTTTGTAATAGAAATACAAGTTCTAGCTATTAGAGAAACGCTTAATTAGTCCGCTTTAATTTGCAGTAATTGGCGTATATAAAAGAAGCCAGGGAAGATGTACCGACCCCAGAAATATCTGATGACCGCACTAGGTAAATAAATTTTACCTCAGAGAAGTCAGGCAAGTTGCGTCAATCCCAGAAATGTCTTGTGCTTACACCAGGATATAAGATTTCACCTCAAAATTTCAGGGTTGTATGTCAGGCTCCCTGGAAAATAACCCTAAAATCTCTAAAAAATAGGTACGCCAATTTTTGCATAAGCGGTACGTTTATGTATGCCTTAGGTACTAAAACATCTTATTATATTCAATCTAGCATGCAACATACTGATAGTAGTACTCGTAATACCTAGTTTAAATTTTTCAAGCTTATATATGTAGTTCAGGCTAAGCAACTAAACAGCGTTCTTCTCATAGTTGTTACGTAGTGATATTCGCCTCTCAGTGTAATTCGGTGTTCAAATTAATCCATATTACAATAAGCTTCCATATTAAGTGTGAAATATATTGTTTTAATATCAATTTAGGTGTTTTTATACGCTTACATTTGTTGTCATTGATAGATTGACTCATTACAATCAGCTAATGATTCATAGACAGATTATTTTTTTGATGTAGGTAACTAGCTTTTTCTATATCCACACACAAGATCCTGTTCCAAATCTATTAGATGTGATGAGAAAGGAAGATACACAATAAGACAACATTTTTATGAAATAATTATTTTATATAAGCGCTGGCTTAACATAGCTATATGCAAATCGGATGTCTATATTTTAAAATTATGAATGTAATAATGGTCGACTCAACACGACGAGTCGTCGAGTCGACCGAGTGCATAAATGCTATATGAGTGAAAATGTACCTTTCGTAGCTAATGATAAAGTGTCGGTAAGAATGAGCTTGATGGGGGAAGTACCAGCTCACAGGAAACTGGCGTAAGAGTTCTGTAGAGCAAAAGCTTTGTTCGTCCAGCACAAGGACAGCATCTTCGGGCCAAGCTGTTTGATGGTGTCTTGCGGTCTACGGACCGACGATCGACGTTTAGCGCTTACGTATTCCATATGTTAACTCATTTTACAAACATCGTTATTTCATCAGACTTTATTATAAGGAGTGTGGATTACTACTCCTTCATTTCGAATACAGCGCCATCTCTTGTTGTTCTAT
The DNA here is from genome assembly GCA_963675205.1 of Catocala nupta. Lineage (NCBI taxonomy): Eukaryota > Metazoa > Arthropoda > Insecta > Lepidoptera > Erebidae > Catocala > Catocala nupta. Next base: position 6,231,451 of record OY776104.1, read on the forward strand.
TTAAAAGGTGCAACTTCTTCGTTATGTATTCCTGTGTGTAGTTCACCACAATAATTACACTGATACAGCGACTTTACATTTTAAAAATACATGAATATCTATGAATGACGACAAATAGTTTATACTTACCTCAAAAACTTGATGTAATGTGATTACATCTGTATATTATAAATATTACCTATTGCGTGTATATTCAGTATTTTATTTTTGTGATTAAGGCACACGACGTTTATGTAATAAGTAGATATATTTTTTTTATTAGAATTGTTTTGAAAAGAGGCTCGTGCCATGCACTGTTTGTTTCTAAATTGATAATATGTGGAGTAGATATTATTCAAAATTATTGTTTTTATGAACTGATTATTTATTATATGAACAATTTAATTATTGTAAAAATGTTTTCATGTAACGATAAATTAGTTTTCACCAATAGGGCTAGATAAATCCCCGTTTATTCCGTACTGAAAAAGTAAAAGAATCTACTTTTCCACTCGTATTTAGACAATGAGACTCCCGGGGTAGGCGGATAAGGTGCCTACTATGGCGACGGCATGGTAAGGGACTATTAGATGCCGAACAATACTATGACTTAATATTATGATATTATACTCGAAATCCCAACGAGGTTGCTGTCGACCATTTTTCTTACTTATGTTTACTAAAACAATAATAACGCGACAGCGCGAAGCGCGAAGAGACAATAAATACAGACTCTTCTCTATCAGAAAACGCAAATAGTCTGCAAGCAGTTATGCTTAAGTATGCTGAAAAGACACCATTAAGTTTGAACCAATTTTTTAATTTTATTCGTGTCGGCTTAGAAATAATTTATTTTCGTGACCTAAATTTATTTTGCCATGTTGTTCCGCCCATGGACGCTGAGTATTTATAGATAACTAAGAACATATCTAAACATAGAGGCTAATTACGAAAACCTTTATTAAACGTTAATAATTACTCCGATTAGAATGTTTTATTTTCGTGCCGTACTTACTTTTATCCTTTTAGGTAAAATTAAGAAGAAAGTTTTATATTTTTACTCCTTACGTTTAGATATAAAGTAATTACAATGTGTTTTAGAATTATTAGAGTCGTAAACATGTCGTGTGCCTTCCAGCACGTTTGTTGACGTGTCGATGTGTTCTCGTTGTTGTGTTGATATTTGTGTACGAAATAAACGATATTGTATCATAAACTACCCATAACATATTTTATTTAAGATTTTTCTTCATCACTTCAGAAATCTTTATTTGTAACATTATACACTTAGCTAACGCACGGATGGCGTAAAGGTTTAAAAGATCGCCTCGCCACTGTCATTGCGCCGAGCGTTGTGGGTTCAAATCCCACACGGGACAAAACTTTGTGTGATCCACAAATGGTTGTTCCGAGTCTGGATGTTCATTGTGTCCGTTAACTGAATGTTTATAAAGTCCCCCGCAGCACAGGAATTATTCTTAGTGCGAGAGATGTCTTTCTTTTTTAAATAATAACTTCTCAACTAAATTTAAAAACGAAAGCAGAATCCTGAAGTAAACTGTTACTTACTTGCCCCTAGAATGATACCTAGGTATACCGCGTAGTACCTAGGCATAGTAACAGCACACTGCTCGCTGAAGAAATATGTCTTAAACACTAGTATAGGTATGTAAAGGCTGCATGGATACCGAGGAGACACCAGCTCATGTGTTCATACACTGAGGAATCGACGGAACAGCTCCTGTATAATCCAGACGTAGCATTGAACGACATTTGTGTTTGACTATCATCAGGACGAATGGCCGACTATCCTTATGTTGATTATCTAGACACATTGATCCAAAGATTTTTTTAGCAAGTACATAATTATTTTCCAGTAATGTGTGTTATGGCAATACTTTTATTTGCTTTCATTACATTTTTAATGAGGATATCTAAATGGACTGCAATAATGAAACGATTGATTTAACATCCAAAAAGTTACACACAAAAATAATACAAATTGCAGTAAGTATATTATGCTATAGCTGATGCAAAGTGGTAACCGCTGCTCATGGACTTCAGCAATGGAGGCAATTCAGCAAGGACACAGCAAAGCCGCTGCCTACCGTGAAAGAAGAACTCTCTTTAAACCTCAATATTTCCCTTGATCATTTTACATGTTTTAGTGATGCTTTCACTAAAATTTTTAAAACTCTTAGCGATCTCCAAGCAACTGAACTCTCCGAGACAGGCTCAATTCTAGAGCTGTGTACTTCTTAAGTCAGTATCAGCTTTAACAGGTTTCTTTAGAAGTGATGAACCTGTTATATAGATATTATCTGAACGTCATCTGAATCAGAATCTACCTCCTATTTAATAATAGAAGATACTTGGCTTATAGGACACATTGGTAAATCAATGTTTTCAATCAGTCAACACGTTGAACTCGTACAAACAAGACGTATTAATATTGTTTATGTTAACGAGTTATCGGTGTCGTCTAATTCCGAGAAATTTACCTGCCCGGCTGCCGGGCGGGTTGACGCAACGGGCGCAGGTACGCGACAAGCGAGGTAAACGATTATGAACTTTGTTCGTTATGGAAGTGAGTGAAATTTTCCGCGATATTGGATCAGATGTTGAGTGTGAAATAAACAGTATACATATAATAGTTAGAGGTGGAAGTTGGAGAATGTAATGCTAGAGATAGGAGTGATGAATCATCTAAAAGGACGAGGGAAGATAGTGAAGAAGATTGGACATTAGTTACAGGGAGGAGGAAAAAGTCGAAAGATGCTGATAAAATAGAATTATATATAAGCAGCACTAAGAACCTACCTAAACAGTTTGCACTGGCACGGTTGTTTAAGGAATGGGAAATAAACGATATAATTAGAGTAAAATTTATTTCGCCTTATAAAATACGGGTGGATTTTGTAAACGAAATTAGTGCAGGGAAGCTCGAAAACTGTCCAAATTTTAAAGATTTAGATTGGCATACACAGAGAGCTATGGAGATAAATTTTTCATACGGCGTGATAAGGGATGTTGATATGGATATGTCTGATGAAGCAATAGTAAACACTATACGATGTTTAGAACCAGCGGAACTGATATCAGTTAAACTTTTACAACGAAAAGAGTATGATGCGGATGGCTGGACGCCCAGCGAAGCTGTACGGCGCCGCTTTAAGGGTTTTTTTCTACCGTCTCATGTCTACGTTCACGATTTGCGTATTAAAGTAAACCCTTACATATTTCCTGTCACGCAGTGCTCGCGCTGTTGGAAATTCGGACATATGGTAAAAAATGCCCGCACACAAAAATAATATGTCCTAAGTGTGGTCAACACCATGCTAATTGCGATACTAAAATGTTGATTTGTGTAAATTGTAGCGGGAATCACATATCGTTATCGAAATCTTGCCCGGCCTATTTAAAAGAAAAAAGACTTCGTGAGATCATGGCAGAATACAACTGCACATATCGCAAAGCAATGATGATTTATGTGCCCGTTGGTGAGGATGAATGCGAGACATATCATAGCGACCACGTGCCATCCCACGAATATACCCGTCATAATATTTTCAACCCTTCTCCCCAAAATGAGATTACCACGCCAGATCGGTCCAATTCCAATGTTACATATGCCGAGGTCGCTTCAAGAAAACCTGATTTTGTCACCCGCAATAAGGTTCCTAAGATTCGTAAACGGCATCCCCCGAAAAGTAACCAAAAAGAAGATGAGCCGTGGACGAAGGAGGCTGAGAATGTACATACAAATATCAATACCGACCAGACGTCACAATCTCACCACGGAAAGAAAAATATCACGTTCAGCGAACTTTTAATACGTCTACATGAAGTTATATTTTAAAAGAAAATACGATACAGAATAAAATTATGGAAGCAGTTAAATTAAGCGTTGAGTGGATAATTTCTATTACTATTAATGATATTTCTGAGTGGCCTATACTAAATTGTATTCTTGGTTATATATCTAACAATGGCTAATACACAAGACATTGTTAAATTAAATATTATACAATGGAACTCACAAAGCATTAGGCCTAAAGTAATCGAACTTGAAAATTTCTTAACACAAGAAAAGGTACACATTGCGGTTTTGAGTGAGACGTGGCTGATAGCCAACTAAAGGTAAATAATTACAATATTTTTCGCAAAGACAGAGACGACTCATATGGTGGGGTTGCAATTCTGTTGCAATGTTTGCAATTCAATTCAATCGATTAAAGCATCTGTATGTAATCTCCTTCGAATCAATAACACAGGTATTGAGTTAATACATGTCAAATTATTCAGTTGTGATCAGATTGAAAACATCGTTTCACTGTATTGTGCACCCGCTGTTAGGACGAATCAGTTTGATTGGGACCAAATATTTTCATATTTCGACAGAAAGACATTAATTCCAGGTGACTTCAATGGCCATCATTCCAAACATTTGATGCACTCATAGGAAATAACTTTGTTACATTGAATAATGGCGATCACACCCGCATTAGATTACTCAACAGTATACTACAGCAATCTTCTCCCGATATCACTTTGGCCTCCTCAGACATAAGCTTAGGATTTAATTGGCAAGTGTCAACGGAAACACTGGGTAGTGACCACTGTATTATTAAAATAAATACTAGCTATAGGTCTAATGCTCCTATTATATTAAGAAGAAACTTCAAAAAAGCTAACTGGAAGTCGTATACGCAAGCATTGCTAAACTCTTTCAATAACTTTAACCTACCAGAGGATCTTCAGCAAGGTTACGACAAATTTGTTGACCATATTAATACCGCAGCAAATCAACACATCCCATACATAAAAATCTCTCAGGATCCAAATACGCGTTTTCTACCCAAACCGTATTGGAACGCATCACTCTCGAAGGTAGTAGCAGAACGTCGTTTAGCGCTCACGAGATTCCGCCGCAACCCATCACCTCAAAATTTAAGTATCCTACAGAATAAAGTTTGAGAGGCTCAAAGAATGATACGGGCAGCCAGACAAAACTCCTGGCATGTATTTTGCTCCTCTCTTGATCAATCAACGACCCACTGTGGTCTCTGACAAAAGATGAGATGGATCAAAGGAGTTAGACCTCAATTGCCACATATTGAACAAGCGAATGTGACAAAATTACTACGTAGTCTATCGCCTGACTTTGTACTGAACGAACCCCCATTATTTTCATCGACTAACCTTAAGTTAGAAGAACAAATTACAATGCACGAGTTCGAAAAATGTGTTAAAGGTAAAGATACATCACCTGGTTGCGACAACATTTCATACTCGATGATTAAACATCTACCAAATAATGGAAAAATTATATTTCTGAAACCTTTGAACAACTTCTATCTACTTTCTTTCGTACCTTGGCAATGGCGAAACATATCAATTATACCTATTTCAAAGCCGGGCCGTGATCCTCACCTAGTCTCTTCACTTCGTCCTATATCTATGATTTCATGTTTCGCCAAAGTTTTTCATAACATTCTACTCAATAGATTAGAGTGGTATATAGAAAAAAATTGTATGCTTTCTCAACATACGACAGGGTTTAAAAAATGCCGATCTACGTTAAACAATCTCACAAATTTAGTATCAAAAATTCAAGCCGGTTTTGTAAGTAAACAATTAACAGTTTGTTGCTTTATAGATTTGGACAACGCATATAATAACGTAGATTTACATCACTTATTACACACATTGGACCGTTTAGGTGTTGGCGCTAAAATGTGCTCTTATATATGGCGTTTTCTAAAAGAAAGAAACCTCAAATTACATATTGATAACTCATGGATATGCAGAACAACCTATCGGGGACTAGCGCAGGGGGATCCACTCTCGCCGCTGTTATTTAATATAGCTACTATAGACATATGCAAATCAATAAGAAATGTCTGCATTGAACAATTCGCAGATGATTTCGTCTTATACATCACGTCTAATAGTATACCAGAAGCTAAACGTGAATTGCAAATTGCTTTGGATTTATTTAACAGTCTCATCAACAAAGTTGGGCTCAGTGTTTCAGCAGATAAAAGTAAAGTTTGTATTTTTAGGGCAGGATTTAATAGAAATTCCTTTATTAATCTTAACATTAACAATACCTCACTAAAAATTGTTGATAACATTAAGTATTTAGGCATATGGTTAGACCGATACCTCAGATGGTCTAAACATATTAACGAGATTGAGAAGAAATGTTTAAAGTTTTTAAATATCTTTAAGATCTTAGCCGGTCCAGGATGGGCTATTCACCCTACGCTTCTACGGCAGCTATACATGTCCATAATACGCAGCAGAATAGATTACGGTAGCTTTCTATACGACAGCAGCTGTCAAACAAATCTTGATAAATTAATCAAAGTACAAAACCAAAGCATGAGAGTAATTGGCGGTTTTATAAAAAGCACACCCATACATGTCATGGAATGTGATCTACATATTCCACCATTACATGTGCGTAGATACTACTTGGCTGGTAAATTCTGGTTGAAAGTACATTCCTTCACTAATGATGAAATACGCATCAGTATTGCCAACCTTAGTCGTCTCTGTCTGAGCCCATATTGGAGAAGATAGAAGAAGCCTCTTCTTGCTCAAATATTTGAGCAATTTAATAAGGTTCCTATGCACTACAGTAACCAGTTAGAACGATTTACAATGGATACCTGGATGTCCAATGTGGTGAACCTTTCCTGTATAATTAAAATTAATATAGAAGGGGTGGAATAATCAAAAAGCTTTTATAATAGATCTGACCTGTGTAACAAGTGTAAAACCTTTTTCAGAGAGAATTATTCTGGTTTCTATAGACTATACACAGATGGGTCAAAAGACATAAGTCATGCTGGAGTTGCATTTTTTGATCCACAGATAAATAGCGTAATGAAATTTAGGGTAAACTCGAAATTATCTATTATGTACATAGAACTTATTGATATTGCGAAAGCTATTTCATACTTGCATTCTATAAAAAGTTTAACAATTTTGTAATTTATACAGACTCAAAAAGTGCACTCCAGCATATAAATCGATGCACATCTAATTTTCGAGGTTACCCAATTGCTTATAGTATAATTCATTCAATAATTAAGCTAAGTAATTGTAATAAAAAAGTTGTTTTCCAATGGCTGCCTGCCCATATCGGTCTAGAAGAAAATGAAAAGGTAGATAAGCAAAAGAAGCGGGTGTGGATGGCGTCCCTGTCTCATACTTACCCTATCTGGCTGATATTTTGAGCGAAATCAAGTTGAAAAGTCGGAATATATGGCAAGAATACTTCGATGAAAAGTCTTTAACAAAAGGCAAAGGTTTAAGACAATTCAACCAACTATTTCTCACGGTCCCTGGTTTGATGGGGTTGATATGAGCAGGCAGGAAGTTGTGACTAGTTTAAGGCTACGATCTGGGCACATGCCTCTAAATAAATTTGCGGCATTAACGAGTAAGGTTACGACACCGAATTGTGAGGAATGCCATGTTCTAGAAGACGTGTATCATATTCTGATAGAATGTTTCCGGAACGAAGCAGAGAGAGCCATAGTTAAACACCAACATGGTATTGATGTACGTGAGTTGGGCGTGTGTAATTCTATCCTAGCCTTACCTTTGAGTGACGCAGCTAAAATATTATATAATCTATTAAATATACCTATATATAACTTAAACAGTTTACAATCTTAACAATCTACGCTTAATACCTATTAAGCGTAGATTGTTAAGATTGTAAACTGTTTAAGTTCCTATGAGGGTGACATGTTCAGTAAATGAACAAACCCTCGTTAAAATAAAAGAAATAAAAAAAAGAAATGTTTTCAATATTGTCTGATTTTTGTTTATCAAGATATTTAAATTCGCTTTTTATCGTGGGTGCTGCAATGTCTGTATTAGCTAATAGTACTTTAAATTCCGTTTTTAGGTATTATAGATTCTACTAATTCTGATTCTTTCATAAGTTCTATATATTCATTGATAAAGTTTTAAAGTCTATGCAACTATGTATTTTTTTTTATTTCAGATTTAGTTGAATATTCATTTTTAAATAATGTTAAACCGTCCTCATTATAGTTTGACTCCATAATTGAGTAAATTCTTTCATTTTATAACAGTAATAAAAGATCAATATCAACTTTAAAAATAAAAGTTTGTTATTGTTTTTATGAACTTTGACAGAAAAATACATTGTCATTTTTCGTAGTATATCTATACTCTTTGATCTAATATACTCTTTGATTGTCATCAATGACATTTATTTAGTGTTACAAGGTGCTATGTAGTATATACCTACTACATAAATGTTTTGTAGTTTCCGATTTTGATATCTTATTAATATAGCTACATAAACTTCTATGTTAAAAAAATCATAATAATATTGAGATGAATGTTATAACTGTAGGTATACATTCCATATTTTTGAGTGAGTCTAAGTACTGTTGCTTAGAGACCAAAAATCCTTTGAAAGTGTAAACAAAAATTTCGTTTTAAGACTTGCTCATCCCGTTAGGCACTGATTTTAAATATTTCCTTAGACATAGACATCTTATCTAGTTGTCTGTTAATTTGTTCATTCTCAATGTCATCAAACTGAAAGTGATTGTCCATGACAAAAGAAGCCGTATAAAGTATATTTTAAATGGGGTAGGTTCCGTAAATTATCACCATCATAATGAGGTGAGCTTACTACTGTACCGGGTATTTTTCGAGACTCTGAACTGTTGCTAAGAATTGCTTAATAGAAACACGCAAAAACACTTTGTCCAACGTGTTATTTGAACCGAACCGGATTCGCACTAATATTTGACTTTTCTGTTCTGTAGATAATAGTAGGTACCTACTAATCAGTAGCACATAGTTGGAAATTATCTGTTAGACGGTACGGTTATAAACGTATAGTAGGCTGATTTCCTAGTACATGAGAACGAAAAACACACATCTGGCGAAATGCGGGTGTAGGTATCCGTGTATAATCCTTCTGCCTTATTATAAAGCGCGATTTTATTTAAAACAAATTTTGCAGTTAATATGATATAGTTGACACCATAAGCTAGATATGGCATTAAAATCATTACGTATCCAAGAACCAGACACAGTTACACCCCTTATGACGCATTGTCTCGTTCTTTCATACGCATTATCGTAGCAAAGCGAGTAAGTACTATCAAAATGGCGAGTCATGATGAGATGAGTTGGCAAACGATCATAATTTTGTGCCAGGCAACTTTGTAAATTCTATAGTTATTGATGGTAGTAATATACTAACGTTTTATTGCGTTGGGAAAATAACGATATCAATAACATAAAAGCATAAAGAAAATAATAAGTTATTGTATTATGTCCTCTAATCAAGGCTTAAAGCAAGATCTAATTGAAATGCAATCCACACTGTATCTGTGTTAGATCTGCTCGTAACTGCCGCTGCGTCGAGTGTTGTGGGTCAATCCAGCGCGGGACAAACATTTGTATGTTCCACAAATCTTTATTCCAACTCTGGGTGTTCTTCGATCCCTTTGTTTGTAAAGTCCCCTGCGACAAGAATTATTCCAAGTTCTTTGCCTTAAAGAAATGATATTAAACTTAGCAACTATACCCTAGTCACAAATAATATAATACTATACTAGTACCCTATTGGCAAACTGTTAGACTGCCACGTAGAGGTCTTGAGGTCGATCCCAAGGCATGCCAGCTCTGACTTATCGAAGTTATATGCGTATTAAATTGTTAATTTATAGCTGGCTTTTACGGTAAAGGATGGATCGTGCGGCAACCTGCATGTCTAAAGCCTCCTCTACACAATGGCCCATGATGGGCGATTAAAAAAGTAGCCGTCATCGCCGCGATCATGAATTGCTCTCTACACAATCGTGACTGTTACATTTACTCACTGTCGTCTGTTGAAGATGGACGTCAAAGTGATAGCAGCTACTGCTATCTATTTGCTCAGTACATTAATCATTATCGGAATGTGCATCAAAAACTGCCTGTTTGATGCACATTCAGTGAAAAATTGATGGAGGAAGAGAAGATGATGGATGTTAACTATTCACCGTAACAGAACAAGGTGCAGTAATTGCATTGCATTGCACCAAATACGTGTTTCAAGTATTTCGTGGTAAATTAAGTAATCCCGAAGTATTGTCATCATTGGGGTTGCGGGTTCCAAACACTAGATTGTGGCAGCAGCCTAGAGCTAAATTATTTGAGGTACCGACGGCGACGAGCCGAACAACTACCCATCTTAAGAGCAATTCGGATGTTGAATGAAAATTTTAATTGATATTTTACCTGTACACACAGCGACACATCAACCTAGACTGTTTGGACTTTGAACTATTAGAACTTGAACGCTGCAAATCGTGCGAGAGAGCGCGTTATATTTTTGTTATGCCCTATCCTTACCATTACATCGACACCACTATGCACTGTCCCTTGCCGACAATTATCTATTTTGTATGTAGCGTAGTTATGCGTATATTGGGTGTCTAACTTGATGTGTAGCCGTGTGTACATTGGCGGCATTCGAGAGGATAACACTGGAGCACTTATCATCTAAGACTTAAAACTGTTTGTTTGTCACTTAGCATCTTTAAAGATTATCTCATAGACCGAACTCAGTGCGTAAAAATACAAAACTACCTTAGCACCGATCAGTCTGTTACTTTTGGCGTTCCACAGGGTAGCGTGATTGGTCCTACCCTTTTTCTAATTTACGTCAATAGACTCTGCAATCTAAATCTCAAAAACGGAAAAATCACAGCTTTTGCTGACGACACCGCTCTCACTTTTTCTGGCGACGACTGGACGGATACCTTCTCTTCAGCACAAAAAGGACTAAATTCGGTTACTCAAGTTCTCAATACCCATTTACTGACACTAAACACAGACAAAACCAAAATACTCACCTACAGTCTTCGTAGTTCGAATCAACCCCCAGACTTATACTCCTTAGTAGCGCACTTATGTCCCCTGCCTGGCTCAACTGATTGTGCCTGCCCTAAGCTAGAACGTACTAACACTACTAAATACCTTGGAGTGACTCTTGACAATAGATTGAACTTTTCACCACACGTAGAACTACTGGCGAAAAGAATAAGAAAACTTATCTTTGTCTTCAAGAATCTCCGTCATGTCGCAGAATCTCTAACAATAAGGAATACATACTTTGCACTCTGTCAATCCCTATTAAGTTATTGTGTTTCCGTTTGGGGTGGGGCACCCAAAACGGTCATGTTAAAACTAGAACGAGCGCAAAGAGCGGTTCTGAAGGTCGCTACTTTTCGACCCATTCTCTTCCCTACTACAGATCTTTATACAAATTGTAAAGTACTAACAGTCAGACAATTGTTTATCTTAAATACAGTACTTCTACAACATCACAAAACACCGTATCAAACACTTACCAAAAGACGTAAGGATAAAGCATGTCAACCCTATTGTAGTCGGTACACCACTACAAAAAGACTACTGTGTTTCCAAGGACCACATCTCTATAATAAACTCAATAAAATACTAAGTTTTTACTCACTTCCGAATTCATCGCTAAAATACACATTAAAAAATTGGCTACTGACTATTAACTACAATGACACGGAAAAACTATTACAGACTTGACGCTCTCTTCACATAATTCACATAATCTCAATCACGCCCTACTCGCACACACACTCATTCACACATACAAACATACACATACACACACACACACACACACACACACACACACACACACACACACACACACACACACACACACACGCATACGCACATGCACACGCACACGCACTCACACACACGCACATACACTCACACACACACACATACACTCATACATGCTTGTTACAAATAGACATAATTATAAAGAAAAATTAATGTTTCTTTGCCAACTTATAAACACACTTATCTAAATATTTTCGAATTAACACGTACGCTTCTTTGTTTCTTTTTGTTTTATGATAAATGTACAATCTACAAAAGAAATGTAATATAAAATAGAGTTCTCCAAAGGGTCGGGCCCAGCACCTTTAATACAAGTTGCTGTAACAACTTAGCAAAGGTGTTGGAGTCAACACACAATCTGTAACAACTATATTATTTCTTTAACTGTACGTATAATAGTGTGTAAAATTGTATATCGGTTTTTGCAAATAAATATTATTATTATTATTATTATTTGGGGATTGTTTTAATACTCAGCTGTAAGCCGGTGTTTTAATGACGGTTACGGGTTAACACCAAGTAGCCGTCATCTAAGATATAATAAGAGCGTTATCTTCTGTGTGTCGCGGTTCGGTCTCATCACTCTGCATAAATTTTCGTACTATTCTACATGTGTTTAATATAGCTGCTTTTTGAATGTTAATATAGGTATTTGGTGTTAGGTCGAGCAATTTAAGACTATGGTGTAAATATTTTGGGATTACCCCGGTGGTGGATATCACAATCGGCACAATGTAAACTTTGTTGACTTTCCAAATTCTTGTTATTTCTTCCTTCAGTTCTGTGTATTTGTTAATTTTTTCCGTAATAGTTTTTAAAAGGTTATGGGTATTCGGTACTGCTATGTCAATTATGTATGCTGTGTTTTGTGATTTATTGTGTATTGTGATATCTGGTCTATTAAAATGTATAGTCTTGTCGGTTAGTATGGCACGGTCGTAGTATATTTTGTGACTTTTGTTCTCTAATACGGTATTCGGGTTATATTTATAGTAGGGTGTATGTGTATCTTGTATAAGTTTATATTTAATGGCTAATTTTTGATGGATAATATTTACTATTTGGTTGTGGCGATGTGTATAATCAGTTTGCGTGAGGGTTGTGCATGCTCCTGTAATGTGTTGTATAGTCTCAGGCTGCCTTATTATTATTATTATTATTATTATTATTATAATTGATTGTAATGAACATAATTATGTATACCTGACTAAATGTAGGTATAATATAATTACTATTTATATTTAGAATAATTATATTGACTAATTGAAATGAAATTTGACATTATTATAAAAATAGGTTACAAAATGTTGCTTAAAATTTCTTTTAATGACTATTATTGTTTAAATTTCTTATTACTGACTAAACTATAAAATTATGATTATATGCACTAACTTTGAAATTATTAATTTGTGTCAATCTACATTATCGCATTCGGTATATGCCTGTAATGATAATTGTATGTGTAATAAATAAAATAAATAATTGTTTTGTGCGTAGCTTTGGCTTGGGATTTCATTTTCACATCTCCGTCCGTACAAATATTATAGATATGTTTTTTTTAAATTTCAATTAAGCCATGAATATGCAGCGTTCTCGCCAAAAAACCACTACCTTCTTACTTGACCTCCGCCGTGCGACTGATTGATAGACGATTGTGTGGATACGTACGCACACATGATCATCGGCACGCATTCCTTTGATGTACCGACAATTCACCGATTAGTGACGATTATAGGCGATGATGGCCACTCACAGACGATTATGCTCTCTACACAATCGTGCGTGCCTGTACTCGCCCATCATGGACCACTGTGTGGGGCCTTAAGAGTTCTCCAAAATGTTCTGAAAGATATGTGAAGTCTGCCAACCCGCACTGGGCCAACGTGGTGACTATGGCCTAACCCTTCTTACACTGAGAGTACCGCTACCGAGCAAGTCGTACGTTATGTAGGTCTAATATTACTATTGTTATATTTACTTCTGCGCCAACGGGCAGTTTGGTATGTTTTTTTATTTCCTTATAAACATTATGTAACGTTATTGATACGAGTTATGATATTTGAACCAAGTATGAAATTCAATAGCTGTGACAGCAGGGGATATCGGTGTCGACTGTCGGTCTACATAACGCGTTCGATCAAATTGACGTAGGTACATGCCTATCTTTCTTTCATTCAATCTTTATTCCCCGTTCCCTAGAGACAGCTACGTGAGTTCTATCAGACTAGCTGTACCTACGTACGTTCATTCTAAGTTCTATAAAAAACTAAAACTACTTATTTCTACAAATGAACTGTTTTTTTGCGTGCATTCTACTGCGCCATAACCTTATCCCTACATAACATAAATGCGAATGTAACTTTGTTTGTTGCGCTTTCACGCCTTAACGACGCTACCGATCATCATGAAATTTTACACACATGTTGTCAGGGGTACAAAAAAGGACATAACATACTCTTCATCCAGAAAAAAGGACTGATCCCAGCGAGCGTACACGCGAGCAAAAAGTCTTTCATAATTGGTTTTCTTGAATGGAACCAGTGCGTGGTCTTACCACCTACTTCTAAAGTATTGTTACTGCATGCGACTACGCTAGAATGAGAGAGCCTGTTAGTGTATTGATATTTTAAATAATAGTGGTACAACGAACATCATGGTGAGGCAACGAAAATCTGATGTTCCACAGAAATCTAAAGATCACATATTTTTTATTGTTACTAATTTATCAGAGACCACACTTAAATGTAAACAATGTTTTGAATCAGATGTGAGTCATCAAGTTAAAGTTCTCAACTATATATAACCTTTACTATATATTTCATGTATTTGTTACTACCGTAATGAATCTATTATGATAAAGCTGAAGAGATTGTATTTCTGTTTGTTTGAACAAGCTTATCTGTGAAGCTGTGAGACCGACTTAAAAGTATTTTTGCATTGTGTGTCTATTGTTGAAAAATATTGGATATAACAAGACGCTACAAGCCCCAGAAATGCAATCATATACAGGATGTCCGGTAATTAATGGATAACCTTGAAATGTCTTATAGTAGAACTGAAGGCCGTTGATACATACAGGTATGTAGACGAAACGGCAGCAGCAGTGGACAGCTAGTAAAAAATAAACTAATGATGTAAGTACTATGTTGTCAGCGGTGACATCAATGTTCTACCATCTTGGATTTACCTAGTCTTCTAACAAGCTTGTACTGGATCAGCATCGACCGACACATGCACATGTTCGTAAGGTTTGTTCCATACGGTGACCGCTTAGAACTGGACAGGCCAATTAATTTTTGTTTACTTCCAATCTTGTATTATTAGAATAACATATCAAAAAGGTAATATTTTCTGCCTTAAATAGAAATATGATAGCGAGGAGATTTTTTTCAGTAAAGATACAAAGTTACATCTGTTTAAAACTTATTGCCAAAATTTCTACACGTTTCATCTTTGGACTGAGTATACAAAGAGGTTTTTGGACAGTATGCGAGTGCAATATAACAACATCTGTAGAGATCTCTAAAACGGTACTGTAGTGCCTCTGGAATGTTCTTGGAGGCAAGACTCAACACTTTTAATGCCATACAACGGAGCCGAATTGCATCTCTTATGGCTAGAGTTGGCACGTGTAGAAACAAAATAATTGAGGAACTTGCAGGAAGATTATATACCACCAGTGTTTAAAAAATTGTTAGAAATATCTGCGTAAAGATGTGCAGTAACTAATTAATTTCTAAGCTAATTGCTATTTTATTTCTAAATTAATTTCTTTAAATATTTTAATTGTAATTTTTTAAATTATATTATACTATAAAAGGTTGAATTATTATTAATTAAATTTAATATTATTTAAAGTTTTGTTATTAATGCAAAATATTGAATTGTCATTGAAATATATTTTTGTCTGTAATTTTGTGCCTATTAATTTGTTGTAAATATAAATTAAATTTGTATATGGATCATGTGTCTGAAAATAAAGATTATTATTATTATTATTAAATCTGTAAATTGATGGAATTACTCACGTAAGATCGCTGCATCTTAAAATGTAACTACACTTATAATGAAAATATATTATCGTAACCTAAATCTATACTTTTGAAAGTTCTAGATGCATTTTCTCGAAGGTTCATGGCTGTGAGATAGTCTGTATAAGTTTAGCAGATAGAGTTAAAGAAGTTTAGGTTTTCTCTTCTTTTATGTACTCTAATAAGCTCGGTGTCGCAGCGTGATTGCTGTAGTTAAGGTCCCGGGTTCGATTCTCAGTTGGGGTAAAGTGTTATTGGATTATCTATCAATAAATTCTCAGTAGCCGAATAATATGTGGTACTATGCCCGCTTGACACATAGTAACTTACTTGGTACCTGAAATGAAAGTTAGCGAAATGTGTGTGTAATAGGCAGGTACACATCTGTCTAGCTCTACGTGGACAGAAGTATGAAACTATGTCTGTATGTTCATATATACAAAACAACATCTGAACTTTAGGAGGACGAACTACTACATAACAAAAGTTTTACATCTCAATTTAAATCTTGTTATTGTTCGGCGTTCCCGGCTTCCAAAATCCAATGAATGAGCTATGGAATAACTAAAATGAGTAAAATATAACAAGAATAAGAGTGCAGCCGGCGTATGCGCAGTTAAAATTAACCGTTTAGTTCGTCGAACCCGCGCTCCGCTTGAAATAGATCACACCCGCGTTATTTTGTTTCCTTATGATCTGCATTCGGCATTTTAGATTCTGTTTTACAAGCGGTGCCGAATTTTATAACCTCATTACTGGAATATTAGAGAAATACTTAGTTAAGAATATTCTAATTCGAAGCGTGTTTATGGAGAATCCAATATCCCTTTAAAATTTAACTTCTTTTAGCCCGCGGCTTACCTCGAGAACAGTACCTAATTTGTATCTAGTTGAAAGGCACCTTATGTACTTTTCTGTATTCCCGAAAACGTCTATGCGGCATTTCATAATGGCCGGTTCAAGTAGTTAAGGCATGACATACGCTGATAAACAAACTCAAATTCGCATTTATAATATTAGTTAAGATATCACTTGCATGTTGTGGCTCTATATGAGCTCAACAAAGAACGGACCAAAGATTGATCGAGCATTTTAGAAATTCTAATACAAAACTACAACTTCTTAATCGTAAATCTAATTGCTTATCCATTCGGATTCTGGTCGATATTCTGTGTATAAGAGAACAATACGTCTCCGATTGAGCCGATTCATTTATATTTTCAGTTACGAGCCCGTTCGTCCCTAAAGTTACAAATACCTACTAGGGGGTAGTAGGTATTTGTTAGGTTTCTTCTTAAATCCACCCAAAAATAGGAGCCCCGCGAAGCGGGACTCGTCTTTCTATGAAAAGGGTGAAAGTCAAGGGGCGTACGGGCTCGTAGCCATATTTTCAGTGCCACGATACAATAAACAAAATACCTAATAAGTTCTACAAGTTCTACAGCATGGATTAATTTAAACACTACTAGCATGTCCCTAGCAAAGAGATACATTTCTTTCAAGGATAATATAACAATAATCCACTATAATCGGGTTTGTCTACTAACAGGCGTAAGGCTATAATAGGCCTTTATCCCCAGATGCAGACATTTCGACCTCATGTCACCTATAAGTAGGTCTAACACACTCCTGCTTAGCTCTTCGCGGATATACTATACAGGGTTTCCGGTAATTAATGGATAACCTTGAAATGTCTTGTAGTAGAACTGATGGCCGTTCAGAAAAAAATATGAAGAAGAACTATCCTAACTACTACCTGAGATATGATTTTTTTATTAATTAATATATACACTACGAACATAAATGAATGAATGCCATCGGTTTTTTGTTGTTTTATTATTAAACACTAAATATGTTAATAGATAGACAGTCAAAAGTATGACTAGCTATTGCACTTAATTTTTTTTTCTGAACGACCATCAGTTCTACTATCAGACATTTCAAGGTTATCCATTAATTACCGGACACCTTGTACATGAGTCTATGTAGATATGTATGTACCCCGATATGTATGAATCCACAGACAGCAGTTACTAATTAATTCAGTACAAAATTAGCTGTTTCTTAATAAATCTAAGTTAGAAACAAGATGATATCATAATTCTACAAACAAATAACTCACAAAACCAGCTGCCACGATCGCATCACCGCAAGCCGAACGAAGGTCCATCTACGGCTAGCGACCATATTTAAATCACATTTCTCGCAAACATGACCGTAAACGGCGTTTCGAGTTGTGATGTCATCTCGCCTACATAATATACTCATACATACCTACACAAGAAGGCGGTCTTGGACTCATTACTTTTGATTGTAGGTACCTACAAGTTGTGTGGGCTTACGTCAGAACTTTAAAACTGTGTAGGAGGTTTCAAGTTTAACTTCAATGGTAATGGTACATTGAGAAAAGGTTGTTTTCATTCATGAAATTTTAGTAAATGATATTGTTAATTTTTAAGTTAATATGGAAAGATAAAACTCTGTATCCTTTTTAAGCAATATGCGCGCATGGAGGAATGTTAGATTTGGCATAGTTAGAGTTTATATGAAGGAGTGCACAGTTAAAATATATAAAAAAGTATATGTATGATGAACGGTCGAATTTCTAAAACTGGACGATTGCTAGAAAGTTTAAATATTAGTTTTCGCTTATCATGGCAAAACGTAAAATAAATAATTAGTTACTTACAGTAAAATAAATTCTGCCACTTAGTTTTTCACACACACATTTTCGTTACGTACGACGAGTAAATCTGAAATCGAATTCCCTCGATTGCGAACATAGATTTACATTTACAGCTGTAGGTACAAACAAACAACTTTACCAAATTGTTAATTAACGATCGTACGATATAGTCAATTAGTGTGGCATTTTTGTAGATGCACTAACCGTATAACACCTGTCTTTATTACAGATGTATGGGCATTTAGGGCACTTGTTTGGACACGTGCTTTAAAAATCCATATACATCTCATATACTAGTCTCAACGAGGGCCCTACATGACTATCCAGCTGCGGTAAAGTTGATCTTATGAAAGACACAGAACGCGATTACCAGAATTCCTTTTTCGTTTTTACAGCCGCACGAAGGTACCTATAATTCCACTGTCGCGAAGGACTGTGCAAACATAGAGCACCCAGACTTGGTACCTACAACTAAATGTTTGTAGATAACACAAACTCTTATACCTATGAACTCGATGATTTCAACTTATTTATTTATTTTTATTTGCTTACTAACAATTGTTTACTTTTTCCTTATTCATAAAAGTTTCAAGAAGCTACTTATAAAATATAATTTAGCTAATCGATTTAAAAATGACACTGTAGATAAATATAGTCTACAAAACATTTATGAATAACTAATATATCCCCGCCGTTTCACCCGCGTAAGTCCCGTTCCCTTAGGAATATCGGGATAAAATAGCCTATGTGTGAATCCAAGTCTACAGCTATCTACATATCAAGTTTCATCGCAATCGGTCCAGTAGTTTTTGCGTGAAAGAGTAACAAACATCCATACATCCATACAAACTGTCGCGTTTATAATAATAATAAGGATAATGGCTTTTACAGAACGTTTATGGGATTTAGGTAACTATGTAGGTACTGACTAACTAAACATAAAACGTTCAGTAAGGATTTTGATATTCATCAAAGTCCTTAATGAACTTGTTATGTTCATAACAAATTGTTATACCTAAATCTCTTCAAAATCAAAGTATCCGCTCTGATCGAGAAACGTCCACCTAGGTCTTGCCTTGCGACTGTTCCATTCACACTACCCTTATAAACTTTCTTCCTCAGTCTTTTCTCGTCCATTCTTTCTACATGCCCAAAGCAGCTTAACATATCCTTTTCTATTCTTGTAACTAGGTATATCCACTTTCATGACGCATCTCTTTATAATCTTAATCACACTATTCCTTATTCTATCTGTCAGTCACACCACATATGTTTCTCAGCGCTCTCATTTCTACAGCATTTATTCTGCTCTCATGCTTCTTTTGACTGTTATTAAATCCGACAAAAGTACCTACCTAGTGATAGTGTGGGTGTTTGGGTCCAATCACTGGTTCATTGGTTCAGTGCGACGTGTGGGCGTAGGATATGAGGTAAATTGTAAGTGTCTATGCTATTAGAGTACCTACATCACGGATACACCTCTGTCATCATGAAAACACGTCTGTCAGTTCGCACGCGTATCTAAGCTAATTGTGAGAAAGAATAGCAACATGAATAGAACTGTCATCACAAACAAATCAATTTGTCTGATCCAAAGGTCTGATCAATGATATATGACGGGATATGAGCAAGCAATTATTACAGAAGCGTGGACGGTGAATTTATGCTGTGATAAACCGATGTCTGAAGTTGATTTCTATTATAGACGCCAGCTCGCGTAACAACATCACGAACGCCCTTACGCTTTTATTTGTTTTCGAATACGACACGCCCAATAGAGCGAAAAGATAGACTAAATAATAACTAATTGCCAATGAGAGGACAAAAATGTCAAAATAAAATACACACCCTACAGAAGATCGCTTTGTTTTATTAAGATTGCTAGATCTTTTTGGGATATATTCCTGTCTGACTGTCTTATTTGCGATGTGAGCTAGCGTAGCATTTTCTTAGCAAAGAACTATAACTATTAATACGCATCCTTAGGTATTGGCTTATCCTACAAACGATCGTTATTCCATAAGTTTCAAGCGTATTTATGTATACCTACGCTTTATAACAGTTAACTAACAGGTTGTCCATATGATTCCCACTTGAGAATAGCATGGAAAACCCTAGGTAGGTAGGTACCTACTCATATAATCATGGACACAAATAGGTTTAAAGGTAACTGATAAAAAGTGATAAGCTATTGTTATAGTTTAATTTGCCCTAATATTACACAATGGAAAATAACAGTTTAAAATGTGTTACAATCAATTCTATTATTGACTATGAATAAACCGTTTAGGTGCATGGTATACGTAGGTACGTACTAAATTATGTTTTATACGTACTTATGTAATGCCACAAAACCATAATATATTATAATAAATAATTAAATATAAATAAGTTTTTATATTTACGGACCAAGTACCTAATTATTTTACATATGGTCATTACACTTTTGTAAGTACTTTCATAGTTACATGAGTAAACTGACACTAATTAAGTATAAAGAAGTCAGTGTAGGTTACAAGACAATAAAGTTCCCTCTTTCTGTCTATCTAAATAATGCACCCATTCCCTCCAGGTACAAAAAGAAACCTACATTTATTCCAACAGATGCCACCCATGTATCAAAGAAAGAAAGATCTTGTAGGTACCTACATTGTCATACAAACTCATTCCTTCACGTTACGTGGCTGGTAGGTACAATGCACGCCGCATTGTAGGTATTGATTTGTGAACACGACTCATTCCCAATCTATAATTTTATTATTATGATTGGTATGTACCTATCTAGGTACATGTTTTGTACCTTATCTGGAATACAATAGGAGCTTCATTGACGACAATGTTATTATTGCATGAATTATTATGGCAGCCGCGAGCAGTTTCACCAAGTAGATAAAAGAAAACTAGGTACCTACCTCATATAAAGCCTACCTACCTACTCATTTTGAGAAGTGATCATTCTGCGACAGCCTCCTTATCCTTAATTCACTGAAGTTATGTTGCTATATTTGTTGTGAAGAAATACCTTTCTACCTTAGATTGATTTAAATCTAGTTAGGTATCAAAAGCCAAGCCGCGGCTGCGCGCTGGACCGAGCCAGCCTGCCTGAACATATCTATGTAAGATGTAGGTACCTACCTACAGAAGTATGTAGGTAGGTAGATACCAATTTGATAAGACGTCTGAACGGTCATGATGATAGAAATGATGTCACGTCTCGTAACAACGATATCAAACTTGACCTCCACATTATCGAACACGATAAGATTATCAAAGTATTTCTGTGGAATGCAGTGTGTGAGCAAGCTAACATCCTAGCCAATGCATGAGTCATTGCATTTTAAAGATATTTATTTTTGTCATTTTATGGAAAGAAGTTATTTGTAAGTGTATCGACCTAATGTGTATACTATTCAACAACATAGGAAGGTAGAAATGTACCTATGCAAGATTTTGTAGACTCGTAGGTACTCAAGGTTTGTGTACTCAAGGTTGTACCCTACCTGTAGATACCTAGTAAAAATCTATCAGTAACTTACTATAAAGCAGCTGCATTATATTAGTATAAGGCAAGTTCAAAGTATGAGTAATGTAATGTTTGAGAGTACTATGTATGTATTTGTTATGATTGAATTTTGTACAGTGTTTTTTTGTGTGGTAATTAACTAATCTGCGATTGTGTTTAGGTATAGGGTAGTTTGCAATACAATCAAACGACAAAGTTCAACATAATTGTTTTTTTATTTCATGTCACCGGAATGTATCGGTGCGAGCGCGTAGATGCTATATTGTGTATAGCTTAGTACTCTTCGGCTCCCTCGCCCTCACCCTCGGCGGAGTCCATGCCGACCTCTTCGTAGTCCTTCTCGAGAGCGGCCAAGTCCTCGCGAGCCTCGGAGAACTCTCCCTCCTCCATACCCTCACCGACGTACCAGTGCACGAACGCACGCTTGGCGTACATGAGGTCGAACTTGTGGTCCAAGCGCGCCCATGCCTCGGCGATGGCGGTGGTGTTGGACAACATGCACACGGCACGCTGTACCTTCGCCAGATCACCGCCAGGCACAACAGTCGGGGGCTGGTAGTTGATGCCCACCTTGAAACCGGTAGGACACCAGTCTACGAACTGGATGGTCCTCTTAGTCTTGATGGTAGCGATAGCCGCGTTGACGTCCTTCGGCACGACATCACCACGGTACAACATGCAGCAGGCCATGTATTTGCCGTGACGAGGGTCGCATTTCACCATCTGGTTGGCGGGCTCGAAGCACGCATTGGTGATCTCGGCCACAGAGAGCTGCTCGTGGTACGCCTTCTCGGCGGAGATGACAGGCGCGTACGTAACCAGAGGGAAGTGGATACGCGGGTATGGCACCAAGTTAGTCTGGAACTCGGTAAGGTCGACGTTGAGGGCACCGTCGAAGCGCAGGGAGGCGGTGATGGAGGACACGATCTGGCCGATGAGACGGTTCAAGTTGGTGTAGGTCGGACGTTCGATGTCGAGGTTACGGCGGCAGATGTCATAGATGGCCTCGTTGTCGACCATGAAGGCGCAGTCGGAGTGCTCCAGGGTGGTATGGGTGGTCAGGATGGAGTTGTAGGGCTCGACCACAGCGGTGGACACCTGAGGGGCGGGGTAGATAGCGAACTCCAGCTTGGACTTCTTGCCGTAGTCCACGGAGAGACGCTCCATGAGGAGGGAGGTGAAACCGGAGCCAGTGCCTCCACCGAATGAGTGGAAGATCAGGAAGCCCTGGAGGCCAGTGCACTGGTCGGCGAGCTTGCGGATGCGGTCGAGGACCAAGTCTACGATCTCCTTGCCGATGGTGTAGTGACCACGGGCGTAGTTGTTGGCCGCATCTTCCTTACCAGTGATAAGTTGTTCTGGATGAAACAACTGTCTGTATGTGCCAGTGCGGACCTCATCTGTAGGCAAAAGAAAACCATAGTTAGTTTAAAGTCTTTGTATCAAGTAATTAAACGTAGTAACGAGTTAGGATAGATCAATTAACTGACCAATATAATAGTTCTCAAAAATAAATTAATCCGTAAATAATCTAGTCTATAGCAACCACTCTTAGTGAAAGTGCAATTAGGTTACAAGTTACTATTAATATTAATCAACTGCTTTGGTTCATATTATGTTTGTTAGGAATTGTTCCTGTTCCACATTTGGTATGGACAGAACAGAACTCAGGACTTCATCGCAACACCTGTAGAATCTTAACATTTGAGCTGCTGTGTATGTAACAAAGATACTCACCAACTACAGTAGGTTCCAAGTCGACGAACACAGCCCTGGGGACGTGTTTGCCGGCACCGGTCTCGCTGAAGAAAGTGTTGAAGGAGTCATCGCCACCGCCCACGGTCTTGTCTGTGGGCATCTGGCCATCGGGCTGGATGCCGTGCTCAAGGCAGTAAAGCTCCCAGCAGGCATTACCGATCTGGACTCCGGCCTGGCCAACGTGTACGGAGATGCACTCACGCTGTGGACAAGAAAAAAAGGGCATAAAATATTTGTTTCAAGTCTCCGTAACTATCCTAAGAATGTTTGAAATATTCTTACGTTCAACATGACTATACAGCAATTACCTACCTACCTATGTCATCCTGTTGCTAAGAGTTCGCAGTAACGGACGATTAAACTCATTGTGAAAGTAACAGCTTTTTATTTCAAACAATTAACTTTAACAATCTATTCACGACACGAAAGCACGAGGGAAAGGAGAAAGCAGGTAAGTACCGGCCGGCATTGTAGAGATAATTTGTGAAAGCCGATTCAGTATGGCCGCGGAGATATCGATCCGAAGGGAGGCAAGTACCTCCCCTCTGACTCTGCTAGCGGTACCTATCTAGCCAGCAATAAATTGTAAATGTTATGTAAATGTAGGTAGGTACCTAACCTTCTAGAAAAAACAAAAACGTCGTTCTTGACGACTAAAACGCGATGCAAAACGGCAAACGCAAGTTACGTATTCACAATTAGTCACGCGGAGCTATGTACTTCATGAGAATTTATTATTATTTCAAGTATTGTTTGATCAAATTACAACAATTTTATTCTATACAGGTGACTAATGAATAACAGCGAAGACGAGGTCGTGTATATTATAATATTTCTAGAAAACATGTGATATAGCGCCCGCTACCTCCAATGAGGTCATGAACACGTCATCTCCGAATCGATGTTTATTACAACGAAAAAACAGGAAAATATTATTACCGAATGCTAATAATCCGTCTAAAATATATCGATAAACTTAATATTTAAGAGATTTTAATGAATTTAACGTCTAACATGTCAATTCTCAGGGCGTGGTGACACTACCGGCGTGGCATCCTTGAAAACGGTCACGTAAAAATTAAAATAAATCTTGAACTTCAGAACAAACAATAGCGAATCTTCTACAGAAATAATTATAGGAAAGTATAATTAATCCAGAAATATAAGATCGAAATTTGAAAAAGATCACGATGTCAAATTTAGAAGTCAGTTGACAACTTGGGTGCGGTTCACGCAAGGGGAAAATTGAATTGATCGGTTAGCACGCCGACAAAATGGTGGCGTGATCACCCGGCACTTTGCTGCTCGAAATACGTGAAAATAACACTGACAGGTAACTAATTTTACGAAATAAAGATGAAAGATAGTATAATATTAGTACTCACCATTTTGTATTGAGTTTTGTTGAACTTAGTGTAGTAATAAATTAATTAAACAGTTCTGTCGTCGTTCAGCGCGACCGGTTAAGAGGCTCGCCAAACGAATGTGAATACGAAAATTTCCGTTGACGCTGCTTATATAGTGCCGGCGCTGCGGGGAACCGACGCTACCCGATCGGCGTTCTCATTGGTCGATACCACTGCCGCATGGGCGTACCAGCCAATAAGGTCAAAGCTGCATTATATCACCATTGCGGGAATATGTGGGTTTGGTGAATCATTCAACTTAATTCTACTTTAGTGAAGTTTGTAAAATAAATTCAACGTCGATAAACACCGACGCATGATCTATCATGATAATGACTAATAGGACTTCATATTTCTATAACCGATTTGTAGGCAAATTAAAATGATTATGATAATCGAACTATTCTTAAGTATATTTTGGCTAAGCAAATCTCACACAGACTTACAATAATTAGTGTTGCACCGTTCGTCTATTTGAATAGTTTTCATTCTAATAACAATATACTTCAAACAAATCAAACAACGACATACATTCAAAATGTATGTGCTATGCACTTATCGGTGCAGCAATTACCTACCATCATTCTCGATTAATAGAAAAATTATTCAATTCTCTATGTCTCTAGATTTACTTTTACTCCTAAAAAGAAAAAATGCAACTTGTAATACATTATATGCTAATACCACATTTTATGCTATCTTTGTGATAATACTTTGTTTTAATAATTCATTTTGTAAGCATGCCAGTCTGTCTCCGATTTACTATGATTTCGTAGGTAATAATAGTTTAGGGACATAAGTGAGTGACATAAGACAACCAAAAAGAAACGGTAGGTACCCAAAATACATGAGCATAAACTAGTTAGAAACTAACGCTAAATTCTTTTATTTTGTTAATTGAGAATCGATACTTTAATATTATATCATTTTTGTCATTTTAAATAATTATTTTGTTAATTGTGTACTAACTATGAGAAAGCATTAAGTAAATATATTATACTACTTTTTGTGTTGAATAAAGAATGACTGCTGAATAATTGTTAATTACATAATCACCATTAAAGAACATTAAATAAAGTAAGGCTTTATGAGAGATAAAGAGCCTTAACGTTCGTTTCGTTAAACCAGCAGAAATCTGAAATATTATAAAAATAAATATAATGGCAATAACAAAGATGATATACAAACTTAAAAAATAATATGCTTTTGTCTTTTAATACTTATTTTATTTTTATGTGATTCCATATGAACTGCTTATATTATGTGGATGCATTAGAACATACAATATAACATACTAATCAATTATAAGTCCACAGTGTCCCTAGCCAAGTATACATATCGATACTAACTTAAAATGTAATGACAACACTAATATGATCGTTATTTTCATATTGTAGCTGTGTTCAACCGGCGACATACACACACATAAGCATTCATGTTTTTGTGTGCAATACAGTCTGGAGAGTTTTTACTGAATTTAATTGAATTCAAGGCAAACGTTTTTCAGACAATGCTTCTATTTAATCTAGTCTTATAAGTAATGCCTATTTTCAATACCTAAAAGACAAAATTGTTTGTTGTTAAGGGGTAAAATCGTAGACGGGCGGATATCCTACACACACATTGATATCTGTGTTTGATGTCCATATACGATTGTCCGATGTAGCGGTATTCAAACTTTGGTCTATTTTTAGTCATCACACGTAGGGAAACGGATCAATAGAATTTTGCTCCCGGTTTCCTACCTAAATACTGCCTAGATAGGAATTGTGTAATAAATGTACTGCATCGAATAGGTGTGGTGTAATGGTAATTATTTATACACAATGTGTAATAATAGGTGTGGCACAGTAACAAAAACATCGTTGAAATATCATGTACACATGTCAACACAATTTAATACTAACCCATGTTTTTATAATTATTTCAATAGATTTGTTTCTTGAATAAAACTACCCCAGTCGGTTCTCCCTTTTAAAAATATTTGCAGTTATGTAGATTTAATTATCTACATTATTATAAAATAGAACTTCCGCACTCGGAATAATTCCTGTGTTTCAGTATGTTTGATAAACATTTTAACAGACGCAGACGCCCAGTTCAAGGATTGAGTGATCTCTGAGATGACACATTTTTCTCTGAAATTAGTCATAGTGGGGATCAATCTCATAACAATCGGCATATTGCCAGTGACGAGGCAACCACTAAACTACTGCACTATACTTGCAGTAAAATAGTTATCTATGGCTAAAACATTTTGTCAACTCAGTATTACTACTTATGAACCACACATAACATGTCCTGATTATGAAGGGTTTTAGTTAGTTAACAGTTTCAGTTCGTATATTGCAATTAGCCATTATGACAATATTAAGACCGACAAGAGGTGGGCTTTAGTTTTAAAATACCATGCGGTTGATTTCAAGGGTGCTAGCTAGGTAATACATAGAACATCAAGTATTAAATAGTACCCTGTTTACAGCGTATACCTACTAGATGTTACGTGAGTATTATTTAGATATATATGCAAGTATTAGTATTTGTCCTTGGTGGTATAACTGAAGCTAAAATGCAAAAATTACATTGATGTTCATAGTTTTAAATATACAGCTGGGGTGGATACGTCGGCGCCAGCACGGCGCGGCGGCGCCAAATCACGCAAAGTTTTCGCCATTACGCTGTATTATAAGTCCATGCAGGACAAACATTTATGTGATCCACAGAAAATTACATCGAGTCTTGTGTCAAAAATTAAGCATATAGCTAATAAGTATAATGATATTATTAATCTTAACAAATACGGCTTTGTATCGATATAGTCTTTTAAATGGATGTCACATGAGTATTTTGTAGGCTTGTGACGTAACGTTCGTGTATGTAAGCCATTTAAGGTTTAGACTTTAGATTAATAATTGACATTGCTTTGCGTGGGAGGGCTTGTATCCTTCATATTTTTTAACAGAGTTATGAGCTTTTACGAACCATTATTTTCTTTTTGGCATCTTGTTTTCTATTAAGTAGTGCTCTAATTAATTGGAAGATACTTAAGCTAATAAACAAAAATATTAATTTCTTGTATTCATAGTAACGTCCTAAAGCATTTATAATATAAAGCTACTATAACGGTTGTCACGTTTATGATAAATACGATATTAAGAGCATTGTCAGTGCAAGACACTGGATTGTAGATCAAGTTAATAATAAGTTAAGAATAAGTAATAATCACGTTAATCTGGATTTTGTCTATTTTCTATCCCTCGGGAAAAATACAATTTTTCTGGATAACAGATACGACGATATAAAAATACCTACGAGTATTTTACTAAAAACAAGCTTTAAGGAGTGTTATTGCGTTAGAATTTAATAACATTATTTGATTTAAAATACATTTTTGCTGATTCAACGTCCGTGCAAAAACACAGATTACTATTACAAACTCAAAAATAAAGATAGCTATTTGTTTTATATAATCGACTACTTGGCAATCTTGGCACGTACCCTTGTTATTGTTGCACATGGCTTTAAAAATGAATTAGTGGATATTGCAAGTAACCTATTACATAGTTGCCTTCTTAGGTTTATTGAGTCGGATTAATAGAACTTCATGCATTTAATTAAATAACGGTTAGTTTATTCTCAAACAGGTTGAGAGACGCTGCCTTGTCAAGGAAAACAAATACCTATTAATCCTTCATAAATTCTCGTTATTTTAACTGAAACTAATATCAATTCTGTTTAATATGAATTATTTTATTTGTTTTCGCGTTATTTAGGTCATGTTATTGTTTTATTCTACATTTATTAATTAATTTATATAACTGCCATCTATACGTGATCACTGGAAGTTACTGTATCGTTAGCTATTCGTGTGACACAAAGCGATGTGACGCCATCTATTTTCATATTTTCTAAACAATTCAATAGCGACATCTATGCAGGAGTTTCGATTTAGATATGAGTTTCAAAAAAATAGGTGCATTTCTTGAGTTATGATGCTGATAAATGAGTGTGTATAAATCAATATAATTATACAAGATTTCTAGGTAGAAATAAATAAATTTAAATGCTTTTAAGAATAAAGGAGTTGGGACATTTTATGATCTTATTTTCAGTGTCAGCGTCCACTGCCAAGAATTATTTCAAAGATGAATGAATGTTTAGCTTGATTCATTATTAGATGGATAATTAATAAGTATTATTTATGGGATTGTCGTGATGATAGAATACCTAGGTTATAGTACTTATTCCCAAATTATTCCATTAATTAAAAGGTTCATCGCCCATACCATAGGTATAATTACATACTTAGGTTTCAAAAAATTATATATTATTAATTCAAGCAAAATTACCTTTATCAGCATTATTTAGGTACCTACTTACAATAATTAAATTAATTGAATAGTTGAAATACCACGTTCGAGTACTTTGTAGTCTAACTTGATTCTGAGTGCCTTGCTAAGTAAGTATCTTATTAAAAAATAAGAAAATACATGTAAGCAATTTTCCAAGAAAACACTGATGCGAAGTTAGTCATATGTCGCTCTGGTGGACTTCAGAATGTATTTCCGTTCAACTTTTCCCGCGCGCTTCGACAAGTGCGCGCGCAACTTCATTCCGCGCGCGATCGTATTCACGCGCAGGTTTAAACGAACTGTCGAAAATAGCACGAAATTAAATAAATATCGTAAATTAATTTATCGTCGTACAGTGTGCCAATATAATGTTATAAAAAGTTCTCTGTGTTTAAGTGTTGTGTTGTGTAAAAAAAGTGAAAAGAATATTTATAAACGGTGAGTGTTTATTTATTTATACGCGATTTTTTTAACCTTCAGAATTTACATGAGTTATGTATGCTACGGTTGTTTATATTAATAAAGGTGCTCGATATTTCTTTAAGATAACTAGTACGTCCATTTAAGGCTGCAAAATAGCCGTTATCTTAGCAAATATGGTTAGGTAGGTCTTAAGTTGTAAGAACTAAGTGGTATCTTAGGTACTCGCCCTCGGCTAGCTTTCTGCTATGATTTAAGATAACTTTCTACTGAACAGTATTGTACGTTAAACCAGAGATAATACGACACTATGGTAGGCACCTAGTTTAAATTATTACTGTGTAAAATCTAGCATTCTCTTATTCTCTCTGCGAATAATATAGTGAGTGTTTTAACTGGAAATCTAGTTTGTAAGTTGTCTGTCTAAAAATATATATATTTCATTAACAAATATGGCTACCTTTTTAAAAAGAAGTATGATTACCAACGATAAATCTTTCTTTTTATAAATATTAAAACAAAAGACTAAAGAAGACACAACCTCGGAACCAGTCAATTTATCAAATCATTTTTGTGTTTGAGCCAGCAAGAATGGACTCATTTTGAAGGTGGAGCGATCTTTTGAACTACTGAGCCCTCCGTGCAAACATTAACTTAGAACATTTCGTGGTGTTTCAAATATACATATCTGTGACATTGATTAAATAATATCATATAATATTATAAATAACTTTTCTTTAAATGGAAGGATTACCAGAAAATGAAGACCATTTTTATACCTAATCTACTGAACAAATGGCAGCATAGATAGCACGTGATTTCTATAAATTATTATGCTTGTAACTTTACGGTTTATTTTGTGTTCTATTGGGATTATGGTAAATAAAATAAGTATTTAGTACATTGGTAGCGAAGTATCAAGACACTACGTGTTACGGGTTCGATTCCAGTACCGTACTAACATAGATTAAACTAGTTTGCATAGATTCAGTTGCTTCGTTGGACTCGTGGCATAATTTTGTGCTTATGTTTGGGATCGTCAAGTCCAGGGTTCAATTCCCACGTCGAGCAGAAATTATGAACTGAATGGTGGACTATATTGTGGAATTTTTGCGCCGTGCGGGCATCGAATGAATAGTGGTCTCCACAAATTTGTCCCTTCGGGCATCTAACCCGCATCACCAGCGTGTTGGGAATTGTGATTCTTTTAATCACTACGCCCTGCAATCAAAACTTGTAGTCATATGTGAAAATAAAATGCTACAAAGTCATTAAGGTAGTATGTTGCTATTTCAATGCATTTAGTAGTAACAAGTTGTTAAGTATCCATATTTAATGACAATGTCATTAATACTCTTTTATAGGTTTGTTTTCTTTTGCATTTAATTTATTTCAATGTCATGCGTGTCATGTGAGTTGTAAATTTCTTAAGGTTGCAAGTAGGGTTGCCAGTTAATATAGTATTTTTTTAATCTATAGATTTATAAAACGTACTTACGTATATTATAAATCAGATTTAAAATATTAGTAGTTGAATCTATATTTATAAGAATCAAAGATCCTAGTGCGGGAGTTGTCTTTTAAAAAGAAAAAAGCTTTGAGTTTGTGAATTAGTTAGTAAGGTTTTTATTTTATTTATTTTTATGTTTGTTACTTCTTTACGCGTAAACCGATGAATTGATTTGAATTAAATCTGAGACATATTTAATAATAGACCATGCCCTGGAGTAACATAATTATAGTATCTTCAATATCTTTATATTCCGGTAGGTATACGTACTCATGGCATTCACGCGGGTGACTACGCCTATACTATAGAACTAAAACAACGAGATGGGTGTAAAAACCCAGGACTCAACCTCTTCTTCTTTATATGACCTTTTATTTTTATTTCTCCAGCTTTTTGTAATTTTCCACTGCTAGGCAAAAGCCTCTCCCTTGGACTTCCAAATCACTCTGTTGGTAAATATCCCCTTACCTTACGACCTTGTGACCCCTATATCTCGGGGGTCTTGACCCACAGGGCCCATATTCAAACTCGATCGAGCGATGACTCCAAGGTGTCTGTACACCAAGTTACAAGTCAATCGGTCCAGGAGCTATGCCTGTCAGTAACAAACTATCACTAACAGACAGACACACACACCAACATGGTGTTTTCATTAGCTTCTTAGAAGAAGACTTAGAGGTTAATAAAGATCTTTAAACCGAACTATAACGAGACTGTGTATATAGTGCTGACACAGCATCTTTAAAACCTAATTGTTTTTGTAGTGCCTACTTAAAATGGTTATCATTAATATTTTTAATGTACAGATCGCACTCTTAATAAAATAGGTACAGACTTATCTGAGTATTTTAGATTAAACAAATTTGAACTCTGTTGCAATTACTTAACACAAAATGTAATATTAGAATTTATAGTCACACAATTAGAGTTCAAATTGCCTTACTTCCAAATCTCGAGTTAAGTCACTGTTTTGTTAAGAGTGCGAGATATTGCACGAATGGTGTAGTGGTTTACATAGTCACCCACACGCCACTGCTACTCGACTGTCGTGGGCTCGAATCCATCACGGTACAAAATTCCTGATTAGGGATTATTCCTATACCCGCGAGAAAAGAATTTAAAAAAAAGCATTTAAAAAAATATTGCATTTTTAGTTGCTTAGTGTGCTTAACGGAATGTTCCTACCGCAAGAGTGACTTTTGCTTATTCCGGTAAATACCAATCTGACTAATATTACATTATTCATCGTGATGAAACAAATAAATGCTGCAATTGCATCACGCTCCTTAGAAAATGACTCCTAAATTTCATACATAAAGGGCACTCGTGAATAAGTTATACCACTAAGATGGCCTGATGGTAAACAGTTCAAGCCCATTAACAACAGTAAGTACCATTCGCTTATTACCAGGTTTAGAAAAAGGAATAAAAAGGAAAGGAATGGAAGAAAATCCCAATAACGCTTTGCCCGAATTTAATAATTATTTTAATATTTATGATCTAAAAGCCCCGGGCAATAAGCCCTGTGACCTTAGGCACAGCAGTCTAATACACTTTTGCTGCGTCAGCGAAGCAGACAGATAATCTTATATCTATAGGTACCAGATCGTCTAGAACTTACTCAATATTTGGCAAAAACACTTTTTAGCCAATACTGGCCATTTAGGACACATATGGATATGTTTCTAAACTTGTCTACTAAAACTTAGTCAACACTTGGCAAAAACAATTCTTTTGTCAAGTATTTATATTTAAGATACATGAAATGATAGATTTGAATCTAAACTTGTCAACTAAAAATGACTTAATACTTAGTAAACGATATTTCGCCAATATTAGCCATTAAAGACATACCAAATTATGGATTTTAATCTATACCATTTGGCTAAATCATACCAAAAATATATTTTTGTCAAGATTGACCATTTAAAACACACCAAAAGTTTATTATAATAGAATGCGATGTTTCCTGTCGCCCCCACATCGACAGCTGTTTGAAGTGCGTGGGCGTTGTGTTTGGCGACTAAAGGTCAAATTTACATTCACACCTACACCGATGCCATAAAACAGGTTGTAAAATTAATACATAAACGGTTATTATTGTTTATTTTTGTATGTCAAAGAGATATGATGTTATCCTAACTATAATATTATAAATGCGAATGTGAGTTTGATTTTTTGTTACGCTTTCACGACTTAACTACTTGAGCGATCATCATGAAATTTCGCATGCATGTAGTCAATGGAAAAGGATATAAGGTACCTACCCTTTATCCAGAAAAATAGTATTGTTTCCGAGGGTTACAATTAATTGATAACATCTAGATTAACGCGAGCGACGCCGCGGGCAAAATCTAGTTAGGAATACATTAACTCTCCAGAGATCTTTTTATGTTACAAAGCTGTAAAGAAAATTAGGGTATGCAGTCCTAGGCTAGTTAGGGACTAATGGATTTCCACACAGAAGTCTCGACTATCCCAAGGCACACTGAAGTTAAAAAAGGAAGAAATAATACTAAAGGAAGCCATAGTAAGGAAATGAGATCTTAAATCATAGCTGGCGTAAAGTTTATGGGATTAGAGATTTATTTTTTGGGATATAGTAGATTAGAGATTTTTGGGATCACATTTTGTTTTAAGTCTCAAGTGATAGAAGGCGAGCTTAGTGCCATCGATTATGCCCATATATATCTAGGTACCTGACGCTGAAGGTCGCCTATCATAAAAACCCAATAACACTATGCCAAACCCATAAAGATAAGTACGAAATTATGACACGAGGCAAAAATATAATAACCTTGCCTGGTCCGGGAATTGAACAGAAGTGCTCCCAATCATCAATTACGTAACCACCACTGAATAAAACAAACAACTATTCTCTTATTCATGAATGATGAATTGATGACAAATGATCCTTCATCTCACAGACCACAAACCCTGACCGCATAACCGTTACCCAGAACATTATCAACCAATTCTAAATTCAAAATTAAACCATAAACAAATTCTCTTTGGTCATAATTCCAGGATTTTAAGAGCCTTGTTCTCGTTTACACAAACTGGTTGGTCATTGGCTATTTTCGTGTATTACGGCGCATGAGAACGAACTGGTAACCGCACGTATGCGTCAGCGCAGCGGTGTAAGATCATCGACAAATTGTTTGTGTGTTTGTTTTCTTGTTTGACTGCTGTGATATAAGCTAGCGGTTAGTGTTGTTGTGGGTTGGATGCCCGGGTCAAATAAAAGTACAAATATATTTAGGTTGGCTGCTAAATATGTTTGTGTAAGTCCTTTCTCTAAATAAATGTAGTCTTGGGGTCGACAAATACACCTTTGGGGATAGTAGCGTAAACATGTATGTATCATTTTGTATCATGTCTCTTAGACTCGATGACATGTAGGTAAGTTGCGGCACGCTGATCGTAATATCCCAGATTTGAATCACAAACACGGTGTAAAATAAAACATAAACGGTTATTATTGTTTATTTTTGTATGTCGTATCGAAATTATGTTATAAGGAATACATTAAATATCTACAGGTATTTTTCTAGTAAATACAATAGTTAAACTGTATTGGCGAATGTTATGTTATGTGTTGGTTTTGTACTAAAAAATCAAGGGTTGTATGTAGACCATCGTTGCTGAGAAAGCTCTCGGAACGTAAAATAATCTTTCATACGCCAATTTAAGCAAGGCAAGCAAGCAAGGCAGCTTTTAGTCAATCCATAGGCATGGTATGGCTTATCTTAATAATTCCTGTGTCGAGAGGAACTTTACAAGCGTTCAAACAACGGACACAAAGAACATCCAGACTCGGAACAACCATTTGTGGATCACAGAAATTTTTGCCCCGTGTAGGATTCAAACCCACAGCACTCGGTGCAGAGGCAGTGGCCAGGTGACCACGTATTATCACAGATTTTAATCGGGCTATTTTTTTAAATAACATTCTTTGCCATGTTCATAAGTATTTGGTTAATGGTATGACCTATTGTTAGTAGGTCAAGCTACTTGTGGGTGTATTATACCTCTGCCTACCTCTTTAGAGATAAATTGGCGTGAGTTTATGTCGGTACTACATTTTGCTTGGCTTCGCGCGTCAATCTAGATTAAATAAAAATAAAAAATATAATCTCTCGGGTACTTAACTAAGAGTACTTTTCTGTATGAATGTTCTTTTCTTTTCTGTAGGTACCCATGCGAAAATGCATGATGATCGGACGAGTAGTTAAGGCGTGTAAGCATAAAGACAAACTCACGTTTGCATTTATGATATTAGTTAGGATGTTTGCTTGTTTTGTTTGTCGGTTTTGTATTTTAGTCATACTACTTATTCGTTGAGTAAGAAACCTTCGTTTTGTTGTTGAAATAAACCACAAAATCCTTGACGCATGACTCGGCGCTGGGCAGTATTTCTTGAAATTCAATAATATTTATTTTAATAAATATGGCCTGGTGATGTGATAAGGAAAATAAATTTAAAGTCAAATCTCTTTTGTTTATTTCGGACACCATATAAACTTATGAATGTTAAAGTACCTACCTTTATATTTTTGTTAGTGAGTTTATATAAATTGCTAAATAATTAGACACACTTTTTACTTACTTTACATTCATGTTAGTTGCTAGGTTCAGACATTATAATACCTACATAGCACCTACCTACAGCTTCAGACGTTGTGTGGTCCTCTAGCCATTGGCACTTCGATCTCCACACGAGGGACAAATATTTGTGAGGTCCACATATAGTTGTACTGAGCCTAGGTTTGGTCCTTTGTTTGAATGTGTGTGACGTCATCTGTGATAACGTTCCTAGTGCGGACGTAGATTTTATACAAACAAAAGAAAATTTATCGCCAAGGTGTTGCAGCCATCGAACCGTATGCCTGATCACAAATCTATATAAAACGCACACATAATAACACCATATTATGTATCTGACTATACACATTCAAAATACAGTTGGTTAGGGAAACATACTGACTAGAATTGAAAAATACGTACTAAGATGGTTTAGGCATTTAGAAGAAATGGACGACAAAGATTGACAAAAAGTCTAAATAATATGCTGCATGGACACTCTATCAGTCTTCTGAGCACTTTACCGGAAGTAGGGGTTATTTTATGACGACTCTTAATGAGGTGACTTATACTTCGGATCCCTTTTACGTGCGTGAAAAATATGATGTGATAAGAGTGAACCAAAAAGATGTGCCAGGACGGTAGGAAGAGGTAACTTATAGGCACTCACTGCTTACCCAACAGGGAAACATGCGTGAGTTTATGTAAGGTGAACCGAGGCAAGTGTGACATAAATCGATCAGTATAATTGTTTTGGTTGAAATAAATCTGTTCTGTTTTGTAAATAATCTAATTAAATATTTTTTAAGTCTACATCAATAACTGATATTTCATTTTATGAAATATATTTTTCTAATTAACAATAAATTTAGTCTTCTCCCTAGCCTTTATTATTCCCAAGTCACTTCGGATCGGCTTTTCTGGTCTAACCGGATTTGACTGGATATCAGTTTTTTCACGGAGCGGCTGCCACCTGACCTCCGCAACCCAAAGGCTAACGATACCCTAAGGCTAGACCAGTATCAGGATATTATAGGGCACTGACTTCCCAATAACGACTGCCATAGATGTTCATGGCAGCCGGGACCGACGGCTTGTACCTTGTACATAATTTTATTGATCGGTTAACTTGTCTACTCATTTAGCAAATCATCATCAAATTATAGTAAGGCTTATTACCCCTACAGGGTCTGTCGGTAAAACAGTCAACTCTATGGACGTCAAACTACAACAGCACGGCAGTTTATAAGTTCGAGCAATTAAACAAATAATGTGCATTAGGCGCGTAATTGAATTCGCCACACTTCCCCCAGCGGCACACTTGCTTCGGTTCACCTTATGTATACTTCTATAAGTATGTATGTACAACACAGCTGACAAAATAAATACAACTATCATTGTTGCTTAACCGTAGTCACGTTTTTTATGACAATTCATTTTATGATTGTTTGGTAGTGTTGATAATTTAAACTTACTCACAGACACACTTTACATGACACATGTACACACACAAACATATACATATACACTATGAGTGTGTTGTCACACAAGCACCATGCCCTTGTTCAGGACTGTAATGGCATAAAGGCATGAAAAATCAATCCTAAACGAAGTTATCATTTTTCTTTCTAGGACTATTCTCCCTATTATTCTTATATTCACATTCCCACATCCGTATTGGCATATTTAGTGTAATTTTCCGGGGTAATTCTCGGCCTTTACATGCTTAAAGACATCCCGGGGTCCAGACAATTCTGGAGCCGACGACGCCAAAAATCATTTATTCAGCAAGGTAACAACGGTTACCAGATCAGCATCTTCTAGGCGTCAAAGACACAGCGCTGGTTTTTCTGTTTTGCAC
Source organism: Catocala nupta (assembly GCA_963675205.1). Lineage (NCBI taxonomy): Eukaryota > Metazoa > Arthropoda > Insecta > Lepidoptera > Erebidae > Catocala > Catocala nupta. The sequence continues at coordinate 6,269,282 of OY776104.1, forward strand.
ACAGACACACATTATTAATACGGACACACGCGTTTTTTTTTGGACTTCACGGATGGCGTAGTGGTTTAGCTCGTCTGTCGTTTGAATATTTGTAAAGTCTTATTTAATCAAATTTTATCTAATCCTAATTTCGAGGATGCATGTATTTTGTATAAACTCTTTAGTGAAAATTGCAGTCAGTACCTAAGTTGTTTAATTAAGGTAGTAGCTGATCTAGTATTAAGACTGTTATAGGACAAACATGTACAAAATGTATATACAAAGTTCCTCATAAATAAAGAAATAAAAATAAAAAATTGTTAAGTCATACACAGGAATTATACTTAGTACGGGAACTGTAATTTTTAAATTAAAATACATACATTCATGTACCACACACTATTTTAATTAATTCCCGTCAAAAATCACTATTTTCAATCTTCCGTCTTCGACATAGTAACCGTCCAATGACATGGTTGTCAGTAAACAAGCAAAACTGAATGGTTTCCAGCTACTACAATATATTATTGTAACTGAAATAGTTTTCGCCGGTCCGACCAGAGGCACGACCGGGTAATAAACCTATAGCCATCCCGGACAGTCACATAAATATCACAGGGCTCATTAATTTTGTTCTGTTTTCGCTGTGATAAATAACATCGACGACTGTACTAATGTATTCATTTTAAGGGTTGCGGTTGGCGAGTGATACTCTGGTGTTATAAGTTTTCAGTAACCGCTTACTAAACACAAACAGCCTTATTCTTAAAATATCTTATTAAAAGCTTAATACGATAGGTAGTTAAAATTCTCAGTATGTCTAATAAATGCATTGTAAAAACGCATTATTCATAAATGTTCTGTAATTAAGAAAAAATATGGTCAGGGTTATTCTATATCACCAGTAGAATGCGTGGTTAAAAGGAATTACACGATTTCAAAATCACCCTGTATACTCGTATGAAAAGCCTACCCCTCTGGGAAACAGGCGTGAATCTATGTATGTATGTAAAGTCAGTGAAGATATTTAGAAGTTTGATATTGAACAGGTTCAAAAATCATTTATTTATTTATGCTACTAATCTTGAATTATCACATAGGATACTTTTTATCCATGTATGCGTTCCTATAGCATTTACGTAGACAAAGCCATAGTCAGAAAATAGTATAGGGACATACAAAGAAATATATTTTAAAATTTTGTCTGACATTAAAACCATTGCTGGCGAAATGAGAATGTTTAATAGACCTCTGCTTACCTCTTCTGGCATATAGACGTGCCACTATATATTATGTAAAATCTATATTTAAGTTTTAAGGAGTCTGCCCACTACCCCGTCTCATACCATGACCGTGCTAGGAACGTGTCAGGCTAAAAAATATTCTTTGTAAGGAAATGTGTAAGACTATGGCCACTAGACCACACCGACCAGCATGCAGCAGTTCCTATAGCAGGGCGTATCGTGTTGCTTTTCGTGTTTGATACGTTCCTAGCACGGTCATGGCATGAGACGGTGTAGTGGGCAGACTTCTTTAGATTTTATGAACATTGTTTGTAAACATTTAACATAATTTTGTTGTCTCAATTATGAATTCTGTGTTAGCTCGGAAGTGGCATGTATATAAGAACTCTATAATGTGTGTAACTTCCCTCTTTACCTTCTTTTTTCAGCTTTTTTAGTGTGTGTATCAAAAATGATACACTGACCTACCAAATACTTTTGTGTGTTTTCATATCTCCAGGGCCATGTGTATCATTTGTGATACACATAATATTTTAGCTTTTAGTGGTGTTTTTATGAACATCGTGTGCATTAGTTATACACAATGCCTCGAACGCAATGGGCACGGTGTATCATTTTTGATACACATTGTATAAACAAGTGTGTGCACAAATGATACACTGGCGCCGAAGGTGTTAAAATAATCTATCAACCCTAGTCCTACTCGTAAATATAATGGGAATCGTTAATTTTACTTAATAACTTATTACATACGCTGTCGTAAATTACGACTAGTGCACTAAACCGATCAACGAGACAATTTATATACTGGCATTACTGGGATAATTGCGGCTGAGTTACAAAAGAACCAGGTCTGATAGCCTAGTGTTACTGTTGGACTTCCACGCTGAGTTCAATTCACGGCACGCTAAATCTTAACTAAAATTATAAATGCGAATGTGTTTTTATTTGTTACGGTTACGAGCCCGTTCGCCCCTAAAGTTTCGCCCCCTAGTAGGTATTTGTCGCCTTTCGCCCTTCCAAATGATTCTAGTTCCTTTCCCCCCTTATTATAAGATCAAAAAAGTACAATCAACAAAAAAATATATCTATGGTGAGTTGAAATTATACTTATTAAAATATTTTGTAGAAAATGATGACGATATTTTACGCTTTCACGACTTAACTACTCGACCGATCATCAAGAAATGTTGCATACACGTTGTCAGGGGAATAGAAAAGGACATAGGGTACCTTTCATCCAGAAGAAGTACTGTTACTCACCTAACCTAACGTACAATTATGCGAGCAATGCCATAGGTAAATCTAGTTCTAAAATATAGAATTATCACGCTCACTTATATTGGAAAAATTAAAATTGTACACTATCGTTCTTTATCATGTATATGTAATGTGTGACCTCACTCTTTCTAGTGTGGATACTTTTCTGTGCGATCAAAGTAGTAAAATTCTATGATTTTAATCCTTGTATGTATGTATGTGTTAAAGTGACTACATGAACTACTGCGCTATTTGTGCATATCTATTAACGTAAGGAAGCATTCATTGAGTCAATTATTCATTTGATATACTTGATCTATGACCATTCTTGATTATGAACTGTTCTTCGTATATAGCATTACTCCTATAATTGCCAAGTGTAAGGCAGAGATGAATTACATCTATACATTGGTATATCAGCTGCATGTAATGAACACAACTATTCTGCCGTCATAAGTCGCTGGTTTCAGCATGAATGGGCCGTATCGACCGGGGTAGTACTACCCTCTCACAGAATACCGGCGTGAAGTAACGGTAGGTACCCGTACTGTTGCGTTTCGTATTGGTGAGTGAGAGAGCTGGAGGCCCAGTTACCCCGATCCTTTTCCTATCCTTTCCTTTGTCCTTTCCCTCCTTCATTCCTTTTTAAAGGGCTGGCAATGCACTTGTAACTCCTTTGGGGTTGCGGGTGTCCATGGGCGGCGGTAATCGCTTACCATCAGGCGATCCGTCCGCATGTTTGCCACGCTACACCATAAAAAAATAAATATGGGAAGAAGTCGTAAGTATCTGCCAATATGTTTATATTTAATATAAAAATGCTGTAATACTGGCAGGTGCGTCTTTTTACTGATTCCACATAAGTCAAAAACACAATAACGAAAAAAAAAATTGCTACTTCTTTTTCCTTATGACGGGCAGTATTTGTGGTTCACACAATTTTTTGTCCGGTGTGGGGATCGAACCCACAATACTTGACGCAGTGTCAATGGCGAGCCGACTACGTCAACCACTGCGACATACGTGCAGTCTAAACACTTACTACTAGTATAGTATTATATTATCTGTAAGTAAGGGCTACTTAAGTTTTCCGGTAGTGCTAGGTAATCCTACCTAATAATATAAATGAGAATGTGAGTTTGGTTGTTTGTTACGCTTTTATGGCTTAATTACTTGACCAATCATCGTGAAATTTTAATATACACGTTGTCAGGGGTACAGGTAAGGATATAGAGCAAAGGTTCCTAAACTTTTAAGATAGCGGAACCCTCATCAAATTTCTTTTATTTTATGGAACCCCATATCAAATAATTACAAATCAAAGACACTGTAATTTAAATAAGAACAAAAACTTAACTTCGCCTCACATATTTTGCGCTGTTTCAAAATAATATTTGGTATTTAACTGTCAAAAATAAATGATTTCGTGGAAACCTGGTGACTTTCCAAAGGAACCCCTAAGTTCCGCGGAACCCACTTTAGAAATCCTTGATATAGAGTACCTTTCATCCATAAAAAGTACTATTCCCGAAGGATAAAAATCTTATACAATGTACATAATTATATGCGAGCGAAGCCGCGGTTAAAATCTAGTTGTTGGCGTAGTGGTTTGAATGGTAGCCTTGCCATGGCCATTGCGCCGAGTGTTGTGGGTTCGAATCTCATACAAGACAAAAAATTGTGTGATCCATAAATGGTTGTTCCGAGTCGGGATGTTCTTTGTGCTTGTTTGAATGTTTATAAAATCCCATGCGACAAGGCGACTCGCGAGTAATTATGGCTAGTGCGGGCGAAGTACTTAAAAAAAATGTTTACAAAAACACAAGATAGGGTATTCGAGGGTAAGCAAAGAACACTTTAGTTCACACTATGATTGTTCCGAAACTTGCTAAATAGATACTAACAACGCTTTCTCAAACTTAAGCGAACGGCCTCAATAAACAGACAGACTGTATGTTTCTCGAATACTTGTTAATTAACAATACCAAAAAATAATGAGGTGTATAGGTGCAAAGATTTCTATATTTAAAAAGAGACAATCACTCGAGCCCGGTGTCTATGTTCAAGAGTTGTTTTAACTTGCTAATCCGACAGACATTGTCCTGTCTTAGACGAACTGTCAAACTCGCAAGGGTTAAAATAGTCGTTAAGTTTTCTAAAATTATCCAATTTCTGTAATTAATAATTCTTTCCGTGAGAACAAACTACTAGAAAACTTAAAAAAAAAGATGGACGATATCGGTATTGTCGTATTGCGCAATCAAGAGAAAAGGTATTCATTTTTGTATATTATGATTTATATTGCCCAAGTGGTGGAACACAGCTGACCTATACTGTAATTGTGTAAGATCCTCTGTGCGGTGGCGTAGCTTGCCTTAGACGGGAAATGAATGAATCAAAATGTGTTGAGGGGGCCAAAGGATTGTGGATGACATTTTAGGAATTTTTGCTCACACACTTTCGGGGCCCGTTTAGCCTGGAGGCCCCGTATCATAATATGTAGAGGGGCCCAAAGGATTGTGGATGACATTTTAGGAATTTTTGCTTACACACTTTCGGGGCCCCTTTAGCCTGGAGGCCCCGTATCATAATGTGTAGAGGGGCCCAAAGGATTGTGAATGACATTTTAGAAATTTTTGCTTACACACTTGTAGCCTGGGGGCCCCGTATCATTGATACGGCTGACACGGCTGTAGCTACGTGCCTGCCTCTGTGGCTGTGATTCACAATAAAACTGTTTGTATTTGAATAGAATATGAGTCAAAAATTAACTGTCCGTAGGGAAAACAACTCTTTTTTTAATAAAGGAACCGCGCCTAGCTTGTGATCAATATTGAAACATAAGGAACGATTTATTAGAAAGATCCCATGTACATACATAAGTAATTAATTGATTAATCAATATATAATTTTTGTTGGGTATACTGAGGCTGTAAGTGTTATACTTAATGTGATAATTTCAACTTGTATATAAATAAATACAAAGATTTAAATTCATTATTCAAAGATGCTATTATACTTGGTTTAAATATATATGTAATTACTTTTCTGGATCGTTTAGTGGTCATCTGACACAATGTTACAATGACATCTGAATTATAAATATAGTATTATCACGCTCAGTCTTATAAGTTATAAGAGTGTACAATGTTATAAGTTATAACATTGTACACTATTGTTCTTTATCATGTAAATGATTGCCTCCGTGCTCCGAGCTGACCGCAGCGGTAGTAAATGCGGCTGCTGTGCATGAGGTCTCGGGTTTTAAAACCCGGGTCAGGCCAAAAAAATGGGTTTTTCTATTTAGAAATCTCAATTCGAGCCCGGAGTTAGGAAGTTGGCGGTGTTAGACACCCTCGTGTCTCGGAAGGCACGTAAAGCCGTTGGTCCTACGCCTGATCTCTCTCCGGTCCTGTCGGATTATCCGTCCCATCGGATCACGAGAGTTAGGGAACAGAGAGTGCACTTGTGTTTGCGCAAATACTTGTGCACTATAATATCTCCTGCGCATATGGCCAGTCTCCGTTAACATTGGCCGCCATGACCGATATTCGGTCTGGAGGACATTATTTATTATTATTATCATGAAAATGTAATGTGTGAGCTCATTCTTCTTATTGCGGATTCGTTATCGTACAATTAAAGTACGGTGAGGCGACATCTATGACAAATCTTTATATCGGTGTATTCGGTAATATGTATAATATGTTCCCAACATTTTGTGTCCGACAAATGGTAGTCCTGACATTTATGTATGAGTGATTGGTTTGTGTGGTAAATTGCTGAAGGCATAGGTTGTGCGTGTGTTTACTAGACACATGGGAGGCGAACGGCTATACTCTTTCAATTCGAAATTAGTGCCAGGGCCTTTTCAACTTTTATTATCCCTATGTTCTCGCGCATGCTATTCGTAAGGCCCTGGGTCCTTATGTATCTCTAATCAAAACTATTCAGGTTTGCTTCTATAAGGCGCCCTGTATACTCTTGTACATATATAAGGCTAAGCAGTAGTGCTGCTTGGACGTAAACACTGGCATGGCGATGGCATCAATTATAAAGACAGCATTTAAAAAAATCTCTTGTTGTTTTTATCATAACGTGCGGGAACGAGACAAAGCTATACATGCTATAGCGCGCTGTCTCGTTCTCACACATGTAAAGTAAAGCCCCGGGTCCTTACTTGTCACTTATCAATGCTATAGAAGATCGACGTGAATAATCTTTTATATAAGGCTAGGCAGTAGTGCCGGTCGGACGTAAACACTGGCATGGCGATGACATCAGCTATCCGGACCGCTAATATTAAAACTTGGCATTCTTCCATTGCCGCACATCAACGGAACTGTTTGAGGTATAACCTGATTCTTGTGTTTTACTTCGATATATACTACTAATGTTATAATTGTAAAATCTTGGAATGGTGTTTGTTACTCAATCACGCTTCAACGGTTGAATGGATTTGGATGGACTACACTGGAACATTGAGACAACTACCATTTTAGTCTCCTCGTGACCATGGCTGCTGAAAAGCAACCGAAACGTCGGTGAAAGTGTAAACCTAAATATAAATAGTTTTAATAGTTTTAATAATTTTATTAGCTTATAAATTAGTAAAATTCAATAGTAGTGTAAAAGTTTCAAAATTATGTAATACAGTGATAAATAAACAACGTGATAAAATCCGTATATAGTGGTTTAATTTCAATGACTAACATTCGCGTAAACAGAAAACAATATTACATGGAATAATTTTTACTTCCCGTGGGATATACGGGAGTCTGCGGGCAGAATTTAATGAAAATAAACTGTATTATTCAGTGGCAGTAGTGTTTGCGACTGTTGTGCAAGAAGTTGCTGAGAAGGCTACAGGCGTGCCCACTATTAATAGCTGGCGGAATGTGGGTATAATGCACTGCCTACTTTTTGTCCCGAGTGGGAATCGAACCTACAATGCAGTGGCGAGGCGACTACTAGAAACACTACGCCATCAGCTTAAAATAATGTAAAAAGCTATAGCATAGTAGCTTGTGGGTTAATAAATGGATTTATAATTATTATTATTTATTATTATAATAAAGACATGAAGTAAGCTTTCTCATACACGTACACACAGCGACACATCAACCTAGACTGTTTGGACTTTGAACTATTAGAAGTTGAACGCTGCGAATCGTGCGAGAGAGTGCGTTTTATCCTTACCATTATGTACATCGACACCATTATGCACTGTCTCTTTCCAACAATTCTCTATTTTGTATGTAGCGTAGTTATGCGTATATAGGGTGCCTAACTTGATGTATAGCCGTGTGTACCTTATTTATGATTCGTAACAAATGAATAGGTAGCCCGAGGCTGGATTGTAGTCAAAATACATATTAGTGTTGTGCAAACCGCAACGATAATATAGCAGGAAAAATATTTTAATATTTAAAAATTATGTTGTAGCAATGTTATTTTGGACATACCTACACCCGATTATATTGCCTATTAATTTTACTTATTCATAAAGGTCAACGCTCGCACTACCAATATTGAAACAACGGACACAAAGAACGTCTAGACTCCGTAAAATTCACCCAGACCCGGAATAACTATTTGTATATAAGACACTAGCTGTGCCCGCGGTTTCACCCGCGTTTATGACTACTGCGCCGTTCGCGTAGCTCGTAGCGTGATGTTATATAGTCTATAACCTTCCTCGATAAATAGGCTAACAATAAAATAATTATTCAATTCCAACCAGTAGTTCCTGAGATTAGCGCGTTCAACCAAACATACAAACAAACTCTTCAGCTTTATAATATTAGTACTTATAGATTTCTTTATCACATAATCGAACCCACAACACGGCGCAGTTTATAGCGACGAAGTGACCTTAGACAGTGTGCCTTCCGTATGTGTATATCGCCGAAGGTATCACCAGTAGTGTATTACACTCACATCTTGCCAGCAGCTTTAGGTTTGACGAAATAGAGGCCTGGGCCTATTGCTTCTAGCTTTGTAGACTACGTGCTGCTACTGACGATTTCCTTACAGAAAACCTAATAATTGACCGACACGGGATTCAAATCGAAGACCTCACTGACAATCGACTGTAAGTGCGAACTTATTCCATAGAAACCAACGAGGAAATCTCTGTTTTACACATCTATACTAATATTATAATACTAAAGAGTTAAACGCTTTATCACAACACTGCCAGTTCGATTTAAGACTAAACATCACGCTAAAACCCAAAGGGGCGGCACAGAAACAATAAACAAGGCCAGGGTCAAAGTATAATGGTCATCATATTCTAAGAACTGTTCTTCAGCTGACTTGAAAGTTAAGTCATTTGATGACGTCATTTTCCAGTTAGTTCAATCGTCATTCCTCCCCTTGAGACGTGTTCAGGAAAACAAATAAATAAATATAGTCTCAAGCTCTAAATGCCGTCATCTGTAGGTGTTCGAAGAAGTTAAGGTCAAACTTGTAACATAAACTGCATTGATAGCTCAGTGGCCCAAGTGTTCCACTCGCTTCTAATGCGAAAAGTCATTTCAATCGTCCCAAGGAACATAACATACGTAGTTGTGGCCAGCATAGTTGTTCTTTGCGTGCTTTATTTAAATATACATAAAGCATAATATTACAAATATTTATTACACACTTAGAGCTGTATATTAAGCAAACCATGAAAAAGGTCAAATACTAAAAGAAATTGGCCTATGGCCAAAAGAAATTTGGCCGAACGCCGACAGCAGCTTGGCCGAAAGCTAAAGGTACTAAAGCCGAAAGCCGGAAGTAAAAGGCCGAAAGCCAAATGACTATCGGCACTATGGAATGTAAAAAGAAATTTCGGTCAATCATTAATTTGAACATCAAACAGAAAGTGCTTTTAAATGGCAATAAAAGGAGGATGGCAAATATGACAATAATAAAATGAATGTCCAGGACTTTCTACTTGATAAAAGTATTTCATACGAGTCGACGAGATGATGCTTTACATATCAGAATATTGGCGCGGGCGGATAGAAAGTTGTTTATATTTGGACAAGATAAAAATATCTTAGTGGTAAAAAAAATATATATAATATATTGGTGAAATCATATCACATTATGACAATATTGCACTATTTTGTTGATCCGGATTTTGAGCTGTTCAGAAAATTAGAAAATCAGATAACATTCCGCCCAAGAATTGAACCCGATATCTCATGAGTTTTAGATGCCATGGCGCCAACGAGCGTGACCATTCACCAGATCATAAAAAGAATAAAGGACCGCTCGCAGCGTAGTGGCTTAAGTCCTTGCCTGCTACTACGTCAAGTGTTCCGAGACGAAAATGTCTTACGGACATTCACGAAGACTTTGTCTCGGAATAGTCGCCGTGATACAGGAATTGTTCCTGGAGCGGGAGCTGTCGCAAAATAATAAAATCTAGAGCTGTATTGATTTTTGGTTTTGTGACATACGTTGTCGGTTTACAAGGTTTAATACCTACTGTGTTAATAGGATTTTTTTGTCAGCATATATTAAAACGACCCCGGCAAATAGCAATAGGTTCACCCATATAAAGATTCTAAAACGTAGCTGGCAAAATGTATAGTCCAATAATTTTTCTTACTTATCTAGTAACTAAATATGGCGTAATAGTAGCTAGAGACAATACATATGGTTTCATAATAAATTTGATTGTTTACTAATAAAAGGAATAAGAAAAATGAAAAAAATATGTAATAATGTCTTCCAGTTCGAATTTCGGTAACGACGGCCAATCTCAACACATGTGTGTGCGCAAATACAAGTATTCTCTCTCTCTGTTCACTAACTCTCATAATCCGATGGGACGGCAATCCGTCCCGACGGGTTAGATATCAGGCGCAGAACGGCTTCACGTGCTTTTCGAGGCAAAGGGGTGTATAACACCGCCATCTTCCTAACTCCGGTCTGCTACTGAGATTTCTGAATAGAAAAATCCAATAAGTTTTTGTTGGCCTGTCCTGGGATTCTAACCCCAGACATCGGGTATGCATGCATGTATACGTTTCTACTCACCCTTTCGGTGTAAACAGCCGTATACGTATCAATCGTTGTATGTCGATCCTCGAGGTCAGACCGCACGTGGTTATAAGCATACAAACATACATACACAGTATTAGTGTATGACATCATCTTACTCGTGCGACCATCGTTTCAACGCTATTGATAATTTCTAGGAAAGCCGCTTGGCAATTGTCCGAATACACGTATTTTGATAAAGCGCCAGCCGAATTATGAGGCCTTCGAGGGGCCTTTGTCTTCTGAAGATATTGATAATTTTATAGTTAATTTTGTATTGTTTTGTATCAAACAGACTCTACTGACAGTCTTTATTCGTTCTCTAATAATTATGGATGACAATAGAAAAGCACAATACATATAGGTACTCCATGTGTTGTCTATTAGCTTTTTCTGCGGTTCCTGTATTTATACTAACCAATTACATAGGCTTTCGTCTCTTTCCATCCACAATTTAACCTCATAGCATATAATATCGGCCATTTTATTTTCACGAGTGATCAAAAGAGTTCATTCAACTGTATAACTCCACAAAACTATTTAAATTATACATTTTACATTCTAAAACGTTTTAAAATTGGCTACATATACACATATATTACTGTACTTTCAAAATAACATTACTAGACGAAATATTTTTGGCGCCACATAGTGTTCGTTATTCACAGATATTTAATTCACGTAATCTCTATAAACTATGGCTTTTTATACTGATAGGATTGTGTTGAGCGCTATCTCATCTGATTTTATATGACAGTATTATGTAAAATGACTATCCTGACCAAATTTATAAATGCGAATGTGAGTTTGTTTATTTGTCTGTTTGTTTGCGACGCTTTCTCTCTTTAACTACTTGACCGAACATCATGACATTTAGCATATATGTTTTCCGGGGTACAGAATAGGAAATGGGATACCTTTCATCTAGAAAAATAGGATTTACTGTTCCCGAGGGATAGAAATTTATTGACAAAATTTAGATTAACGCGAGCGTAGCAGCAGGCAAAATCTAGCCAGTTATATACCTATTTACTTTGAAGATAGCTTTTTACTTTGTTTTCAAGTCGTAAGTAAATCATAAGTATAATATAAGTCTGATCTGATGATTAAATATTCCTTATTGGATTCCATGAGTATTCAAATTTTCTTCGCATTACCTGTAGGTATGTATTGCAGCTAATGTCTCCTCAAATCATATCGACGTGGTGTAGCAGTATTCCTACTGTTGTGTTTCGTTCGGTGAGTGAGAGTGCCGGAGGCCCAATCACCCACTTTCCCCTTCCCGCACCTTCTCCTTCCCACTTCCTTTCCTAAAGGGTTGGCAACGCGCAAGTGATGCCTCTGGTGTTGCAGGCGTCCATAGGCTACGGTGACCACTTACCATCACGAGGACCGTATGCTTGACACCTTAATTGTATAAAAAAATATCGATAGCCCTGGCCATATAGGCGTTTGTGTCGGCTGGCTGGATCTGACGACTTTATGTGTTCGCCATCATTGTCCATTCATCCAGGCTCCGTACTAAGAATATTGGCAATCGTTCTGAAGGCTTATAATTAATGTACGTTATCAATACTGGCAACTACTGAGCGTTGTTTGCGTCCTTTATTTGAATGTTTGTAAAGTTTGCCGCGAATTAAAGATTAGCTCTACTGTAGGTATTGACTTTTAAAATAAGTTTTTAATCGCTCATTGATTTGCCGACTTTGTGTTCAACGACTACTTTTCAATAAAATCACGGATGTTAAATATTCTATACTCGTATTAATCGCTATTGGTAGTCTTATAATTTATTCAATAAATCATTTTATTTTTATTCTATAGATGCATCGATCAAAGAATATATAATTTTATGATGCCATACGTAGAGACGTTGCGCATTTATTAAAAATATATCTAAGTCTTTAGTAGTCCTTTTCCTAAGTCTACATCGCCAATGTCCAGCAGTGGACCGCAACAGGCTGACTGATTGATTAATTTCGAAAATTGCCACATTTCAGTTTTTGCCATCTCTGACTCATTATTTATTTTTCATTCATATAGAAAATATCGGTGTGTACTAGCAGATGCAAAACAATTACTTAAAGATATTGTCCCTTTAAATTGCAACGTTTACTTCTGGCTACTTCTGGGTCTTTCATACATGAATCGACTACCGCTTGTTTTCCGTAACTTTTTTGCACTTGCCACGAATTGACATAAGTCTCTTGCTTTATTCACTCGCGTGACCTCGTCTGGTTTCTCATGCATGTCATCAGCTTAGAGTACTTTTATTTAAATATTTACCTGTCTTTAGAAGGTTTTGATATTTCGAATCGATTATCCCAATGACGTTTACCTTATATACTTTCTTGGCCAATCTTTCGTCACCATCTTTCCACATACTTAAACCAACTTAGTAAATATTTTGTTGTCTGCCGATTTCCTCATAGCCAAACCGAATCACGTATTGTCTGCCGCAAATCTAATTCATAGGCAGTTTTCACCTTGCCAATAACACCGTGTATTTTTTCCTTACCGTCCGAAAAAGGTCATTCTTCGTCTTGTAGTAGTGTGTGGAATACATTAGTTCGTTCTCGGCTCGTGTTACGACTGTGTAGTATTCGTGTCACGGCCTCTACGAGCCGTGGATAACGCAAACATTGTGTTATTAGTTGAATTATGATGACGAGAAACATTTGGTGCGACTGATTTAGAACAGGTGATTTGGAGAGACAAAAAGAAGATTCGTCTTGTGATGTACTTCTATAATTAAATCAGGCATATATCATACTAGATATCCCTTCGAAACAGTATTTTTCCTGGTTGAAAGGTTCCTCACCTTTCAATCAGCAAACAAGTTGGTATATCATTTTCTATATCCCTGACAATGTGTATGCGAAAATTTCATGATGTTCGGTCGAGTAGTTGAGACATGAAAGCGTAACAAACAAACAATCTCACATTCGTCATATTAGTAAGGATTTAGCATAGATATCATTGCCACTACACTGAGTCTTGTCTAGGTTCGATTACCACACGGGACAAAAATTTATAGCGTTTTCCAAATCTGGTCGAGGTGCTCTTTGAGTCCGTTGTTTGAATGTTTGTAAATCCGCCGCGGCACAGTAGGTAATACAGTTTATTCCCAGTGCGGTAGTTTCTTTTTAAGAATTTTATTTTCTATTATAACTATTATATTATATAACTATTCTTATTTAGACTTTTAGTATTATAAGCCATGGCCATACAGGTGTTCTTAACGCACTGAGATTGTTTTAATATATAAAGATGACCTACATGTATGGTTTGTATACTCTAATCATATCTTACCAAAAATTACCCTAACATTTTTAAATTATTTTTCGGGTTGTAGACAGAGTAGGTATTAATGTCTCAGATCAACTCAATCTAGTAATTCTGTATTTTGACATTTTGATGTTTAAGTTGGTTTTATAGCGCGCGGTAAATTTAAGATGACTTGTATTTATTCTGAAAGTAGTTCAGGAAGATTAAAGAGAGTGATTAAGAGTCTCTTAATGGCATAACAAATTAGTTATAATTAATTCTCAGAAAAATGTTGAATAAGCAAATTAGTTTAATACCATAAACACTTAAAATCGTACCTGGCATCTTTAGACCGACATTTATGCAATCGTTTACAAACAGAACGAGTTAATTATGAGAAAATATTGAATGAATAATATTGTCTGTTGTTTTTGCCTCTAAATATGTCATTAAGACGGTGAAAACGCTTAAATCGATTTATTTATATTGTTTATAATAAACATGTTTTATGTTTTATTATTTATGGCCTAATCCTTCTCACACTGAGAAGAGGCCCGTGCCCAGCAGTGGGACAGTTTAATAAAGGGCTGATATTATTATATTATTTATACCTAACGAAAAGAAAATACTGCGTTACAAAATATTCTTATAACGGGTTTAAATGACAGCGTTTACGTTATTCGAATACATATTTTTTATTTTATTTATTTATTATGGTTTACCAACAATTGTTTACATTAATACTTAATTTAAACTAGTCTAAAATACAAGCGACAATGCAACAATCACTTATAGGTAAACACCGCTTGTGCATACAAGAAAGTGTTTGAAACTTATAATTAAATATCTAAATCTAAATCTTACTCGTAATTGTACATACACTGCTTACATAATATATTTATATTTATTGTGTTTCTAAATCTGTTGTTTTAAGAAATATGGACTTTATTTTCCTAATACTAAAAGAATGCAGATCTATAAGGTCGCTCAAACCATTCAACACCTTACACATTCTGGCGTAAGGAGAATTAGCACCAAGAACTGTTCTTCTTAACGGTGGACAGAGTGGTGTGATCGATTTGCGTGGCAGTCTAGCAGGAACGCGAAACTTAAAGAGAGCCAATAGCTGTGGGCAGTCAATATGCTGCTTGAGAATTTTAACATATATTGAGCACGCACTTATGTCGTCGATTTATTCGAATAATTATTCGAATGCAATTGGGCGCATGTCTAAATCTTGTGAAGGCGCTTCGTAAACACTATTCATCGCAGATCCACCACATAGTTTAGCTACGATCTTCTGCAGATTGGAAGTATGTCTAAGTCGAATCGTCATTGCCTCTGAGCCGAGTGTTGTAAGTTCGGTACGCATACAAGACAAAAATTGGTGTTCTCTGTGTTCATTTTTTTAATGTCTGTAAAGTCGTCCTTCACACAGAATATAGTCCTAGTGGCAGAAAATACAAGTTGTGCTTTAAATGGGATGAATTACGTTTTATTATTATACCTATATTACTATCTCATTCATTTCTCATTCTCATTTCTCATATATCGACATGAGCGGAGTCACGCGTTTAGCTAGCTGCATAAATAAACAATGATTCAATCAAAAGAACAAAACGTGAAAACAACTAATGTCAATTGATGCGTGTTGCACTGACGCAGAGTTATAATTAGTATTACTATTAGTTTATTTACGTTACCTGTGCCGTGCCAACTGGGACTGTTCACATCCGTGCTGCCCATCAGGAAGTTACGTCACAGCCTCGCAGACCAGACTGCTGCGGCAGTGCGGGCTACTTTATCTATGTGTAATGATTTATTTTCATCTTAATGAGTAAGGTCTTTTGTTATAACATATGCATATGTAGGTATATATACATATATGTATAATGGTATATTTGGGATTCGCTAAAGATTACGAGCACATTTAGAAAGACTTGTTAAGGTCTCATGTAACTAGGGAAAGAAATACTCTTTTAATAAATATAATAAATCCTAACTAATATTATAAACGCGAATATAAGTTCGCTTGTTTGTTTATCACACTTGCACATCTTAACTACGAGACCGATAATCATGAAATTTCGCATACACGTTGTTAGGGATATAGAAAAGGACACAGGGTACCTTTCATCCATAAAAATAGTGTGTAACAACAATGCATGACTGCCATTTTTGTACAAAAATAGAGTTCTGATTCCGTGTGGCTCTTTTTCCGACCGGACACCTAACTCAAGGTCTCACAATCGACATCAAACTTATATTACTGGACCATCAAGCCGGTCCTATATCTGCCTAATCCTTCCGTCAAAAGGTCGCGGGCAGAAAGAAGTCTTTGTACCTATATGAAACCACTTGCCTGTGACTGCTACTTTTATAATATCGGATTTCTCTTTACACTGGTCTCTCTTTGACCTAAATCCAAAATAATAACAAAGTGTGTTCCGATGTCTGTGTGGCATCAGACATGATTAGCACTGACAGATTCATAGCTATTTCGTCGGAGGCGCTAATTCAATACATCGGAAGGTCAATTCACGAGCGCTTTTCGATTGGATTCTTTAAGTTGAAACGAATCGTTCGTAAGTTGTTTTAAGAATTTTGATATTTTCTTAGAGCAGTCAATTGGCCAGAATGGTATTGATTAAGGAAATACCACTTATATATACGACTTTTATGTAAAAACAGTGGAAATAATTGTTTTATTCTTTGAGCTTTCAAGTTTGATGGCTTATTTTAAATATATTTTAATTTACATAACAAATTATTCATACCTATATATTTATTTCTTATTATTTATACCTATATAGTTAGGCCCATATAAACGTGTAGTCGTTTGGAACGATCAATCGTCTTCGTGCAATAGACATCAAGAAGTTACTTTAAAATCGAGTATTGCCGTATTATCTCATAATAATATCAGCCCTGTACATATGTAAACTGTCCTACTGCTGGGCATGTGCCTCTGCTCAGTTTGAGAAAAATTAGTCCACTGTCCACCACGTAGACCCATTGTGGGTTGGTAGGCTTCACATATCTTCGAGAGCATTATGGATAATTCTTAGTCATGCAAGGTTCCTTATATCTTCTTTATATAGGTATATAATTCTTCTGTACGTGTGTTGACAGTGAACTCCTCCTAAACGGCTGGACCGATTTGAATAAATTTTTTTGTGTGTGTTCAAGTGGATTCAAGGACGATTAGAATGGTTGTGATAATTTAGATTATCTGTTTTTATATTTATACATTTTTATATTATAAATATAAAAGCCCTAATATTAATTATTAGGTACTAGTTGGGCCTTACAATTATTATTAGACTTTAAACAAATAAGGTAATAAGATTATAACCATATAAGGGCTCGGAGCAACTGTTTGTGGGCCTCGAGTCATTCGTGGGACTCTCTGAGAGCACTTTCAAGGCAGCTTTGAATGCAATGATAAACACAGACAAGAGTGGATGGCCCTTAGGGGTCTGGAACACTCCAAGAAATTCATTGTAAACAGAGCCACAGGCTTCACCCGGAAATTCTGCGGGTATAACAAAAGCCAAATACGCCTGCTCACAGGAGCGTTCACTGGCCATTTTGGCACCAACGACTTCCTGTGCAGATTGAGATTGGCACACAATTTGATCTGCAGAGCCTGTGGTGAACAGGACGAGTCCATATCGCACCTACTATGTAAATGCGACGCGTTGGCTGGATTGAGAATGGGTCGGATGGGATTGGCATATCCAAACCCTGAGGACTTCAGGTTTCTCCCTCTGAAGTGTACGCTGCGGCTGATGCAGTACATTCATAGGGAGATAGCTAAGGGATAAATGTTGGGGCCGACACAAAAGATCCCATTGGGTCGAAGTGTCGCCGGTCTTTACACACAAGATAAGATAAGATAAGATCATATATCATTTACAACATCATAAATATACTATCTTGCAATAATTCTTATAATGTACTCTATGTTATATAATGTGTGTTGTACCTATAAAATATTATATATTATATGCTATTATGTACCTTTAATTTTATGATGATTATAGCCTTGACAATTAATCAGAGATATTTTCTTTTACCCGTCAATATCTTTGCGTTTAGAAAGGACATGATTTTGTGAACACTTTGTCTTAGGCAAGCTAATATTTTACATTACTACATTATATTAAGATAGTTTAAAAGAAGCACCGTTTTAGCTGTTTCGAAGTCTTCAATATACTCTGATAACGGTAGCCAAATATATTCAAAGACCGTGCTGAAACTCGTTTAATCACCATCTTTAAGTATGTACCAATATGTTTTAGTGGATTTTGTGACCTATAAGCCTTTTAAAGAAAGGTTCAAAGAAGGAAACCACATCTGCTCTTATACCGCTTTTTCTCGAATCCGAGCGCTCATGATTTCTAGCCGAATACACAAGGCACTCAATGACAACTTCGTTGGTGCAGTGGCTTGACGGGATTATAGGACTTTGTATATTGTTGACACTTGTGAAATGTGACAGCCTCGATGGCGTAGTGGTTAGTGTAACCGACTGCCACGCCTGAGGTTGCGGGTTCGATTCCGGCACAAGTCAAACATTTGTGTGCATGGACATGGATGTTTGATGTCTGGGTGTTTCTATGTATAATATGTATGCATTTACAAAAAAAAGATATACATGTATGTTTATCCATTGTCTAGTACCCATAGAACAAGCTCTGCTTAGTTTGGGCTAGATGATGTTGTGTGTATGTGATAGAATATTATTATATTATTATCATGTGTGAGATACACCTCTGACTATCCCACGAAGTTACATAGGCGTGATATTATGTATATGTTTGTGTGTGATGAATGTGCTGTAGTTATTAAGTTAATATAACCGAAATTTTGAGTAGCATGTAAAATTATACTTTACCAAATGTGGGTGTCACGTTATAAACCCCTGTCCACTTCCTTTGGGGATAAAGACGTAAGTCTACGCATGTATGTAAAAAGTAACAGTATACATATAATAAACCAGCTGACCCACGAAACTTCGTCTGCTTCACATAAGAGAATTTTCCTGGTTTTTTCAACATTGATGCTCTGCTCCTATTAGTCGTAGCGTGATATTATAGCCTATAGCCTTCCTCGGTAAAAGGGCTATCCAACACTAAAATATTTTTTTTTCGAACCAGTAGTTCCTAACATTAGTGCGTTCAACCAAACAAACAAACTCTTTAGCTTTATAATATAGATATAAAATGTATATAATAACTATAGGTAACAAAAACCGGGCAGCCATTTTGCGCACTAAATTTATATTTTGTCGGGGCCCGGCCGGTCCGATAACCTTGGGTTTGTTTGCAAGCGCCACGTATAAATTATCATCTATCAGACTATTAACGAGAATTTTAATTAAACGTTAAGTGACTTACGTAATTACAGTTTTAGGCGTTGCAAACATACACACAAACATATTATTTATGCCTGTATATAAATTACAAAACGAGCAAGGGTATATTACACCCAGATATCGTCATCTTTTCTTATTTATTTTACTAGCTGTGCCCGCAGTTTTACCCGCGTTTATGGTTCATGCGCCGCCCCTATGGGTCCTAGCGTTATGTTATATAGCCTATACCCTTCCTCGATAAATAAGCTATCCAACACTAAAATAATTTTCAATTCGAACCAGTAGTTCCTGAGATTAGCGCGTTCAACAAAACAAGCAAACAATCAAACAAACAAACTCTTTCGCTTTATAATATATGAATTACATTATAACAGGAAATGCCAATAACACTGCTACATCCGGAAATCGAACGAGAGTCTTCATGATCATCTCAAGCGTAAGCGCGAACATACACCACGAGGGTTACGAGGTAGTATTGCATTTAATTCACCTCTGCTTAGTCTGTTAGGTTAAAATATAGGCGTATTACATTTCTGTTTACCCGACTACGGCGAAGCCAAAAGGAAGGGTAATGATTTTGGCAGTCTGGGATGTATGTTTGTATGTTCCACTGAAGCGCCTAAACTGCTGAAACGATTATAATGAATGAGGTGTCAATAGATTCGTAATAATGGCCCGAATGACATAGGCTATATACATTTTAAATTTGTCCATTTGAGACCCCCTTTTTTACGTAGTCGGCTTATAGTTTTTAAACTTTTATTGTTATATAAGGTAGCTGCTCTGTAGTTATTTTTAACTCTTTTGTCCCGGAGAACTTTACAAACATTGAACCAACCAGACACAAAGAACCCCAAACCCGGAACAACTATTTGTGCATCGCACAGTTTCTTCCCGTGTCGGAATTGAGTCGATAGCACTCGACGAACTGCCGACATGACCATTTTAACCATTGCGCCATGCAGTCACGTTATGTTCTGAAAAGGTAAATTTCTTCTCAAGGTCAAAAAATATGTATATAATTCATACAAATCTTAACTAAATTGACAATTAATGACTATCGCGATAATTGACGGCAATCACACCGCTTTGAATGAAGAGTGATGTTGAATTGATGATGGTGATGTCATTCCTTCATATGCAATCACGCGATGTGGTGATCACATCAACACTAGGTAATATGCATCAAGGAAACTGACTGTTATTTATATAAGTGTTGTCTTTTTATTAGATTCTTTGACATTGAAATTAAACTACTTCATACGGAAATTATCGCGTTGTTTATTAACTTTTATTACATAATTTTAAACTGAGCCGTTGTGCTGTTCCCCAGGGATAGCTAGCATGATATATGCTATGCTTTAATAATACAAGTATATATAAAAGCAAATAACTTTTTTTTGCCTCTCTCAATTACCTGTTCTAATTCAAATACAAAAGATGCAACAGATTGCAAGTGAAGCATTACCAACATAGTTCTTAAGCATGTATGTATGTTAGTCTATAAGCGATTTATCTTTGCGTCTATGCCACGCGAAATACAATGGTTATTATTATATTATATTATTATTATTTGTCCAGAAAAAAACAGTTCCCGGGTGATTAAAATTTATTGACAAAATGTAGATTTTGTCAATAAAAGAGACTTCAAATTTGGCATCGGATTGCATATAGATGATTATAGAAAAAACTATTTTCAGGTTATTTCAATATGCCTTCGGGTGTACAGTATAAAAATAACCAACCATTAAATTACATTCGGACGCTATCGCAGGCAAAAGCCTAGCCAACATAAATCAAGATGTCTGAACGTGCAAAAACCGAACACCTAAATATGGATCTTGAATACAAAAGATACAAAAAACATTAGAAAATGGCGAATTCGCGGTTTCGTCGGAACCAGTTTTTGGTATTCCGCTCTCGTATAAAATGAAGTCATAAAAATGCTATGAAGTATTATCTGGGAAGCGTTATCTCTGGTTTTAGACATAACAGAAATAAATTAGTTCTTATCACTTTGTGATGTTTACAGATCTGTTCCGTCAATTTCTGCTTCCTTAGCAATAAATACATTTGACTTAGTAACAGATATGAAAATTAGAAAGGCTCGTTCAATCTTGAAACATCTATCTGTGGAGTTCTTGATTTTGCTACATATATATTTATTATATAAATTGGAAGACAAAGCCAAATTAGCTAGCAAGGAATGCCAAATGATGTTTTCACTTCCTTAATTATAATATTAGAAAGATTTTGTATACAACTTTTGATCTACATATTCTATGAATACTTTTTAGTATCTGACCGAAACTGAATATTTAAAAATATTGTCTGTCTCGTTTTGGTAGTTTGAGGAAAGTATGTGGATTTGTGTAAAATCGTCGTTCTGTATTTGATTCTCGAGTTGGACAATGTGTTATTAGGTTTCCTTTGTTAAGAATATGTTAGTGTCTGTACGGAGTACCTAAGAAAATGTAGTCGGTAATCTCAATAAGCTAACTATGGTAATTTTAGGTGACCTGTAAATAGGGAATCTATTTACAGGTCACCTAAAATTACCATAGTTAGAGAAATTTTGGTATGTTACACCTCTGCCTATCGCTGTTCAGATAATCATGAGTGAGCAGTTATTATATAACGGTTAATTGCCAGTCATGATTACTTTCAGAATGATTATTCAACGGATATTACGCAACGTTGTGGTGGTTGTTTCAATGTCAATGTCAACGAGTTTATTTAAATTTTAATAAACCTTTCGTTAAAGTTTTGAATCCAAGGTGCTCACTGATTATAGGGTCTTGAAGCAGCGGGAATTCTGGTTCTGCATAATTATAATAATGATACGAAATATTCATATATAATAATACATAATATAATACATAATATATAAAATACAAAAATTATTCTAATCAGTTAAAATAAAAGCGCTAATATTGTAATTTGGCTGCAATGTTTTCAATAATAGCTCGGCTATCTCAAAAGCGTATGAGCGTCATTCTAAACATTATTCTTTGAATAACCGTATTATGAATAATATTCAACAATATGGTATTGCCGGCCGTTATAACATTTTGTAGATCGAAATCCGTTCATGGCGGCCAATTTGATATAATTATAGAGATTAATAATCTGCGTAGTAGATATTATACGAATGTAAGAAAACGATTTTAAGTGTAAATATCAGGAGATTGTTAAATTCAACCCAGTGTTCATGATCCATACCGTACCTCACACGTAACTTTACTAGTGCAACAAAAAGTTTTCGGGTGTTAATGTCTCAAGAGATTTTCAAATACAACCCGGTATTTATGAAATTGGCGGGGCTGACCCACATCCTCCTACCTCATACGTAACTCACGTTGAGCACTATGATATCTCCTGCGCATACTATTCTCCGTAAAGATTGTCCGCCATGACCGAAAATCGATCTAAAGGTCATCATTATTAGTAAAGCCCACATCAAAGAGGGCAAGTCCCTTACAACATACCGATATAATGTCATATTCAAACACAGCCTCAGTATTGCGCTGTTTACACTTAATAATGATCATCGATCACACCAACCTACACACCTTGCGGTTTACTTCTAACCCATTCATGAACCGTTTTTACGAACTAAATCTCCTTGAGAAACTTACCTATGTAGGCGCATAGACCGAGACAGACATATATACGATAACGTAGAGTAAAAGAGATGTAAAACTATTTGTAAAGGTGTAGGCGCCGGCTCATACATCCGTCGATCTATTTTAAACATTGCTTGTAATGTCCCATAGAAACTAGTTTGAAAATATCGCGTTTCGTGACACATAATTTGGTACTTCGAATTTAATTTAGTTATTTTCGGTAGGGGAATAGATTTGTGGGTTCTTGAAAGTTGTTTTTCATCCTAAACATCGGCGGAGTATGTCATCGTTTTATGTTTTCCTTGTCTAGTTTCACTGCGTTTTTCGGATGTTCTATGTGAGAGAATTGTATTATAATGTTATTAATTCATCGAAATTTCGTTCACGATTTATTTTATAGTATCATATCCTTTTCTAGGGCTTAAACGATCATGGCAAAAATCGTTTTAGCAGTTTAGCTGTGTAATATTTACGTAACTGATTGCGCATTTATATGTGTAGGGTAAAAGGATCGAATATTCAATTATGATATATACAGTGATTGTCCATTTTTATCAATATTATATTAAGAAGTTAATTGTAGGTACTCATGGATAAATATATGTATAAGATTTTTAACGATAAAATAAAACGTAAGTTGTCAAATTAGTAAACCAGAAACATAAACATAAGATTATGTACCTAATATGAGTGTAAGTAAACATCCCGCAGGAAGCTACCATACATTTCTGAAGATAAAAGGCATGTTTGACTCGGTGTCCCATATATGCATACAAAAAATATGAACGCTATTTGCCATTCCATTACTGTTAATAAGTAAGATAAGCCAACAAATACACGTGCACATTATAATTACAGAAACCATACCAGATAACGTATTACTATATTAAACAATAATTATGTAAATTAAATCAGTGGTTCTCGAGTTATAAGGACACAAACAAGATAGATAGACGCACAGAGATGTGTTCTTTTTGTTATGTCTCATTTTGTAAATAATGTTTATTCTTTCTTTCTTTTATAATATATTATGTAAAAACATAAATTATAATAATAGAGATTTAAGAACACATAGATTACATAAATATGTGTAATATACAAAAACATGATTCGAACCAGACATTTTTTTCACATCAGAATCGCTCGATAAATTACGCACTCTGTTTTCTCAGTCAAACTATTTTCAATTGTTCAACCTTCAAGAATCGGGGCGTACTGGAAAAATATTTGCAATGAGTAAAAGCATACGATCAAAGTTATTTATAGAAATATTATAATGTAAATACATTCTTGTTTAGCGGTTCACTTCGAGATGAAATCTCAGCTGGTCGATGCGTGTGCGGTTATATCTGTAACGGATTCGCGCGAGTATTGACTTAAGAATCCTTAGAGGAAATGTTATGTTTGGTCTGAGAACATGATTAGAGAAAATATGTATATTGGTATCGCTGATTTATGTTCGTAGCCTTTAATAAGCTGTTACGAAAGAAGAAAGAGAGAATTTACGTCCGATTTCAATGTACACATCAAAAACAAAAAGAAAAAAATGTCCTTTTATGTAAATTTATTCTTGTATATTCCTAAACTGGTAGACAGAGGTCCCAAAGGCTATTTCACTACATACACATTCCTCCAGCTACAATTTTGGTACCAAGCAGGGACCTCTCACTAGCTCATAAACTTTGACGGTCATAAGTGTTATTTTGTGACAGCTTCCGTGCTGGTACCATATTTGCCTGACAGGTTTAACTTTGGCTGATCCAGAACCGACTCTATGTCCATGATCAGATATTAGCTGAAGCACAAAACTCGCTTACAAAGCAGTTTTATATTTCTAGTGATATTATATTCTCTCGTTTCTGCACGTGGCTTTCTCCGCGTCTAAGATGAGAAGACGCATACCAGACAAAGTGTTAATCCAGGATATGCTCTATCTCAGTGCCAAATTGCATCAAAATCCGAACAACAGTTTACCCGTGATCCAGTACCAAACGCCTAAACATAATCGTAAACTTTCACATTTTATAATATTAAGGAGGTGCCTCATTAGTGCGTTGCGTTGCGTCGTCGCAACGGATCAACGCTTTGTATGCCACATCGGCGTTGCGACGACGCACGACGTCGCAGCGCAAAAGGGCGACGCACGCACTGATTTCAGTCTTTATTCCACAATGGATCGGAACACTGTCCGTCGTCGCACCGGAGTTCCGACAGCGCAGCGCAGCACCCTGACCCCCGCTTCGTTTCTTGTCCATCGATCCGTTAAAACGTCGCGTGCAACGACGCAGCGCATTAATGTGACATGTCACAAAAAATATTTGGAAAACGATGCAGTTTCGACGCTGCGACGACGCAATGCAACGCAACGCACTAATGAGGCATCACCCTTAGTAGGATAAATTCTTACGACATCTCCAAATCCTTTTCAGCAATACACAAACCTTCGAATAAAGAATCGACATCATATTACGATAATAAGGCCTCGTTCCTGTTTACTCGTAAAAGTAAAGCCTACTGCCTCCGCTGTGGGCGGGCGGCATTCTCCGCCCACGACCAGACCGGTGTCAAGACGACTGGACTGGATGTTACGTAACTAATGTTTGGTTGCTTGTTATGCAGTTTTTTATTGTATTGTAGGCGGTAGTTTGATATTTTGTATGTCATAATCATTAGGGTAAATGGGTACTGGAGTTTTGGGGTTAATGAACTGGTATGAATATTGGAGTGGATATAGCATTGAGTTAAGATTATCTGAATCTTAGTAATGATAATAATAATAATATTCTATCACATACACACAACACCATCTAGCCCAGAGCCTGTACTATGGGTACTAAACAATGGATAAACATACTCAGTACTTTGATTGCTCGGCTAGCGTAGTGGTAGACGTGTTCGCCTTGTCATTGCCACCGCGCCGAGTGTTGCTGGTTCGACTCCCGATCCACTGTGACGAGGCGACCGACGACTTTTGGATTAAATAAATTCTATTAGGCTTTTTATTTATTCTCTGTCTAATTTGCCATATCTGTAGCCATTTTACGTTTTCATTGCTAGTTTATTTAATCATAATTTCCGACGCCATTAACTTTTATATCTACCCACATAAAATGACCCCTACCGTGGGTACATATTAATATTAATAGAGCTCCTCTGACGTATAGTTGTCGACGAGATGAGCATGATCGTTGGTAATTTTCGGAGTGGGTGGTGCTACAATCATTGAGTTGTGTAGACAAGGACATTACTTGTTTATTATAGTATAAAATAACAAGATATGTGGGAGCGAGGTATTCATGTGTTAGGGCAAGTGTGCCGTGGCGTAGTGAATGCGACTGCTGTGCATGAGGTCTCTGGTTCGAATCCCGGATCGGGCCAACAAAAAGTATTGAGTTTTTCTGTTAAGAAATCTCAATACTAGCCCGGAGTTAGGAAGTTGGCGGTGTTAGACACCACCGTGCCTCGGAAATCACGTAAAGTCGTTGGTCCTGTGCCTGATCTCTCTCCGGTCGTGTCGGATTATTCGTCCCATCGGATCATGAGAGTTAGGGAACAGAGAGTGCACTTGAGTTTGCGCACATACTTGTGCACTATAATTACTCCTACGCAGATGGCCAGTCTCCGTCAAGACTGGCCGCCGTGACCGATATTCGGTCCGGAGGACATTACTCCTTTTTTTTTTTTTTTTTTTTTTTTTTTGACCCAGGAAAATCCTTTATGGATACCCCCTCCCCCGGGGGAGGGAGGGAAGTTATGTGAGACTCTCCGCCCCTGAAGGGGGTCGGTATACACACTAAAAACCTGGGGTGAGCAGTCCCACCGCCGACGGGGTGGGACGAGATGGGGTCGCGTTAGCAATCACCATCCCGTCCCGGCGGTTGGCCCGGTTGATTGTAACCGGGCCTCAGCACCTGTGGAGGGGAGGCCTTGCTCACCAAGGCCACCCCCCAGACGTGTGGGGCCGTGCAAGCCGGTAGAGAGTCCCCCAACTCTGTACCAGTGACCCCACTATACAGGAGCGAGAAGGCGGGCAAATCGCCTCCTCCTCGCTCCCGTCCGTCTGCGCCGGAGAGGGTCAGCGAGGGGATTGTTCTCCCTGACTCTCTCCGCGGCCTCCTTCTGCGCCATGACAGCCTCACAGAAGGAGACCACTGCCTGCCACGACCTCTCGCCGCCGAGCATGGCGTTGATCACGCTCGGCAGGGAGAGATCCCCGCCTATAATGGCCGAAAGCGTGTGCCGCTGCGGCCCCCACGCGGCACACACCTCCAGCGTATGGAGCGCCGTATCTTCTGGCGCCCCACACTCGTGGCAGACCGGGGTCGCCTCCCGTCTCGCGATCTGGTGCAAATACTTTCCGAAGCATCCGTGCCCGGAAAGCACCTGCACCAGTCGGAAGGTCAGCGACCCGAATCGCCGCCCTATCCACCCCCGAAGGACCGGGCGAATGGCTTCCACCGTCCACTGGCCTGGGACCGGTGGAGCCAGGTCCTCCGTCCACCGCCTCAGCAGGGCGGCCCGCGCCTGTCGCCGCATGCGTGCGATCTCCTCCCACCCCGGGGGCTCCCCGCGGGACCTCCTCGCCGCCACGAAGTGGTAAACTTCGGCGAGGATCTCCGCTTGCAGCTCCCAGGGGGGGTCACTGGCCAGCACGCACGCAGCCGTCCAGGACACCGTCCGGTAACCGCGTATGGCCCTCGTCGCGACGACCCGCTGCGGACGTCGCAGCAGGGTCTTATTGTCGCGACTGAGGGCGTCCGCCCAGACCGGTGCCCCGTACAGGGCCATACTCCGGATTACTCCGGAGTACAGTCGGCGACAAGTGGCGCTCGGGCCACCCACGTTGGGCAGCAGCCTCCCCAGGGCGGCCGCCGCTCCTAGGACTTTTGGGGCTAGCTGGGTGAAGTGTGCCCCAAAAGTCCACCTCCCGTCCAGGATGAGACCCAAGTACCTCATTTGGGTCCCAAGCCGGACCAGGACCCCGTCCAGGGCTACTCGCGTACCTGGAGGAGGTCCCCCCCGAGGCCCATGAAACAATAGGGCCTCAGTCTTGGAGAGGGCAACCTCCAATCCCAGGGCGCGGATACGGTCAACTACTAGGGCAGCTCCCACCTCAGCCAACCGCACCGTCTCCCGGAGGTTCCTCCCCTTGACTACGACCAGGGTGTCATCGGCGTAACACGCCACCCGCATACTCGCGGGAAGCGTGCCCCGAAGCACCCAGTCGTAGCCAACGTTCCACAGGAGCGGTCCCAGTACCGACCCCTGTGGAACCCCGCAGGATACGCGACGGCGCCTCAGACCGTCGCGTCCCTCCACCAGGACCTCACGGTCCTGGAGGTAGTCGGCCAACAGCCTCCGCAAATACAGGGGCACTCCGTGATACCGGAGCGCCTCCTGTACTGTTCCATGCGGGAGGCTGTTGAAGGCGTTGGCAATGTCCAGCGAGACAGCCAACGCCTTGTTCCCCCCACCGACCGCTTCCTGCGTCCAATCTTTTAGCCAGAGCAGGGCGTCTATTGTGGACCGCCCCACTCTGAACCCATACTGGGCCTGCGATAAAGCCGGCCCAGTCCCCTCCAAGTGCTGGATGACACGGGAAGCCACCACTCTCTCTAGCAGCTTTCCCGTGTCATCCAGCAACACGATTGGTCTGTATGCGGAAGGCGAGGTTGTGTCTCGCCCCTCCTTCCGCAACAGGCATAACCGGCCGTCCTTCCACAGCTTCGGGAACCGTCCAGACGTGAGGCATGCGTCGAACAGCTCCCGAAGCGGATCGCCCATCTCTCTGAGGGCGATCCGGAGGACCCGCCCCGGGATTCCGTCAGGACCCGGTGCCGTCCTCTTGCCACATACGCGGCTGACGGCTGCATCCATCTCCGCCTCTGATACAAGCGGGATGGAGGCCGGATCCAATTCCTCCGGGAAGGACGGCGCCATCATCGGAGGGGTGTGGTAGGGGTCCCGTTCGGGAAAGAGCCCCACCAGCACCCTGCCCAGGAGCTCCGGGTCCAGAGACTCCGCAACGGGGGGCGTCAGGCCCCGGAACTTGTTCCGGGCAGCCCTATACGGGCGCCCCCATGGGTCCCTATCCAGGCCCTCCAAGGCCTCACCCCAGGCCCGGGACTTGGCCTGGCCGACGGCCAGCTGCAGCTCCTTTTTGGCTGCACGGTACCCATCGTACAGCCGGAGCTCGGCCTGTAATTCATCGGCCGACAGCTGGTCATTCGTTCGGCCATGCCGTCGCCGCCTACATCGCGTGTAGGGCCGTCGCGCCGCCGAGCAGGCGGCTCGGAGATCTTCGATCTCCGAGCTCCACCAGTACACTTCTCGGCGGCCGGGGCGGTGGCGGGCCCTCGGCATGGCCGCGTCGCAGACGGCTGCGACCGCTTCGCGAAAACGGCCGGCCGCGACGTCTACCACCGCCGTCCCCCTCTCCACCGAGTGCGTGGGGGTGGCAAGCCACGCCTGGACGATGGCCGCCTCTTCCGCCAGCTCGGCGTCGAGGCGACTCACCGACCAGCGCGGAAAATCCGCCCGCACCACGCACCGGGACCCTCCCTGATTGTCGGAGGCGGAGATCTCGAACCTTATATATTTGTGATCCGAGAGCGTCTCTACCTCCGACATCACCCTCCAGGCCCGAGCACGTGCCGCTACAGTGGGGCTGGTGAACGTTAGGTCCACCACGGACCCCCCACACCATCGCACGCACGTGTGGACCGACCCTCTATTGAGGAGGGTCAGTCCTGTGGCAACCGCCCACTCCCTGACAATCTCCCCTCGAGTGTCAGTGGAGCGGTTGCCCCATTCCCGGGCCTTGGCATTCAGGTCCCCCATTAGGAGGACCTGATGTGGCGCCTGCCTTCTCACCACCGCGGCCAGGAGGTCCATGAAGACCTCCAGCTCCGCGGCGGTTCTGTTAGGGGAGAAGTATGCGCCGACGATCGCATACCTCTCCCACCTGGCCACCACGTACCCCGCTCCTCTCTCTTTGACTGAGAGGAGGGGGCCGCCAACCCTCCCAATGATGGCCACGGATCCGTTCAAGTCCCCAGCCCAATAGGGACTGAGGGGGACAAAATACGGCTCCGCGGCGACGGCCACACCGATTTCCCACTGCGCCAGGCTCTGCATGAGCAGGTCTTGGGCCCTGGCGCAGTGGTTCAGGTTCGCCTGGAGGAAGTTGTGATGTCCGACTTGATCCATACTAATCAGACATCACAACCCCCCCGCACAGTGCTCCGCGGCGCGCTACCTCAGGGGCGGCCTGACTGGTAGCCGCAGGGGTGGCCCGAGTCCCAGGGGCCTTTCCCTTCGTCTTCGGAGGGATGCAGCTACGCCCCCCCATAACGTGCCCCGAGGGCTTTCCCGCCTCTGCGCAAATAGCGCAGCGCAGCCCGGCCTTGCCACAGTTGGCCGCCCGGTGACCTGCGTCTCCACAACGGAAGCACAGGTCACCCCTGTCGGCCGCGGCGGGACACTGAGGGCGCGTGTGCCCCAGCCCCATACACCTGAAGCAACGCATGGGGCGCTCCCCCAACGCCACCACCTTCACCGAGCTCCACCCGATGAGAAGTCTGCCCCTGCTCAGCAGCACTTTGGCTGCCGAGACAGGGCAGGACACAAGGGCGGAGCCGGCGCCATCAAAGCCGGGGCGGATCTCCCCGACCTTGACGAGCCGCACCTCGCACTCGCCCGCCGCTGCGACCGCCGCCGCCACCTTCTCCTTTGTGGCAGCATCGTCCAAGCCCGCAATCCGCAAGTCTGTGGACTTTACGGGCCTGGTGACGCTGGCCACTGCGGATAGGGCATCACGGAGTTTCTCCGCGAGCCTATCCGCCTTTTCTCCGCTTTGTGAGCCAGGAATCTCTAAGATCCTGGCTCCCGTAGCCGTCTGGCGGAAGCGGAGCTGGTCGATACCCAGCTCCTTCAGGTCGACCTTTTCCTGTGCCGCCCTGATGACGGTAGCGTAAGTGATCCCCTTTGCCGCTGCGTCGGGTTGCAACGATAGCACGACTGCCGCGGATTTCGGGGACCTCAGTGCTGTCACCACATTCTTGGAGGCAACAGGGGCAGCAGGCCGGGCTTTGGCGGCGGGGGCACGGGCCACCTGGACAGGCTCAGATGCAGTAGATGGGAAGGAGGACTTTTCCTTCCCATGGCCTTTCCCCTTGCCCTTCCCCTTTCCCTTCCCTACCACCGTCACCCAGGTTTCCTGAGGGACGGTGGTGGCAGGGGCAATCCCGCTGACGTTTTGGGTCCCTTTAGAGCCAGAGGGACCCGCGGTCGGTGCCACTGCAGGAGCGGTGGCAGCTCTGGGGGCCTGCTTGGCCCCCTTGCCCACCTTGAGGGCAACCGGCTGAGACGTCAGTATGGGTGACGTGGCGTCTGCCCTCGTCCTCCTGGCATCCGCTTTCAGCGGCGGGCGGACCGTCGGGGCCGGCAGAAGCCGGTCCTCAAGCCCCGCAAGCCGGGCGCTCAACATCGTCCCGAGCGTGACGGTAAGGGAGCGCTTAAGCTCCTCCACCAGCTCGGAACCCAACTGGGGGGTGGCAAGGGCCGCCCGCGTCTCCGCAGTGGCGGTAACGATGGCGGCAGGGGCTGCCCGCGTCTCCGCAGTGGCGGTAGCGGCGGCGGCAGCGGCGGCAGCAGCGGCGGCAGTCGTCGCCGCGGCGGCCTCCGTCTTCGCCTCAGCGAAGCCCCGACGGAGCGCCTTTACCTCCGCCTTAAGCGCCTCCCCGTCTAAACGCAGGCGGGAGTTTTCGGCCCTCAGTCGCCGCGTCTCCTCCGCCTCGCTGCGGCCTGCCAGGGTGTCCACCACCTCCCTTAGCAGTGACGCCGACCGCTTCAGGCGACCAACAAACTCGCCCTTTAAGTTGCCCGACTTTCGGGCCACCTCCAGGATGCAGGCGAGCTTCTCGCCCGCCCGCGCCCTTAGTTCTTGGGCATTTAGGTCGCTCAAGTCACCGACCAATGGGGTGGAATCCGACTCATTGCCGATCTCCATCCCCAGGTCGGCAGCGACAGCAGCCGGCCCCTTCCTAAGGCGCCTCTTGTGCAGCGCCGCCTCAAACTCCGCATTCTGCTGCACCGAAGCGGGCCTGAGGAACTCCTCCCTGGAGGGTGCCCCCTTCACCACTCTCCCCCGCCCTCTTCTAGTAGTGGGCACCTTGGCGGCCGCCGTCCACTCAGTCTCCGTGTCCGAGCCTGAATACCCAGGCACGGAGAACGGAGCGGACGGCCGCTTCCGGCTGCCTACCTCCCCAGAGGTGGCCACCGCCACCATGTCGGCACGCGAGTTAAAAGACTCCACGTCCAAAACATCCTCAGGAGCACTCTCCTGCTCGGAGGGGCCCTGAGAAGGGCCTTTTTGGTGGCCCTGAGAAGGGCCTTTTTCAAACTGTTGCTTGGACATGGCCGCAAGCGAACAGACAGGGACAAACAAACAAGCACACAGACTCGAGTAACAGTAATACCCTCAAAACAATATGAACCGGCACACAAGTGCTCTTTAGCCGAACACCGGTCTGACACTCCGTTACGGTGACAGAACCGGGTCGTTACCAGGGGACGCGACGAGGACGCAAGCACTGTGGGGGGTCCCCCAAAGGACATTACTCCTATCCTATCCTATCCTAACCAATGTTATAAATGCGAATTTTAGTTTGTTTGATACCCTTTCACGCCTTAACTACTCGACTGATCATCATGAAATTTCGCATACACGTTGTCAGGGTAACAGAAAAGGACATAGGGTGCGTTCCATCCAGAAAAAAGTACTGTTACTAACATAACCTAACTTATATTTACCCGAGCGGAACCGCGGGTGAAATCTAGTATTTTACAAAACGGGACGAAACATACATACATGTGTTACGCCTTTATTCCTGAAGAGAGACATTTCACCAAGTAATAGATAATAGGATTTTTTTTTTGTCTCCTTTTGATGATTCCTATGTCGCGGGGGACTTTGCAAACGTTCAAACAACGGTTCCAAAGAACACTTCATATGCAATTTTATACAAACAACAAGCTATACAGTAAGTAACTTTTAAACAAATTTACATGTTAATATATTCAAGAATTATAACTCAATATAACCAGTTACGTTGTTATGAGTCAGAGCCGTGACTACGAAATAATTCAATCTAAAATCTAGACAGGAAACAATATACGAAAATTCCATGCAAGAGTTAATCTAGCATTTACAATTCTAAATAGAAATATATAAACATAGCCTCAGGCCTATACATATATCTGATGGCATAAGCAGAACTGTTCACTAGCCGTGATTATAAGCCGTTTTTTTCATAAAGGGAGGCGAGTGGATTATGTTGGGCTCTCCCGGGACTTCGGGCCTACTGGCTAAAACTACCACGGTGTGCCACGTCGCTGCTTTGTAAGGTGGGTCGTTGGAGCTAGAACTTAATAAGCGACCCATCCAGCAGGGCCCAATGCCGAAAAGAGAACGTCTGCGGTCGACGAATGTGGTCATAAGCCCTAGGTTATGGGAAGCAAGTCTATTGCCATTTACCGGGCACAGTGCCAGCCTCCGTGCTGTGGCAGACGATTTATTGATAAAAATTGCAAACGCGAAAATCGAACCTGCTACCTGAAATGCGACTGCGTTCGCATTTACTACCGCTGCACCACCAAGAAGCATAGAAAATACATTACGGCATCAAATCAATGCGTAACGTTATATTTTTGCATTGTAGCCTTTCTTGAAGATGGAATGCGGATTCTGTCAAACCATATTAGGTCAAACTAGCACACTGTATGGTCTTAATGAAATACTGTATAAACCTATAGAATAAAAATTCTTTATTTAAACTAACATGGTAAGTGGCTACTTTTTTAAATGACCACACCCCTTATAGTTTGAATTCCTATGTCGCGGGGACTTTAAAAACATTGAAACAACACACACGAAGAACATCCATCAGATTAGAAACAACTATTTAGGAGACACACAATTTTTTTATAATAATATAAGGATCAGCATTGCCACGTTGAATGGCAATGCTGATCCTTTAAACTAAGAAAGACCAGCCTTCTGAGCACGCGAATCGTCGACCTGGCGTAATGATAGGCGTGATGTGATGTGTGTAATGAAGTGGATAAATTTATTGAATTACAGTCAAATTTCGAGCACAGGGCTGGCATCTTCATCTAAGCTCATATTTTAACAGCAGCGATAGTCTAGTGGGAAACCTTTGGACTGCCACGCTACCGTTGGTCTTGCACACAGTTAACCACAATATTTTTGCATTTAAAAATGCAGATGGCGTCATCAATCCGACTTCCTTTCATATGCGATATGAATTTATCCTTAATATTACTCTCGATAAGGTAATAAAGCGTTCTGTAACAAACTTGACCCAGTCGATTCCATTAAGCGACGCCGAGGTCATACGATACGATTGACCTCTGCAGTATGATGTCATGTGGGTTTCAGCCTTTTATTATTCATTCCTGTTTTCTTTATGGTACAGTTGTGTCTTTTATTTTAATAACGTGGCAAATAAGTCGACGGTCCGCCTGTGATTGGATACTTTTACTAAACATTAGATTGTAGCAATCGAATTATATTCGAATGAATTGACAACACTTTATAAACGCGAGCGTGCTTGGAGTTATAGCTTCCAATAGGCACTTCGGGATAAAAATAAATTTAGGAATCCAAAATTTCAAGTCAATCCGTTGACTACTTTTCGAGTTATGTGGACATAAACTTACAGCCTCGATGCCTCTTTGAACGTGCAAAGTTGTGGGCAACTATGTAAAATCGAAGGCAAAATGCATTACTAAGTACAATTATTAATCGCGAAGAAGCACTTTCTCAAAAAGAATCGCAGCGGGACCATGTCAGCTCAAAACCGCAATAAAATGGATCTTACTAATTTTTGCCCCTTGTGAGGATCAAACCCAAGTCACTTGACGCAGGTATTAGCCAGGTAACCATTTTACACACAGCGCCATACGTAAATAATCATACGAATCGCTAACCGACTTTCAGATTCTGTAAACATCTTTTATTAATTGTATCAAACCACCAAAGAAAGAGACACTGTTATACATAGAACTGAGACAGCAACACATATGATGTAAAAAAATAGTTAATACCTAGATCTAGTGCTTATACGGTCTATATTTGTACCTGAAGCCTAAAAACATAACCGAATCTAGCACTCAATACCAGGCGAACAGAAATACATAGGAGTTACCCAAACTGGTTTACAATGCTACTTTATTAATGAACTTGCGTAACATATTAGTTTACAGTTTATAGCCTTGCGAGACCGGTCTTGTCCTCTGTTTTAAATAGGAAGTCGTTGATCACAGTCACTGGCGCATTATCTAGTATTTTCCTTGCAAATATGGCGCCCGTTCGCCTAGGTGCAGTTTGACGCAGTGGATTAAGTGATTAACTCATTGCTATTGGCCTATCTATTGTTGGCCCAGGAGGCACGGTGGATTAAGTAATTACTCATTGCCATCTAGGATAATTTTCTAGGCGGGGTCTGGCTTCTAAGCAGGCATGGCCTATAAAGCTCCCTAGAATTTTGAAACCACTGTTCTGTGGCACCAGACAATTTTGGTAGAGGCACGGCCAACTTGGCCTACTTGCATACGCTGAAAGTTTGTAAATACACTGAAATAATATGTATGACACAAAAATGAAATTATTGCTACATTCACTAATTAAAGACTAACCAGCACTCGTGCATACTCATGTGACATGATACTGTGTAGTTAATATTACGTTATTTTTAATAATAATAACTAGATTCTGCCTGCGGCTTCGCTCAAGTAAATGTAAGTACATACGTTAGGAACAGTACTTCTTTCTTAAATAAGATATCGCCTTTTGTTACTCGCTGATAATAAGTATAGCTTTCTAATGATGTAATAATCTTTAAAATTGGTTAAGTAGTTTTTAAGTTAAACTCTTACAAACAAACAAAATATCAAATTTTTCCTGTTTATAATATTAGTATAGATTAGATGAGAAAACGTATAAAAAAATAATAATTGTAGTAATTCTAAGATTTATTTATGCGTAAGATTGCTATAATATTCCATCTTTTTCATACGAACAATAATAAAGCAACAGTAAGTAGGTCGTCTCTTAGCAACTGAAATAAATGATGTTAATAGATGTGACGAATTTCGTCTAATAACTGACGAGGTGACTAATTCTCGTGGTCGTAGCCGTTCCGCTAATTGTTGCTGAGATCAGAGAACTCGTGAGCGGAAGATATGAATATTTTACGTATAGTGATTTGTTGATAGAGTAATTATCTGCACAGATAGCCTAGTGGCTCAAGGTGTCGCTTCGCCACTGGCACTGCGCTGAGTTTTACGGGTTCGATCACCGTTTGGGATTAAAATTTATGAGATCCACGAATGGTTGCGACGAGTCTATACTCCATTTGGTTAGGTACTTAACTAAAGGTAAATAATCTTGATGCGAATTTTTACACAAACACATATTACACAAATAAACTACTGCTTAAACTAACGGTTCAATTGATTTAATAATCGTTATTGTTGTATTTACATTGATATTTAGCAGCATTTTAATGCGCTACAAGTGCTTCTATGTTCGACAAAATTAGATTTTGATCTTGTAATACTAACTGAATGTTGGCTCAGTAAAGTTAGTAGCCTTCCGATATTGCAAGGTTTTAAATCCTTTTGTACTGATGTAAATTGTAATCAAAACGACGGTATTGTTATATACACGAGACTAGGTCTTCATGTATTAGTATCGGAACCTAACTTTATAGGTGCAAACTGTCTCACTTGTCAACTAGACAATAAAAAAGTTGCTATTATAGCAATATATCGATCCCCGTCATACAACTCCAGGGAGAATTTTGACAATTTTCTCGTTAGCTTAAACAATTTATACACCAAACTCTCCGGTTGGCAGAATGTAGTTTTAATCGGCGACATAAATATTGATATAAAACAGGACGCTAGATCCGATCGCAGTGTCGATTATTTGTCTTTCAACCTGTCCCACGGGCTTTTACCTACTCACCTATTTCCCACAAGACTAGACAACTGCCTGGACCACATATTCATTAAAACCAAAACAACTCCAATTACACTTGTACTGGACTCACACATAACAGACCACAAACCGTTACTTTTAGTTTTGAATAATACCTACTCCTCTCATAAAATACCGCACTATACAAATCGTATAAATTATGATGCCATAAAACTGGAATTGGACGATACAGACTTTTCAATCATATATAACATCTACGATCCAAATGAGCAGATGAAGACCTTCATAACCATTATAACTACCGTTATAATTAAACATACCATACGATGCACGATTCCGAGGAAACATAGAATAATTAAGCCCTGGATTACCCCCGGTCTTTTAAAGTGCATTAAAAACCGGGACAAACTACACATACGTTCGAGAAAATTACCTGAGAATTTAATTCTTCAAATTACTTATAAGCGGTATCGTAATTTTTGTAACTCTTTGCTGCGCAAGCTAAAAATTGCTTATGAGAAAAATGAGCTTGAGAAAGCAAAGAATAACCCTAAGGCCCTTTGGAAGACTATAAAGAACATAACCAATACACAAAATACTAAATCCAGCCCTATCGACCTATTAAAATTACGTGAGAGCCCTATATCCTCCATAAATGCAGTATGCAATTATTTCAGTAATGTAGGTAAAAATTTAGCATCCAACATCTTGTCTCAGATCAATATTACCTCTACCACATCTCAGTCTTTATCAAATTCTAGTACCAGGCATCATTTTTCTCCTTGCAACTCGCTCGCGCTGCTGAAGGTGGATGAAACTGAAGTGGAGTCCCTTATCCTCCAGCTACGCAATGACTGTGCTATAGGGTGGGATGGAATATCGCCTATTTTGCTTAAACAGTGCCGCAATAGATTGATACCTCCACTAACCCATATCATAAACAACTGCTTAGCTAAAGGTATATTTCCGATTGCTCTAAAAAGAGCAATCATTCACCCCATTTATAAGGGAGGGGACAGAAATTGTGTCAAAAATTATAGACCTATTTCGGTTTTAACTGCATTATCCAAGATATTGGAAAGGATTCTTAGCAACTACCTGAAAAACTTTTTGGATAGACATAGCACTATATCTAATAATCAATATGGTTTTCGCACAGGAATATCGGCTGAAGATGCAGTACTAAATTTAACACAGTTAATTGCTAGGAATCTGGACAGTAAAACCAAATGCCTTGGTATCTTTTTAGACCTCTCTAAGGCGTTTGACACAGTATCTGTTCCCAAACTCATCTCTAAGTTAGAGGGTGTTGGCGTGCGAGGCATTGCTCTTGAAATTTTTAAGAGTTATCTTGAAAACCGTAGCCAATGCGTTAAAATTGATGAATACGTTAGCGATGAGGAATCAATATCTTTTGGAGTCCCTCAGGGGAGCATATTGGGCCCGATTTTATTCCAAATATATGTAAACGACCTCTGCAATATGACTCTCCCAAATGCCAATATCTTCGCTTATGCTGATGATACTGCAATTGTGGTTAGCGGACAATCTTGGAACAGCATCAAAATTAACGTTGAACATGCATTAATCAAAATTACACAGTGGCTTAACTCCAACCTCCTTACCTTAAATGTAAAGAAAACGTGTTATATTCCTTTTGCAATCCACAAAAACACGTCACCAGACCATTTCTTCTCCATAATAGCTCACACTTGCTTACAACTATCTGCCCAATGTAATTGTCCTAAACTTGCCAGAACCGAAGATGTTAAATATTTGGGCGTACACATCGACGCAGGTTTAAGATGGGATAAGCAACTCGATGCCCTTTCGAACAGAACTATGAGACTGATCCATATCTTTAAGTCCTTACGCGACACTGCCAACCCAGATACCCTAAAAATGGTCTTTAATGCACTATGCCAATCTGTGATCGGGTATTGCATCCCAGTATGGGGGGGCGCCACAAAAACTAACTTCTTAAGAGTGGAAAGGGCTCAGAGGGCTATATTGAAAGTCATGACACGAAAATCCTTTCGTTACCCTACTACTCTACTATACTCGGATTGTAAGATCTTAACTGTACGTCAACTATATGTCCTCCAATGTATCCTAAAAAAACATAGTAGCGTAGTCCCTGATCCTCATAAACGCATTAATTTTCCGAGGAGTATACGTCATAAAACCACGTTCGCAAAACACCAGTATTATGTACTAAGTGCATATATATACAAAAAGATGCACAAGGAACTAAATATAGTTGGCTTAAATAAAATTAAATTGAAATATAAAGTCACAGAATGGCTTCTTCAACAAGATTATTTGAAAACTGAATCTATTTTAACATACATCGCTTAACATAAATATCGACACATTCACACAACTATATACCCTTACATCACACACACACACACACACACAGATACACACACACACACACACACACAGATACACACACACACACACACAGATACACAGATACACACACGCACACGGTTTAACCTAAGTTACATTTACGCATACCTGTAGTTAATTGATATACATAATTACACTAGACACAGCCTGTAAGTTTTACAAATCTATTTCAAGTAATAAATAACAGCCGAACACTGTCTCTTATAATACAGGTCCTATCCTAGTTTAAGAGACAGGGTTTCAAGATAATTGTATACAGATTTCAGCTATAATGGATCTTCAAAATTGTTATGTTAATCCTTTTATTGTAACTTCCTTAGCATATGCTAAAGGAGTTGCATACATTTTGTATGTATATACATATAAAATGTATCTGTGTATAATGTGTATCTGTAACTTTTTGGATCAATAAAGATTATTATTATTATTATTTTATTTTTAAACTGAGTTTTTAGATAAAAGGACACATCAAGATTGTTTACCTTTAGTTAAGTACCTAACCAAATGGAGTATAGCCGTTCTTTGTGTTAGTTATTTTGTAAAGTCACTCGCGATTTAGAAACTGAATATTTGTTGCATTTTAAAAATAGATAAAGAAATGGTAATTTACTGTATGTGAATGAATGCTAGAGAAATTTAAAATGGTTTCTGAGAAACGACTATTCTAGGGTTTTGTAGCGTGAGTATTGTTACTATAACTTCCCCATCAGTTTAGGTGCTAGTGTATACGGCTGCAGATCACGAAGTCTTGGGTTCAAGACCCAGGTTGGCCCAACGAAAATATATTATTTTTAATTCTCGTTCCTTTTTAAATTAAATAAATAAGCTTGACAGCTAAGTTTGTGTTAACACATGATTACATTCGAATGGGTTTGACCATTCTGGAGATCAACATGCATAAATAAACAGATGAAAGACAGTTTACGATTTTATTACATGAATGGACTAGCCACCCATAACTTTGTTTTGTTGTTGAGTTTAAATTTCATTTATTTAGGCCTATTATATATAACTAGATGTGCCCGCGGTTTCACTCGCGTTTATGATTACAGCGCCGCTCCCGTGGGTTATAGCGTGATGTTATATAGCCTATAACCTTCCTCGATAAATAGGTTAGCCAACACTAAAATATTTTTTCTATTCGGTGCAGTAGTTTCTGAGATTAGCGCGTTCAAGCAAACAAACAAACAAACTCTTCAGCTTTATAATATTAGTATAGATATAATATTCTTCAAAACAACCCAGAATATAACACATGTATGACGCGCGTATTAAAATTGTAACGTTCACACTATTTTATTTATATTGTAAACATATTATTACGCCGCTGAGCCAAAGAGAGATTGGTTTACTTTTTTAAATCCAATAATTTCTTCATGTTACACTCTTAAAACATCGTATAAACCATTAAACACCAATTTATAATAAACATCCTTTAATATTCCATTGCAACGAACATCAAACACATTTTAAGTATCTCAATTCGATTCCCAGAAACGGCACCACCAAAAACGCCCACAATTCTTCAGTATACTAAGAACTAAGAAAGACCCTTTATTCTAAAACTGTCTGTAATTACCATAAGTGGGAGAGAGAGGAGTATAGATTTCGTAAAAGGAGTAAGTGAGAAATGAAATGTGCGCAAAAATAAATGAAAAAGCGTAAACGATGATGTCATGCGTGTAAGGCGAATAGCGGTCAAGGGTATTTGAGGAGATAACGTACATACATACATATGTGTGTGTATACATACACACACACACACAGACACACATGCATATGTATGTGTGTGCAGTTTAAGATTTGTTTGAGAAATCATTGCAAATTATGATGCTACGGCTATATTTGGGGCTGAGATGGACCATGAGAACACTCAAAGGTGGACTTCTGGACTGTATCTATTGAGAGAGACTTTAAAATAACCTACAAAATTTCTCTGTCTTGTTGATTTCTGCGATTGGAAGGTGCCGAGTTCGATTCGCGCCGGGCAATCTATACTAATATTATAAAGCTGAAGATTTTGTTTGGTTGAACGCACTAATCTCAGGAACAACTGGTTCGAAAATATTTTTTTTTATGTTTGTTAGCTTATTTATCGAGGAAGGCAAAGCATTGCGCCAACCCCATGGATCGTAGCGTGATGTTATGTAGCCTATAACCTTTCTCGGTAAATAGGCTATTCAACACTAAAATAATTTAATATTATCTTCTGTTTACGCGAATGTTATTCATTGAAATTAAACAACTATATACGGATTTTATCGCGTTGTTTATTTAACACTGTATTATGTAATTTTATAATTAGTATTATAATTAGAAGTAGTAGTGTAACAGTTTCAAAATTATATAATACAGTATTAAATAAACAACGCGATAAAATCCGTATTATAGTTGTTTAATTTCAACTAAAATAATTTTTCATATCGAACCAGCAGTTCCTGAGTTTAGCGCGTTCAACCAAACAAACAAACAAACAAACTCTTCAGCTTTATAATGTTAGCATATATTTGTCATCAGAAATTCTCAGTAGAAGCATAGACTGTCGATTTTTGCGATTGGGAGGTGCCGATTATGATTCAGCAGTGTTGCTTTTTATATTGGGCAATTCACGAGGACTGGGACTGTATCTGGTGCTTGGCCATGGGCTCACAGCCTTAAATGATGAGTAGTAGAGCCTCGCTGATTTCAGCATGAATGGGCCAGCTCGACTGTGGAAGCACTACCCTCTCACAGAATATCGACGTGAAATAGCAGTATTCCTACTGTTGTGTTTCGTTCAGTGAGTGAGTGCTGGAGGCCTAATCACCCTCTTTCTCTCTTCTTGCTCCTTCTTCCCACTTCCTTTCCAAAAGGGTCGGCAATGCGCAAGTGATGCCTCTGGTGTTGCAGGTCCATAGGCTACGGTGACCACTTACCATCAGGTGGACCGTATGCTTGTTTGCCAGCGTAGTTTTATAAAAAAAAAGTAAAGAAAAGGAAAGAAAGTAGGCGATATACTCATACATTTTCTGAGCCGTTTTCAGTCCTACGTAAACAGGTGCGAGCCTATCAACATCTATCGAAAACCCAATAACATCCTCAAATCCTTATCGAATCAAGATTGTCGGCCTCGATGGCGTAGTGGTTAGTTTAACCGACTGCCACGCCTGAA
Organism: Catocala nupta; assembly: GCA_963675205.1. Taxonomy (NCBI): domain Eukaryota; kingdom Metazoa; phylum Arthropoda; class Insecta; order Lepidoptera; family Erebidae; genus Catocala; species Catocala nupta. The sequence continues at coordinate 6,311,670 of OY776104.1, forward strand.
GTCGCGGGTTCGATTCCCGCACAAGTCAAATATTTTTGTGCATGAACATGGTTGTTTGTCTTGGTTTGGGTGTTTCTATGTATAATATGTATGTATTTACAAAAAAAAGTATATATGTATGTTTATACATTGTCTAGTACCCATAGTACAAGAACTGCTTAGTTTGGGGTAGATGGAGAAGTGTGCAAGGGAAAAAAAAATATCTTGGAATAATTATTCCTGTGTCGCGTGGGAATTTACCAACATTAAAACAATGGACACAAAGCACACCCAGACTCTGGATCCCAAAATATACGTGCTAAAAAATTCTGGGAATCACAAATAGTTGTTAATCGAACCAACAACAATCGGCGCAGTGGCAATATCGACGTGACCACTAACTATACCATCCGTGGAGTCAATCTCTTGCCAAGGGAACAAATAACTAGGAACATAAAAGAATATTAGTAATCAGTTGCAAAAACGCGGTAAATATCGATGTTTTCTTACAAAACCTTGTTTGACGACAAAGTATGTAGATAAATGGATTGCTTTATTGACATCGCGTACGTCAACATATACTAATATCTTATAACGACTGTAATTATTCATATCTGCGTTAATATTCATGATACCTATATATTATGTTATCTGAAGTACACTTTGTGTGTGATAAGATCGTTACTGGTATAGACCACCTCATAGAAATCAAAATATAATATGAGACCTGTATGTATATTGTCCCACTGAGGACGGGCCTCTTCTCAGTCTGAAAGAGGTAAGGTCATAGTCCAGTCTTACCACGCCGATTTTTCTAGTTCGATCCCAAGGCGCGCATCGCTCACATTTAGAAGTTATTTGCTTATTGAATAGTTAATTATTATCGCTTGCTTGGTGAAGGAAAATCATCATCATCGTAAGGAAAACTAAATTTCTGGGAGTTCTACGTAATATTCTCTCCTATTATTATGTGGTGGACTATGGCCTAACCCTTCTTACACTAAGAAGAGGCCCGTGCCCAGCAGTGGGACAGTTTATAAACAGGACTGATATAGTTACTTACAGCATAAATCTTAATGTTATTTTAAGTTAATGGTGTAGCAATACTGCTCTAACTTTTCTGTTTCTATAAACTATTTCATACTAGATAGCTCAGTGGAGAGACCAACAGACTGCAATGCAGAGGTGCACGTCGCGCACCTCTGACTTTCGGAAGTTATATGGCTTTTCGAAATTATGTGCGTATTGATTGACAATTATCGCCTGCTCCGTGCCTCGGAGAGCACGTTAAGCCGTCGGTCCCGGCTGCCATGAACATCTATGGCAGTCGTTACTGGGAAGTCAGTGCCCTATAATATCCTGACACTAGTCTAGCCTTAGGGTATCGTTAGCCTTCGGGTTGCGGAGGTCAGGTGGCAGCCGCTCCGTGTAAAAACTGATATCCAGTCAAATCCGGTTAGACTAGAAAAGCCGACCGCAAGTGATTTGGGAATAATAAAGGCTAGGGAGGAGAAGACTCGATTTTACCTGCGGCTTCACTTGCCTAAATGTACGTTAGGTTAGATTAGTAACAGTTTTTTCTGGATGAAACCTGGTACCTATGTCCTTTTCTGTCAAATTTCATGATGATTAGTCGAGTTAACATTCGCATTTATAATATTAGTTAGGAATACATTTTCTTACTTTTATACATGTACCTTTGCATTGCGCTAGAAGGGCAATAATATCAAGCTTCACACGTTATAATACAGGGTTTTCTCTATACAAACAAGCTGCACGCGAGCTGCAGGTGGTAAATAGCTTGCATAATGAAAGCATTACTTTACATTCAAATAGCACGCGTGTGAACGTCCATTTTGACTTGTAAAAGACGTATATGCGCGTCACACCTGCAATCAACTCACTTGCGAAGTGGCAATGTTGCTAACGATGTGTTATTTACATACGTATATAATTTTGCTGTTGTATCCCTGAAGGAGTAGGCAGGATTGCGTAGTGGTTGAGGGCTTCGAATTTTTAATTCAACAAATAATGGAATTTGTGTTATCCATAAATGGTTGTTTCCAGTCTGGGTGTGCTTTGTGTCCGTTGTTTGAATGTTTGGAAAGTCTCCCTCCCGCACTAGGAATAATTATATACCAGTGGCTTCCTCCTTTCTTCTCTTCTGTCTGAAGACGACCTCGATGGCGTAATGGTTAGTGTAACCGACTGCCACGCCTGAGTTCGCGGTTTCGATTCCCGCACAAGTTAAACATTTGTGTGCATGAACATGGATGTTTGTCTTGGTCTGGGTGTTTCTATGTATAAGATGTATGTATTTCCAAAAAAAAAAAATGTATATATTATGTATGTTTATCCAATGTCTAGTACCCATAGTACAAGCTGTGCTTAATTTGGGCTAGTTGGTGTTGTGTGTATGTGATAGTATATTATTATTATTTGTTTCTCTTTCACGAGTATTTTCCTAATGCGTTACGGAAAACCCGAACCCTTTGGGAGGCTTACACGAGTCCATGGGTCCAACATGCCGTGTCCGACAGGGTTCATATTTGGTCTCTTATTCTTTGTAACAATAAAGCATTGAAATTGAAATAGACTGGGTAATATATAGTTGGAATTTCTGTTGTATACTCACAGTAGCAGCACGCAGTCCACTAATGTGTCAGGTAGATAGACCATATTACGCGGGTCTTGTCTCTTAAGGAAATCAAACTGTAATACCGCGCATTAGAAAGTAGGAAGTGATCTCGTAAATCACTGCGCCTAACTAGCACTGTGCAATATTAGTAACTAGATTTAGCCCGCGGCGTTGCTCGCGTTAATGTAGATTTATGTTAAGATAGTCAATCAAAATAAATTTATTCAAATTAGGTTACAAGGTAACACTTATGAATGTCAAAGTTACACGTAATTTTTTTTCTGTGAATTTACATTTACTGCCACGTTCAGCAAAGCAAGGGTGTAGGGCTCATGAGAAGAATGGGCAAGAAACTCAGCTGTACAGTCGCCACCTTTGTAGTAACGGAGTTTATGCGCACAATTATATGACAATAACCTATGGGACCCTAAAGTACCTACAGCCTTATCGGCCCTAATACCCTCAGCCCTAAGGCCCTAGTCTAACATATATCTACTATGTGACAAATAGATAAATTCGGGATGTCTGCACCATGCGTCCTAAAGCAACAGGAGGAGAGTAGACGAGATGTCTAGGATGCGGATAGATCGTCGATCGATAGTCGAGCAGACTCACACGACTGATCAAAGATGGCTAAAGATGTCTTGGCCACAGTGAGGGGTTGGTAAGGTATTTAATTAATAATTAAGTTAAAAAAATTGTTAGGTAAAGTATGTATATGTTATTCTGATGTATAAACAATAATACTGTAAAGTTTCATCGAAATCCGTTCAGTAGTTTTTACGTGAAAGAGTAACAAACATCCGCCCATCCTCACTTTCATATCCTTAATATTGTCTTCTGTTTACGCGAATGTTATTCATTGAAAATTAAACTACTATATACAGATTTTATCGCGTTGTTTAGAGATATAATAGAGTGTTAAATAAACAACGCGATAAAATCTGTATATAGTAGTTTAATTTTTAATTTCATATCCTTGCTAATATTATAAACGCGAAAGTTTATATGGATGTATGGATGTTTGTTACTCTTTCACGCAAAAACTACTGGAACGATTGTGATGAAACTTGGTATGTAGGTAGCTGGAGAGCTGGATTAACACATAGGCTACTGATTATTTCGATATTCCCATGGCATCGGGACTTACGCGGGTGCAACCGCGGGGCGCAGCTAGTTTATAATATTAGTAGGACAGTAGGATAGAATAGTATAATTTTTTTTGGAGTGCACGGATGGCGTAATATTTTAGGTGATCGCCTTACCACTGCCATTGCGGTGTGTTGTGGGTGGAATCCCCACATAGGTCAAAAAATTGTGTGATTCATAAATAGTATTAATTACGCATTTTTAAATTTTCTTACTTACTAGTTTTTGGACGCGATTTCGTACACGTGGTTTGTGAAAGTAGGTTCTTTTATACTACTAAAGTGGCAAACATGTTTACGGCCCACCTGATAGTGGTAAGTGGTCACTGTACACCAGAGGCATCACTTACGCGTTGCCGACCCTGTAAAAACCTTTGAACACCCTTTTTTGAAGAACCCCATACTGTAGGCTGGTGGGAAAACCTCAGCAGAGAGTTCATTCAACAACCTGAGCGTCCGAAAGAGAAAATTTCTTTGGAACCGCTTGGTGCGGCTCCAATTAGGTTGTGAGAATGAAACCTTTCTATATATTTCTTTCTTTGCATTTTCAGAAGGAATAAAGTAAAATAGCTTACGTCCCTCCCTGCGATCCTCCAACTGATTCTGTGTGTCCCTTTTTTGTTTGAATGTTTGTAAAGTCCCCCGCGACACAGGAAATATTCTTGCGACGTTTGCGTTTTAGATGTATAAAAAAAGAGGAAGTGATAAACCTCCCGTAGAAATAGTTAAATCAATATTTACTATGCCTGGCTTTATTATCTATATTGATCTACAAACTTTACGACACGTTAGCCTTATTGGGTCACAGTGTCATCCTGAGCCGATTGTGTAGTACCAAGTATATACGGCTAACGCCTGTACCTTACGCAGTATAAATATATTATAAGTGCACGATTAACCGATCAAGATTGTCGATCCTTTTAGGGATTATATTCTACGCTATTATAGAGTTGAAGATAGTATAAAGAATTGAAGACAAAATGAAAAATTATAGCGTAAGGAATTGTGTAGTTTCCTCGATTGAGATAGAATGAAACTTAGCTATCAATCTAGCGCATTTAGTAGATATAAATAGATAAACCTATTATTTTCATTTGTTTAGATAAGAATAGCTAATACCTGTTTTACTTGTCGTTTACTTACTGACTTACCGTTTTTTCCGGTTCTGATATTTTCTTTGGACAAGAACCTAGAAACTCGATCCACCCATTTGAAAAATATTCTCTCTATCGGTTGGTCTGAGCGTTGCACTAATAAGACTGAGATTTAATTTATTATTAATTTAAATGATTGCATCACGTAGTCACTTACAATCTGCGTCAACGATATTTAACGACATGTCATTTATTCGTGGTCTATCTATACGCGTAGGCTTGACCGGTGAATGGGTGACGTAAGCGGCGCCTACGCACTACACGACGCAACCTTATTTGTAACGCATTTTTGTACAATGACGTTTCATGGTGATAAATACAGGGATTGTGTGGATGGATCCTACTTATTGGATTATCTTTGTGTTTAGGTATCATTCGCATCCTTGTTAAACTATTGAGTCGCAGCGGCACCGGTAGCCAGACACATGCCTGGTATTCTAAGAACTATCAGTTTAAAGTGTGGAACAATCTGAGAATGAACGAAAAATTTTCTTCGTCATACTTGGTTACTGGCAAATCACTTTGTATGCCTGCGGTAAATAGAGTCTCGAGGATTCACCACAATAAATAATACGGTCCGGTACCATTTATAGTACAGTTTTTTAACAGATCTATTGCTGTTGCGGTGAGCCTCAACGAAATATCAGTGTACAAAAGAGAATACCTTTCGAACTGAAATTATTTGTTGTTGTTTGGAATCAATGTTTTCTTCTTGTATATAGATTACACTTTTTTGCTGTACTTATTATTCGGTAAGAAAACAGAGAAAATTATTTGTTTAAACGAAACGCTGCACGCATTTCTTCTTGAAACATTGTCAATTTATGCGCGTGAGCAAGACAAAACTAAACACCCTTTACCCTTGTTTCAATCAAACGTTACCTCTTTATAAGTTTAATGCAGATTAAAAAACATTCAGTATCGTTCCTTCTTCTATAGATAACTCTATTTAATTTGCAACAGAATAATTACACACATTCTCTTACAAATTAAATCGAGTTATCGAGCTGGTACCGAAACCAGAAACTTCCTTTACAAGTTTTAAAACAGCTCAGAAATATCTCAAACGTTCTATTTTAAAACTAATTAATCTAGTGGAACATAATAAGGCGAAATTAGACCGTTTTTAACAACTCGAGTGGCTTTTGATGTGTGGAGATAGGGCTGCCTTGAACTAATGCTGAACGTGTAATATTTGTGGAGAGTTTTCAAAGTTCTAAAAATATATAATCAATTTTATAGTTACCAATTTGTTACGAAAGTGGCGCAAAACTTATCACATTAAATGTTGTACTGCCATAAGCTGGTTGATTAAAATTAGACACAAATTGAAACACCATTGTAATAAGCACACACTATTTCTTTTCGTCACAAGATTATGTACCTTTTTCTTTTGATTTTTGTTTCTTTTTGTGTTTTTTTCGTTTGTTTATTTTATTCATATGCGCTACTTTGTATAACACCCATTTTTGTCCCGTTTGACGATCGAACTCACAACACTCACGCACTGGCAGTAGCGAAGTGACAACTCAAGCCACTGCGACATCCGTGCAGTCAAAAACATTGCGAATTATAACTTTGAAATAAAAATAACTAATAATGACTCGCTTTGTTTTGATATTAAATAAGTTACCGCTAAATATCACGGGACTTCTTAATTTTACTCGGCAACCCTATTTGCCTCTTAGCGGGTAATTTTAGAACACCAAAAGTATACAATACTTAATCATTTACAAGCAAAATGAACCCTAACACCTTTTTAAAGAGTGTATTTTGCAATGGTTTAATATGATTTATTGTTTTGGCTTGTTTCGACGCATGAAATACTGATTTGTTGACGTCATTTCATCATCTTGGTGTATTATGGTCGGTTGTGTTAATTGTTTCAAAAATGCTCTCGCCAGTTTAAGCAACGATATAATTTTGCAGCCAGTAGTTTGAAGTACACCTTTTGCTCATGTTTAAGAATATAGCTAAGTTGAAAAGTGCCAATAATGTATATTGCAATATCAAAATTCGTTTATATTAGACCCTAGCTATCCCCTGCTGTTTCACCCAAGATTAAGAATACTGCTTCGCTACCAAGGCTCGTAGCGTGATGTAATATAGCTTATGTTACTTCTAAATAAAATAGCTTTTAATGGTGAAAGGATTGTTAAAATAGGTTCTGTTGTTCTTGAGTTTATCGATTAGAACAAATAAACACATCTTTTCTCTTTATAATATTAGTTTAACCAGGCACTAGTATAGTATTATTTAGAGCAGGGATAGCTCAGTGGGGAGACCAACAGACTCCAATGCAGAGGGTCTCGAGTTCGAACCCCCGTCGCGCACCTCTGACTTTCAGAAGTTATATGACTTTTCGAAATTATGCGTGCGTATTGATTGATAATTATCGCCTGCTCCGTGCCTCGGAGAGCACGTTAAGCCGTCGGTCCCGGCTGCCATGAACATCTATGACTGTCGTTATTGGGGAAGTCGACACAAAAGATCCCACTGGGTCGAAGTGTCGCCGGTCTGTACTGACTGCCCCCTCCCCCCCCCCACACAAGATAAGATAATATAGTATTATTTTGTCTGTTATATAACTATGTATATTTGCATACATTACTTAAAAGCGACTTTAAGATCAATTAACTTATTATTAGTAATTACTGAGTTTATTCCCGACAAATTAAAATACAAATCTATCCCCTTTGTAATATTAGTTGGCTTTTTTTTGTTTTTATTCAACTAAAGTGGCAAAGAAGCATACGGCTCACCTGATGGTAAGTGGTCACCGTAGTCTGCAACACAAGAGGTATCACTTGCGCGTTGGCGACCCTAAAGATATAGGTTTATAATATTAGTATAGATATATCGCCGATAGGGTAGTATATGCTTACATTTCGTTAGTTAGTTAGTTTTTATTTTAAGGTCCAATGTGGTACGGTCAAAACCTTAGTATATTTACGACACAACTCCAGAGACTGCACCTTCCAAACAAAATATCCCAATAACACTTAACTCAACCATGCAATCGAACCTACGATGTCAAGCAGAGCAGTAGTCTTCTATACGTTAGACAGAAAACAATATGACTCGGAAAGACTTAAATTTTATGTTATTAACATTAATTGTTTTGGATCTAAAACGCTACGAAGGTCTCCTAAAAATATTAATAAAACAATGTGACGCAAAAAGCAAACAATTTTGATGTTATTAACATCGCTTAATTTTATCTGTTTGTAACCAGGTGTGCATATGCTGAATAAATTATTTTCTTTCTTTCTTCTTTCTAAAGGAGTCTGCCCACTACCCCCCGTCTCATACCAAGACCGTGCTAGGAACATGTCAGGCAAAAAAATATTCTTTGTAAGGAAATGTATAAGACTATGCCCACTACCGTTCCGTCACCGACCAGCAGTCTCTATAGCAGGGCGTATTGTGTTGCTTTTCGTGTCTGATACGTTCCTAGCACGATAATGGTATGAGACGGTGCAGTGAGCAGGCTCCTTTATTTTGCATCTAAAACGCTTAGGAAGGTCTCAGGAAAATGTTGATGAAAACAATGTGACTCGGATAGCATACAATTTTGATGTTACTAACATTCCTTGTTTTGCATCTTAAACGTCGCCTCGTCGGCAAAACAGCTCTGAATAATATATGTTTTTGAACCTCTATCGGTCTACAAAGTCCAAGATTCCCTTCCCGGTAAGCATATGTCATCGCATCTTCATCCTCATTACTCACAAGTCATAACAAGTATGACAAACCGATATATCATCACGCCACTTATGGAAATGAGCGTGACAGACTTGTTGTGTTATTATTAAGAGCACGAACGAGATTATAATTAATTAAATATGAATACTGACTCGGTGTCGCAGCGGTCGTGAATGCAACTTCTGTGCGTGAGAGCCCGGGTTCGCAGTGAAATAAAGAGTTGTTCTTTTATTTTATTTTTATACATTATTATTGCGTGTGATATTAAGGTTTCAGTTTTGATTCTCAGGTCGGAAAAAGGTATTAATCAGATAATTTTCAGAAATATTCGGTGTAGGTAAGGTGGCAACGTGCCTGGTAAATGGCGGCTAGCTCCCTTTTGCATAGGACCAAAATGTGGTTGTAATGCTTATAGACCTGGTTACCCATTCGGTCATATTATTATATAGGCGACAGTATATCTTTTTTAGACATTCTTAGTAATATTGTCGTAGAAATTATGTCATGTAGACAGCAAAACTACTTTTATCAACTAGTTCTTAAAATACAGACAGCAATTATTTTTCTCTCTTATGTAGATAATGCTCGCACGAAGCTACCATCCCTGACATAGCTGACTTTACAAACTAAAGGTCACAAAGTAAACCTTGAACAATAATTTGTGGACCATACAAATATTGTTCCGTGTGGGATTCGAATTTACAACACCCAGCACGCGGCAACAGCAAAGTGACTGCTTGGTGCATCTGTGCAATCAATCGAAATCCTAACAAAAATTACAAATGCGATTGAAAGTTTGTTTGTTACGCTTACACGCATTAACTACTCGACCGATCATCATAAAATTACGTATACACTTTGTCAGGGTAACTGAAAAGGCCATAAGGTACCTTTCAGCCAGAAAAAATTACTGTTACTAACCTAACCTAAATTTATGCGAGGGAAACCGTGGGCAAAAACTAGTATTGTTATAAATTATAATAAACCTCTACTTACCCTTTTGGAAATATGTAGATGTAAGTAAATATGTTAAACTGTATGTCATGCATACTACACAGATTTGGTCTTCCTAATTATAATTAGCACTTAATGTAGCTTAACCACCATAAGTGCATACTAGAGTACATTTTTAGCACTTAATGAAGCAATTTGTATTCCCGAGTGCATTACGATAGTGTCGCTTGTGTTACAATTTAATCACATGTGTCATGTGTAGTGCGTCAGGAATATTGAGTGCAAGATCAACAGGCAAGCGGTGACGATAAATGCAATTAAGGATCTTCAATGTAGGTGTTCTAATTTTATACTGTGATTGTATTGTCCGGGATGAAAGGGCCTTAATAGAGCTATGGCGGGTTTTTGTTTAATTTTGATTAAAACCAGAGGTCGAAATTCGACTGTAATTCATTAAATTATTATTGCTTTGCATGTAAAAGGCACTTAGTTATAAGCACCACTCATTTCATTATAAGATTATAGATTATGTATACTTAGTTGATAATAAATGAGATGAATTAATTTTTATTTCTCCATGTAGACTTTAACCATGTGACTGACCACCGGTACTTAATAACCTAGTTATTGTAAAGTAACTAAGCATTATTACGATTCGACGAACTTCAATAGGTGAGCAAGAAAATAAATTTCTTATAAACTTAAAATTTATACACCGACCTTTTAAATAAACAGTTATCAATTAAGTATTACAAAAATAATATATTATTAACAAAATACGCATATTGTTATCTAAGATTTTGTACGTTATGTTACGCAATTAATTCCAGACATACTGATTTTAAGCAACTTATTTTTGGATATCAGTATTAAATAAAAGTATAAGCAAAATATTTCGATGCTTAAATAAATTAAGCACATAAACAAAACGTAAATTAATCCTTAACGAAGAAAAATCATGTACATATTATATAATAACCAAAAAGGAGTCGAGTTAACCCTGGAGTGTTGCGTCCTCCTCGCTAGGTTGTGAGCAGAGGTGAGTATTACCACCCTTGCGGGCTGAGTACATCTGAATGTTCGCCAACTTAGACCAGCTTGGCGACGACTGGTTACCCTCGAGGCGACTGACCCCCGACATCCTAATAGCCAACTTTCGCATATATACTTAGCACCTGTGAAATCTTCACCTGCGCGATTCAGACAGTTTTGAATTTCGAACCTACCTACGTTGGATGACATTTAACGCTCAAAAGTGATATTATGAGGGTAGGCTATTATTCGCTGCGCAGAAGCATTGTTATTATGATTTTAGATTAACATTTGGGACAGCTAACTTGAAATTAATAAATAATTTACGTAAAAATATAATAATATACAAAAAGTAGTGTTCACAAATTTTAATAATAAATTTCTTATTAGGTAATTCAGAATTTAAATTTAAATAATATAATACGCGTAATACGCGTATTCTTTTTTAATTTAAGGTAGTAAATAAAATAAAAACACGTATACATTTAAAACGTTTTTAATATTTTATTAGCCTTCATTCTATCATTATATTAATAAAAAAAATAATTAAAAAGTCAAAAATGGGGTCTATGTTTCACCTCGAAGTAATTGTTAAACCGTTCGGTTTGTCTTGTTTCTCTCTTATATTACTGAGAAATACTACTCTTGTGGGCCGAGTACATCTGAGTGATCACCAATTTAGACAAGCTTGGCAAGTACTGGCTACCTTCGAGGCGACAGACACTTTTTTTTTTTTTTTTTACGTTTGGGAATGCAATGACGCATATCCCTCCGCGGGGGCGGGCGGAGGGATTATGTCGGACTCGCCGGGGTAAAATAAAGATGTTAAAAAAGATAATGTACCTCCCGGAATACCGACTAAACCTGCCACGGTGTTCCTCGACACAACCACTATCGACGGAGCCGCGCGAATCGCTTTCGCATGCGGTCGCAACCCCGCCGAGGTTACGGCCCGCCGTATGAAACGGCAGGCCACTACACGAAAGACCTACCCAAAATAGGCACTACTTCACGTAAAACCCTACTATCTCCACCCTAGAGGGGAGACGGACTCGACACAGAGGCGCGCGTGGGAACACGCACGCCGCCTCTCGGACCTGGTGCTGAACGGATGGCGGGCAGGCCCACAAAGCCCGCCACCCCCAGGTCAAACCTCAGGGTGGCTGGAGGTCATCGCGCGCCCTCCGGCGCCCGGCTCTGCGGTTGGGGAGAGGGTTTAGACGCTCCCTCTCCCGCTCCGCCGCCTCCTTGATGGAAATTACTTCCTCGCAGAAGGAGGCGACGGCGTTCCACGACCTCTCACTCCGGAAGGCGACAGACCCCCCACATTCCTAGGTTTAACTATTGTATATGTAGTTAGTTAGTGGGAAAACTTCGCTTGCGAGGTTCAAATACATTTGAATTTATAACTATTTTTAAATGTAATGTATATAGATGCGAATCGTCGTGATTGGTAGAACATTTTTCTTACTTGGATTGTTTGGTAAACAAACACTACTAAATATCATTTAATTTTTTAATAGAAAGAGATAACGAAAAAAATAAAATCAATACATAGATATGGCTTTAGCTGTTACTTCATTATATTTGTTTATACTAAATACGATATACTCCTTATTTGTAAGAAATAATGGACTGTAGCTAAATTTTTTGGTGAGACATTTAACATAATATTGTTTTACGTTTACGCGAATGTTATACATTGAAATTTAACTACTTTATACGGATTTTATCGCGATTTATTTCAAAAAGCGTACATTTAAATCGTTTAATAGATTTAAAATATATAACAGTCGTGCTTTTTCAATAAAGAAATCCGTTCAAATTATTTAGGCATCAAAATGTTATTGTATTAAAATTAGTAAATATCTTTTAATATCCTGATTAGAAAATATAAAAATTTAAATAAACATCCATGTCATTTTATTGTATTAACAAATTAAATCCTTAAAATGTTTAAAAAAATAGGGGTCGAGTTATCCCTAAGGTATTGCGTTCACCACGAGGTAATTATTAAACCGTCCGAATGTGCTCAGTGAATCTGTTGTGGAACTAGAAATTACCACCCTTGCGGGCTGAGTGCATCTGAATGTTCGCCAACTTAGGCCAGCTTGGCGACGACTGGTTACCCTCGAGGCGACTGACCCCCGACATTCAAAGGATTAACTAGCGTATATATTGTTAGCGCGCGTAAAACTTCACTTGCGCGATTCAGCACATTCAAATTTAGAATCTGTTGACGTTCAAATTTAACGAATGATGTCGGTAGATCACAAATTATATTTAACGTTAGATGGTTCTAAGTTTAAATTGTTTATCGTTGCGTAGACGCAATGGTTTATGATTCGAGATTTATATGTGGATACAATGTTCGTGAAAACGTTATAATAAAAACGACAAAAAATTTACAAATGTAATTATACTCCTTAGGAATAATATATAATTACAAAAATACAAACACTATGTTTTTTATCATTATTCATATAAAAAATTATCTGAAATATAGTTTCAAGGATCAAGTAGGTAATGCATAAAATTGTATGTTCACCTTGAAGTATTTTTTGTTATGCACAGTGATTTTCGTTTAGCTTTGGTATTACTCTAATAGGCTGAGACTAAAACACAAAATTAAAATATTATTATAATAATTTTTATATGTAGGAGGTAAAAACTTGGAATTACACTAGCCCTGTACCAATAGGCAACGTGTGAATAATATATAAGAAGGATTTTACTTATAAAAATATACAAAATACATATAAAAAATAAAATATTTAAATAAATAAATAGAGATTCCAAAAAGGGGGTCGAGTTGACTCTAAAGTTATGCGTTCACCTAAAGGTTTCAACCATACGGTTATTATAACTGTGACTCTATTATCCAATGCATATTTACCACCCTTGCGGGTTGAGTACATCTGAATGTTCGCCAACTTAGACCAGCTTGGCGACGACTGGTTACCCTCAAGGCGACTGACCCCCGACAGTCAAAGGGTCAACTAACGTATATATAGTAAGCGAGTGTGAAAACTTCGCCTGCGCGATTCAGGATCTTTTGAATTTAGAATGATCTGTCATTTAAATGTGATGTCATCTCGGTTGATGCGTCAGTCGTTGCGTAGACGCAGAGGAGTGTGGGTTGATTGTTTGTGGTTTAATTTTGCAACGGTTTACGTAAAATGTTATAGTGCCAGTGTAGTTGAGTATTTATTATAAGTATATAAAGTTGTTCTGTGGAATTGGAAGTTTATGTGTGAATTATTTGAAATGTTATGTTGACGCAAATAATTGGAAACAAACGAAACATTTTGTGAATAGAACGCAAGGTAGGATAACAATATATTTACAGCCTTTTAGAAATTACTAACAGTAACTGGCGACTTCGCACACATTTCTAAAGTAGTCTATAGTTTAGGTTATTCATAAAGCCCTTATGTTGTGAACTATCTCCATAAAAAAATTCTTCAAAATCTGGTTTTGCTCGTAAATCCGTAAAAAACAGACAGTGTTGCAATTATAATATTTGATTAGTTTTTGCATTATGATTAAATATTGAACCTTAAATAACAACAAGGTTTTGATAATAATTATTTTTGTGACCTATGTTACGATTTTTAACATTCGCGGCCTCCAGACATTTACACTGATTCTCTAAGGTCCTAAACTCATTAGTATTGGGTTGCCCAAGGTCATTTATTGACAGTAAGAAAGTAAAATAATTCTTCGTATTATACCATTTGTAACGTATTACGTAAAACATCATATTTATCTTTACAAAAGTAAACTGTGTCTTTTCGACAAAACTTTGCACTTAGGGTTGCGCATGCGCATATGATATATTAGTGTGTTATATCTCTGTCTGTCCCCTTGAGGATAATGATTTAACCTAATGCTACCCCATCGTTTTAAACGAAGGCGTCTAAACAGCTGCTTGACAAGACGCGGTGTTGTGTGTAATTTGTCAAGGTCGCGATAAATGCCAACAGGTTTGATGCTTAGTATCCGCAGATAATTTTTTTGGGAACCGGTTTTGTATGTGCACAAAGGGAGGATCGTTCGTGTAGATATGTGTAATAGAAAGGTCTGACGATATTTAAAGTTGAGCGTCATATCTATATCAATATTATAAAGCTGAAGAGTTTGTTTGTTTGGTTGAACGCGCTAATCTCAGGAACTACTGGTTGGAATTGTAAAATCTTTTTGTGTTAGATAGACCATTTATCGACGAAGGCTATAGGCTATATAACATCACGCTACGACCAATAGGAGCAGAGCATTAATGAAAAATGTTGCAAAGACGGGTAAAATTCTCTTATGTGAAGTAGACGAAGTTGCGCGGGTCAATTAGTGAAATTATATGCTGTTACTGACCCATGGCATTTTTTTCTGAGTAGGTATGACTAGAGTTAGCCCATAGGCCATAATGCTTATACACTTTCTTACACTAATAGCCAAGTGAGCTAAGAGGTCATCTCGCTACTACCAGTGTGCTGGATGTTGTGGCTTCGATCCCGACACGTGACAAAAAGTTATATAAACTACAGGTAGTTGTTTTGTGTCTTGCTATTCTTTGTGTTAATGCTTTTAAAGTATCGAGTAGAAATTATAATAAGGTGACATCTTAAAAAAATGGCATTATTGTGCACAATGTTTTATCTATAATATTACAAAGCTGAAGAGTTTTTTGTTTGTTTGTTTGGTTGAACGCGCTAATCTCAGGCACTATTGGTCCGAATTTCAAAATTCTTTTAGTGTGGGATAGCTCATTTATCGAGTAAGGCCTATATAACATCACGCTACTACCAATAGTAGTAGACCATTAATAAAAAAATTTGCAAGAACGGGGTAAATTTTCTATGTAAAGCAGACGAAGTCGCTAAGTTAGCTAGTCGAATTATAAATAATAAAATAGTAATAATTGTGTTTATGGAGAATTTCCGTCTATCGTCTCTCTGTTTTTATTATCTACTAGATGTGCCCGCGGTTTCACTCGCGTTTATGATTACTGCGCCGCCCCCGTAGGTTATAGCGTGATGGTATATAGCCTATAACCTTCCTCGATAAACAGGCTAGCCAACACTAAAATAATTTTTCAATTCGGATCAGTAGTTCCAGAGATTAGCGGGTTCAAGCAAACAAACAAACAAACTCTTCAGCTTTATAATATTAGTATAGATTTTTAACACACGCCTGTACATTCTAAAAAGAGGAAATATAATATGTACGCGAATTAATATCCCAGCCTTCTGAAAGGCTTAGTCAACCTCAAACATGTCTCATGTCAACTGTTTTAACTAGCTGTTGCTGATTTTGTCAGCCAATCACAGCAGTTGAAATGCTTTTGACCGTCTTTTAACAATGTGTTAATCTGCCTTTTAGAAACCGTAGATAGATAGTGTATTAGAAATTTAGCACTAGCGATCAATGGAAACGACTGAAGCCAAGTGCGCTTAAAAATGATTTATCCTGAAACTCACTTATCTGTATATCTATACTAATATAATAAAGCTGAAGAGTCTGTTTGTTTGTTTGCTTGAACGAGCTAATCTCAGGAACTACTGATCCGAATTGAAAAATTATTTTAGTGTTGGATAGCTCATTTATCGAGGAAGGCTATAGGCTATATAACATCACGCTACGAACCACGGGGGCGGCGCAGTTATCATAAATGCGGATGAAACCGCGGCCACATCTAGTAATGCATATAGTTAAAGCCTAGTAGGCTTTTGTTATGTGTGTTCCACACTAGTGAAGTAGACTAGGAGTAGTTTAAAGTAGTAGAGCCTCGCTGATTTCAGCATAAATGGGCCGGCTCGACCGGGGAAGTACTACCTTCTCACAGAATATCTACGTGAAATAGCAGTGTTCCTACTGTTGTGTTTCGTTTGGCGAGTGAGACTGCCGGAGGCCCAATCACTTTCCCACTTCCTTTTTTCCTAAAGGGTCGGCAACGCGCAAGTGATGCCTCTGGTGTTGCAAGCGTCCATAGGCTACGGTGATCACTTACCATCAGGTGGGCCGTATGCTTGTTTGCCACCTTAGACGCATAAAAAAAAACCTTTAAAGTGGTTTAAGTGGTATTTGTATTCGAATCCCACATAGGACAGACATTTTTGTGGATCACAAAGAGTCGTTTCGAGTCTGGGTGACTGTTGTTTAAACGGAAAGTATTTCGCCATACAGGAATTCTTAGTGCGGGAGTAATAAACAGACAGTAATTTTTAAGTCAATGTACCAACATATAACCCATCAATCTGTTCACATCTGACATTAGTATATAACACAAACGAAAGGCCAGTATTGGTGCGCCCACGCAGGTGCGCCGGCTAGACTCGGTTTCACCTCCTAATAAGGCGACGATCATGTCCGTACATATACTTATCTATGCGCTTAACCTTTCATTCTATTTGCATACCGAAATCTATTTTGTGTTGTCGTAAACACTTATGTTTAGTTCGAGGCGTGGATTCTGGGGTCAGGCATATCTTCTTTGGTTTGGATAAATATAGGTAAAGGATTCCGTTCATGGTTTTGTTTTCCCAACAATCAAACATGGACGTTAATAAACACGCGTGAGTCTTAGTTTAGATACACTACACCTCGGATATTAACAGTAACATATAAAAAAAGGTTTGGCAAGCTATAAATGAAAACACAAAAAGTTAAAAGTTCTGTTTGCATGTGAAAAAGTAACCTAATTTAACTAGCTTCATAAGCCTTTTGTGCAATAACCCGTCGAACTAGGGATATTTCTTTGTTGTAATAGAATATACATTTAAAACCCAACAAATCAAGGTACGTTTCATGAATGGGAAATGTGAAACCATGCTCCATACCACAATGGGCTTTCTAAATTTTTTTTTTTTAAGTTTGCTTTCAATTTGTCTACTCCGGTGGCGTAGAGTTTTATGTGGTCGCCTGACCACTGGCGCCACCCGGGTGTTGTGGGTTCGATCCGTACCACTCGACACAAAAAAATTTATAATCCACTAATAATTGATCCGTGTTTAGATGTTCTTTGTATCCGTTGTTTAATGTTTGTAAAGTCTTCAGCGACATAAATACACACGTTCGAGATTTAGATCTTTCAAAGTGATAACAAATGTTATTGTTTTATAACAGTGCTAGATGTGCCCGCGGTTTAACCCGCGTTTATGATTACTGCGCCGCCCTCGTGGTTCGTGGCGTGCATGTTATATAGCCTATAGCCTGCCGCGATAAATGAGCTATCCAACACTAAAATAATTTTTCAATTCGGTTCAGTAGTTCCTGAGATTAGCGCGTGCAACCAAACAAACAAGCTCTTCAGCTTTATAATATTAGTATAGATTAGTTAAAAGATAATTGATTTAACCGTTGTTCAAAAATACAGAATAATAATTAGGATTTTAAATTAATTAAATAATATTACTCAGTTTCTTATACTGCTGACTGTACACATGTGCAGATCTAAGCGAGGATTAGAGATACATATGTCGTGGTACTATTTTTTGTATATAAAACACAAGTGCCCGAACCCTATGAGCCTTACGTCTCCTATGCAATAATAATAATATCAGGCCTTTATAGCAAATGGCTCAGGCTATTGTCCACCGTGCTAGCCCAGTGCGGGTTGACAGACTTCACATATCTTAGAGAACATTATGGAGGTTTCCTCATGATATTTTCCTTCTATGTTAAAGCGAGCTATATTCTAACATATATCAACATATATAATAAACCATATTTTATTTGTTTGTTACAGATAGTCAGTGACCATGGCGACCAAGTCGTACAGTAAGCACAAGGAGTACAAGGAGTACTCCACCAGCGGGACCATACCTTACACAGATGAACAATTAGGTAAGGAACTGCATTTTTAGTTTAATTGTTCCTCCTGTGCGAGGGCTGAGGGTTCTATCCCTACATGGTATTTTCTTTTCTACACACGTAGTATCATGCGTATGTCCCTAAAAGGGTAAGCAGAGATGTTTCACATCCAAATTTCGCTATATGTATATGGTTTTAGGACGCACATATAAGGGAATGAGCCTTTGCCGTCTACTAGATATAGGATCAGATGCCGAGCTGCTAGTTAGAATTTCTTGATAGAACAATCCATTATAGAAGCTCGATCCGGGCATCAAAGCCGTGATAACATGTACAGCAGCCGCTTTACTCTATCGCTGCGCTACCGAGGCAGTTTTTATACAATGTCTTTAATGCAGATGCTCTAACTACACTGTTTCGTTGGCACCATCTTATCTTATCTTATCTTGTGTGGGAGCCAGTCAGTACAGACCGGCGACACTTCGACCCAGTGGGGTCTTTTGTGTCGACTTCCTCCATAACGACTGCCATAGATGTTCATGGCAGCCGGGATCGACGGCTTAACGTGCTCTCCGAGGCACGGAGCAGGCGATAATTGTCAATCAATACGCACATCATTTAGAAAAGTCATATAACTTCCGAAAGTCAGAGGTGCGCGACGTGGGTTCGAACACGAGACCCTCTGCATTGCAGTCTGTTGGTCTCCCCACTGAGCTATCGCTGCTCTTTGAAAACTCGTTGGCACCATAATTTCCACACATACGTTTGCACATTGCTGGGTCTGTTTAATTTAGGTTCTCGATTAGAACATGTTATTTATTCACGGTTATCGTATCGTCCCCTATTATGAACGACCAAAGATGTTATTATAGTTGAGGACATGCTGCATTACTGCCCGTCCCTTATGACAGGGGTTCCGTACCTTTCCTCTAGAGTGAACCCTAACCCTTGCGAGAATAAAATTCACTGATCCTATATATCTATATTAATATTATTAAGCTGAAGAGTTTGTTTGTTTGTTTTTTTTTTTGAACCCGCTTATCTCTGGATCTACTAGTTCTAATTGAAAAATTCTTTAAGTGTTCGATAGGCTATTTATCCAGGAAGGCTATAGGCTATAATATCACGCTACGACCCACGGGGGTGGTGTAGTAACCCTAAACGCGGGTGTAACCGCAGGCACAGCTAGTAATATATATATAAGCCTTGTATTAAATGTCCCACTGCTGGGCACGGGCCTCTTCTCAGTGTGAGAAGGGTTAGGCCACAGTCCACTACGTTGGCCCAGTGATAAAAAATTTGCTCTCTTACTTTTAGTCGCAAAACTCACATGGATCTGATTTACTAACATGTCTATCAGTGTATCTAAGATCATTTTAATTTTAATGAGATTTTAGTTTTGTTTACCTTTTCATCATACGTTTCTATCACGCTCGTAATAGTTCATAATTATTTTTACCTGAAACCACGCCTTATAACAGAAAATACAGTTACGAGCCCGTTCGCCCCTCAAGCTTCGCCCCCTAGTAGGTATTTGTTAGGTTTCTTCTTAAATCCACCCAAAAGTAGAAGCCCCGCGAAGCGGGGCTCCGTCTTTCTATGAAAGGGGCGAAAGTCAAGGGGCGTACGGGCTCGTAGCCAAAAATACGTATGCGTGTTGTGCATATGTGTGTAATAAGTTCTGGTCCATATTGAAAAGAGACGTGTCAACATTGAGTAATTGGTTTTTCTGTCGCTAATATCATCAGCTATGCGTTACTACTGGGTTTATCCCCCATATAAATAACATAAGTTTTACACATAGAAAGACGGTAATAACAGTGATTACTAGTTAATCTAGATTTGATTTGAGTTTTGTTTTCTCGGGAACATTACCTTTTTCTTAGATGAAAGGTACCCTATGTATTTTTCTGTACCCCTGACAACGTGTATGCGAAATTTCATACAAAATTCAAACAAACTCACATTTGCATTTATAATATTAGTTAGGAGATATTATTTGAACCTATATCATTCAGCAATGCGAGCGCACGTCATCCATACAATCATATTTTTCGCACATCACTCACAGAAACTTTTCTAATTTCAGACATGATAAAATCGGAGCTGATTCCGAAAGGCTGCAAGTTGGACTCACTAGGCCGCAATGCTGGAAGTGGCACCAGGGAGTACCACTATGAGTACAAGGAGGAAAAGCTTCCTTCCGGCAAGTACGACAGGAAAGACCTGCATACCGTCGAGGTAAGAATTAACATTAGGAGAAAATATTTAAAGAGAGTTGGTGTTGTGTTGCCACGACGAAATGCCATATACTAATATAATCTTCTTTTTCTTCTCTATGTTATAAAGAGGAAAGATTTTTTGTTTGTTTGTTTGTATTATTGTTTGTTTGCACCGATTTAACTCAAAAATTACTCAACCGATTTAAAAAATTCTTTTACCGTTGCAAAGCTATATTATCACTGAGTAAGATAGGCATATATTTTATTTAAAAAAGTACTGTTACTAACATAAACTAACCTTTTTTTTTTTTTTTTTTTTTTTTTTTTTTTTTTTTTTACGTGGGGAAATGCGCCTGATGCATACCCTCTCGCCACAAGGGGAGGCGAGAGGGTTATGTCCGGCTCACCCGTACTTCGGGCCTACGGACCAAAACCCCACGGTGTGCACGCTCGCTGCCTTGCAAATTGGATGGGCCGCTGGCAAAATTACTACCTCAGCGACCCACCCAGCAGTCTACAACTCCTCGGCGACGCCCCGGCACTACATAGGGCGTCAGACCGACTCAGTGGCTGGCGGACGGAAGATCCCCGTTCTCCCGCCCGCGGCCTTCATTATGGCGGCATTAGGTGCGCGTAAGCGCGCCTGCGCCGCCCAGTTCGCCGGCGACGGCTCGGATCCGCAAGGATACTTTCTTCACGGATCCGCTCCGCCACCTCCTTCTGCGAGATGACGTCCTCGCAGAAGGATGCGACCGCTGCCCATTTCCTCTCGCTGTCGGCCATGGCTTTGATCACGGCCGGCAGCGAGAGATCCTCACCCACAATCTCAATGAGTTCACGGCGCTGCACCGCCCAAGCAGGACATTGCTCGAGCGTGTGCTGCGCCGTGTCCTCCTCACAATCGCAGTGGTGGCAGATGGGACTCGGTTCCCTCCTAGCGACCGTGTGCAGGTATTTGCCAAAGCAACCGTGCCCTGACAACACCTGCACTAGCCGGAAGGAAAGGGTCCCATGCTGCCGCCCTGCCCACCGCTCCAATACCGGCTGGAGGGCCCCAACGGTTCTGAAACCGGCCAAGGGCACCTCCAGCCGCGCCTGCCACTTTAAAATCATGCCCTGATGGGCTCGATTGCGCGCGTACTCAATCACTGTCGGGAGGGGACGACAACCCGTCTCCTCCCGCACCGCCTCACTCATTGCAAACACTTCGGCGAGCACTTCAGCCTCCAAATCCCACGGGGGTGTTCCGGCCAACGCACAAGCTGCGTCGGCCGACACCGTGCGGTATCCGCGTATTACCCTGACCGCTATGACTCTCTGCGGCCTCCGCAAGAGAGTCCTGCACTGAGCGGTCAGGGAGTCCGCCCACACCGGTGCGCCGTAAAGCGCCATCGACCGGATAACCCCCGTGTAGAGTCGCCGGCAACCAGCACTGGGCCCGCCCAAATTTGGCAATAGCCGCCCAAGGGCGGACGCAGTGCCGAGAAGCTTCGGGGCGAGCTGTCTGAAATGCTCGTCGAAGTGCCACCTTCCGTCCAGCACCAAGCCCAGATATTTCATGTGGGCCTGGACGGGAACGCGCGTCGAGCCCACCATTATCGAGGCGCCGCGGGGTGGACTGCGACGAGGCCCATGAAAGACCAGGGCCTCCGTCTTGTTAATAGCCACCCGTAAACCCAGCGCCTCGATACGCCCGACCACCTGGGAAACCCCCACAGTAGCCAAACGGGCCGCCTCCTCGAAGGTACCCCCACGGGCTGTGACGAGGGTGTCGTC
This sequence comes from Catocala nupta, assembly GCA_963675205.1. NCBI lineage: Eukaryota > Metazoa > Arthropoda > Insecta > Lepidoptera > Erebidae > Catocala > Catocala nupta. The sequence continues at coordinate 6,334,087 of OY776104.1, forward strand.
AGCGTAGCTGATGACGCTCAGCCCGGGGGGTAGGGCAGCACGTAGGACCCAGTCGTACCCCATGTCCCACAGGAGTGGACCAAGAACCGATCCCTGCGGGACACCGCACGACATGGGCCGCCGCCAAACCTCGCCTCGAACCTCGAGGAGGACACTCCTGCCTCTCAGATAGTCTACCACCAGCCGCTCCAGGTAAAAAGGTACCCCGTGATATCGGAGCGCCCCCTGGACACAGCTGTATGGCAGACTATTAAACGCGTTGGCGATGTCTAAAGACACCGCCAACAGAACACCGCCGCCGGCGACCGCCTCCTCGGCCGCGGCTTTCAGGCGCATAATGGCCCCGACCGTCGAACGTCCTTCCCGGAATCCGAACTGAGCGTCCGACAGGTCGGGACCCACCGTGCTCAGGTGCCGGACGATGCGGGTGGCGAGAATTTTCTCAAACATCTTCCCCGCCTCGTCCAGCAGCACTATGGGCCTGTACGCCGCGGCCGACTCTGGAGGCCGTCCCGGCTTGGCCAGCAGTACCAACTTCCCCTCCTTCCAGCACTCAGGGAATCGTCCCGACACCAGGCTCGCGTCGAAAAGTTCCCTGAGGCGGACATCCAGGTGATCGAGGGCCAGCGCGAGAGCTCGCGCCGGCACACCGTCAGGTCCAGGGGCGGTCGTCTTGGAGCGGATCCGCAAGACAGCCGCCCCCATCTCCGCGTCTGTAACCGGGGGAGCACTGAGGTCCGCCTCCCGATGTCGGCCTCCCGATGGGGCCATTGTCGGGGGCACGTGCTCTGCCCGGTCAGGAAATAACTCCTCGACCACCTCGGAGAGGAAGTTGGGCTGGAGGGTCTCCGTAAGGGGGGGGCCCCGCGCACGGAGCTTGTTCAGCGCCGCGCGATATGGGCGCCCCCAGGGGTCATGGTCTAGACCCTCCAACATCTCATTTTTCGCCCGTTCCTTGGCGCGGCAGATGGCCGACTGCAGAGACACCTTCGCTTCGCCATACGCGTCATACAGTCGGCTCTCCTCTCGCTCATCGCGGTGGCGACGGCTTCGGCTGCGTGTGTATAACCTCCGGGCACGAATGCAGGCCGCACGGAGGTCCGCCAGCTCCTGGGACCACCAGTAGACCCCCGTTGGGGTCCAGTGTCGCACTCGGGGCATGGCCGCGTCGCAAACAGCTTGAATGCTGTCGCGAAAGCGGACAGCCCCGGCGTCTACCTCCCCAGACGGGGGTGCAGGAGACAACCAAGCTTGAACTATGGCTGCCTCTTCCAGTAGGTCCCGGTTCAGCCTTTTCACAGCCCACCGCGGAAAGCGAGGTGTTCTGCCCGCCGACGGGCGCTGACCCCTGCTAGGGTCCCGGAGCAGGGAGACCTCCAGTCGGACATACCGATGGTCCGAAAGGGTCTCCACCTCCTCCAGGACACGCCATCCCCTTACGCGTGCGGCGAGGGCCGGGGTAGCAAACGAGAGGTCCACTATCGACCCCCCCCGCCGTCGCACGCACGTGTTGACGGCGCCCCTGTTCAGCAAACAGAGGCCCGCCGCATCGGCCCACTCTTCGACCGCCCTTCCTCGGACATCCGTGCGGGGGGACCCCCACGCAGTAGACTTTGCGTTAAAGTCCCCCATCACAAGGATGCGGCTAGATGATATCCGCCGTATCGAGGCCTCCAAGTTGTTGAGAAAGGCCTCGAAGTCTGCCAGACTCCTGTTGGGGGAGAAGTACACACCAACGACTGTAACCTCTCCCCACGCGGCCGCAACGTATCCCGCTCCCCTCTCCTTAACTGAGAGGGAGGGTGAACGAGGCGCCGTGGAGCCGACGACTGCCACGGAGCTGTCCCGGTCACCTGCCCAATTGGGATTGGGAGGAACGTAATATGGCTCCGCGGCTACAGCTACACCGATCGACCACTCCGCCATAGACTGCAAGAAAAGGTCCTGCGCTCGGGCGGAGTGGTTGAGATTCGCCTGGAGGAGGAGATAGTCACGATCCTGGTCCATGACTAGGTCGACATCCCCTCCTCCACCGCTGAGGGCGGTCTTACCTCAAGTGATAGGGCGGCAGCCGGGGTCGATGAGCTGCCCCCCTCAAGGCGTTTTGTGGGCGGGGATTTACACCCTCTGTCGCCACGGAAATGGGCAGCTGCTCGACCAGCTGCCGTACACGCCGGGCAGTGCGGGGTCGTCTTGCACGCTCCAATGACGTGCCCAGGCTGGCCGCAGCGATAACAGGCGTCGCTGCGGTCCTCGGGGCTACGGCACTTAATACGAGCGTGCCCAGGTCCCCCACACCTAAAACATCTCATGGGCCGAGCGGCCAGGATGTGGACCCTGGCCGAACTCCAGCCCACGAGTAGACGCCCGGCGTCAGCCAGCAGCTTGGCCGCGGCGACAGGGCATTGCGCCCACACGGCGCCGACCCCCCCTGGGCCGGGACGGATGGTGCCAATCCGTATGGCGTCCGCAGCACAACCAGTTCTGGCGCTAATGGCGCCAGAGACGTCCTCCGCGGACACCGAGTCATCGAGGCCGGTGATGCGCATCTCTGCACACTTCACCGGCCTCGCAATCTTCACACCATCCGTCTCAGGAAACAGATTCCTGAGCCTAGCGGCAATGGTGTCTGCCGCTTCGCCTCCGTCAGCTCCGGGAAACTCCAGGATGCGGCCTCCTGTATGGGCTTGGCGGACCCTGGCTCCGGGGTGTGTAATGTCCCCGGTGTTCCGCCTCGCCGTGGAAAGCACGGCCTGATAAGTCAGGCCGCGCTCAGCCGCCTCCGGTAGCACCGTAATAACCACGGCAGCTGACTTTGGCGCTCGGAGCCTGTTTCGCTGCCGCCTCTTTTTCTTCTTGGCCCCGCCTTGGTTTACGGGGCCAGGTCTTACTGCGGTTGAGGTCGTCGCAGAGGCAGCCGCAGCAGCAGCCGCAGCTGCAGCGGCCCTCTTGGCCTTCCTGCGGCGAGCCTTGCCTACATTGCCCACCGTCCGCCAACCCTCACCCTGAGACATAGTAGGCGCGGAGGTTGACGGCGTGGGGGGCGCAGGCCTAGTGGGGACTCGCCGTAAGCTCTGGGGCGGAGGAGCCCTGGGTGTTGGAAGGGACGGGAAGTCATTGGCAGACTTCCTTCCGCCCCTTCTCTCCGACTTCTTACCGCCTATTGGGGGCGTAGGATGAGGCGGCGCCAGCGGCACCGGCGGCACCAGTGGTTCCGGCGGCACCAGCGGTGACCTTTTGGCCGCAGAGACAGCCGCAGTACTAGCCGCAGGAGGCGCGGCTTGAAGCCGCGATCGGTAGCTAGGCGCCGGCAGCAACCGATCGCCGAGACCCTCTATGCGAGCGTCAACATACTTGAAGATGGACGCCTGCATATCCATCTCCTTTCCGGACGGCTGAGGCGCCTCTTTAGGCGCCCGTCCTCGGGTCTCGGCCCTGAGCCGCACCATCTCCCGGCGCAGCTCCGCCACTTCCGCCTCCAGCCGCACGAATTTGTCGGCCAGATAATCGACCGACGCCTTCGTTGTGGCCGCCGCCTCCTTGAGGTGCTTTTGGAAGGTCCCTTTGAGGTTCCGAGACTTGGACGCCACCTTCGTCACAATCTCGGAACCGTCAAGGACCCTCTGTACCGCCTCTGCCACCGACTTCGGGGTGGGGCTGCTCCCCTGCGGACGTATTTTCCGCGCGAGCAGCGCCACCTCCTCCTCTGCGCACAGCTCTGCTGCCGCGCGTTTAGCTGTGGCCTCTTCGGCCGCCTTCGCATGGCTGAAAGGCCCCGGTGTGCCAGGCCGATCCCTGCCTCTTCGGGCTGTGCCAATCTTCGGAGTCGGCGTCGCGCTCGACTCCCCTCCGGAACCCGAGTGGGTCCGACGGGGGCGGCGCTTGCGCTTCCGCGCCAGAGTCGCCTTGTCCGGGACTAGCCCCAAGGCGACACTCATCGCGGAGTCAGTATCCGACTCCGCGGGGGTTTCGGTGCCTGAGATTTCGCGCGGCACGGCGCTGCGATGTGGGTTGCCCCCCCCAGAATACGAGAGGCAGACGGAGCCAGCAGACTCCGTGAGGGATTCTCCGGGCGCGGCGCACCCGGTACCCTCCTGGGGTAGTTTAAAACCTTGAGCCGACATCATTATTAAGTTTTTGTGGCCCTAATGGCTGGGTTCCCCCCAGTCATACAGCCCCTCGCCGGGCCACTGAAAACTTGAGCTTTGGGTAATTTTTATAGAGGTTTTCTTCCTCGCAGCCCGAAGGCCCCCGGTCCTGTCAGTTCAGGATTACGGGTTGGGCCGGAAGGGGGTCCATACTGGACCGGTCCAACCGCCCCAAGACCGCCCACCTGGGCAGAAACCTGAGCTTCAAACCCTGGCCTAACGGCCACCACTAGTGATTTTTTAGAGAGGTTGTCTTCCTCTATCCCCCCGTGTTGGGCCGGATGGGGGTCCATGCTGGACCGATCCACCCGCCCCAAGACCGCCCGACTGGGCAGGACGCCTACGCTCCCCACCCCGGCCTGACGGCCCCCACTGGTAATTTTTTATAGAGGTTTTCTTCCTCTAACCCCCCCATCTCATCCACGTGTCCTCTGCTAATCAGAGGAACACGTGGAGAGACCCCCAAACGCGGCCCTCACGGGCCGATAACCACGAGGCAAACTGCCTCGGGTTCCCTACGCGCGTGCCAGAGTATTAGCCACGAGTAATAATGCTCCCGAAAGGACATTATTACCCGTGTTGCCCAGGGTGTACCGGCCCAACGACTGCCGTTCCAATCCACGAGAAATGTAGAAAGGACCAGCAGCCGTCGAGCGCACGAGGAGGTTCTCTGGCCACACACCCCAAAAACTAACCTAACCTTTTTTTTTTTTTTTTTTTGATTCCCAGGAAAAAATGCTTCATGCACTACCCGCCGGCTAGGGGACGGCACCGGCGGGGCGTGTGGGACTCTGATATACCCACTAAAAAAACCTGGGGTGTTCCCTCTCTCACCCAATGGGGGGGGCCTGTTGGGAGTCTAAAAAGATTCATCCATAGCAGGCCCCCCCATGTGGGTGCCGGCCGGGTCAATTGGACCCGACCTCCTCTCGTCCCCAGGGGAGAGCATTTCACTGCTCTCCCCTTTCGACGTTAGAAGGCGCGCGGGAACACCGCGCGCGCCCTCTATGGGTTCTTACTCACGGGTGGCAGGGTCCCCTGAGGCCTTGCCACCCAGAACCCTTAGGTGGGGGGCAGGAGAGCGACATAAGCGCGTCTCCTGCGCCCCCTCCTCCGGCGGCGGATGTCCGGGGCGTAAGGATCTTCCTCACGCCCCCGCTCCGCCGCCTCCTTCTGCGAGATGACAGCCTCGCAGAAGGACCTCATTGCGCCCCAGCACCTGTCGTCACCGACCATCATGGATACGACGGTCGGCAACGAGAGGTCGGGGCCAATCACGGCGACCAGGGCACAGCGCTCCTCGGCCCACGCCGGACACTCCTCCAGCGTGTGCTGCGCCGTGTCCCGGTCGCACTCCTCGCAGTGGTGACACCTGGTTGTCGGCTCCCTACCGGCTATCTTGCACAGGTACTCTCCGAAACAGCCGTGTCCAGAGAGCACCTGAGTAAGCCGGTAGGTGAGCGGTCCGCGCCGTCTGTCCGTCCATTGCCTTAGCACCGGACGGACAGCCTCGACTGTCCTTACCCCATAGCGGGGCTGGGCCAGTCGCTCCTCCCACCTGGCCTCGAGGACCAGTCGAGCCTGGGACCTTCGCGTCTCCACCGCCCCGTGAGTGGGTTCCTCACCATGGAGCCGGAGGTCCACGCGCCAGTGATACACCGACGCTTGGACCTCCGCCTCCAAATCCCAGGGCGGCGATGCCGCCAGGACGCACGCCGCCTCAAAGGAGACGGTGCGGTACGCCCGCGACACCCTGATCGCCATCGCCCTCTGAGGTTTCCTCAAGAGGGCGATGTTTCGGCGATCGAGGGCGCCGGCCCAAATGGGCGACCCGTAAAGGGCCATCGACCGCACCACCCCCAAATAGAGGCGGCGGCAGACGACACTCGGCCCCCCGATATTCGGCAGCAGAGAGCTAAGCGCTCCCGCCGCCGACATCAGCCGGGGGGCCAGGCGGCTAAAATGGACGCGAAAGTTCCAGCGGCCGTCGAGGTGGAGCCCCAAGTATTTCATACTCGGCTCCACCCCGATGCGGACCCCTCCAACTATGATGTGGGCATCTGGTGGCGGCGCCCGCCGAGGCCCATGAAATAACAGGGCCTCGGACTTTTCCAGCGCCACCTCCAGTCCCAACATCCTAATTCTACCGACAACCAGGGCCACCCCTGCCGTGGCAAGACGGGCAGCTGCCCCGTAATCCTCTCCCCGGGCCGTGACCAGCGTGTCGTCGGCGTAACAAGTTACGCCGACGCCCGGGGGCAGGGCGCCCCGCAGAACCCAGTCGTAGCCGATGTTCCACAGGATCGGTCCAAGAACGGAACCCTGCGGAACACCGCACGACACCTCCCTCCGGAACGTCTCTCCGTTCCGCCCCACACAGAATACGCTCCTCTGGTGCAGGTAGTCCCCGACTATTCGGCGCAGGTAGGGAGGCACTCCATGAAATCGGAGCGCCTCCCTAATAGTCGCCCACGGCAGGGTGTTGAACGCGTTGGCGATGTCCAAGGACACCGCCAACACCACCCCGCGCGAGGCGACCGCCTCATCCGAGAGGGCCTTGACGCGACTGATCGCGTCAATCGTCGATCGGCCCTCTCGGAATCCGAACTGATGTTCGGACAAGTCGGGGCCCACCCGCACCAGGTGCCTGGAGAGGCGGGCAACCACTACTCGCTCAAAGAGCTTGCCTACCTCATCCAACAGCACTATGGGGCGGTACGCGGAGGGAGAGTCCGCGGGGCGGCCCTCCTTTCTCAGGAGGACCAGCTTACCCGTCTTCCACATGGCAGGGAACCGTCCCGACTCCAAACAGGCGCTAAACAGCCTGAGGAGCCGGTCCCCTAGGGCGTCGTAGGCCAAAACCCAGGTGCGGCCAGGAATTCCGTCCGGCCCCGGGGCGGTGTTTTTGCCCCGGAGCCGAACCATTGCCGCGCCGAGCTCCGCCATTGTTACCTCTGGCGCCCCGGCATCGGCACCGCCCTCCTCGATATCGGGCGGCGCCATTTCGGGAGGCGTGTGCTCCGCTCTCGAAGGAAAGAGAGCGGAAACCACCTCCTCTAATTGCCGGGGCTGGAGACTCTCGGTGACCGGTGGGGCCCAGGGGCGCATCTTGCCCCTGACCGCCTTGTACGGGCGGCCCCACGGATCTGCCTCGAGAGTCCCCAGGAACTCTTCCCATCTTTGGGTTTTGGCCTCACTGATGGCGGACTGCAGGGCGTGCTTCCGCTGTACATAATCGCCCCGCAGCCGTGCCTCCACGGTCGGGTCACGGTACCGCCTGCGTCGGCGGTACCTAGTGTACTGGCGACGCGCCGCAATGCACGCGGCGCGTTTCTGACTAATGTCGTCAGACCACCAGTACACCTGACGCCTTGGAGGTCGAGCACTGGCCCGGGGCATCGACGCGTCGCAAATCTGCGTCATCGCGCCCCGGAACCACTCCGCCTCCGACTCAACCTCCACAGGCCCTTCACCCATCGGGGTCCAGGCCTGGACGATGGAGGCTTCCACCAGCACATCTACGTCGAGACGTTTCAACGCCCATCGTGGGGACGACGGGGTGTGCCCTCTCCTCGGGCGATCGTCCGGGATCGCCGGCGAGGCGGAGATGTCGAACCGCACGTAACGGTGGTCCGACAGTGACTCCGCCTCGACCAGCACTTGCCAGTCCCGGACGCGGCGCGCTACGGCAGGGCTTGCGAACGAAATGTCCACAATGGACTCGCCCTGCCAGCGCACGCACGTGGCGACCGATCCCCGGTTAAGAACCACGAGACCGGTCGCAATCGCCCACTCCTCCAGCGCGTCGCCGCGAGCGTTGGTGACAGGGGATCCCCAAGCCGTTGATTTGGCATTGAAGTCCCCCGCCACCACGACCGGACGCGATGGGTACCGGTTAATAACGGCCCCCACCGCGCCCAAAAATTGCTCGAACTCGGCGAGGCGCCGGTTCGGAGAAAAGTACACCCCGATCAGGACGGTTCCCTCCCAATCAACACATATATAACCCTCGCCCCTGTCTGTCATCACCAGGAGCGAGGGTCCGGACGAAACAATGGCCGCCGAGCCTCCGAGGTCCCCAAACCAGTTGTGCCGGCTGGGGACGCAGTAAGGCTCGGCGACCACGGCGATGTCTATTGACCACTCCGCCATGTGCTGCAGCAAGATATCCTGCGCCCTGGCGGAGTGGTTAATATTCACCTGTAGGAGGCGATGGGCCATAATTAATTATGTGTCCATCGCCTCCGTACTGCTCCCTGCTTGGGACGGGGCCGGGGCGGCCTGAGTCCCGGCGACCGCCCCTCTGGCCCTACGTCGTTTCGGTGGGGAGCAAGATTTGCTCCCCATCCGGTGCTCCGCCGGCTTTCCTGCAGCAGAACAGAGGCTGCAGGAAGGTTTTGCGGCGGAGCAGGCGGCGGCCTTGTGGCCGGGCTGACCGCAGCGATAGCAGAGATCGCTGCGGTCAGTTTCGGCGGTGCATTGCTGCCTCACGTGCCCCGGCTCGAGGCAGCGGTAGCACCGCCTAGGCCTCGGCGCCAGGAGATTAAAACTAACCTAACCTACTTTTACACGAGCGAAGCCGCCGGCGAAAGCTAGTCGAAAATAACTTTGTTATATACATATTTTTTTACTTTGGATTGTCAACTCTTGTTGACGTAATTGGAGTTCGGAAAAACTCTTATACACCAGCTTTATAACCTTGTTACGTTATTTCTTATATAACCGTAAGAGGTAGAGACTCGCGGTCAACGCTATTCGACTCAGCATAGTCGATATACCCCCGAAATGACTATGACCTTTGACCTCTGACCTCAAGATCACGTGATACAATTTATTCGAACTCTAAGATTTACGGCAATTCATTGATGTTTCTCATTTGTTTTTTATTGTAATAGTTATAGTTATATAACCCAAACTATAAAATACATAGATTTCTAGAAATCTAGGTTAAAAATTAATAAGGTGTGCGCGTTTGAAATCTGGTTGTACGGTAGTTGTCAAATGACAGAAAAAGGATGCACAATTCAAACTGTGACGTAAACGTTATTTAAATGTATCTGTTCGAGGAAGATAGCGCGATGTCCCGACTATACCTCCTTATTTATTCTTTTATATATTAAAATTATTAATAACTCTCTTATTGTGCAAATAATTATGATACTGTTTTCACATAAAGATTTCTTTTGATTGCTATATTTGCTCTTGTGTATAAAAAAATTACTAAATTCAACATAACTACCTGAGTTGTAAAGGACTTTAATAACATTCAAACAAAGGACATAAAAAACACACAGACCCGAAACAACTATTAGTGAATCACACAATTTTTGTCCCGTCCGGGGATCGAACTCACAACGCTCGATGCAGTAAGCGAGTCGACCACTTAAACCAACATTTTGTATCATAGTTTGCTCTCGAACGCTTTAACTTTATTGCCTTATCGTAGACCCTTATATTCTCGTATTAAATTAGATTTATTATCTGTAGCTTGTTCACAAGTGGGCAAACACCGCCCACAGTGCCATAAAATCGATTAAGAACACCATCAATATGTCATTTAATAGTATACACACAGCATACCACAAAGACATTAAATAAACGACTGCCTCAGTGGTATAGCGGTACTATATACTGTGTCTGAGGTCTGGGGTTCAATTACTGGCTCGGGCAAAATGTTATTAGATATTTCTGTTGAGAAATTCTCAGTACAAGCACGGAGTATGGAACTATGTCTTGTATATATTAAAATGCTGGCGAGCCTTAGGCGTCAGTTTTAAGTCCTATGTAACAGAAGACCAGTTGCACTCACTGATCGGTAAACAATTAGCGAGGTTAAGCAACGTTGGGTGCGGTCAGTCTATAGATAGGTGACCGCTTAGTGGTATTTCATCTGAGCGTCTCCTTGCTTCGGAGGGTACGTAAAAAGTCGGTCCCGGTTGTTGCCAAATTGACAACAGTCGTTAAGCCATGTCAGAGGTCTACGGGCGGCTTGAACAACTCTTGACGATAGGTTGACCACTAACCATACGAAAAGAAGAAGAAGAAGAACAGAAGGCGACCATGTATGTAGATATTCATGAGCACTATAGCAGCGTTAGCTTAGTCCGAGACCATTGGACTGCTATGCAGAGATCTCAAGTTCGATCCCAAAGAGTGTATCTCTAACATATGTATGTGTCAATGTGAAAACTACCCAAACAGAATAACGAAATAATGCCTTGCCCGACCAGGGCACCTAGGACCACATACACAGTCTCTTCAATACCACTGCATCACTGAGAGTTTGTTGCGTTTATATTATTATCTGAAAGTAGCTAACGACCTCTAGTTGCCTAATGAGGGGCGAATGTATTCTGTTTAAAGGTTTTAAGGTCACTTTAGCTTTACGCGCCTTATTTGGGCCTAGTAGGATTGCCTTGTTGCTCCTGTGGTATAAGGTATCACTTATATTTGTAGCAAACCGAGTGTTATCGGATTTGCTGCCCGGGTCGGACAGTGTTGTATTATCCCTGTAAACCAGAAGCATCATTAATAAGTAGGTATAGTCTCTCTCTAAATCCCTGAATGAGAAGGCAGAAATGTTAAGATTTTAGGTTACAAGTAAATAGGTGTGAGCCTTCTGACACTATATATATATCGAGCCCAGTTTTAGATGTTCTTACATTTCTTAGGAGGAAAAAGCCATGAATACTTGTCCCAGGAATCGAATCCAAAACTTTATGCAGCAGTCGCTTTATAGGCAATATGTGGTATCAATACACCTCTGCTTAACTCCTTAAGTATGAGCGTGAGTTTATATTAAAAAAATAAATAAAAATATTAAAAATCTCTTATAAAACGGCTTTGTGCGTCCGCCTGTCTGTTATACAACTTTTAACTTAAGAATCGTAAGAGCTAGAGACTCGCGGTCAACGCCATTCGACTCAGCATAGTAGATGTACTCCAAAATTACTATGACCTTTGACCTCTGACCTCAAGGTCACGTTTCTCACTTGTTAACTTCTAGTTTATAGCGCATGCCCGCGACTTTGCTCGCATTAATATAGATTTGATCAATAATTTCCATCCCTAGGTCAACAGTTTTCTGGATAAAAGGTACCATATGTCTTTTTCTGTATCCCTGACAACGTATATCCTAAATTTTATGATGAATAGTCAAGTAAGGCGTGAACGCGTGTCTAACAAACTCACATTCGCATTTATAATGTTAGTAAGGTTTAACAAGGCACTTTGTAATGTATACAAAATCACTGAGCGATAAAAAAGGCATAAACATCAGACTAGGCGTTAGTGCAATACTATGACGTCAGCACATTACTCAGATGGAAAGAGTCATCTCATGAATGCGCAATCTATTGGTTTGAAGCTCGTTTAGTCATAGTTCTCTTAAAAAGGTTATTACATAGGGCGGCTGTAACTTTACTCATTAATATAATAACAATGTCAGCCCTGTATTAAACTGTCACACTGTTGGGCACATGCTTTCAGTGTAATAATAATAATATCCTCCAGACCGAATTTCGGTCACGGCGGTCAATCTTAACGGAGACTGGCCATCTGCGCAGGAGATATTATAGTGCACAAGCGTGTGCGCAAACACAAGTGCACTGTCTGGACCTAATTCTCATGATCCGATGGGACGGTAATCCGACACGACCGGAGAGAGATCAGGCGCAGGACCAACGGCTTTACGTGCTTTCCGAGGCACGGGGGTGTCTAACACCACCAACTTCCTAACTCCGGGCTGCTATTGGGATTTTTTATGTAGGCCCGACCCGCTCTACGCTTTTAAACAATTCCTAGTCAGTTTCTGTCGCGGGGTTACAAACATTCAAACAACGTATACACAAAGAACATGGATGGTAACGAACCCACAATACTCCCCGTACTGGCAGTCACAAGAAGACGACTACTATTACGCCATCCGAGGAGTCAAAGAAAACACTAAAGCAAATTGGTTGACATTATATATAATGTCCTACCCATTACTCTAACTTTCCTTTCACATACTTATCAGAATATCTTAATTTCCAGGAGTTCACAGTTCCCCCTCGCTCTGGACCCAAGTCTTCAGACTCCAGCTCATATTACTACGAGCGTGAAGAGCGGGACCTCCCGGCTATCACGCACACTGGCACCAGGACCTATAACTACGAGACCTCAAGCTCAACACCAGGTCAGTATAAGTCAACGTCAAAAATAATTTATTAAAAGCCATCATTATTATTATATATATTTCATTAATTTGCTAGTCTTCTGGGCACTTTCCTATTCGACAGCGATGCTGAGGTATTTTACGACGCTAAACCAGCTATTATTGTTTATTATTTTCAATTTACTGTCATATATTTTGTGCCATTCCTTTTTATTTTGTTTTACTTAAAAGAAGTTAGATTTGTTAATGTTAGATAACTTGTATATTATTATTGTTGTTTTTGTACGTGTAAATAAAACCTTTATTCAAAGTAACACTTATAAAACATCAGCCCTATTAAACCGTTTTATTGGTGGGTTAGGATATCCTAAATATTCTCATTGGTCCAGCGTAGTGGTCTGTCGAATCCACCATGATGGTCCAATCCGGATTGATAGTGAAATCTACCAGACCGTATTGTTTCCAATACAACAATAATAATATCAGCTTTATATACTGTATATGGCTAGGCACGGGCCTCTTCGCTATATGACAAAGGTTATTGTTCCAAATCTGGGTGTTCTTTATATCGCCTGGATAGTCCACCACGCCGGCCCAGTGCGGGTTGACAGACTTACCACATCTTTAAGAACATGTAGAATTGTCAGAACTGCCTTCTTCACGATGTGATCCTTTTTTGTTAATGCGTGCGATAATTAACTTTATATCATATACAATACCTAGCTAATTGGAGGCATGGAATAGACTCAAGAACACTGCCTGCAGTCTAAAATTTCTCTGCTCAGCTATTATTTTTATAAACTTAAACCAATACGCCATGGGGGCAGTCAAAGGACAATGGGGTGGTGGTTAAGTGGTCGTCTTGCCAATATCACTGCGTCGAGACTCGGTCGCCACGCGGGACAAAAAATTGTATGATCCACAAATACATAGTACACACGGCTACACATCAAGTTAGACACCCTATATACGCATAACTACGCTACGTACAAAACAGAGAATTGTCGGAAAGGGACAGTGCATAGTGATGTCGATGTAATGGTAAGGATAGAGCGTAACAAAAATATAACGCACTCTCTCGCACGATTCACAGCGTTCAACTTCTAATTGTTCAAAGTCCAAACAGTCTAGTTGATGCGTCGCTGTGTGTACTTTCGATTCTGAGTGTTAATTGCGTTATTTGTTTTAATATTTTATAGTTTCCCACGACACAGTAATTACTCCAAGTACGGCAGTAGCCCTTTTTAAAACACAGAAGCAAAATAAAACATTAAGACTGTACTTTCGCACTAAAATATGCTGGTGACTTTAAAAATCAGTTATGCATATCTTTGTTTGAACTGAACAACGATTTGGTTTATACTGTGATGTTTATTTATTTATTTGATCTTAGAAAGGCTTACAGACTAATATAATTCTAGAAATAATACATTTAATGGCCACACATATTGCTAATAACAAGCCTCCACATATGAATATTAAGAAACAAAATTAAAACAAGAATAATCTAACATAACAAAAGAAAAATAACAATTACAAATAGAATAGCAAACACAGCATGTTGGTCATATGTGTTTAATAAATAAATAAATCTTCTTCCAGGCTACTCTAAAGTGAAGAGTTCCAAGGCTACCAAGGATCTAACGCAGAACGTTGAAGAGCTGGACTCTTTACTCGACGACCTTCAGAAGGACCAAGAGAGACAGCTCTATAAAAGTAAGTACATTGTTCTTAGGAGCTCATTTTATATAAATTTAAAGTTTAAATTATATCACAGGAAATAAATAGTTTCTGCAGCAGGATTTGAACCTGCGACCTTGACATACGCCAATGCATATTTATATAATATTAATGTCAAAGACAAAGTCAAATATCATTTATTCATTTCGGTCAAAAAGTAACACTTATGAACGTCAAAGCGGAATACCGACTTTCCTTTCAGTTTCTAGTAATGTAGGTTTAATAAAGATATATTTATTTATATGTTAAATAAAGATGTATATATTTATTTTCCAGATGGCTATACATCCGACACTGCTGAGAGCGCTTCATTTGACTACAAGAGGGGGTAAATATTTATTTATATTGATCTAGCTTGGTACTTGTAGTTTTAAAGAAAAATCATCATCAACCATCTTTCTGTTTTACCTCTTGATATTATTGGACTGCCACGTTTTTCTTCATTTGTTTGATAAAGATCGTAAATTTTCATTTGATAAACGTTTTAGTATTTCCCTTCCCCTCCTGACTTCTTCAAATTGCCTTCTTAGATTGTTTTAGAGAAGTGGTCATGTCGTAATGATAAAATATGACTTCATAAACTATCTCTTTGTAAAATATCATCTCGATACGTTGCCCCGTTCTATTCAAAACAAAGTAACGAATACACTTTCTCATTTATAATAGCAGTAGGGATGTAAGCAAAATCATTTAAAGCATTGATCCAACACATTAAAAATGTATAATTTTTTTTATATCTAATGCAATGTTTGATGTTGCCAGTACTCCAGCAAAAGCTCCATCCAGTGGGTATTCGACCCTGAAGCGCGAGGAACGCCTGGAGTCGTCCAATTGGAGCTCTAGCCCGCCGCCCACCATCACCCGGGCACAGGAGCTGCGCCAAGAGATGTACCGGGAGGAGAAAACTGGTAAGTGCCTTAGAAATACAAGCCAAGAGGCATCAATCTGATGACTTAGTGGCTGCCACGCTATTGCCACTACGCCTAGTGTTGTGGGTTCGATTCCCGCACGGGACAAAAAATTGTGTGATCTTCAAATGGTTGTTCCGAGTCTGAATGTTCTTTGTGATTCAGGAATTATTCCTAGTGCTTTTCTTTTTTTTCTCCGTTCATTTTTCACGAAACATTTATAAAAGTTTAAGGTTCAAGCAAACTTAGTAACTTTACCAATCGTAATATAACATTGCAGAGTCCCGCGTGGTGCCGTCCCAGATATCCCCGGTGGTCCCCCAAGTGGTCCCCCCGGTGGTCTCCGTCTGCAACCATTGCCACCAACCACCCTCCGCTGGCACCGTAAGTAATAATAATAATATTTTATAACCATTTATACATTTTGTTTAAAATAAACCTTCCAATCTTCCAGTACAAAAAGCATCTCATTCTAATAGTCATTTTACACAGTAGTTAGTAGTTAGTAGGGTATCGTTAGCCTTCGGGTTGCGAAGGTCAGGTGGCAGCCGCTCCGTGTAAAAACTGATATCCACTTAAATCCGGTTAGACTAGAAAAGCCAACCCCAAGTGACTTGGGAATAATAAAGGCTAGGGAGAAGAAGTTATAACCTCCGATCCCCAAAGATTTAAGTTGTGTTTTGGAATTGATAATTGATTGGAAGTAAACTGTCCTATAGACCGAATTTCGGTTTAAACGACCAATCTTAACGAAGTTTACGTAGGAGATATTATCAGTATGACCGTACAGTCGTCTTCTTACTCGTCTTGTTTTTTACTGCACGGTTGTGGTTTACGTGACCACATCGCCAGTGCCATTGCGTCGAGTGTTGTGGGTTCGATTCCAACACTGGACGAAAAATTGAGTGATCCTCAAATACTTGTTCCAAATCTGGCTGTTATTTAGAAAGAAAGAAGAAAGAAAAATGTTTTATTTGAATCTCCATTCATACGTTTTTTTAAAAAGCAATAATTAATATAATTAAACAGAAAACGGCACATGGAGATCAAATTAGGCAACTGCGTCAGCTATTGTTGCAGTATAGACTACAACGCTGGTATTCTCGCAGGACTACTAACAATAATTTATTAATACACAACAATGCATAATAAAATAAAACATACAAAAAATAGGATAAAAATAATAAATATAAACTTATAACAATATATTTATACTATATTCATACATAAAAGTCTATATGTCTATATATATATATATATATATATATATATATGTATATATACAACGTGTCCCAAAATTCAATGATAAGCGGGCACCAAAAGATGCTACTTATGACTACTCGAGAAAAAAAGAAAAAATTCAATCTTGATTTTTTTCATTACGAGGACAATTACCAAATTCTTAAAAAATGGACACCTTTAATTATATTTTTAAGTACCATTGCTACAATTTTACAAATACTACTGGCACAACTAACTACGATTCCAAAATGGTATAATATTCTAGGCATTTTCTGAACAACAAACATATTTCGCAAATCGTTAGTGTTGATAGTAATCACTTTTACTATGTATCCAAAAGGTTTTTTGTTGCAAGTTCTTAGAATTTGAATGAGACATGTCCGTAGTCCATAAAATAAGTTAGAGAGAAAGATAGATAGAGAGAGATTATGCGTTAGAGGGAGATAGATAGATGCTCATTGATAACATTAGGACAGGTAGAGAATAGGCGATACAGGAATTATATATTGAGCAGGGTAGCCTTTATAATAATAATATCAGCTTTGTATTTAAACTGTTCAAGTGCTGGGTCTCTTCTTAGTGTGAGAATGGTTAGGCCGTAGTATACCACGTTGGCGAGGGACTTTAAATATCTTTGAGAACGTCATGGAGAACTCTGAGACATGCAGGTTTCCTTACGATGTTTTTTTTACCGTTAAAGCTAACGATAATTAACAAATTAATAAGTAATGCATACAAACCTTAAGACAAGTCAGAGATGCTTGCCTTTTTCTTTACTTATATTGCTGTATTGTCAGTATTGTGCTTTAATGGACCACAATACAGCAACATTGCGGAGTGTGTACCGATTTTTCACAGATTGGATGTATAAGATTATTTCTACTTTTTGTATTCATCTTTTTTTCTTTTGTGCTGTGTTTATCTGTGGCAAATAAAAGTTTTCTTCCTTCTTCTTTCTTTTCAACACTACCCAGTTATCGAACATAGGCACAATTTATTTCTAGTTATTAATATATGACTTGCTATCTGAACCATCAGCTGCCCCGAGGTACTCCGATGAACAAGGTGACAACAACAGTGAAGACCTACACGTACGAAGTGCCCGCGGGACAGGACCCCACCACCGTGCCAATACCTGATCACCATCACCACACTACATACGTCACCGAGGAGGAGAACATGTCGTGAGTAGCCCACTGTAGGGCAACACCCAAATCTTAATAATACTCGGGAAAATACTAATCCGATAGGTGTTGTCCTGTCTGACGTGCGTAGCCCACTGTTGGCCAACCGCCAATACCATACCTATATTAGCGGACTTGACATACGACATAGTACCCGATAACTATAAATTTAAAATACCCCCGACACATAATTAATATGGGCATCAAACCGAAAAAAAAACAAAAAATCAAAATGTAATTCGCCATTTTGTGGTGGCGGGGCCATCTTGGATTTGAAATTTATCATAGTGTATAGTCTACTACTAGTCAAGCCCTTTCATTTAATACTCATATTGAGGGTGTTGTGAAAAAATATGTAATCCGCCATTTTGGCAACCATCTTGGACCAATTTTCATCAAAAATAACTAAGAACTCACCCGACTAATTCACCTTTCAAACAAAAAAAACAAAGTTAAAATCGGTTCATCCGTTCGGGAGCTACGATGCCACAGACAGAAACACACACTTATAACAAATTTATAAAACCCCGTCGTTTTTGTGTTGGGGTTAATAAATAGATAGCGGAGGCGAAGCGATACCTGAAGCGTTTTTGATATATTATTCGAATTATTATAAAACATTACACACACAATCCGAGCGATCGTGTTTGACTGCACGGATGGTGGAGTGTTTTAAGGGATTGCCTCGCAATTGCCATGCGCCGGGCGTTGCGGGCTCGAGCCCCACACGGGCCAAATAATTGTTCCGAATCTGGGTGATGTTTGTGCCCGTTGTTTGAATGTTAGTAAGGCCTCCGCGACACAGGACGTATACCTAGTGCAGGAGTTGTATTTTTAAATTTAAAATATTGACAAAAAATTTCGCCGCATTCTTCTCATGAAAGTAGGCTCTACTCCTTGAACCGACTTTTATTTTCAATATTCAATATTTTCCCATTTAATGTTATTAACATTTTTGACGTGTCCAAATAGTACCTACCTGAAATTATTTTATGGCATTAAAATATTTAAATTTAAATTTCGTTGCAGTACCCTGAGCAGATCGCCTCTCCCGCCAGTGTCGCCACCTCCCGGCGGCTGCCAGTACTGCTCACACTGCAACTCCAGCATCCGGGAGTACAGGACCGTCACCAGGTCTGATGGTAATGCCACCAGCTTATTATTGATACACAAGAATATAGATACAGGGTTTAACCTATTAGTCACAGCGGTACACCGGCGGCCAAACATAATGGAATTTCAATCATCTCTGGCATTCTAGCGATTGCAAGATTAATCACCTGCATATTGACTTACTATCACGATGTGCAGTGAGGGACATCAGTAACTGAAGATTTAACAAATTTGTAATAGTTTTATTATTGAAAATTAATAAATTGTGATTAAAATAACTATCCTTAAACTGCTTACTGCAAGTGATGATGATTTATTATACCATTATTATATATGGGAAGTCAGTGCCCTGTAATATCCTGACACTGGTCCAGCCTTAGGTTATCGTTAGCCTTCGGGTTGCGGCGGTCAGGTGGCAGCCGCTCCGTGTAAAAACTGATATCCAGTCAAACCCGGTTAGACCAGAAAAGCCGACTTCAAGTGACTTGGGAAAGGCTAGGGAGAAGATATTATATATGATAATTGCAATTCAAAATATCACGAATCGTTAACTGTACCACTGATGATATATTTCCACTGATATATTCCCTTTTATAAAAATTTCCATCACTTTTCAATATCCATTTAATGCATGTTATAACAGATGTCAATCCGCGCCTATTAGATGCAACAGTCATTTTACTAAACGGCTTTTTAAAAAAAGAGGTGGTTCTCAATTCGACAGTATATATATATTATTTTCTATGTTCATCTGTGATACCTATTAATTATATGAACTAGTGCAACAGCACCATTATGAAAATTACTTTATATACATTATTTAATAAACTACTGCAAGTGAATAAAGGAGTACCTTTTATAAAAAAGGATATTTTGGTCCCAGTAATACGATGCCAGGGAAAAAATTTAATCAAATATAATGATATATTAACAATTATAAGCAGTGAGAGCTTAGTGATAGACCGTTGGACTGCCAATCAGAAGTCTTACGTACGATCCCAAGGCGTTCATCTCTGACTTTTCATTGTGTGTGCTCGCTTTAATAGTGAAGTAAAATATCCTGAGTAAACCTGCATGTCTGAGAGTTCTCCATAATGTTCTCGAGGATATATGAAGTCTGCCAACCCGCACTGGACTAGCGTGGCGTTGCGCCTTTTTAACCCAAGTGAAACTGCTTGCATTAACTAGTTATAAAACAATAACTAAATATATAATATGTTTTGTTTAGACCGTTCGAGTGAGCGCATGGTGTACCCGAGTCCCGCCAACGAGACCAAAGTGATCCCGGCCGAGCCGCACAATGGACACCCACCGCATGTACGTATCAACACAACACTTGTATACGTCAGGGGTAGGTAGAGGTCTCATAGACCTTGCGCACGATACCACTATTATATACAGGGTGACTGGTTAAACATTGTACATATTTAAAGACATGGTAATTTATGGTCAGAAGTAAAGTGAAAAAAATAATTTAAAAAATAATTGAAAATTTGTATGAAATATCGATGAAATGTGGACACCGCGCGTCGCACACAGCTGTCGAGCGCGCCGCGCTACAAAAAAAAGGCTAATGACCTTTGATAAGAAAAGGAAGAGCGGGAGTGCAAATTCGGGAGAGTGTAGGGTGCGGTAGCGGGAGGTGGGGGCGGAGGTTTTGTTTAGCATTGGTATATGCGCAAGAGTGTCCGTACTTTAAGTTTTTATTGGATGATTAGGTAAAATTTTAAGAACCTATTTTTTTAGATATTCGTTTCCAGAATCGAATACTGAATACCCTCCTTTAATATGTCCAGCCTTTTACCAATCAGCCTGTATAAAGAATCAACTAGTCTATGTAATGACACCCTACAGACAATCCACATACATAAATTTCAAGCCTTTCCAATTCTACATACCTCTTAATTACTTTTACTTGTTTCGAGTGGTATTCTTTTATGTCTACTCATTCAATGTCTCCAGCGACTCAGATATTATTAAACCAGCTATTCGGGTTGAAAATTATTAGTACACACGGCTACACATCAAGTTAGACACCCTATATACGCATAACTACGCTACATACAAAATAGAGAATTGTCGGAAAGGGACAGTGCATAGTGGTGTCGATGTAATGCTAAGGATAGAGCGTCGCCTCCCGTTCAGCGTGAACGAGACAAAATAACAAAAATATAACGCCCTCTCTCGCACGATTCGCAGCGTTCAACTTCTAATAGTTCAAAGTCCAGTCTAGGTTGATGTGTCGCTGTGTGTACTCTTGAATCCTCCAGCTATGCTAGAATGCTTGTGATAGCAATTTCTTGTTCCAAGTTTTGAATCTATATTATTTGGCACAGTATCAGCAATTAGACGACCTTTTAAAGTATTACGTCATCTGTGCCGTCAAATTCAAACTTACTACCTCTAGATTGTAACTTCGACGCCTCATCCATTGGGCTACCGTGATATAACAGTTACTTTTAAAACAAATAATTCTAATTACAGGGTCCATCATCATACAAATACTCGGAGACTACATACTCGTCGCAGAACACGACGCAGCGCTATCCCCCCTCCCCGCAGCCCCCACACAGCCTGCACCCCTCCCACCCCTCTTACCCTTCGCACCGTTCCCCTTCCCCCTCCCCCGGGCCGTTCCCCCGCCCAACTACCCCTTCGCCCGGTACACAACAACCTCCGAAGAAACTCGACGACCTGCTAGCTGATTTCCCTGAAGCTGTAAGTATATTTTTGTTTGTTTCTATATAAGGTTCTAGCTTCAAAATGAATAGACCGATTTTGATGAAACATGTCTTGGTGGAAAACTGTTTGGCCAGGGTTATTTTTGCTGTATAATAATACCATTGCCGAACTTTGTCATAATACCGGCGAGCGATCAAGGCATGGAACTCTGCCAAAGCACGTGTTTTCTTCTTCCTTCAATCCTGGGTCCTTTAAGCAGGGCGTGAAAAACCACCTTCTCAGGCCGTCAAATTAGGGACTTCAACAACTTCTCAGCTGCTATGAAGATGGTGTGGAGGCCACTGCCCTCGGAGCACATGATCGCTTGCTACCCATACTCATAGTCCAGATATATTACAGACCATAACATGTCCTACGTCTGTTGCGGCTAGTGGCGTTGTAGGTGTTCTATCCCACTTTAGATTAAAACTCTCGAAGGGTCTCTTTACATTGGACCAACATGGGTCCAACGTAATGAGTCCCTTCGAGAGTTTTAATCTAAAGTGGGATAGAACAGTGTTTTCAAGTAAGCCTCCCAAAGCGATTATTAATTATTTAATAAGTACATAACTTCGAGAAGTCAGAAATTTGCGTCTTGGAATCGAACTCTCGAGACCTCTGCGTGGCAGTTCAACGGTCTGCGAAAACTAAATTTCAATTATATCATTCCCAGCGCTTCCCAACTCAGCCCGACGGAGTAGTCCGCCGTCGCATCGAAGTCCACGAGTCCCAGAACAGCTCCAACGTCCACTCCAGGGACACGAGGGACACGAGAGACGGTCCTGCCACTCCTGCCACTCCAGCCAAACCTACCCCGGCTATTGGCAGCAGCAGGAACGTGGCCGGCCCGGCAGTGTACTACCCGCCTGGTCACACACCATTTGCGAAGAAAGACACTGCTATAGTGCCAACCGGTGGATATCAGTCTAGTGTGAGTATATCAAAGTAGTATATAAACTGTCCTACAGCTGGATCCTCTACTCAGTATCTGGAGATTAAGGCCTTAGTCTATTACGCTGGCCCAGTGCTTGTTGGCAGATTTCACACATCTTTGAAAATATTATGGGATCAAAAATGAGTGATATACATATAGTTGTACCGAATTTTAATGTTTTCAACCAAATTTAATGTTTGTAACCGAATATTTGAACACGATTTTCATCCGCTTAAAAACATCGGATTAGGACCGATAACAATACAATAATTTTATAAGATTGTCCTAATATTTTGGTCAGGAACATCAGGACACTGGCCAGGATCACCAGGATACTGGCCAGGATCACCAGGGATATCAAAATAATTTAAAACTGGTATAATAGGTTGCTGTTTTAATGTTTGTAAATATTCCTGAGATAGAAAACAAATTGAGTGAGAATTACACTTGCAAAATAAATTCACTCGAAAGTGCAATTACTACAAAACATGTATATTCGAACATTGTACAATGTCGATAGGTATTAAATTATCAATGTGCCGAATAATTGCATTTTCTTAATGATATTTTTTTTCATCCATTCGATCCTACTTTGCTAATTCAGACCGAGTTTTGGTCACCATCTTAAAGAACCTGTTTGAAATATTATAGTTTATTTTTTATATCAGCCCTGTATATAAACAGGGTAAGGGCCTCTTCTCAGTGTGAGAAGGTTTAGGCCATAGTCCATCACGCTGGCCCAGTGTGGGTTGGCAAACTTCACATATCTTCTAGAACATTATGGAGAACTCTCAGACATGCAGGTTTCCTAACAATGTTTTCCTTTACCGTTAGAACAAGCGATAATTAACTATACGCATATAAATTCGAACAGTCAGTACATGCCTTGGGATCGAACTCGTGACCTCTGCGTGGTCTCTCACTACGCTATCGCTGCTGATATTATAGTGATAGAATATAAATTAAACATTATCTGTCTCCAGGCGGCCATGCAACAAGGAGGTGGCGCGTACGCATCAGGTCGCGGCATGTATGAATACGAGTCGGGCTCAAGAATGAAGGAAAAGCATTCAGAGACCAAGACAGCAGTGCCCATCTGCCTGCCACTCTGCTGCGCCATGCCCTGCGTCATCATGTAACCTTGACCTTCGACAATTAAGTTATTTAGTACTAAGCTCTTCTAAAAATCAACGCTCGTGTACATTATTTTCTTTCATTTAATTGAGAATTTCAATTTTAATCTTTCAAGGTCAAGGTCAAGTCCAAGTGTAAATGTTAACTTGATATTATATTGATAAACTTGGATAGTCAAGGACGAGGTCTAGACCGAAATCAAACGTTAAGAATATTTTTATGTTTAATAAGGACTAAACGTACAAAGTGTACATGATATTTTCAACATTGACCTTGACATGCGAAGGTCAAGGTCGTCTAAGGTCAAGGACATGAAATCCGGTTTCTCTGCAACTAAATGTAAACTAGGCAGGCAATATGTAATATTTATAATTATTAATTAAGAAATATATTTTGCTTGTCTCTGTATACTTCATGAAAAGTTTGCGAGAGCTCGCTCCTTGTTATCAACGAAGTTTAACGAATCTCAGTAAAATAATATTAATTATTATTATTATATTGTTTATTAGATTATTATTTTCTGAAAATTAATACTACATAATGGAATATACATACATGGAGTAACAGAAAAGCGTAGTCTTTTAGGTCTCCAATTCGACTACCGGGCCGAGCTAATTGTTATTGCGATATCTCGCTTCCTATGAATGAAACCTAGCGACAGGTATGTGAAATTAATAGACCTCTGCTTACCCCGTTTGGGAGTCGTATGTATGTAAAATGTTTTTGGGAGCAGCCGCAGCCTTAACACGACCACGTTTTCCTGTTACTCGCTGTTATAAGTACGCGAAAGCTACAAAAGTTACATTCGTCTAAATGTCTATAGTCAAAGCTGAACTAACAGAGTGCCATTAATTTTATTATTAGTAATTATAAGTCTACATCTGTACGAAGATATTGTCAATTTTATTATTAATACATTTTATTAACTTTATACTGATTTTTTTTTTTTTATAATTCACACTATATAATATATCACATACACAGAACACTATCTAGCCCAAACTAAGCAGAGCTTGTACTATGAGTACTACAAACAATGGATAAACATACATATTATATACTTGATTTTTTTTGTAAATACATACATATTATACCTAGAAACACCCAGACTAAGACAAACATCCATGTTAATGCACACAAATATTTGACTTGTGCGGAAATCGAACCCGCGACCTCGGGCGTGGCAGTTGGTTAAACTAACCACTACGCCATCGAGGCCGACAAACTATAGTGTAATTAGTGTAAACTTTACGGTCATAAGTGTTATTTTGTGACCGAAATGAGTGAGTGTCTGTCGTAGCTAAATCCACTGGTTTCTTGAACATATGAATCGGGCCTGAAAATATAAAGCAGTATTAGTGAGACTATATTTGTATGAAGATTTTCGGTAGAGTGGCATTAATATAATAGTCAATTGAACGAAAGGTCTGGAGACTTATCGGCGATGGCCAACTGATCAACACACGACTCCAAAGCTTGGAGCATCTTCGTAAAGTTACCAGTTTTTCGGTTTTCTATCGGATACATTTCGGAAAGTGTGCAGAGGTACTGCGTAATTTGATTCCGTCTTCCCCGTTTTACCATCCGTACATAGTGGATATACCACATTTACGTACGAAGCGCTTTGCCAGAGGCGTCTCTAGCGCATGTAGCGCTCGTGTGCAATCATTACCTCGATGGCGTAGTGGTTAGTGTAACTGACTGTTACGACTGAGGTCGCGGGTTCGATTCCCGCACAAGTCAAACATTTGTGTGCATGAACATGGATGTTTGACTTGGTCTGGGTGTTTCTATGTATAATATGTATGTATTTACAAAAAAAAATAGTATATATGTATGTTTATCCATTGTCTAGAACCCATAGCACAAGCTCTGCTTAGTTTGGGCTAGATGGTGTTGTGTATATGTGTAGAATATTATTATTATTATTACCCTAGCGCCCTCTAGTAAGCGCGCGGTCAAAATGGAATAGGTACAAATCGCATTCTTAATAAAACAGAGACCTATCTGAGTATTTTGAATCAAACTAATTTGAACTCTGTTGCAATAATTTAACACGAATATATTAGGTATTAGAATTTATAGTCACAAGATTAGAGTTCGAATTGCCATACTCCCAAATATCGAGTTAAGTCGCTGTTTTATTAAGCATGCGAAATGTTAACATGGGAACATTTCGGCTTGTTAGGTTGTTTACCAAATACCTTATATTTACAACAGTGATCGGAGATCCGGGTGCAAATGGTGCAATTTTAAATGATGTCGGGAAACAATAGGTACACGGGGCCTCGTATCAAGCTGCCCACATCTGTCAAATTGCTTTATTCTAATTTGGACCTCATGTCAAAAATACAGAGTTCAATATCAATTGGGATACTTTTGACAGATTCGGGAAGCTTGATGCCAATGTACACGAGTAAAAAGTATTTTTGGGAAGAAAGGGGTGACAAAAACAACAAAACACAATGTTGTAGTTATTACCCACACGGATTTTGTGTGCAAATTGCAATATATGAGTCAATACTCTTCGCCAATACCATGCTTTGAATAGATACGAGATACGAGATACGAGAGTTTCCGCATTGCTTGCTAGCTGGGTTTACCCACAAATCGTAAGTATACATTACTTACAAACTAGTAGTTGAGAATATCGATCCACAAGCCAAGTATGTATGTACCATTATACCATACATAAATAAATGTGATGAAATAAAAACAAACCTTTCGGTATACATTGAAGGGATAGACATAGTATAAGCTAAGTATTTCATACATTTAAACGAGTGGGTGCACAATAAAGTAATTACTGAATCACGACAGACATACTAAGTCCTAAGAGTAGGGTCTAATGGACTATTATCATATTTGCTAGTAGAAAATGTTTAAACAAATTTAGAAAAAAAAAATAATATCAGTTTACAAATAACTATGCTTCCTATGGTACCTGCAGGAAGAGGTGCAGCGGGTGTGCTAACCGAAAGCGGCGTGCTGCAACGGCAGTTAGCACTGGCACCCGATGCAGTCTCTTCAAAAAGGGTCAGGGAAGCGACCGACGATACTGTCGCTCAGGCAGATGGCAATAAACGTGCCAAGACCCAGGGCGACTCCTACAGGGAGGCGCTGACGGGAGTTAAAATGGCTGTTGTTGCGCACAAATTCCCTGACGCTCTGCTTAATGCAGAGCTGGTGGAACCCATAAGGGTGGCCATTTGGGACCAGCTGGAGGCCTCGTCGGATCTTCTGCCGGCCATTAGTGTCAGTGCACTGCTTGGTGGAGCTCTGCACGTGACGTGTGAGGGTGAGAGCCAATATGATGGCCTAGAAGACCAGGAATACCTGGTGCCTAGATGCTTCCAGGGTGCTGACCATGCTGCAGCGCCTCAACACCTCTCTGAGGACCTGCGAGTGGAAGGTGCTGAGCACGCAGGTCGAGGAGACGCACACCAGGCGCATTGTCCTGGTGGACAGCGTGTCGGCTGCGGCCATAAAAGCAGGCGGCTTCTGTCTCCATGCTGGCATGGACAAAAGCACGTTCAAGATCCTTGAGGATCTGAACGTGCAGAAGATGTCAGTGGGTCCGTGTCCCCCACGGACTCACTGACACCGGAGGCCCTTGCTGCGACGGCATCACAGGTGGGTGACGGGGAGGAGCCCGCGAACTCAGTGGTTATTACACCAGGTACGGCTCTCTACACGTCATCGCCATGCGCGTCTCCGAAGACCGACGACATAATCGGACATATAGATTGTCTAGATCTGTCGTCGCCGGAGGCTGCGGGGGCGCTGATGGAGAAAGGGAGCAAGGGGGCGGCCAGCAGTGCCTGCCACCGTAGACGCCACCTGTAGGCAGACCGAATGGCGGGACTAAGGTGCGTACAAATAAACCTTCATCACTGCATCGGGGCGATGGCCGTTCTGGCCCGCCATCTGCGGATGAAGGAATATGATATTGCCCTGATCCAGAAACCTTATGTTAAAGAGGGAAAGATTAGAGGTTTGAGTGGGACAGGAGGTGTAATTTATCACAACTGTTCCACTAATGATAGAAGGACATGTGTGTATGTCAGAAATGGCATAAATGCAATGGCCTTATACAATTTTTGTTCTAGAGATAGTGTAGTAGTAGTAGATGTTCTATGTTCTAGTTAAGATCGATGTGCGAGGGAACGGAGGGCGGGATATTGTAATCCTGACCTCGGCATACTTCGACTATACGGACAAGGAAACTGTATCTAGACAGATAAAGGACCTTCTTGAATATGGCAGCCGGGAGAACCTGGGCATGATCCTGGAGTGCGATGCCAACGCACACCACACAGGCTGGGGGAGCACAGATGTGAATGTAAGAAGGAAAAAGCTACTGGAGTATGTGGAGTACCTCTTTACAAATTCTAAATAAGGGAAACAGACCAGCGTTCGTCAACTGTAGGCGAGCAGAGGTAATTGACATCACGTTAGCCACCAACAGGGATGCACTAAGATTGTCGAGTGGCATGTGTCTGTTGAGATTACATTGTCAGATCATAATTAAATATGCTTTAAGTATAGGACGCTGCTTCCAGCTCCTATAGCACGTAGAAGGTATCCCAGAAATACGGACTGAAACTCCTTCAGCAGTGACCTAAGAATAGATCTGGAGGATTGTAAGGGTAAGGTTAATTCTATATTAGACATAGAGTTTAGAGTAGACAAATTGGTCCAGACTGTAAATACGGCCTGGACAAGTAACTACCCTGAAAGGGAACTTAGGCCCCAGAGGGTATCGTGGTGGACGCCAGAGTTGGTCAAGCTGCGGCTTGAAGCCAGAAAAGCGTTCAACAATGCTAGGACCAGCAGGGACTACAGCGGTGACGCTGGCTGTTTGACCAACTACAACAAAGCTATGTGGAAAGCCAAACGGAAGGCTTGGAGAGCCCACTGTGAAAACATCATTACTATTCCTGAAGGAATGAGACTCTCCAAAGCTATCTTGACTGTCAGAGCACACCCATTGACAACCATTAGAGATGACAATGCGCAGCGAACAGGGTCTAGTACCCACCTTCCCCGGGGAGATGGGGGGCGGGAAGTTATGTGAGACTCTCCGCCCCTTAAGGGGGCCGGTATACTCACTAAAAACCTGGGGTGAGCAGTCCCTCCACCGACGGGGTGGGGCGAGATGGGGTCGCGTTAACAATCACCATCCCGCCCCGGCGGTTGGCCCGGCTGATGATAACCGGGCCTCAGCACCTATGGAGCGATGGCCTTGCTCACCAAGGCCACCCCCTAGACGTGTGGGGCCGTGCAAGCCGGTAGAGAGTTCCCCGACTCTGTACCAGTGACCCCACTATACAGGATCGAGAAGGCGAGCAAATCGCCTCCTCCTCGCTCCCGTCCGTCTGCGCCGGAGAGGGTCAGCGAGGGGATTGTTCTCCCTGACCCTCTCCGCGGCCTCCTTCTGCGTCATGACAGCCTCGCAGAAGGAGATCACTACCTGCCACGACCTCTCGCCGCCGAGCATGGCGTTGATTACGCTCGGCAGGGAGAGATCCCCGCCTATTATGGCCGAAAGCGTGTGCCGCTGCGGCCCACACGCGGCACACGCCTCCAGTGTGTGGAGCGCCGTGTCTTCCGGCGCCCCACACTCGTGGCAGGCCGGGGTCGCCTCCCATCTCGCGATCTGGTCCAAATACTTTCCGAAGCATCCGTGTCCGGAAAGCACCTGCACCAGTCGGAAGGTCAGCGACCCGAATCACCGCCCTATCCACCCTCGGAGGACCGGTCGAATGGCCTCCACCGTCCACTGGCCTGGGACCGGTGGAGCCAGGTCCTCCGTCCACCGCCTCAGCAGGGCGGCCCGCGACCCCGCGGGACCTCCTCACCGCCACGAAGTGGTAAACTTCGGCGAGGATCTCCGCTTATAGCTCCCAGGGGGGGTCACTGGCCAGCACGCACTCAGCCGTCCAGAACACCGTCCGGTAACCGCGTATGGCCCTCGTCGTGACGACCCGCTGCGGACGTCGCAGCAGGGTCTTATTGTCGCGACTGAGGGCGTCTGCCCAACCGTTCAAGTCACCTAGTCCAGACATGGTTTATCTCATTATCCTACAAAAGGGAGCTGCACTCTTGGTTCCGCATTTATGCAGATTACACAGAGCCTGCATAGCTTTTGGATACATTCCAAATATATGGAGGCGAGTTAAAGTCATCTACATACCGTAGCCGGGCAAAGAGGACTACGAAGAAGCCAAGGCATACCAACCTATCAGTCTTGAGTCATTCTTCTTTAAAGCCCTTGAGAAATTAGTAGATAGACATGTGAGGGAAGGAGCATTAAGAAAATTCCCCCTCCACGGGCTACAATGTGTCTACCAGTCGTGAAAATCCACTGAGACAGCACTGCATTTTGTGGTAAATAAGGCAGAACATGCATTAGATAACCGGAAAGTATGCATTGCTGCATTCCTGGATATTGAGGGAGCTTTCGATCGGACCACCTTTGATGCCATTAGTGTGGCATCGGCAAATCACGGCATACAGCCAATCATTTGCAAGTAGATCGATTATATACTCAAAGGAAGAATTATTAAGTCTGAGTTGATAGGAGATGAAATGATTGCAACGACCACCAAAGGCTGCCCTCGGGGTGAAGTACTCTCACCACTCTTATGGTGCTTGGTGGTTAATTCACTCTTAGAACAACTCAACAAAGGTCCTTACTTATAGCTTACTTAAGCCATAATGAAGGCCCAGCGGGTCTTCGGAATGATTCGTTCTAATTATGGGAAGACCTGAGGCCTGAAGCCCAAGGTCATCAAGTGGCTATACACGATGATGATAAGACCCATAATCACATACGGTAGCATTGTCTGGTGGCCTAGAACTAAACTAGCAACATGCAGGAAAGCGCTGTCGAAGGTGCAGCGATTAGCCTGCATGGCTATAACAGGGGCGTTCCCTACTACGTTAACGGCTGCGTTAGAGCTCCTGCTGGACCTAACGTCGCTACACGTTGTTGTGGAGTTAGAGGTGCTACATAGACTCATGCCAGAAACTCGACACACAAAACTGGAGATCTCGAAGGATCTCAAAGAGATTATGAGCATGGGATGCGACAAAATGCAACCAATGCACATATTCAAAAAGAATTTTATATAAAGGTACACGGGACAAATGGAGACGAGGTCTACAATCCGCTGACAAGGGTTGTCTCATCTGGTACACCGATGGTTCCAAAATGGAAACAGGATCAGGCGCTGGTATTTATGCCAACGACTACAAGGTGAAAGGTCTTCCAGGCCGGGCTTCACCCGGAAGTTCTGCGGATACAACAACAAATACGCCTGCTCACATGAGCGTTTACTGGTCATTTTGGCACCAACGACTTCCTGTGCAGATTGAGATTGTCAAACAATTCGATCTGCAGAGCCTGTGTTGAACAGAACGAGTCCATATCACACCTACTGTGTGAATGTGACGCGTTGGCTGGACTAAGGATGGGTCTTTTGGGATTGGCATATCCGAACCCTGAAGACTTTTCAGGCTTCTCCCTCTGAAGTGTACGCTGCGACTGATGCAGTACATTCATAGGGAGATAATTCAGGGATAGACCTCGGGGCTGACACAAAAGATCCCAGTGGGTCGAAGTGTCGCCGGTCTACACGGACTGACCCCCGAATTAAGATAAGATAAGATAAGAAGGTACCTGCATAAATAATGTTAACAATCAAGTTTTAATTGTTTTTCAGATTACTGAACATGATGTTGTTTGTGGAGCATGTCGACATTTGGCAATGGCTGCGGTTAATCATAATTTGCAACAAGAAACTGCTGGTAATAGTGACCAACGAGCTGGTCCAAGTCATAGAGGCCACAATCATGTGTGTATTTTATGTGGTTGTTCTATTTTGCAACGGCAAAGTGTTAAAGTATTAAGAGAAAATCCAACAGAACATAATATATACACAAATTATTTACAAGAAAAATATAAACTAAACACAAAAATAAAACTGCAAAATCAGAAAGCGTCATAATATTCCTCCGCATCGTCGTCAATTGGCAACGTGCCCAGAAGACTGGCAGCATTGCCACGTTGAATGGCAATACTTATTCTTTGTGCAAAGAAAATACCAGCCCTCTGGTCACGCGAAGTGTCGATGAGCCGCTTAGCTAGGTCTCTATAAACAGACCTAGCACTTGGACCCCATGGCCCCAGCGTTTCGACACCAAACGGCTCAAATATGTACTCACCAATAAGGTTTTGATATTTACGCCGTTTGAGCGTCTCCGCTGATGCAGCAGCAGCACCAGCGCAACCCGCTGTGCTAGAAAGATGTG
Organism: Catocala nupta; assembly: GCA_963675205.1. Lineage (NCBI taxonomy): Eukaryota > Metazoa > Arthropoda > Insecta > Lepidoptera > Erebidae > Catocala > Catocala nupta. Next base: position 6,365,682 of record OY776104.1, read on the forward strand.
ATGGCGCAAGGGTGTCGACACAAGTTGCGTCCCACACCAAAGGCCTACCCATTTTCCATGGCAGTAATGACATACCATCTGGTCTCTTGCCATCGTCGCGTACCAAGCCGTGAGGTTCAAGCTGAGCCGGGACGCCAACGGTGACAAGAGCTCGACGGAGTATGTTATTCAGGTTGGCGTGTCGTGATATACGACCAGCACTCCTGCTGCATGATAGGCCATGGTGACCGAGACTGTCGACAGCTTCTCCACAAAGACACCGATGCGGAGAAACACAAGGAGAACCTAAGCGCAAACAAGAAGCAATGCGGAAGGTCGTATCGTCCATCATAGTACCTATGTTGGACGACGGGAGCGCCTGAAGCCAAAGGCCCGACTCCCACTCTCCCACAGCCAGCAAGCGAGCACGTTCAGCAGCACAGGACGATGTATTTATGAGATTTTCTCGAACTATGCTGCATAACGGCCCATCCCACTGTCTCTGAGAGAGGCGGTTTTCGGGTAACTCAGTGCTTGGGCAAGCAAGTCTCCAAGCGTTCACGGCGTCGGTCATGCACAGCACTTCAGAATTAACCAGTGTAGGTGCCAAGATTTTCCTGGTCAATTCCTCCGTGCTATGGACCGAAGATAGGAACGCTGATAAACTTACATCAGTAATTTTTCGAATGCCCAGGCCGCCCAAGCTTACTGGCAAGCTCGCTTGTAGCCACGCCCGGTTGTTAATGGCCACATTTAAAAGTTTCTTGTTATTCTTAGTGGAGTGTTCTTAGTTATGTTTGATGAAAATCTGTCCAAGATGGCCGCCGCCACAAACTGGCGGATTACATATTTTTTCACAACTCCCTTAATATGGGTATTAAATGAAAGGGCTTGACTAGTAGAATACTAAATTTCAAATCCAAAATGGCCACCACCACAAAATGGCAAATTTTTTTTCTCCCTCAATATGGGTAACAAATGAATTTTGTGTCAGGGGTTTGTTAAATTTTTAATTTATTGTTATTAATTGTTTATTTTAATTTAAAATATGATATTACATATTAATAATGAATATAGTTTGTTGATTGTATTGTTACATAAAACTACAATAATACACAAGTCTATTATAAATGGTCTTTTCTCTCTAGATATACTGACTTTTTGCAGGTAGCAGCATCTGACCGGGCTTGCCATGCATGCTGGCTACGTATACAAAGAGAGGCTCGCCGTGTCAATATTGTTGCTGACGTTAGATCTCAACATGTTGCTGTTGTAGCAGAAGCTGCACCAGAGGAGCACCAGCCTCAGATTCAACCTCAACCTGAATCTCAAAAAGTGGTATTACCAGACTACAGACGAGCAACCAATAGCAACAATCGCTGTGTCTTCCCTCACTGTATTAGTACCACACTACATGGTATTTCAGACAAGCTACGTGCTATTGTGTTGAGTAACCATAAATATTACTTACCAAAACTTGCTCGTGTTTGTGCTGAGCATTCAATGAGCAATTCATGGGACACATTATATGAGTCTGAAAACAGTAAGAAAACCTTCACCGTAGACCAGATTCAACATGTATTCAGTTTTGTAAATACATTTAACCCAACATTAGACATTGAAAATTTGGAAGAAATGGACGATCATGCCTTTGAGTACTGGATGGCAATTTCAAAAGAGAAGTTTTACATAATATTACAAGAAGTACCTCGTTTATCTAGCATAAGACGACGTAGACGAGGACTGGCAGTACTACTGTTAAAATTGAGGATGGGGGATTCACATGAAAGAATATCATCTCTTGTGAATGTGCCTCGTCATACCTTAGAAGGGTTGATGCATAATGTAAGGGAAATTCTGCTACAAGATTTTGTACCCATGCATCAAGGAATAAATACAATAAGAAGAATTAATATAACCCAATTTATCTATTTCAAATAGGCTTTATGGAAATGGTGATAATGCCATAATTATATGTGATGGAACATATATTTATATAAACAAAAGTTCAAATTATATGTTCCAAAAACATAGTTACTCTCTTCATAAATATAGGAATTTGTTAAAACCTTTTTTGATTGTGGCCTGTGATGGATATATTATTGATTGTTTTGGCTTATATAAAGCAACTAGATCAGATGCTACTATAATTTTGTGAAGGATCTGCCTTAAGTTCTTATTTCAGAAATGATAATGTGTTCATACTTGATAGAGGTTTTAGAGACAGTGTATCTTTGTTAGAGGGATGTGGCTACAGAGTGCGTATACCAGATTCACTTTCAGAAGGCGAACACCAACTAACGTCAATTCAAGCTAATAGAAGCCGTTGTGTCACAATTTGCAGATGGGTGGTAGAGGCGGTAAATGGTAATTTTAAAAGAGATTTTAATTTATTTAGACAAGAGTATTTTCATATGTCTATCCCCCTTATGATCGAGAACTTTAGCATAGAGCCAGCTTTATTAAACATTTTGGTGTTCGCTTTCAAGATAATATATATGCTACTGAAATATTAGAAATAATTAAAGAGATTCCATCTCGAAAATAATCTGGCTAACATGGTTGTAACTTTAAATATGAATATGCGAACATCCCGCTTCCAAAGCATCACTGCTGACCAGAATAATCTTTTATATTTTCAAACTTTAGAATATAGAGTCCTGGTGTTGGTCGCGTTGAGAACATACCATAAACGACTAATATAATAACATAGCATGTACGTTCCCATGGCGGATATATAATTGAAGTCAGCAGTGAATACATCGACAATTCTGTATATCATCTTACAGGCAGTGGGGAGACAACTCATATAAGAGGAAAAATAAAATCACGGCATGTGTCCAGGAGACAATATTATGTTTATATTGTTATCGAAAATAATATACTTGGCCGGACAGAAATCACAGACTACTGCTGTAGTTGCTTAGTGGGAAGACGCCCTGTAGGCTGTAGCGCTCATACAATGACGATAGTCTGGTACTTGGGATCTTTCTGATATTTCATCGCCGGCTGAATTTTTAGATCATATTATTATTTAGATCTTTTGGACGACAAGTTATTTCATTCGTGTATCCATACGAGACAACTTCTCAATTAACCCCACGTTGGTGACCCTTGACATATGAAGATGCAGCCTTCGGAGAAAACGTGACAATGAAGCACGCGCACATGACTTGTTGACGATGGGATCTGCACATGTGACACGTGGCAGCCGAACACGCTCACACAGGTTTGACGAAGCAAGAATTGGGAGACGACTCGCCTTGTTTGCGAAGACCAACAAGGCTTGGGCTACGACAACCTACTTCAACCAGTAACATCTGCTGACTGGAGCGACCACTTAAGGTACTGACTACACTCGTCATGGCTGCATTGCTTAGCTAACTTTGAAGAAGCGACCAAAGCAGACCATCATGGAGTACGAGCGACATGGGTTTTCCGGGACGAGGCGTAAGGTGATCCAAACTTGGTGGCGAGATCACATTCCGCACCAAGAAGAGGACTGCAGTATACCCGACGAACAAGGATAGATGGCATAGGACACGACGGTGGCACTCGATAGCACAGTGCACGCGTCGTAATCGCGTATCACACCTGGGAGCGAGGCAACATACTGCACCGGTGATGGATGGTGCAACCTGCCAGTTTTCACATGGACCATAAGCTCCAACGTTGTGTATTGGTGTTAGTCGCTGGCAGTATGTGATAATCGTAAAGTAATCAAGTGTATGTATCTTCGTACGAATAGCTTCTAAGATAAGCGTCAAACGGAGTACCAATTAATTAAAATCATTGAATATTTTATTTATGTATTTTGCTTAGTTGGTTAGTAAATTATACAGTGCAGTAGTTAAATCTAGAAAAATGCAAAGTAATGTCGTGTAATGTAATAGTTAATTTTTGTTGAGAATGATATATGTTAGTATTATATTGTGTAACCGCTGAAGTGCTCACGCGCCGAGTTTTGAGTACACCACCCGGTTTGGGATAAGTGGCGACCCGCCGCGCGCTCAATGGGCTAGCTCAATTTCTTTAACTCAAGTGATTCTTTTGTTCATGTTTATAAATGGTTCTTTCAGGTCATATCGAGTATTTATTGACATTTAATTTTAATTTATTATATTTAGACGATGTATCGTAATGGAATAACAAAGGATAACACTTAAGTGTATTTGTTGTGTATTAATTTTATTTGGTTTGTTAAGGATTTAAAATGATGAACGACTCGCTTTAGATAAATAATTACTTTAATACAGATCGATTTACAAAATATAATATTTGTGTGAGCGCACAACACGTCCGTCGCTGACCGAATCTGTAGGCGAGCCGCTCGGGGTGCGGCGGCGGTGCGCCCGATCAGACGTGTGCGTCCCCCGCCCGCCGCGTCTCCCGCCGCGGTGGTCCACACGTTAGATGCGTGAACATCCTCCGGCGCGTTGAAAGCTTTAGCTTTCAAGAAGTAGACGAGGTCCGGAGCCTGGAGACGACTCCCTCTGGTTCGTTGTCATCTTTCGATTCTGAAGTGGGCAGAAGACATAGTTTATTGATAGCCCTTCGTATAATGCCCCTCGAAGTAGTGACGTCAGCCACCCTACTGACGCCATCGGCCCCCGGGAAGAGGCGACACACACGACCCATCCGCCATTGTAATGGCGGTAGGTTGTCCTCCTTCAATACTACCACGTCCCCGCAGGCGAGGCCTTGTTGCTCGGTGCGCCATTTGGTGCGCTGCTGCAACTCGGAGATGTACTCGAGGCGCCATCGCTCCCAGAAGTGCTGCCTTATTTTCTCAATAAGCTCGTATCTGTTTGGTCTAGTAGCAGTGATGGGCTTCGTCGGAATAGACGTAAGTGGTCTCCCAATTAAGAAGTGGCCTGGGGTCAGAGGAGAAGGATCAGTAACATTGGACGAGAGAGGAGTCAGCGGACGTGAATTAAGGATAGCTTCGATTTGCGCAAATAGCGTTGCTAGCTCCTCAAACGTCAAAGTAGCATTTCCAGCTACACGTTTTAGGTGAAATTTTGCTGATTTAATTCCAGCTTCAAATATACCACCGAAGTGGGGAGAATATGCGGGGCTAAATACAAATTTTATTCCTTCTGAAGTAGCATAATCACTAACAGACTGACGGCTGGATCTAAGCAACCTACCTAGTTCATTGTTTGCACCCACAAAATTCCTGCCGTTGTCGCAAAAAATCTCATGACATTTTCCTCTACGTGATATGAAACGCCTTAGGCATAAAATAAAAGCTTGAGTACTTAGTTCACTCACCAGTTCCAAATGTATTGCCTTTGTACTGAGGCAAACAAATAAACATAAGTAACATTTAGTGATACGATTACCACGTCCTTTCCGGTTACTAATCATGAAAGGTCCAGCAAAGTCAACTCCACACGAGTAGAAAGGAAAACAAGCATTCGTACGCGCTTCAGGTAAATGACCCATTATTGGCTGCATCGTATTCGCTCGTAGGCGAACGCAAATAATACATTGTCTAACTACTTGCCGCGCTAAATATCTTCCACCAATAGGCCAGTATTTATCACGCACTGACGCTAACAGCAGCTGTTGACCTGCGTGGAACAAACGTATATGTTCATTAATCATTAATAACTTGGTAAAATGATGTTTTGAATGTAATAGTATAGGGTGCTTCTTATCGAAATTATAATTTGAGTTTCCTAAACGACCACCCACACGAACTATATCGTTTGAATCTACAAATGGAGTCAACTGTAGTAATTTACTCTTTTGTGGTAATTGTTTTCCTTGCTTAAGTAACCCAATTTCAAATGAAAACGATTGTAATTGGCATTTTTTTATTAGTAACATCACTGAATTATTTATTTCATCTGAACTTATAGGGCCTGAATATTTATGTTTGTTTTTATTGCAATTGTTAACAAAACGTAACACATACGCAAATGTTCTACTTAATTTGTTGAAACTGGAGTACCTTTTGAAATCTATAAATAAACTACCGTCATCAGAATTGTCTACTGCAGTTATCAACGAATGTACCTTTAACTCAGGTAAGTTTTGAACTACGAAAGAATTCTGTGGCCACTCTGAACGTTCCTTCTGTAGGAAAGAAGAACCTTCCCACCACAAAGAAGAAGATAAAAGGTCCTGGGGTTCAACCCCCCTTGAGGCCAAGTCAGCTGGGTTCATATTCGTAGGTACATGCCTGTGTTCAAAACCACTTGTTAGCTCGTTGATTTCATTAACCCTATTGCAGACAAACATTTTAAGATTTCTTACATCAGTTCTTAACCATCCTAAGACAACTGTCGAATCTGTCCAAATAGTTTTGTAAGTTATATTAAATCGTAATGACTGTATATTTTTATCACATAATCTAGCGCCCAGCAAAGTACCGAGTAATTCCAATTTTGGTATAGTAATAGGTTTTAAGGGTGCAACTCGTGCCTTGGCGCATAAAAGCCTAACAGTGACCTCATTTTTGTCATTCATTGACCGTAAGTATACACATGAGGCATATGCTTTCTGTGACGCATCAACGAAACAATGTAATTCTATTGACATAGGGTTATCGCAAAGAACATTTCTGCTAATTTTAATATTAGAAATGTAGTGCAAATTAGAAATAAATTTTAACCACTTATCTAATAAATTTTGTGGTATGGGGTCGTCCCAATTTAATTTAATGACCCATAATTGCTGTAAAAATATTTTAGTTTTAATAATGCATGCACAAATTAATCCCAACGGATCAAATATTTTACAAATAGTAGCTATTACAACTTTCTTTGTAACAATTTGCGGTGGCGATTCCACTTTCGAGGGAAACTGAATGATGTCGAGTTTTGGAGAATAATTCAAACCTAGCACGCTGGATTCTTTAGTCAAATCTACCGGGTCGAATACACTATCATCACAATCAAGTGCCTGCAAACAGTTAGTACGAATTTTTCTTAAGGGAAAACATGCTGAATCCAAAATTTTCTTAACATTCACATATATATGCTGTAATTCACTTTCACTATTCGCACCCGTATTTAAGTCGTCAATGTAAAAATCATTTTTTATTATGTTCGCGATAACGTCATCATTACACTCCTTAGCTAACTGTAATAAACATCTGGTGCTCAAAAACGGAGCGCTGGCCATTCCATACGTTACTGTATTTAATTGTAGAATCTTTAAATTGCCGTTATTATTTGGTTCCGTACTAACGGATGAATCCCTCCACAAAATTAACTGAAGGTGACGTTGAGATTCATGCAAGGCCGTTTGTCGGTACATTTTCTCAATATCTCCTAAGAGAACAAACCTGTGCCCGCGAAATCGTAACAAAATTGAGAATAAATCGGACTGCACTACTGGACCTACAGCCTGTATGTCATTTAATGACTTCCCAGATGAAGTTTTGGCTGAGGCGTCAAACACTACTCTCAATTTCGTCGTTTCACTGTTCTCGCGAAGTACACAGTGATGTGGAAGGTAATTGCCAAATCTTGGGCGATCTACTTCACTTAAATGACCTAATTCTTTGTATTCATTTATAAATCTAGTGTATGACTCCTTAAGTTTCGGATTTTTATTTAATTTTAATTCTAAATTTAAGAAACGTTTTTTAGCCATGTAATATGAATCACCAAGACTAGTTTCAGGTTCCTTTAAGGGCATACGTACACAAAACCGACCGTCGGATAAGCGAGTTGTGTTTTCTATAAAGTCAATTTCACAAAACCGTTCCTCTAATGAGTATGTTTTTGTCTCTGCAGGTAGTTCTTCAATCTCCCAAAACTTCTTCAGGGAATTATCAATATTCGAAAACTGATTGAAATAACAATAGACCTCAGACTTGGATTGACTGTTACCGAGTGGGCCGGCTATTAACCACCCTAATTGTGATTCTTGTAAAGTAGGTTTATTAGACCCTAACTTAATTTGATTTGTCCCAATAATGTTCCAAAAAACGTCAGCTCCTAAAAGCATATCTATAGTGGAAGGCTGGAAGAACCTTGGATCTGCTAGTTGTATACCACACGGAATATCTAACTCGCAAATGTCTATTTCAACGCTGGGTAAAAAACCTGTTATCGTGGGCACTAATAAACAAGAGACTGGAGTGCTAAACGTAGATGAACAAGATTTAATCGTTACGACACACTTTCCTAAAATGTTAGTTTTAATATTATTAAGACCGCAAACCTTTAAGGTTTCACTATAATTCTTATTGAACCCTAATTTCTCTCTCATAGCTTCGGTTAAAAATGACGATTGACTACCAGTGTCCAATAATGCTCGCGCCTTAACCTTTTTATTGTTCAACTCATTAACGATTTCTACCTGCGCCGTACACAATAACGTATGAGTCATCGTTGTAGCTGATAACGTAACCGGTTCATTTTGTTGACTATTTGCATTTTGTTCTGAAGAAGTATTCAAGTTATCTTTATGAACCAAAGTGTTGTGTTTACCTTTACATATTTTGCAAGAACCCTTTAAACGACACTGATAACTATTATGCACAATTTTAATCTTTTTACTTCGCACATTCTATCGTCATAGTTCATTTGTTTGAACTTCGGACATTCATAAACAAAATGATTCTGGCTACAAACAACACACTGATATTTTCCCGTTGAATCCGAAGCAGCCAAAAAAGATTTCACCTGTCTTTTATTTTGAGAGTGCATAATTCGCCAATTATTATGTTCCTGTTTATCGGATCTATTATAATGCGTTGTTTCCAAGATGTCTGCTCGGTTACGTAAGAATGAATAAAATTGATCTAACGTTGGTAAATCCGATAGACCATTTCTATATTCTTCCCATTTTATACCAGTGGTGGAGTCCAACTTTGCTGAAACTATGAATATCAACAAAACATCCCACTGATCAGTAGGAAGCCCGAGAGTGTGCAAAGAACTCAAGTTTTTAGATAAGTGATCAATTAAATATCGCAACGCTTTGAATGATTCCTTCACAATTGGTTCAATACTTAGTAACGACTTAATGTGGTTATTTATTAAGATATTTTTACTATTATAACGGTTACACAAAATTTGCCATGCCTTTTCATAATTGTCAGCGGTAAACTCAATTGATCTTATAACGACAGCGGCACTATTTTCTAAGCTTGATCTAAGATAGTGATATTTATTAATTAATGGAATAGAATCGTTTTTATTAACGAGGGAATCAAAAGTGTCCCTGAACTCAAGCCATTTCAAATAGTTCCCGTCAAACTTTGGCATATTTATAGTAGGTAACTTTATAGAATTCATGGAATGTGAACATTGATTGGACATACTTTCGTCATGTAACGATCCCTTCTCTAAATTCGCACATTCAATCAATTCTTTAGCCATGGAAAGAAGAGAAAAGAATTGTGATTCTATAGAATCCCGCTCATTTAACTGTTCATCGTCATTTGAAGAGAGTAATTCAATATCCGACTGTATGACGTTAAAATCAGACAGTAATTCTTGAAATTTATCAACCCGCAAAGATATTTCTTTAACTTGAATGCTAGTTATCTTTTTCGCACCTACCTGGGTTAAAACATTCACATAATCTTTGAATTTTGTTAGCCTACCTTTGATTATGCTACGCTTTTTGACAAGCTCCTTTAAAGATTCTTTTCCTTCCATGACTAATCAATAAAAAAAGAAATTGAACAATGAACTAGGCAAGATAATGAAATGATCAAACCAGTTATAACGGTTCCGACGCAGTGATCCAGCCGCCCTGCCGTGGTTACCACTCGGATGCTTGATGGATTCGCCAACCACAAGCCAAGCACTACGCAAGAGATAATCTGGAATTTACATAAATGTGTAACGTTAATATTTAAGTATGTTAATAACTTTTTATGGAGGGTAGGCGAACCAAAAAATGACTGGGCAAAATTGAATAAATAGCTACGTTTAGATTTTAAATATTTAACTAGGAAGTAAATAGCGTAACTGGTAATATAATTTTAAGCTAAAACCATCATCCAATGGGGTTTCTAACTTTTAAATTTTTTGAAAAGACTAATAGGAATGAAAATGATAAAGCGATAGGTATGTACCTATAGGCAAGCTTTCGCAATAGCCGAAGCGTAAATTACAACGAAGAATAGAAGTAGTGCACTGGAAATACTATCCTGTAACGCTATCGGAGCGGCAAGCCGTACGCATATCGAAAAGGAAAAATGAGAAATAGTGGATAGGATAAAAGGCCAACTTCCCTTGGGTATTCCGCCAGACGTCCTCCAGCAGTCCTCAGCAAAGTTTTCACTCCACCAGGGCAGAAGGCAGCATAAGCAGCAATCCAATCCAATCTCTTTGTTCCGTAAATTCAAATCCCAGTAACGGTTTTCCGTTGTTCTTCGATGGTTATCCGAAGATTACAGCTTTGAGTCGCGATTGTAAACGGTCGCCACAATGTTAAGGATTTAAAATGATGAACGACTCGCTTTAGATAAATAATTACTTTAATACAGATCGATTTACAAAATATAATATTTGTGTGAGCGCACAACACGTCCGTCGCTGACCGAATCTGTAGGCGAGCCGCTCGGGGTGCGGCGGCGGTGCGCCCGATCAGACGTGTGCGTCCCCCGCCCGCCGCGTCTCCCGCCGCGGTGGTCCACACGTTAGATGCGTGAACAGGTTTGTATAACGTAAATTTCACATGTGTTAGTTACATAATTGTAACATTATGAGAAATTTAACTATTTTTTAAAGGAAGGGGTTGGTGTAACGGAGCGTATGCTAAGTTTGTTACTGTAAGAGCGTAAGATATGTGTATCGTCAGTATATAACCCTGTATTGTAGAATAATAAGGCAGTCGCCCTAAGACGGTTAAACCACAGTACATAAATATACAGTACATAAATAGTATTGTAACTTGTGGACGTATCTTTGAAATAAATGCCTACAGCCGCGCGGTACGTAAACATGCGATAGGGCTGCCCACCTACAGCATTTTAATTAAATCTGCCTACTTTGAGTTTCTATCTATTTTTGTAATTGTAAATATTTTTATTTTATTTAAACATAAAATACTTTGTGAATGGAATAGGAAGTGTTCAATAAAACTGCATGTTGTTTTTTGATTGCTAGATTTAATTAAAAAAAACATGTTTATGTTAGATTTAAGACTTAATAACAAATCGGTGTTATAAATTAGCGACTGAAAAATATTTGCGCCTTGACTAAGACGTACGGAATGCTTTATTATTATATTTTAAAGTATAAAAAATCCGCATTCGAATATAAAGATTAATTAAAAATTGTTTTGGGAAACATGGACAAGGAGGAGAAAAAGGCATATCTTTTACTTGGTTATAGATACCTGCAGCTACTTTAAAATTTATATGTTTAGTTTTAAAAGAAGTTCGGAATATTTCTTTCCTTTTTTCTATATATTCCACGAAATCATCACTGGGTACAATTAAAAAAGTTTGCGAATTAATCTTACTGTAGTCCCGGTACTTTCCGGGAGGAAAAAAAATCCTTTAAAAAGACTTAAATTACGTACCTACCTACTAGTAAGTATAATCATTTTATAGCCTTACCTTTCGGAGTTTCCAGGTAATCTAAAAAAAGTTATCTCTGTGTGTGGAGTTATTGAGGAATTCATGCAACCAAAAACAGCACAATATATTCTACTTGTCATATTAAATAGATTATACTTGTACTTATTAATGGTAAAAAAAATCGCGCGGTTACTGTTTAAAAACCAACACACTGTCCGTTCGTCACTGCGGCGCATTCGCGACTGGTTGCGTGCCGAGCGCATGCCGACGCCGAGGCGCGTAGGTATGACTCGAGTTCCAACCGTCTGTATGAAGATAGGTTACTGTATATTTATGTACTGTGGTTAAACTAAGAACATTGTTATGTGTAAATATAAGGATGTGTTATACAGGTTAACTCGTTTCATTGAACACTCAGTGCCGTAATCAAGATTCTCCTAAACTTGTAATTCCCTAACTATACAAATAGAAATCAATTGCCACATGTATGACGGAGCATCGTTTAAGAACGGCCCGACCGATTTAGCTCTGTTCTTTTTTGTGTTTGTAATTGTCAGGTCAAGGTTTATATGATAACTTTTAAAATTTCGCGTTGCATAATATTTAAATATATGTCGCAGGCAATTTAAATGATTCCGCGTTTTACAAACGGCGTCGTCCGTTTAATAACGCTCGGCAAATAGGCGACTCGTTCAATTGGTTCAATTGTCGGGGCTCCTATTTCTAGGTGGTCACAAAAAAAATAACCACGAAGGCTATGGCGGGAGCAGAGCTCCCGCCTCCACCTTCTAACCTAATCTATCCAAGTCGGAGTGCTAACAGTCGGGACTCGGGGCGTTAAGTGACAAGGCAATTTACATTTTGCCTTCTGCATATTTTAAAACAGCGAGCGTTTTTAAACGGACGACGCCGTTTGTAAAACACGGAATCATACAAATTGCCTGCGATATATATAATACGTAACGGGTATTAACGCGATCATGCTTAATGTACCTACCTATACTTTTTTATGCTTGACGTTTCGACCAGCAGCCTGTGACCACGGCCGGTGCAACCTGGTTTTGATATTGAATTTAATTACGTAATATGTATTTTTGTATACATTATACTCGTAATAATAAGTTTATTTTATTTTCTTCACAAAAGTATTATGACCTTCAAACATTTGATCTTAAAATTTAAATACATGTACAGCTGACGACTACTGTCGGGTCAACTATTGTTTTATAATTTACACTTGCCACGTTTCGGTTGTTTTCCTGTAGCTTAAGTAGGTCACGGGAAGACTAATCTCCCAAAAACGACAATAAAAACATAGGTATCTGAAGGATTTTTTAGTAAATCATTTTGAAATCCGTAACCAGTAGTTTAATTTTAATGTATAACATTCCTTATTGAGTATCATTTGTTCTGTCGCCAACTGAGTACCGAATACTCTGAGGGTCCTTCTCACATATGAAGTACGACACTTTAGAATGACACCAGATATTGTCGAGCATGCCCAGCCGATTAATAGCACCGCAGTGCTGGTCTGTTGGGTCTGGTTGGTTTTTATTCCAAACATTGAACACCCGATCTAAAGCGTCTCCGTGATTGGTTAACCAGATGCTACCAGACCAGTCTTGTAAACCTATATACAAAGGTTCCCACTGTACGTTTGACGTAATCCAGGGCACTCTTGTGTCCGGAATCATTGCCGTGACTATACGCGCCTCTTCCGCATTATTAAGAATGGCCAGATAGCTACCTTCTGTAATACAAAACGCGTTCGCATCAAGCCATGTCCGATGTATCCGATGCACTTTATAGCAGCTCCCTGTTTTAGCTTCAAGTCGGTATTCTTTATCAAATGTGCCGCACTCCGTTAGTTTCCTGCCATCTTCCTTCGTGTAACACAAGTATGGAAGGCGATTCGAGCACAAAACTACACTTATATTATAGCCGTTCGTGCTCAAGCACTCTCCGTGTTCTGTATCCAACAGCTGGTACATATCCGCAATCGGCATGTTCGCTAATGGAACTCCCTCGATGGATACATATTGCTTCGGAGTGAACTTCGAGTTGGCGCCAATGAAGTACGATAATGAATTATTATTGTTATCAATATGTAACTGCATTGCTTGCCGCAACTCTCTGGTCAAAGGTGAAGCCAGCACCGCGCCTTCGTTGTGGCATTGTAGAAATGCTTCTGTCCACGTCGCGGGAACTTTGTGCAGTTTCAACCAGCCGCCAGCTTCAGAGTGGTAGTTGTAATCCGAAATGTATGAGCTCTCGACATGAGATGTGATTGATAACACAAGAGCACTAACAATGAGAATTAACATTATGAAGCAGTTCAGTAGTAACAACTGTACGACGTCTGCAGTAAGAATGACAACTCACGCTCTCTGAATAAATTGAAGTGCATTGTGCGCAGTACCTAGTGTATTTCACCTTTGAACTGAATTATAATATAACGAAATTGATAATAGTCATAATTTATGTATGTATATATTTTAATTGAAAATAGTATAATTAAGTCAATAGTTAGGTAACTAAAACATGGTAGATTGCCGTAGCGGCAATCTACCATGTTTTAGTTACCTAACTATTGACTTAATTATACTATAGGTTATACTGGTACAGATTATACTGAAAATAACTATGTAATTCAATTCCAAATTTATTTTTTACTTCATTAATAACTGATTTAGTGTTGGATAGCCTATTATTGCAGTTGCATAGGTATACAATTATACTATTATCACAAAATTATAGTTATTATATAAAACTATTGAGTACACGTTGAAAATAATAAATAAGGAATAGCAAATAATAAAATAATTAATGAAAACCTTTTTAAGTTGGAAATTCTCTAATTGAATAAAAACACTCTTCCACAAGCCATTTTTGTAACCTATATCTAAACAGATTTCTTCTCTTTAGCTCGTAATGTTTTCGGTATCCTAACTATTATTATACATGCGAACGTGAGTTTGTTTGTTTGTTACGTTTTCACGCCTTAACTACTCAACCGATCATCTTGAAATTTCGCATACACGTCGTCAGGGGAACAGAAAAGGACATGTGGTACCTTCACTCCAGTAAAAAGTACAGTTACTAACCTAACTTACATTTACACGAGCGAAGCCGCGAGCAAATCTAGTTTTATTATAAATCCTTATCACCATTTTTTAGAGTTCAAAAAAACTCTTATTGAACAGCTTTGCCGTCTGTCTGTCTATTATACAACTTTCAACTCAAGAACCGTAAGAGCTAGAGACTCGCGATCAACGCCATTCGACTCAACATAGTCGATATACCCTTGAAATGACGTTGACCTCAAGGTCACGTGCTATCACGTGACCTTTGCATATTACTTGAACCATTTTATCGAACTCTAAGATTTACGGCATTTCATTGCCGTTTATCACTTATTTGGTGTAGGCATGTTTATTTTTGTATATTTTTCGTGTGCTTTGGTAAATAAGTGTGGGAGAGTTTTGACAAATACTTACTATGACGTTTATGTCGTTTATGATATATGGTACTGGTACTTTAGAAAAGGAGTTTACAGGATTCTAGCGGTCCAATACCGGAAATTAAAACTCTCTAAATGTCTCTTATCTCAAGAGGGGGAGATGGGGGAGGGGGAGGGAGGCACCATATCTCTTCTAGGCAATCCCAATAATTTGATGGAAGTTGCCATTAAGGTAGCATTCAGTTCCGTTGTTTGGGTTCGAATACCACACGGGATAAAAATAGTATTTTCTACAAATAGTTGTTACGCGAGACTAGGTAATTGATCTTTTAGTCCGTTGGTTCAATGATTGTTAAGTCCCCCACAATACCGGAATTATTCCTAGTACGAAAGTTGTATTATTGCTATCTATTGAGCCAAGTTATAGGCTATCAACATCACGTTACAATCCTCAGGAACGAAGCAGGTGAAACTGTGTGACCCAGCTAGGTATAGAACAAAATAAAACAACATATAAGAACAGTTAATTCATGACTTTATTACATTATCCATTCAATTCATACACATAGTTGATACGCTAGAGAAAATATTTCCTCGATCACTAGATATTTCTCGTTTATTTATACATCACATTTAACATTTTAAACGCTAAGTTTAAATTTAAACTATTACTGAAGTACAACTTACTCTGTATGGCAGACTACAACAATACACGAAGATATTATGTGAAATAATACTACGCGGCCCGCGACTCATTCACAACTTAAGTCGCAATTAAGTCGCGACCCTAGTTTGAGCATGCTCATTGCATAATAAGCTGCTCGCTGAGCATGCTCAATACCAAAACTGATTGCTTTTTTTCAATAAAAACATTTTCATCTCCTGGTTCCGAAAGCAATTTTTACATATGCTCAAATCAATCTACACAAAATTCATTGTAATATTTTTTTGGTCTAAAGTAAACAAATAGTTGCCATAAAATTAATTGCTCATAGTGCGCGAAATTAATATTTCATGGGTAATCATGTTTACACCCTGTGTTTCCATGCGAAAAAACTAAATTTAGACCTAAAATTTACAAATAATCGATGAGTATTACAAAACAATATTTTTTTAGATAACGAAAGTCGGATATAAATAACCCTATATATAAACAATTCCTTACTATCAATATCAGATTAAAAATTGATAAAAGGACATTTCGAATCAAAAATCATTAAGGATTAGCTTATAGTTTTGTTATAAAATCAAAAGGTACGATGTTATGAAGTGGTTTTACACATTATATATGAGAACTTTACAAAAACATTTGCGAATACTTTACATGTCGTATAATATACAATAACGTATACGTATAATCGAAATAATGCAAAATTTGAACAATTTTGGTTCAATGAAAATAATGCCTAATGCTTAAATCCCCGAAGGAGTGGGCAATAGTGGTTTCCACACAAATTAAGGAAATAGAAAATATAGAGTCACAGCTATAGTTGTAGACACGACACAATATTCATTTGTTATCCATATTAAACAATTATAATTTGTGGAAATATGTAATATTCTGGTGGCGGCCATCTTGGATTTGAAATTTATCATAGTGTATAGTATTCTACTAGTCAAGCCCTTTCATTTGATACCCATATTGAGGGAGTTGTGAAAAAATATGTAATTCGTCATTTTGTGGTGGCGGCCATCTTGGACCGATTTTTATCAAACGTAGCTAAGAGCGTACACTCTCGACTAATTCACCTTTCAAACAAAAAAAACAAAATTAAAATCGGTTCATCCGTTCGGGAGCTACGATGCCACAGACAGACACATACACACACACACACACACACACACACACACACACGCACACACACACACGCACACGCACACGCACACGCACACGCACACGCACACGCACACGCACACGCACACGCACACGCACACGCACACGCACACGCACACGCACACGCACACGCACACGCACACGCACACGCACACGCACACGCACACGCACACGCACACGCACACGCACACGCACACGCACACGCACACGCACACGCACACGCACACGCACACGCACACGCACACGCACACGCACACGAACACGCACACGCACACGCACACGCTCACGCACACGCACACGCACACGCACACGCACACGCACACGCACACGCACACGCACACGCACACGCACACGCACACGCACACGCACACGCACACACACTCACACTCACACACACACACACACACACACACGTCAAACTTATAACACCCCGTCGTTTTTGCGTCGGGGGTTAAAAAGGTTTATAACGAAAATTATTTAATAATATTTAGCCATGCGTCGAGAAGTTTGCGGTTATGAATAGGTACTGTCGATCGCGAGGTCCGAGGTACGATATCTTTGTGGCGCTATTGTTCTTGAGTAGTTCAATTAACAATTGTATGGGTGTTATATTTTTAATTAAATAATCAAATGAGACTTTATACTTACATAATTAGAGTAGAAATTCCAAAAAAGTTAAGTCTATACACAAATAGTAACATAAGCCTACTCATGCATATAAATAATAATTTTCTTTGATATTAAACTAATGATTACGAATCTTGTAACAGTTTATTTTAAAAACACTATTTTTAGATCATCCAAGCCAGTGGTCGACAACCCGCAGCTCGCGAGCCGCATGCGGCTCTTTGACTCCTCGGCTGCGGCTCTTCCACAAAATGTTTAGTGCGGGCACGGAATATTATTTATTATTTGCTTTATAAGTATGATACCAACTTTTACTTTATTTACTGGTAGTTTAACTAAGACTTATTTGACAAAGGCAAGTTCGAGAGTGTTATTTTAATCATAATTATTCCCTTAATTATATGTCTTCTGCTAAGGCAAAGCTTAACTTAAAAAATGGCTCTTTGAATAGATTTCAATTGTGCATTATCTATATTTGGATCTTTTGGACGACAAGGTTGTCGACCACTGATCTCAGCTATCAAGACATAGGTACGGCACGTGTCCCGTACTGTGTCGCTAAGAAGCGGGTAACGCACGAACAGTGTATCTTCTCTGGCTTGTCTACACAAACCATTTAGAGCTACGTTTCACCTCTATATAACTATGAAACTAATAGGTCTAATATTTATAATTCCATCTTCTTCTTCTCCCTAGCCTTTATTATTCCCAAGTCACTTGGGTCGGCTTTTCTGGTCTAAACGGATTTCAGGACAAGGTTTGTATGATAACTTTTAATCTTTCGCGTTGCATGATATATATTTATATTATATATCGCAGGCAATTTGTATGATCACGCGTTTTACAAACGGCGTCTTCCGTTTAAAAACGCCCGGCAAATTGGCGACTCGTTCAATTGTCAGGGCTCCTATTTCTAAGTGGTCACAAAAAAAATAACCACGAAGGCTACGGCGGAGAGCTCTTGCCTCCGCCTTCTAACCTAACCTATCCAAGACGGAGTGCTAAAAGTCGGGACTCAGGGCGTTAAGTGACAAGGCAATTTACATTTTGCCTTCGGCATATTTTATAACAGCGAGCGTTTTCAATCGGACAACGCGGACGCCGTTTGTAAAACGCGGAATCATATAAATTGCCTGCGATATATATAATACGTAACGTATTAACGTGATTATGCATAATGTTAACTTTTTTATGCTTGACGTTCCGACCAGCAGCGATTTTGATATTGAATTTAATGACGTAAAATGTATTTTTGTATAGATTATGATAATAAGTAATATTTATTTATTTATTTATTTCATGCACAAAATAAGTTACAATGTTTTACGTAAACATATAAAGCATATAACTAACTTAGATCTAAATTGTAACTCAGCAATATGTGCATACACAAAAACATGATTGTTTCACGTGACTATTAATAAATTTCGGCATGAGTTACTGTGTACATACAAGATTAATAAAAACAGAGAGAAAACAATATAAGTATATATGTGTATTTTACAATATTAAGTGTCGGTCATACTGCATTCAGACAGTTTGAATATTATACCTTTTGAGAAGGTTGTGGTTTTGAATGGAGGATATCTTTGACAATTTTTATATATGATAGAAATCTAGGATTAAAAATATCTAAATATAAATTAATTGTCGCCAGTTCGTTATATTGACGTGCCATCCTTACTAGGGGGTTGAAACAGGAAATATTGTTTTTGTAAATTTTTAATGCAAAGTGATTAACATTATTTGATCTACGCTCACTATATCTGGTATTCAATGATATATCAGAAAGCAATGCAGGGGAGTCAATAATTGAATGCATTATTTTATACAAGTAAACGAAGTCAAAGTACTTGCGGCGTATTTCCAGTGACTGGATTTTAAATTTTAACAATCTCTGGTCATAGTCAGGGCATGTGCGAACCATTTGCCGCCGATAACACAAAACTCTTAGGCACTTCCTTTGAACCCGTTCTATATCTATGTGATATATGAACTTTATAGTATGGAGACCAAACTGGGGAACCATATTCCAAAATGCTACGTACTAGAGCAAAGTAAGGATAAAGTACGCTACGAGGTTTTTTAAAGCCTGTAGTGGATCTTAGAACAAAACCAAGCAGTTTGTTAGCCTTTGTAATAATATATTCATAATGAGGTCTAAAAGAGAGCCCGCCGTCGAACAATATACCCAAGTCTTTGGCGACTGTGGATCTTTTCAGTACCTGTCCATTGATTGTATAATTGTTTATTATTTTGTTGCGTTTATTGGAAAATGATATGATGAAACATTTACTAACATTCAAGTACATTTTATTTGCATTGCACCAGTCCGAAACAGTATGCAAGTTCTTCTGCAATTGTAAACAATCATTAAGCGACATTATCCTAGTAAATATTTTTAAGTCGTCGGCGTACAAAAGGCATTGACAAGACAAGCGCTCGACCAGATCATTCATGAATAAGACAAAAACCAGGGGACCCAAATGAGACCCTTGCGGGACGCCCGAAGATGCTACCACTGTATATATACTATACTGTATAATCGTTAACTGTACCACTGATGATACCAAGAAATATTTTTCATTTTATAAAAATTTCCATCACTTTTCAATATCCATTTAATGCATGTTATAACAGATGTCAACCCGCGCCTATTAGATGCGACAGTCATTTTATTAAACGGCTTTTTAAAAAAAGAGGTGGTTCTCAATTCGACAGTATATATATATATTATTTTCTATCTGTGATACCTATTAATTATATGAACTAGTGCAACAGCACCATTATGAAAATTACTTTATATACATTATTTAATAAACTACTGCAAGTGAATAAATGGGTATTTTGTTTAAAAAAGGACATTTTGGTCCCAGTAATGCGATGGCAGGGAAAAAATTTAATCAAATTTAATTAACAATTATAAGCAGTGAGAGCTTAGTAGGAGACCGTTGGACTGCCACTCAGAGGTCTTACGTACGATCCCGAGGCGCGCATCTCTGACTTTTCATTGTGTGTGCTTGCTTTAATAATGAAGTAAAATATCCTGAAGGAACCTGCATGTCTGAGAGTTCTCCATAATGTTCTCGAGGATATATGAAGTCTGCCAACCTGCACTGGGCTAGCGTGGTCTAGTCAAGGTATTGGCCAAAAACGTTGCGACTTTTTAACACAAGTGTAGCTGCTTGAATTAACTAGTTATAAAACAATAACTAAATATATAATATGTTTTGTGTAGACCGTTCGAGTGAGCGCATGGTGTACCCGAGTCCCGCCAACGAGACCAAAGTGATCCCGGCCGAGCCGCACAATGGACACCCACCGCATGTACGTATCAACATAACACTTGTATACGTCAGGGGTAGGCAGAGGTCTCGTAGACCTTGCGCACGACACCACTATTATATACAGGGTGACTGGTTAAAAATTGTACATATTTAAGGACATGGTAATTTATGGACAGAAGTAAAGTGAAAAAAATTATTAAATCTATGTACCTAAAAAAATACCTGCAAAGAAAACTTTTATGAAAATTTGTATGAAATATCGATGAAATGTGGACACCGCGCGTCGCACATAGCTGTCGAGCGTGCCGCGCTACAAAAGTGGGGGCGGAGGTTTTGTTTAGCTTTGGTATATGCGCAAGAGTGTCCGCACTTTAAGTTTTTATTGGATGATTAGGTCAAATTTTAAGAACCTATTTTTTTAGATATTCGTTTCCAGAATCGAATACTGAATACCCTCCTTCAATATGTCCAGCCTTTTACCAATCAGCCTGTATAAAGAATCAACTAGACTATGTAATGACACCCTACAGACAATCCACATACATAAATTGCAAGCCTGTCCAATTCTACATACCTCTTAATTATTTTTACTTGTTTCGAGTGGTATTCTTTTATGTCTACTCATTCAATGTCTCCAGCGACTCAGATATTATTAAACCAGCTGTTCGGGTTGAAAATTAATAGTACACACGGCTACACATCAAGTTAGACACCCTATATACGCATAACTACGCTACATACAAAATAGAGAATTGTCGGACAGGGACAGTGCATAGTGGTGTCGATGTAATGGTAAGGATAGAGCGTCGCCTCCCGTTCAGCGTGAACGAGACAAAATAACAAAAATATAACGCACTCTCTCGCACGATTCGCAGCGTTCAACTTCTAATAGTTCAAAGTCCAGTCTAGGTTGATGTGTCGCTGTGTGTACTCTTGAATCCTCCAGCTATGCTAGAATTCTTGTGATAGCAATTTCTTGTTCCAAGTTTTGAATCTATATCACTTGGCACAGTATCAGCAATTAGACGACCTTTTAAAGTATTACGTCATCTGTGCCGTCAAATTCAAACTTACTACCTCTAGATTGCAACTTCGACGCCTCATCCATTGGGCTACCGTAATATAACAGTTACCTTTAAAACATATAATTCTATTTCCAGGGTCCATCATCATACAAATACTCGGAGACTACATACTCGTCGCAGAACACGACGCAGCGTTACCCTCCCTCCCCGCAGCCCCCGCACAGCCTGCACCCCTCCCACCCCTCTTACCCTTCGCACCGTTCCCCTTCCCCCTCCCCCGGGCCATTCCCCCACCCAACTACCCCTTCGCCCGGCACACAACAACCTCCGAAGAAACTCGACGATCTGCTAGCTGATTTGCCTGAAGCTGTAAGTATATTTTTATTTGTTTCTATGTAAGGTTCTAGCTTCAAAATGAATAGACCGATTTTGATGAAACATGTCTTGGTGGAAAACTGTTTGGTCAGGGTTATTTTTGCTGTATAATAATACCATTGCCGAACTTTATCATAATATCGGCGAGCGATCAAGGCATGGAACTCTGCCAAGGCACGTGTTTTCTTCTTCCTTCAATCCTGGGTCTTATAAGCAGGGCGTGAAAAACCACCTTCTCAGGCCGTCAAAGTAGAGGCCTCAACATCTTCTCAGCTGCTATGAAGATGGTGTGGAGGCCACTGTTCTCGGAGCACATGATCGCTTACTACCCATACTCATAGTCCAGATATATTACAGACCATAATATGTAGCAGTCCTACGCCTGCTGCGGCTAGTGCCATTGTGGGTGTTCCATCCCACTTTAGATTAAAACTCTCGAAGGGACTCTACGTTGGAGCCATGTTTTCGAGTAAGCCTCCCAAAGCGATAATTAATTATTTAATAAGCACATAACTTCGAAAGGTCAGAAATTCACGCCTTGGAATTGAACTCGAGACCTCTGCGTGGCAGTCCAACGTTCTGCGAGTACAACGTTTATTATTATTTTAGTAAAAAAACCTAACTTACGCCTGCAGAAACTAAATTTCAATTATATCATTCCCAGCGCTTCCCAACTCAGCCCGACGGAGTAGTCCGCCGTCGCATCGAAGTCCATGAGTCCCAGAACAGCTCCAACGTCCACTCCAGGGACACGAGGGACACGAGAGACGGTCCTGCCACTCCAGCCACTCCAGCCAAACCTACCCCGGCTATTGGCAGCAGCAGGAACGTGGCCGGCCCGGCAGTGTACTACCCGCCTGGTCACACACCATTTGCGAAGAAAGACACTGCTATAGTGCCAACCGGTGGATATCAATCTAGTGTAAGTATATCAACATAGTTTATAAACTGTTCCATTGCTGGGCATAGTCTCAGTATGACTTAGGCCATAGTCCGTTACGCTGGCCTAGTGCGGGTTGGCAAACTTCACATATCTTCGAGAACATTATGGAGAACTCTCAGACATGCAGGTTTCCTGATGTTTTCCTTTACCGTTAGAGCAGGCCATAATTAACTATACGCATATAAATTCGAACAGTCAGTACATGCCTTGGGATCGAACTCGAGACCTCGGCGTTGTCTCTCACTATGATATCGCTGCTGATATGTATTATAGTGATGGAATATAAATTAAACATTATCTGTCTCCAGGCGGCCTTGCAACAAGGAGGTGGCGCGTACGCATCTGGTCGCGGCATGTATGAATACGAGTCGGGCTCAAGAATGAAGGAGAAGCACTCTGAAACCAAGACAGCAGTGCCCATCTGCCTGCCACTCTGCTGCGCCATGCCCTGCGTCATCATGTAACCTTGACCTTCGAAAACTAAGTTATTTAGTACTAAGCTCTTCTAAAAATCAACGCTCGTGTATATTATTTTCTTTCATTTAATTGAGAATTTCAATTTTAATCTTTCAAGGTCAAGGTCAAGTCCAAGTGTAAATGTTAACTTGATATTATATTGATAAACTTGGATAGTCAAGGACGAGGTCTAGACCGAAATCAAACGTTAAGAATATTTTTATGTTTAATAAGGACTAAACGTACAAAGTGTACATGATATTTTCAACATTGACCTTGACATGCGAAGGTCAAGGTCGTCTAAGGTCAAGGACACGAAATCCGGTTTCTCTGCAACTAAATGTAAACTAGGCAGGCAATATGTAATATTTATAATTATTAATTAAGAAAGATATTTCGCTTGTCTCTGTATACTTCATGAAAAGTATGCGAGAGCTCGCTCCTTGTTATCAACGAAGTTTAACGAATCTCAGTAAAATAATATTAATAATTATTATTATATTGTTTATTAGATTATTATTTTCTGAAAATTAATACTACATAATGGAATATACATACATGGAGTAACAGAAAAGCGTAGTCATTAGGTCTCCAATTCGATTACCGGGCCGAGCTAATTGTTATTGCGTTATCTCGCTTCCTATCAATGAAACCTAGCGACAGGTATGTGAAATTAATAGACCTCTGCTTACCCCGTTTGGGAGTCGTATGTATGTAAAATGTTTTTGGGAGCAGCCCGGGCCCTAACACGACCACGTTTTCCTGTTACTCGCTGTTTTAAGTACGCGAAAGTTACAAAAGTTACATTCGTCTAAATGTCTATAGTCAAAGCTGAACTAACAGTGCCATTAATTTTATTATTAGTAATTATTATAAGTCTACATCTGTACGAAGATATTGTCAATTTTATTATTAATACATTTTATTAACTTTATACTGTTTTTTTATTTTATAATAATAAGTTTACCGTTTTTTTTTTATTTTAGATTGTTACCAGCGTTAGGATGATAAATTAGTTGTATTTTTTTATAATTCACACTATATAATATATCACATACACACAACACTATCTAGCCCAAACGAAGCAGAGCTTGTACTATGAGTACTACAAACAATGGATAAACATACATATTATATACTTGTTTTTTTTTGTAAATACATACATATTATACCTAGATACACCCAGACTAAGACAAACATCTATGTTAATGCACACAAATATTTGACTTGTGCGGAAATCGAACCCGCGACCTCGGGCGTGGCAGTTGGTTAAACTAACCACTACGCCATCGAGGCCGACAAACTATAGTGTAATTAGTGTAAACTTTACGGTCATAAGTGTTATTTTGTGACCAAAATGAGTGAGTGGTCGTAGCTAAATCCACTGGTTTCTTGAACATATGAATCGGGCCTGAAAATATAAAGCAGTATTAGTGAGACTATATTTGTATGAAGATTTTCGGTAGGGTGGTATTAATATAATAGTCAATTGAACGAAAGGTCTGGAGACTTATCGGCGATGGCCAACTGGTCAACACACGACTCCAAAGCTTGGAGCATCTCCGTAAAGTTGCCAGTTTTTCGGTTTTCTACCGGATATATTTCGGAAAGTGTGCAGAGGTACTGCATAATTTGATTCCTCCTTCCCCTTTTTACCATCGGACGATCAGACAAACACACGAGCGGCACAGGTACATAGTGGATATACCACATTTACGCAAGAAGCGCTTTGCCAGAGGCGTCTCTAGCGCATGTAGCGCCCGTGTGCAATCATTACCCTAGCGCCCTCTAGTAAGCGCGCGGTCAAAAGGGAATAGGTACAAATACCATTTTTAATAAAACAGACCTATCTGAGTATTTTGGATCAAACTAATTTGAACTCTGTTGCAATAATTTAACACGAATATACTATTAGAATTTATAGTCACATAATTAGAGTTCAAATTGCCATACTCCCAAATTTCGAGTTAAGTCGCTGTTTTATTAAGCATGCCAAATGTTAACATGGGAACGTTTCGGCTTGTTAGGTTGTTTACCAAACACTTTATATTTACAACAGTGATCAGAGATCCGGGTGCAAATGGTGCAATTTTAAATGATGTCGGGAAACAATAGGTATCGTATCAAACTGCCCACATCTGTCAAATTGCGTTATTTTAATTTGAACATCATGTCAAACATACAGAGTTCAATATCAATTGGGATACATTTGACAGATTCGGGAAGCTTGATGCTAGGCCAATGTACACGGGTAAAAAGTATTTTTGGGAAGGAAAAATCCTTAATTATACACACTGACTTCAATTTTGATTTCATGTTCAATACTTAATAACGATAAATTTGTCAATCGCTTTGGCGACAATGTTGATCTAAGATAGTTTTAATTATTTTTAGTTTAGAAAATGATCTTTCGCTGTATGCTATTGTGACTGGCAATGTCCTCACATTGCCAGTCACAATAGTAATAATAAATCCTAAGTGCTGTGGATAAATTTGCTGAAATTAATTTATTCGCAAACAAATAATTTATAATAGCCAACGGCGTAGTGGAATCATCCATGAACATCGGTAATAATTCGATTTTATTGAAGAGCCCTAACTTCTCCACATCTGAAGAAGAAACTGGAAAATAAAGAGAAAGTAACTGCCATGATGGCTAGCATGGCACAGTTTATTTTCTAAATTAGAAGAATGTGCTTTTTTGTATCTAAGTCCAAATCCTTCCACTATTTAATTTTTGAAGAAATGAACACGTAACATTATTTTGATTCAAAAGTTCGAACTGTTCGTCGATCTTAGTAATTGCAGTATCTAATAGGTAGTAGTAAAAATTTACTTTAAAATATGTTCCACGTCTGTTATCGGTTCATCCTCATAATTATAAAACCTCCTACGAACGAGAGGGAAGGCAGGTGCGGAAAATTCTGCTGTTGCCTCGACTTCTTCCGCTACTATTTTTGCGCTATAAGGAACTCCCCAAAAGTCGACTCATTACGGAATTCAGACAAAAATATTTTTGTATGATCAATCATTATCACCGCTTCGGACAAAACGACGTCTGACTTTTGAAGAGCCTTGCTAATTGTATTTATCTAGCTTAAAATTTAAAACCAAATAAGCAGAGAGCACATGAATTTAAACGACTTAATTTTTGCCAGTAATAAATTTGCCATATTTCTTGATTCCGCTTCTTTGCTCCTATCGGAATATATAGTAAAGAAGAAATCAATAATAGAATAATAAATTATTAGACGGAACTGCCGAGTCTTCCCCACAATGCCGAGAGATGGCACTGGGTATAACAATATAATAGTCAATTGAACGAAAGGTTTTGGATTTTGTGTGCAAATTGCCATATATATGAGTCAATACTCTTCGCCGATACCATGCTTTGAACCTAGATACGAGAGTTTCCGCATTGCTTGCTAGCTAGGTTTATCCACAACTCGTAAGTATACATTACTAACAAACTAGTAGTTGAAAATATCGATCCACAAGCCATGTATGTATTGTTACGTGCTGGGTTCTACGGAAAAGAATACAAAACAATATTACCGACTAAAACACGTTTTATTCTAGCACACAATTAACTTTAATACACAACAAACACTATACTACACTTTGCCACTGTAACTGCTTCAAACTCCGTAGTATTTTTGCTTCCGTTCGCTTCGATGAACACTTGACCGCTTACGATAGTAAACTGACTGGGCGGTGCGCGTGCGCTCTATTTATACGCGGGTAAAGCGTTTCTGGAGTTTTCTAGAAAATGTCATACAACGTACGTAACAGCGCTATGATTCGAGAATGTGCCAGCGTTCTCTCTACACGACTCGTACCGACAAATACGTAGTTCCGCAAGATGTCAATAGATGGTGCTGTAATAAATTATTAGAAGGGACTGCCGATTCTTCCCACAGTGCCGTCAGATGGCACTAGCCGTAACAGTATGTACCATTATACATAAATAAATGTAATGAAATAAAAACAAACCTTTCGGTATACATTGAAGGGATAGACGTATAAGCTAAGTATTTCATGCATTTAAACGAGTGGGTGCACAATAAAGTAATTACTGAATGACGACAGACATAACAAGTTCCAGGAGTGGGCTCTAATGGACTATGATCATATTTGCTAGTAGAAAGTTTAAAAAAAAAAAAAAAAAAAAATATTATTCATTCATTATATCAGTTTACAAATAACTATGGTCCATAGGGACCAGGGTACCTGCAGGAAGAGGCGCAGCGGGTGTGCCAACCGCAAGCAGCGTGAGCTGCAGTGGCAGTTGGCACTGGCACCCGATGCAGTCTTCAAAAAGGGTCAGGGAAGCGAGCGACGATACTGTCGCTCAGGCAGATGGCAATAAACGTGCCAAAACCCAAGGCGACTCCTACAGGGAGGCGCTGACGGAAGTTAATATGGCCGTTGTTGCCGACAACTTCCCTGACACTCTGCTTAATGCAGAGCTGATGGAACCCATAAGGGTGGCCATTCGGGACCAGATGGAGGCCACGCCGGATCCTCTGCCGGCCATTAGTGTCGGTGCACTGCTTGGTGGAGCTCTGCGCGTGACGTGTGAGCGTGTAAAACCGTTGGGAACGTGAAGCTCAGAGTGGTCAGCGCCAAGGAGCTTCCAAGGCCAATAAGATGGCCTGGAAGACCAGGAATACCTGGTGCCTAGATGCCTCCAGGGTGCTGACCATGCTGCAGCGCCTCAACACCTCTCTGAGGAACTGCGAGTAGAAGGTGCTGAGCACGCAGGTCGAGGAGATGCACACCAGGCGCATTGGTCCTGGTGGACAGCGTGTCGGCTGCGGCTATAAAAGGAAGCGGCTTCTGTCTCTCCATGCTGGCATGGACAAAAGCACGTTCAAGATCCTTGAAGATCTGAACGTGCAGAAGGTGTCAGTGGTTTGTAGAGGAGGAGGCCCTTGCTGCGACGGCGCCACAGGTGGGGGCTCTCTGCACGTCATCGCCATGCGCGTCTCCGAAGACCGACTACATAATCGGACATATAGATTGTCTAGATCTGTCGTCACCGGAGGCTGCGGCGGCGCTGATGGAGGAAGGGAGCGAGAGGGGCGGCCAGCAGTGCCTGCCACCGTAGACGCCATCATGTAGGCAGACCGAATGGCGGGACTAAGGTGCGTACAAATAAACCGTTATCACTGTATGCAGGGGCGATGGCCGTTCCGGCCCGCCACCTGCGGATATAGGAATATTATATTGCCCTGATCCAGGAACCTTATGTTAAAGAGGGAAAGGTTAGAGTGGGACGGGAGGTGTAATTTATCACAACTGTTCCACTAATGATATAAGGACATGTGTGTATGTCAGAAATGGCATAAATGCAATGCCCTTATACAATTTTTGTTCTAGGGATCTTACGACAGTTAAGATCGATGTGCGAGGGAGCGAAGGGCGGGATATTGTGATCCTGACCTCTGCATACTTCGACTATACAGACGAGGAAACTGTATCTAGACAGATAAAGGACCTTGTTGAATATGGCAACCGGGAGAACCTGAACATGATCCTGGGGTGCGATGCCAACGCACACCACACAGGCTGGCGGAGCACAGATGTGAATGAAAGAGGGGAAAAGCTACTGGAGTATGTGGTAAGTACCTCTTTACAAATTCTAAATAAGGGAAACAGTCCAACGTTCGTCAACTGTAGGCGAGCAGAGGTAATTGACATCACGTTAGCCACCAACAGGGCTAGCACTAAGATTGTCGAGTAGCGTGTGTCTGATGAGATTACCTTGTCAGATCATAATTACATATGCTTTAGGTATAGGTCGCTGGTTCCCATAGCACGTAGAAGGAATCCCAGAAATACGGACTGGAACTCCTTCAGGAGTGACATCGGAATAGATCTGGAGGATTCTAAGGGTAAGCTTAATTCTATATTAGACATAGAGTTTACAGCAGACAAATTGATCCAGACTGTAAATACGGCCTGGACGAGTAACTGCCCTGAAAGGGAACTTAGGCCCCAGAGGGTACCGTGGTGGACGCCAGAGTTGATCAAGCTGCGGCTTGAAGCCAGAAGAGCGTTCAACAATGCTCGGACCAGCAGGGACTATAGCGGTTACGCTCGCTGTTTGACCAACTACAACAAAGCTGGGCGGAAAGCCAAACGGAAGGCTTGGAGAGCCCACTGTGAAAACATCAGTACTATTCCTGAAGGAATAAGACTCTCCAAAGCTATCTCGACTGTCAGAGCACACCCATTGACAACCATTAGAGATGGCAATGGGCAGCGAACAGGGTCTAGGAAGGAGACACTAGCAATGATGCTAAACGCACACTTTCCGGACTGTAAGATAATAGAAAAGGAGCAGAAGGACCCGATCAGCCTGGTTGAACTAAGCTACCGTACAACCAAACCAGATTGGGACCCTGCAAGGAAGGTAGTGGATGAAGGGAAGGTCGGCTGGGCTCTAAATGGTTTTCAACCGTTCAAGTCACCTGGTCCAGACATGGTTTATCTCATTATCCTACAACAGGGAGCTGCACTCTTGGTTCCGCATTTACATTCCAAAGATATGGAGGCGAGTTAAAGTCATCTACATACCGAAGTCGGGCAAAGAGGACTACGAAGAAGCCAAGGCATACCGACCTATCAGTCTTGAGTCATTCTTCTTTAAAGCCCTGGAGAAGTTAGTAGATAGACATGTCAGGGAGGGAGCATTGAGGAAATTCCCCTTCCACGGGCTACAATGTGCCTACCAGTTGTGAAAATCCACTGAGACGGCACTGCATTTTGTGGTAAATAAGGGAGAACATGCATTAGATAACCGGGAAGTATGCATTGCTGCATTCCTGGATATTGGGGGCGCTTTCGATCGGACCACCTTTGATGCCATTAGTGTGGCATCGGCAAATCACGGCATAGAGCTAACCATTTGCAAGTGGATCGATTATATGCTCAAAGGAAGAATTATTAGATCTGAGTTGTTAGGAGATGAAATTATTGCAACGATTAACAAAGGCTGCCCTCAGGGTGGAGTACTCTCACCACTCTTATGGTGCTTGGTGGTTAATTCACTCTTAGAACAACTCAACAAAGGTCCGTACTTAACGGTCGGATATGCGGATGACTTGGTGATACTCGGCAATGGAAAATTTCCGAGCACAGTATCCAGTCTCATGCAGAAGGCCCTGAATATGGTAGAAAAATGGTGCAGTAGTAACCATTTATCGATCAACCCAGGGAAAACTACTGTCGTGCCGTGTACTGGGATGAGGGATCTGACTGGCTTGGGAACTCTATCCATGTGGATCCTCGTGGACCATTGTAGCTGTGTACCATACCCAGATACAATGGTCCACGGAGGTGAAGTATGACCTTAGATGACAAGCTAACGTGGAAATCTTATGTAGACAAAGCCATAATGAAGGCCCAGCGGGTCTTCGGAATGATTCGTTCTACTTATGGGGAGACCTGGGGCCTGTAGCCTATAGTCATCAAGTGGCTATACACGATGATGATAAGACCTATAATCACATATGGAAGCATTGTCTGGTGGCCTAGAATTAAACTAGCAACATGCAGGAAAGAGCTGTCGAAGGTGCAGTGATTAGCCTGCATGGCTATAACAGGGGCGTTCGCTACTACACCAACGGCTGCGTTAGAGCTCCTGCTGGACCTAACGCCGCTACACATTGTTGTGGAGTTATAGGTGCTACATAGACTCTTGCCAGAAACTCGACACACAAAACTCTCAAAGAGATTATGAGCATGGGATGCGACAAAATGCAACCAATGCACATATTCAAAAAGAATTTTAAAATAAAGGTCCCCACTCGGGACAAACGGAGACGAGGTCTACAATCCCCTGACAAGGGTTGTCTCCTCTGGTACACCGATGGTTCCAAAATGGAAACAGGATCAGGCGCTGGTATTTATGCCAACGACTACAAGGTGAAAGGTCTTCCAGGCCGGGCTTCACCCGGAAGTTCTGTGGGTACAACAAGGGCCAAATAAGCCTGCTCACAGGAGCGTTTACTGGTCATTTTAGTACCAACGACTTCCTGTGCAGATTGAGATTTTCAAACAATTCGATCAGCAGAGCCTGTGGTGAACAGGACGAGTCCATGTCACACCTACTGTGTGAATGTGACGCGTTGGCTGGACTAAGGATGGGTCTGATGGGATTGGCATATCCGAACCCTTAAACTTCAGGCTTCTCCCTCTGAAGTGTACGCTGCGACTGATGCAGTACATTCATACGGAGATAGTTCAGGGATAAACCTCGGGGCCGACACAAAAGATCTCACTGGGTCGAAGTGTCGCCGGTCTACACTGACTGGCCCCTGAATTAAGATAAGATAAGATAAGATGGTACCTGCATAAATAATGCTAACAATCAAGTTTTAATTGTTTTTCAGATTACTGAACATGATGTGGTTTGTGAAGCATGTCGAGATTTGCCAATGGCTGCAGTTAATCATAATTTGCAACAAGAAACTGCTGGTAATAGTGACCAACAAGCTGGTCCAAGTCATAGAGGCCACAATCATGTGTGTATTTTATGTGGTTGTTCTATTTTGCAACGGCGAAGTGATCAAGTATTAAGAGAAAATCCAACAGAACTTCATCAATCCATGATTGACATAATAAAGACTAGAGTAGGATCAAGACAGGTATGTGTGTCATGGATAAGTAATGTTTCAAAATATTTATTTTACCGCGGGCTGAATTTTCAGATCATACTAGTATAAGAGAAGATGATGAGGAATAAAATAAAATAATATTAATACTTGCCTTGTTTTATTGATCCTGTTGTACTTACTCATAATGCTATAAGTAATAACTAATGGGTAGGTACTGAATGCACTTCTGGCGTAATAGTTAAGCTGACCACCTCGCCAATACGCTTCATGCCGTGGGTTCGATTCCCACTCGAGATAAATATTTGTGTGATCCATAGATAATTGTTTCAAGTCTGGGTGCTCATTGTGTTCGATAATTATATACTTGAAAGCCTCGAACGACGGCTTGGTCGCTGGCATGTGCTTTGAAAAATAGAGATATAACAAACAAATGCTACGTTAGATACGAATAAAAGCAGCTATCGAGCTTCCGACTCCTCAATCGCAGCTATTTCGTATCACGTATTAGGTACCTATTGTATTTTTCAAGGTTAATTATGAGCCAATTGATACATTAGGCCGACATAATATACCTATTGATAATACAATTTACGTTGAATAAGAACAAATATATCGCCAACAATTCAGTTTCCTAATGTGACATAAGACATAACCTATAAAAAATTCAAAACTAAAATTCTTTGCTTCCTGGCTTTTCTTGTCTAATGAAAAATCTTACATATTTAGACTCAACAATTGATGGTATTTTTATTTGAAGCCGCCTCCTTTGTGTACCAACTAAAATAATTTATGAGAGTCTGCCATTGTTATTTTATTTTATTTACTGGTAGTTATGCTGCAATGCTCGAGAGTGTTCTTTTAATCATAATTATTCCCGTAATTATATGTCTTCTGCTAAAGCAAAACTTAACTTAAAAAATGGCTCTTTAAATAGATTTCAATTGTGCATTCATATCTATATTTAGATCTTTTGGACCACAAGGTTGTCGATCACTGATCTCAGCTATCGAGACATAGGTACGGCATGTGTACCGTACTGTGTCGCTAAGAAGCGGGTAACAACGAACAGTGTATCTTTAGTCTACACAAACCATTTAGAGCTACATTTCACCTCTAAATAACTATGAAACTAATAGGCCTACATATTTATAATTCCATATCTATATAAATAGAAATCAATTGCCACATGTATTACGGAGTATCGGTTATTAAGAACGGCCTGACCAATTCTTTTTTGTGTTTGTAATTGTCAGGACAAGGTTTGTATGACAACTTTTAAACTTTCGCGTTGCATGATAGGTATACAGGGTGTCCCAGAACTCAACTTCAAGCCGAAACGGGGTGACAGGATTGATTGTAAAAATCATGAGAAAAATCAGAAAAAAAGTCTATCCCATGCAGTTTGAAAATTATGGGGATTTAAGAAAAACCTAGAAATTTGGTCAAACTGTAACCATTTTCCGGTTATTGTGGTTAATTTTTATTATTTTTGTTCATTTAAACTTTGGCACCGTAACCCTAGATAACATTTCTAGAATCACAGTCAAAAATAATGACACAATTTCCGCAAGTTTCCTAGAAATAAGACTATTTGTTAAACTATGAAATTAAAATTTTCAAAATTTGTAGACGTAGAAAAGCCCGCCTTTAAAAAAAATATACTAGAGTGCCTTGGCAAGTGCCATTAAGAGTTGGCGCATTTAATCAGGATTGTATAATGGTTGAGGTGCCAAACACCTCCTGCCGGAGGCTCTACGAAGGGATTGTGAGGTCCATGGCCCTATATGGGGCCCCAGTTTGGGCGGACAACCTGGCGGGCCGTAACATTTGCGATGCCATGGGACCTGGAAGCAGCGCTCCTGGCGTCGCTCTATCGTTGGCGCCAGGAGGCGTTAGCTCGGGGCGAAGGACCGGCTATTCCCGCTCTCGAGGCGGCAAGTTCCGAGCTCCGCCAGGTCCTAGTGGCGAGTTGGAAGGAACGACTTGTGCACCCCAAAGCCGGGCACGCCACGATCGTGGCGGTAAGTCCCGTGTTTGAGGAGTGGCTGGAGAGGCGGCATGGCGCCCTCACCTTCCGGCTGACACAGGTAATAACTGGCCACGGTTGTTTTGGCCTGTTCCTGTGTCGTATACGCCGGCAAGAGCCGCGACGTTGTTGAGGACACGGCGCTGCACACTTTGGCGGTTTGCCCGGCCTGGGCATAGCAGCGCCTGGAGTTGATCGCGGCAGTTGAATCGGTTGCCCTCTCGCTCTCGGCCGTAGTTCAGTCTATGGTCCGGAGTGAGAGGTCGTGGAATGCCGTCGCCTCCTTTTGTGAGGAAGTGATTTCCATTAAGGAGGCGGCGGAGCGGGAGAGGGAGTGTTTAAATCCTCTCCCCAACCGCAGTGCCGGGCGCCGGAGGGCGCGGTGGTGGGCTTGGTGGGCCTGCCCGCCATCCGTTCAGCACCAGGTCCGAAAGGCGGCGTGCGTGTTCCCACGCGCGCCTCTGTGTTGAGTCCGTCTCCCCTCTAGAGGGGGGGGGGGAGACAGTAGGGTATAATAGAGAGTGAGTCCTATGGGTAGGTCTCTTCGCGTTTTTCGCGAAACCTCGGCGGGCCCCGTCGATAGCGGTTTTGTCGAGGAACACCGTGGTAGGTTTAGTCGGTATTCCGGGAGGTACATTATTCTTATTCCATCTTTCTTTTACCCCGGTGAGTCCGACATAATCCCTCTCGTCAGCCCCCGCGGAGGGATATGCATCAAAGACGCACGTAAAAAAAAAAGATTGTAAAATGGTTCTACAATACTTGTCAGTTTCATACTAAAAAAAACGAGTAAAAATAAAAACCTCAAGTAACCCAATTTTTGCTAATCCATTTTACTCAGTTAAAATGTTTTATTCGCACAAGCTCTTGGTAAGTTCTTAATTTTACGGCAAAATGATGAGAGAGATGGATAGTGGACATGTTTGCCATGAGCGAGCGAGACAGATAGTGACGCCACTTTTACCAAAGTCAATAAAAGTAAGTAAAATTAATAAAATAATGAAAAATCTTGACCTAGTTTAGTTTAGGTTTATTGGAATAAAAGTCAGATAAGATAGGGAAATAACATTTTTTATTACAACAAATGTTCAAAGTATTTACCATCAGCCTCAATACATGCCCTACATCTTCATCATTCTTAAAAAAGATCTACTTATTAGCCGGTCAAAGCCGATAAATTTTGAAAATTTTAAATTGTTACAAAAAAGTGAAAGATGGTTACAGTTTGACCAAATTTCTAGGTTTTTCTTAAATGTCCATAATTTTCAAACTGCATGGGATAGATTTTTTCCTGATTTTCTCATGATAGTTACAATCGATCCTGTCACCCCGTTTCGGCTTGACGTTGAGTTTTGCGACACCCTGTATATGTATGTCGCAGGCAATTTGTATAATTCCGCGTTTTAGAAACTGTTTAAAAACGCTCGACAAATTGGCGACTCGTTGAATTGTCGGGGCTCCTATTTCTGGGTGGTCACAAAAAAATAACCACGAAGGCTATGGCGGGAGCAGAGCTCCCGCCTCCACCTTCTAACCTAATCTATCCAAGTCGGAGTGCTAAGAGTCGGGACTCGGGGCGTTAAAGACAAGGCAATTTACATTTTGCCTTCGGCATATTTTAAAACAGCGAGCGTTTTTAAACGAACGACGCCGTTTGTAAAACGCGGAATCATACAAATTGCCTGCGATATATATAATACGTAACGGGTACTAACGCGATCATGCATAATGTATACTTTTTTATGCTTGACGTTTCGACCAGCAGCTTGTGACCACAGCCGGTGCAACCTGGATTTGATATTGAATTTAATTACGTAATATGTATTTTTGTATAGATTATAATAATAAGTAATAATAAGTTTATTTTATTTTCTTCACAAAAGTGTTATGACATTCAAACATTTGATCTAGAAATTTAAATACATGTACAGGACGACGACTATCGGGTCAGCTATTGTTTTATAATTTACACTTTCCACGTTTCGGTTG
The DNA here is from genome assembly GCA_963675205.1 of Catocala nupta. Classification (NCBI taxonomy): domain Eukaryota; kingdom Metazoa; phylum Arthropoda; class Insecta; order Lepidoptera; family Erebidae; genus Catocala; species Catocala nupta. The sequence goes on from OY776104.1 coordinate 6,401,807, forward strand.
TTTTCCTGTAGCTTAAGTAGGTCACGGGAAGACTAATCTCCCAAAAACGACAATACAAACATAGTTATCTGAAGGATTTTTTAGTAAATCGTTTAGAAATCCGTAACCAGTAGTTTAATTTAAATGTATAACATTTCTTATTGAGTATCATTTGTTCTGTCGCCAACTGAGTACCGAATACTTTGAGGGTCCTTCTCACATATGAAGTACGACACTTTAGAATGACACCAGATATTGTCGAACATGCCCAGCCGGTTAATAGCACCGCAGAGCTGGTCTGGAATTGCATCTGGTTGGTTTTTATTCCAAACATTGAACACCCGATCTAAAGCATCTCCGTGATTGGTTAACCAGATGCCGCTACCAGTCCATTCTTGTAAACCTATATACAAAGGTTCCCACTGTACGTTTGACGTAATCCAGGGCACTCTTGTGTCCGGAATCATTGCCGTGACTATACGCGCCTCTTCCGCATTATTAAGAATGGCCAGGTAGCTACCTTCTGTAATACAAAACGCATTTGCATCAAGCCACGTCCGATGTATCCGGTGCACTTTATAGCAGCTCCCTGTTTTAGCTTCAAGTTGGTATTCTTTATCAAACGTGCCGCACTCCGTTAATTGCCTGCCATCTTCCTTCGTGTAACACAAGTATGGAAGGCGATTCGAGCACGACACTACACTTATATTATAGCCGTTCGTGCTCAAGCACTCTCCGTGTTCTGTATCTAACAGCTGGTACATATCCGCAATCGGCATGTTCGCTAATGGAACTCCCTCGATGGATACATATTGCTTCGGAGTGAACTTCGAGTTGGCGCCAATGTAGTACGATAATGAATTATCATTGTTATCAATATGTAACTGCATTGCTTGCCGCAGCTCTCTGGTCAAAGGTGAAGCCAGCACCGCGCCTTCGTTGTGGCATTGTAGAAATGCTTCTGGCCACGTCGCGGGAACTTTGTGCAATTTCAACCAGCCGCCAGCTTCAGAATGGTAGTTGTAGTCCGAAATGTATGAGCTCTCGACATGAGATGTGATTGATAATACAAGAGCACTAACAATGAGAATTAACATTATGAAGCAGTTCAGTAGTAACAACTGTACGACGTCTGCAGTAAGAATGACAACTCACGCTCTCTGAATAAATTGAAGTGCATTGTGCGCAGTACCTAGTGTATTTCACCTTTGAACTGAATTATAATACAACGGTATTGATAATAGTCATAATTTATGTATATATTTTAATTGAAAATAGTATAATTAAGTCTATAGTTAGGTAACTAAAACATGGTAGATTGCTGCTATACAGGTTATACTGAAAATAACTATGTAATTCAATTCTAATCCAATTTTATTTTCCAATTTTATTTTTTGCTAGAAACACAGTTAATAATCTTACTTAATTATTAACTGATTAAGGCCGGGACTCCACCAAAGCAGAGATATGTGCGGTGTGCTGTGCGAGAAGAGATGTTTTCCAGCTCGGGGGACTCCACCAAAGCGGAGATGTGTGCGGTGTGCTGTGTGCTGTGCGAGAAGAGATGTTTTTCAGCTCGGGTGCGAGGCGTTGAGTGCTAGCAAGATGGATGATGAAGAATGAAGATGGCCGGCCAGCGCGCGCGCAGGGCTCTGCGGTTTGCTGGCGGGCGAGAGGGGGGAGGGTGACATCGCTCACTGCACGCCGTTCACATCTCTCGTCTCCACTGCGCGTCGTCCGCGCACAGCTCACATCTCCGCTTCCATCGCGCAACAAACAAATATTACACATCTCCGCATAGCGATCTCCACATAAGCTGAGCGGAGATGAGATGTGTCAAAAACACAATTCTATTGGGTGTTTAAAAAATATCTCCTCTCCGGTCGTCTCCGCTTTGGTGGAGTCCCGGCCTTAGTGTTGGATAGCCCATTTATCGAAGAGGACTAAGTTTAACATCACGCTACGACCAATAGGAGCGGAACATCAATGAAAAATATTTCAAGAATGGCGTAAATTCTCTTATGTGACGCTGACGAAGTTGCGCGGGTCAGCTAGTGTTGTAATAAAATAGTCATATGTACTTATGTCTTGTTTCGCCTGCTTGGCGACATACAAATGTGATACAATGTTATTTGTTCAATATTAACATAACTAACGGGCATTTGTTATTACTCATTATAGATTAATTAATTAATTATTGCAATCGTCTTGACCGCCCGGACGGATGTCAATCCAGTACACTAACCTCGGTTGTTATTGTGATTTTAAAAATAAAAGAAGTTATTATATGTGAACTATTTATTGACAAAAAGTTAACACTTAGTGTTTTGCTATGTGTAAAGCGTTATACAGTGCTAAAGTGAAGTAAAAAAGACAAATAAAGTGTAAATAAAAACTTAAGACTAAAACTACCTTAATCTATAAAAAGTAAACGGAATATTTACATATGCACAGGATCAGTAGGATAAAGTGGCCTAAGCTTATGTACAGTTACCCCAGTCTATTGTGTGCCGACTGGTAGTGCAGTTACACCCATTACACACCCGTAAAACACCATAAATATAAAAGTTTTAGTATCGCGCCATCTGTTGATTCTCCGAGGTGCTTCTAGCTAGATCGATCAAGCTCGTAAATACATCGTGCGATATGCCGCCTACAAAGTGTCGAGCTTGCGCGAGGTTCTTGTCGCCGCAGGAGGCCGCAAGATGTCGTTCGTGCAAAGGATTGTTTCACCGAGCTTGCGTGACCTTATCGCTTACCGGTAATATATCTCCTAATTGGTCATGTCCAGAGTGTAATAAGAAGGAAGGACAACAGAGGTCTCAGGAGGTTACAGGGAAGGATGACAGCTTTGATAGCACTAGGGATATGAGTCCGAATATGTCCAGATGGATAGGCGAGGAGATGCGCAGAATATTGAAAGAGGAACTTCGCACTGAATTCCAGAAAATGCGTGATGATTATCAGGCCGAGTTTCAGGGGTTGCGCGCAGAAATAGTTAAGTTACAAGACGACAAGGATAAGCTTATAGAAAGAGTTGGCGTACTTGAAACCCAATTGAAAATATCTTCACAGATGGCGGACGACGTAGCTCAATTGAAAAATGAAATCAACGAGCGTGACCAACAGCTTTTATGCAACGATATAGAAATCGCCAACCTCCCAGAAACGAACAACGAAAATCTGTCGCATACGGTTAAGCTAATAGCCACGAAGCTCAATGTTGTTTTGGAGGATATCGACTTAATCAGCGTGAACCGCGTCGGCGCTAGACATCTCAACGCGACGAGTGCCGCGGGACCAGTGGAGACCCGCGCGCGTACAGTAGTCGTACGGTTCGCGAGGCGGGATGTACGGAATGAGTTTATTAGATGCGCGCGGGTTCGGCGGGGAGCGGATACCTCTGAGCTCGGTATTCCTGTGCCAACAACAAGATTTTATATAAACGAAAGGCTCACGAAGATAAATCGACAGTTATTTCGGCAAGCGCGGGATACTGCCCACCAACACGGATGGCAATACATTTGGACAAAGAATGGTCGTATCCTTGCCCGTCGCAAACCTGGCGAACCTACAAGCATCATCCGTACTGAAGTGGATCTGTCACGTATCCAATAATATTTATATTATGCTTAGTTCCAAATTATTTACCCGGTATTTATTTATTTTGCATACTGTTTCAACACATATTATATCAGACAATATATTGCAGGTCCTTTCTAGTGTTATTGCATATTGCAAAGGCACTGTTGTAGACTGCCTTCATAAGTATGAGCTGCCTCTCAGTAAATATTACATAAATATTAATTTAGATTATAAAAGTATTGTTGTTACTATAAAATATTAATTTTATTTTTATACAATATTATTTATATTATTACATTATGTATTCTATTATGTCTAGCTAATTGCCTGCTACCGAAATATGAAAGGTTGTCTTTGTCACAGATGCCCGTTCCAAGAGACTGGTCTGACCCATTTCATCAATGCCGCGAAATAAAATAATTAAGTTTGGCCTACTAAATGCGGGATCATTAGCGACGAACCATGATGAATTTATTTTAGCAATGACTAATCACTCGGTAGACATTATGGCGATCAATGAGACATGGCTGCGTAGGGGAGAGGAAGGGAGAGCACCTGTGGTTCCAGGTTTTCGATTGCGACATATTGCACGTTCGGAAACGATTCGTGATGGACGCGGTGGGGGTGTCGCATTCTATATTAAAACTGGCATTACTACCCGAATAAGGTCTCACCCTCACCACCCTCTAGTTGAGCAAATGTGGATGACCTTAAACACTGCTTCAAAAAAATTATTAATCGGCACTGCATACCGGCCACCATGGCTGGACGTAAACATCTTTCTAGACGCTATCACAGACAGTATTTATGCATTATTCCCGTTCGACAACGTAATCTTATTAGGTGATTTTAATGTTAACTTGTTAGATGCTCAGAATTATAAAACTAAACAACTCACTGCATTTTTGAGTTATTGTAATCTGAGTCAATTAGTTACTACGGCTACACACTTTATTGGTGACAGTGCAACGTTAATTGATGTGATCTGTACGGACGCACAGTGCCGGAAGGTCGTTGTAGATCACATACCAGAACTCGGTCACCATTCGATTGTTGCTTGCGAACTATTTTTAAAAAAAGATAAACCTGTCAATAGGTATGTTACTTTTCGACCTTTTAAAAACATAATAATGGAGTATTTTGAATTAGATCTGAATGAGATACCGTGGGGACTAATATGCCAATTCAATGATGTAAATGAAATGGTTGATTTTTTTAACTATCACATTAATACACTTTTTGACAAACATGCACCATATAAAACTAAAGCATTTAAGGGTCCACCAACGCCCTGGATAACGGACAATATTAAATTAATGTTTAAATTGCGTAATGAGGCTCGTATTAGATATCGTCAATCCCGGCTTGAAGTACATAAACAATATTATTTAGATCTTAAACACCAGGCCGCGATGGCGTTATACAGCGAAAAGAAAGCCTTTTTTAACAAGTACATAAATGACAACCAAAACAACTCCAAATTGCTATGGTACAACTTAAAAAAATATGTACTTCCAGCAGGTACGGACGATGGTATGCTTATGGGGCAATTTGAGGATCCTGAGGGTTTGAATTCGGCATTCCTTGATGTACCAGGGGAACCTAACGTTACTATTTCGCAACTCACTTTTTTCGAGTTTAACAGGTATAGCACATCAACCTTTTCACTGCTGCCTACAAATAGCCAAACAATTAGTAAAATAATTAACAATATTAATACCAATGCACGAGGAATAGACAATATATCTAAGGAGATGCTATCCCTTACTTTGCCGCAGTCACTTACCGCCATTACAGACATTATAAATAAGTCTATCACATCTTTCTCATTTCCTAAGCTATGGCGGAGTGCCATTGTGCGGCCCATTTTAAAAAATAGTAACCCTCAAAATTACAAAGACCTTCGCCCTATAAGTATTTTGTCCTGTTTGTCAAAGGTGTTGGAGAGGGTGGTGTATGAACAAGTCATGAATTACTTGGAAGATAACGGTATCCTGCCCGACCTTCAATCAAGGTTTAGAAGAGGACGTAGTACAACAACGGCTTTAGCAGATGTCGTGGGTAATATCCTCGAGGCTCGTGATCGCGGGGAGGGTACGATACTGACCCTGCTCGATTATTCGCGTGCTTTTGAATGTATTAATGTTTCACTGCTGCTTTCTAAACTTTCGTATTACGGTTTTGAGTCGAAAACAATCAAATGGTTTGAAAGTTATCTAACGGGTAGAATGCAGCAGGTCGAAATAGGTAAGAGCGATGGCTCTCTGTTGTTGTCGTCCCCGCGGTTCGTGCCTCGGGGTGTTCCCCAGGGATCCCTTCTCGGTCCGCTCCTGTTCGTTTTATATACTGCTGACGTAACTAACAGCTTCAGGGAATGCTTATACCACATGTACGCCGATGACACGCAAATATATCTATCTTTTAACCCTAATAACACTGCGTCTGCGGTGCGTACCATGAATGAGGAGCTCGACAGAATAGCAGCATGGTCTAGGTGTAACTCACTGGTAATCAATCCAAATAAATCTAAATTCTTGGTTATGGGAAGCAAAAACCAAATTGAATTAATATCATCTCATAATCCAAACATCGAAATAATGGGTGGTAGTGTGGAACAAGTGCAAACAGCACAAAACCTTGGTCTGATGATCGACCCGGAACTGCGTTTTGAGGATCACATCAGTGGCGTTGTAAAAAATTGTTTCTACAGGCTCAAAATTCTCTATAGAGTACGAAATTTTCTTAGTGTCACTTTAAGAAAAAGACTTGTAGACAGTTTAGTGTTATCCAAAATGAACTATTGTGACGCCGTGTATGGTCCCTGCCTCTTAACCAGAACACAACATCTAATACAACGTGTGCAGAATGCGTGTGCCCGGTATTGCTTTGATATACCCCGGAGAAATCATATAACGCCTCACTTAAATAATAATGACATTCTTAAAATGCTAGCGCGGCGTAAACTTCATTTGGCAACATTATTATTCGGAGTGATGAGTACGGGTGAGCCTAAATACCTTTATAATAAAGTAAGTTGGAGACAAGATCACTACAGTTACTCCACTCGCTCCACCGCCAAGCCGCTGTCAATACCTCGATACAAAACCACAGCCTTCAGGGGATGTTACAAGTATGCTGCTACTCACATATGGAATGACCTGCCTCCGCCGATAAGATCCCTGAGAACAAAGGGAACCTTTAAAATACATTTAAAAAAGTATTTATTACATCAACAGAAACTCGATCAGGATAAAAACTACAAATAAATTTAATTCTATTTATAAATATATTCAGTAATAGCTGTACTTACGTTATGTATTATGACCAGAAGGCTTATATACTTAACAAGTATTTAACCATAATCGGGGTAGGTATATCCTACGCGGTACATAGGGTGGCATGGTTGAGATGTTGTCATAGCTATTGTTGAGAGCTGAGCATTGTGAGGGTTTTTGATGTAGAACCTGAAGCAATAACATACGCAATGGATAGTAGATTGGCATTGATTCACTTTTATATTATGTGCCACAATTGTAGTTTATATCAGTTATTATTACATATTATGCATACCTGTATAGTTCTGGGTTGTCATTTGCAGTGATCGTTTCCCCGAGTTGTTGGCTTTGTACAATATCATTCTATCCGTATTAAAGGACGTGGGCCTTTATTATTATTATTATCTTTATTATTGCACAATGTTTTGGTCACGCAACCTCCGTGTCGATGCGGCGCAGCTCGGCCAAATGAATTACGCGAGTGAGATACCATTATGTGCGGACGAGAAACAAGATGGGCGGGATAAGACCGGATTGCAAACCTTGTGAATGGCAACCGTTTAATAGGTTTTATTTGTATACATAAGCTATTGCGCCAATTTATTTATTTATTATACATGTTATTTAATTTACATATCAATTGTGGTTTATATATATATATTACGTATATTCTTGTGTTAGTATAATATTACGGGTGTAACTGATGTGCGTCCGGGCGTCACTTGGGGTTACCAAATAATATCAGGGTTGGTTTGAGGTATAAACCGCAAACCAACAACAAACCTGAGTGGTAACCTCGTTTTTCATTATGTATGTACTTTTTGTTTTTTTTTTTTATGTTACAATGTTTGTTATAGTAACGTGTATGTACCTATGTTTTGAAAAATAAAATACTTACTTACTTACTTACATATACAATTATACTATTAATACTGTTACGGCTAGTGCCATCTGACGGCACTGTGGGGAAGACTCGGCAATTCCTTCTAATAATTTATTACTGCACCATCTATTGACATCTTACGGAACTACGTATTTGTCGGTACGAGTCGTGTAGAGAGAACGCTGGCACATTCTCGAATCATCGCGCTGTTACGTACCGTGTATGACGTTTTCTAGAAAACTCCAGAAACGCTTTACCCGCGTATAAATAGAGCGCACGCGCACCGCCGAGTCAGTTTACATTCGTAAGCGGACAAGTGTTCATCGAAGCGAACGGAAGCGAAAATTCTACGGAGTTTGAAGCAGTTACAGTGGAAAAGTGTAGTATAGTGTTTGTTGTGTTTTAAATTTAATTGTGTGCTAGAATAAAACGTTTTAGTCGCTAATATTGTTTTATATTCTTATCCGTCGAACCCAGCACGTAACAATACTATTATCACAAAATTATAGTTATTATATAAAACTATTGAGTACACATTGAAAATAAGGAATAGCAAATAAAATAATTAATAAAAACCTTTTTAAGTTGGCAATTCTCTAATTGAATAAAACACTCATCCACAAGCCATTTTTGTAACCTATATCTAAACAAATTTCTTCTCTTTAGCTCGTAATGTTTTTGGTGTCCTAACTATTATTATAAATGCGAATGTGTGTGTTTGTTTGTTCCGTTTTCATGTCTTAACTAAGTACTCAACCGATCATCTTGAAATTTCGCATACACGTTGTCAGGGGAACAGAAAAGGACATGTGGTACCTTTACGCCAGTAAAAAGTACTGTTACTAAACTAACCTACATTTACGTGAGCGAAGCCGCGGGCAAAATCTAGTTTTATTATAAATCTTTATCACCATTTTTTAGAGTTCGAAAAAGTCTTATACAAAAGCTTTGTCCGTCCACCTGTCTGTTATACAACTTTCAACTCAAGAACCGTAAGAGCTAGAGACTCGCGGTCAACGCCACTCGACTCAGCATAGCCGATATACCACCGTGACGTTGACCTCAAGGTCACGTGGTATCACGTGACTTTTACATGTTACTTGAACCATTTTTTCGAACTCTAATATTTACGGCAATTCATAGCCATTTCTCACTAATTTGGTGTAAAGTAGCCAGTGATCTTAGAGAGTATGTTTAGTTTTGTCCCTCGCGAGATACTCTTTGTGTTCGTGTGCTTTGGTAAATAAGCGTGGGAGAGTTTTGACAAATACTTACAATATATCACTGGTACATTAGAAAAGGAGTCTACAGGATTCTAGCGGTTTAATACCGGAAATTAAAACTTTCTAAATGTCTCTTAGCTCAAGAGCCCCTTTAGGGGAACACCATATTTCTTCTAGGCAATATCAATAATATGATGGAAGTTGCCATTAAGTTAGCATTAGGTCCGAGGTACGATCATTGTCAATAAATGTGTCAGTAATTAAACGGATAGTGTTGTTGTTGTGGTTGCCTCGTCATTGCCAGTGTTGTTCGAAATCCGTTGTTTGGGTTCAAATACCACACGGGATAAAAATAGTATTTTCTACAAATAGTTGTTGCAAAACTAGGTAATTGATCTTTTAGTCCGTTCGTTCAGCGACTGTAAAGTCCCCCGCAATATCGAAATTATTCCTAGTACGAAAGTTGTATTGTTGCTATTTATTGAGCCACGTTATAGGCTCTAACATCACGTTACAATCCTCAGGAACGAAGCAGGTGAAACTGTGTGACCCAGCTAGGTATAGAACAAAATAAAACAACATATAAGAACAGTTAATTCATGACTTTATTACATTATCCATTCAATTCATACACATAGTTGATACGCTAGAGAAAATATTTCCTCGATCACTAGATATTTCTCGTTTATTTATACATCACATTTAACATTTTAAACGCTAAGTTTAAATTTAAACTATTACTGAAGTACAACTTACTCTGTATGGCAGACTACAACAATACACGAAGATATTATGTGAAATAATACTACGCGGCCCGCGATTCATTCACAACTTAAGTCGCAATTAAGTCGCGACCCTAGTTTGAGCATGCTCATTGCATAATAAGCTGCTCGCTGAGCATGCTCAATACCAAAACTGATTGCTTTTTTTTTTCAATAAAATCATTTTCATCTCCTGGTCCCGAAAGCAATTTTTACATACATATGCACAAATCAATCTACACAAAATTCATTGTAATATTTTTTTGGTCTTCTTAAAACAAATAGTTGCCATAAAATTAATTGCTCATAGCGCGCGAAATTAATATTTCATGGGTAATCATGTTTACACCCTGTATTACCATGCGAAAAAACTAAATTTAGACCTAAAATTTACAAATAATCGATGAGTATTACAAAACAATATTTTTTTAGATAACGAAAGTCGGAAACAAATAACCCTTTACATAAACATTTCCTTACTATCAATATCAGATTAAAAATTGATAAAAGGACATTTCGGATCAGAAATCATTAAGGATTAGCTTATAGTTTTGTTATAAAAGCAAAAGGTACGATGTTATGAAGTGTTTTACACATAACATATGAGAACTTTACAAAACCATTTGTATACTTTACATATCGTATACTATACAATAACATATACGTATAATCGAAATAAAGCAAAATTTGAACAATTTTGGTTCAATAAAAATAATGCCTAATGCTTAAATCTCCGAAGGAGTGGGCAATAGTGGTTTCCACCCAAATTCTGCAGGCAGGCACGAGATAAATTAGTTACATTGCTAAATTCTAGTGTTAGATTGTACAATCAAATAAGATATTTAATTATCCGGTAATGTCCCACGGCATGTCAAAGGCATCCCAGTACCTACTTTCTATTTCTACCTTCATGTTAATAATTCATTATTCGATATTTATCCTTTATTTCAATTACACGACGTCTATTGTATAAATTTAATTACCAAATAATTAGTTTTAACAAAACTATAAACATAACTCATACAAAAACAAAACGTATAATTTTAACTCATTAGTGATGTTCTTGTCTGTTAGTCTCTGATTATTAAAAATAAATAGTATAAATAGACAACTTCTTCATTCTTGCAAACGTACAAGACATAGACAAGTAGTCTATTTATATATACATGCTGTACAATAATATTATTTTTTTTAAACAGATGTCAAATTATTTTTCGGAATGCGGCATACAAATTTGAAAATTTTTGTTCATTCAAAACCGTATAGTTTTAGTAACGAATATTTAAATGTTAATAATGTATTTTAATCATCGGTAAAATATATATGACTGCAATTTAAATTAAATTGATTCGATTTTTTATTGCATTCAATATAGGCGTTTTAAATGGACATTTGATTTGTATAGAATCAAGGAATCCCTCTTACTTTTTTGCAGTTTTGAGTTAATGACGCCGAAAAAATGCGAATTGTAGAAAATTACCTTATTTACCATATTTTCATGTTATATACATTCCATATATATTTTATGTTTGGTTATGAAATATCAAATGAGCTGTAAAGACGTTAATATTTTGCATTATTGGCGTCATAATCAAAACTGCAATAATGTAAGTTTGCCATTTTTAATTCTATACGACGCATTTCTTCTTTTTCCTCATTGTTATATCGGAGAACGATCATTATTTGATATGCTGGAATAATTTTAAAATATTGCGTATTATTCGTTACTAAAACTATTCGTTTTTGGCATATAGATAAATTAAATTCACAGTATTGACTTCTGAATTACGTTAAAACAAGAGAGCAAAAAATTAGTATGCCGGTTTTGTATCAAACAAAATATGAAACGAATGCCATTATTTAAATTAAACTGTTCGGAAGACATCGATTTAAACCTCCATTTTGCATTTCTTGATGTAAGATGCGAATGGTTATACGTATTAGTTGGGTTACTCTATGTAACCTTTGCTCAAATTGTAACCTTTTACCTATGCAATTAAACTTACTGAGATGTAACATACGGTTTATGTTACAGATTGAGCAACGTTACAATTTCAGCGAATGTTACAGTTAGGTTACAAAGTGACAAGATAAGGAGGCTCAACATATGGCACTGACATTAACTTACTGGAATGTTCATTAACGAAATATTCACGACCCTTACGCGCAGGGTACAGTCAGATACAAGTTTATTAATTTTACAGAACACGTCATGCTACACCCTCACTTCCACTAGAGACCAAAGTAATAATTAACATACTTTTCTTTAATTTTATTTCCTTTATTACACGAGAATAATTCCTGCGTCGCATGGGACGTTACAGACATTCAAACAACGGACACTAAGAATAACTTGAAACATGTTTAACATGAACATTCAATAACAACATTGTAACAGAGCTTTCTACAAAAATAAACATCCAGACTCGGAACAACCATTTGTGGATCACACAAATTTTTGTCCCGTGTGGGATTCGAACCCACAACACTCGGCGCAGTGGCAGTGGCGAGGCGACCATTTAAACCACTACGTCATCCGTGCAGTCGTGCTGAGTAACGGCGCTGAGCGCAACCAGCTGTCAGTTTGACATTATAAGTGTAGTTGGCACTGTCACGCGCGGGTAGTATAGAATAGACTGTCTCTAACAGGATGTTAGTGTGTGCATCCGTGTTCTATAGTTAATTTATTACGTAACTGAAACGGTTACTAAATAGTTAATGAAACAATATAATAATAATTATTATTAAAGAACAATGAAGAAAAACACGAAAACAAATGTTTTTGTTGCGTTATACACAAATATTAAATGAAGAAACAATTAATTTAATATTTCATTCACAAGTGTTGTATGTATATGGCTATATTATGGGTTTATTATGTATATATGTGTATACCACAACAAAGATATTCTAGAAAACTAAAAGTGTAGTAAAAATATTGCATTCAAAGTAGACACTAAAAAGCATATTTATTTAAAAATATATCACATTACGTCACGTACCCTGTTCGGACTTTACCAACACACATCTCGCTAGCGAACCGGAAGTGACAGATAGAATTGTAGAATGTTTTAACAGCCTATATCGTCACGAATTGAGAGGCTTTAGGACTTCCTAATCTTTAAGAACTCTTCAAATTATATAGAATAGGTCTTATCCTCCTACTTTTTAAAACCAAGATCAAGTATTCAATGTATGCAAACTTGTATTCCTCTCTTTGATAATATGAGAAATCCTAGCAAGAGAAGGAGAGGGAAGATAAATTCACAAGTATATGTAGCTATGTCAGTATAAGACGATAAACGCCTGGACACTATTGACAAACTAGTATTGCAGTGTTAACAGAAGAGGCCCACGCCCAGTATTGGACAACCACAGGCTGATAGATACACAAACAGAAATACAGCATAACATGTGTTAGTAAGTACCAAACAGGACAAAAACTAAACTACAAAATACAAAGCTAAATCTAAAACTATACTAAAACATGAGATTTAAAACAATACCTTACACAAAACGATGATTTGTTACACCAAGTGCGCGTGCGCAGTACTCCCCATATTGTAAATTAACAATTAAAAATTAAATCAATAATATGTAATTTTTTGCCAACGCCTCAAAAATTTAATACTGAAAAGCGACATTTCATTTTTTTATCAGTTAAAAATCAATTCGCGGCGGTTCGTACTAACGACCGTATACCATCACGCTTGAATATCGTTCAGGGGTAAAGCAGAGATGTATAATAGCTTGACTTAGTTGGCTATGTTTACGCCCCATAGAATAGCAGGCAAATCTACCACAATCTACCGGGATAACCCACGACCGGTAGTACCGCAATCATTTTGTATAAACAGAAAAATATGTTTCACTAGTTGAATTGAAAGATATTGTGAGCAGCATTAAACCAGTATATGCAGAACTCTGAGCGTAATACATATAAAGCCAAACGGGAGACCAAGTTAAAGTAATACATATTTTATGTAGTATCTTAGACCGAATTAAGAACTAAAATTGTTACTATCGGAAAGATTGCCTTCGGCCTTTTTCAATGCTAAAATTGCCCATGCCCAGCAGTGGGACATTTTATATGAATAAAGAAAGAGACTAGTTTCTGAGTTCTAAATAACATCATAATTCTTTTAGTTTTTAATGTCAAACTGGTCTCGATATTTGTCAGCCCATACTCTAACACTATTTTAGAAATATATTCAAGGCAGTAACGGTTAGGCGGTTGGCAGCACGAACCACATATAAACCCCAAATTACTAAAGCTATGAGCAGTCTAAACAAAGCTTATATCATTTTTACAATAATTTTTATAATTTTTTATGTTTCAATCACGACACCGAACGCCGGTTTCAGACATTTATGAATTTATATTAATTATTATATTAATTTTGTAATCATTTCTAATACAGAAATTTAGCAAATAGATATTTTTATTTTTATCAAGTGCTATGAAAATAGTTTTTAATAATGTGATGCATCATGCATGCTTACGCCTTGAATAACTAGAGTAAGGTAAAGATGTAAGCAGAGATCACGACTATGTTTATTTTGCTGAACAAATATAACAAATAATATTTATTCATGAATGTATAGTCCGCAAATCTGAGTAAACTCTAATTTCTATTAAAAAGATTTTTATATTACCATACTATTCGCTATGAGGGTAGACAGATAATAGATTTACGTTAAAATCCTTAAATACATCATTATAATTTAGATTCACAAATTAATTTGTTAATTAATGCTTGTACAAAATTGGTCATTTTCAGTAGATAAATTAAAAACGAATATTTCTGAAAAATATTGCCGGAGTATTTATTTTCTTGTATTACTGCCTACCCATTTATAAAGTCTTATTGGAATATACGAAATACTCAGAAACACGTTCTATTATTAAAACCGGCAAAAACACATACAATCTTATAACACATTTTATATTCAAATATAATCAAAATTTATACTATGATTTCTCACTATAGAAGCCTATCTCGCGACATATAATTGAACTCTGCTTACCCCCAGCAGCATGTGATGTTACATAATAGCCCACAATTGATATAATTTAAGTATCAAGCAAAGCTCGCTTGCCCCATCAATTTCGCGTCCTCACATCTTGCTTGACTTAACTTAAGCGTAATATGACAAAAACCTAACTCTCACACAAAAGTCTGTAGTAACTAAACGTTTATTGTTCTCTTCGTGTTGAACAAACAGTGGTATGGTTGTCTTGCTCGCACTTGTAAGAGTCACATAAGTCTTATTTCTCACCGGAGGAGGAGCTGGATGCCCTGCCACGCCCCTTCTTCCCTCTCTTGTCGTCGGAGCTGTCCTTGTCTGTTGGTTTGTCCTGTGGGGGGTCAGGTTTAGGTGGTTGCTGCGGCTGCGGGGGTTGGTTGCCGCTCTGGAAACATAAATCATATTATATTAATTTTTTTTAATATAGTCTACTTTCTGGGCCAAGAATTTTGACCGCAAAAGGGGAGAAGAGCATTGATTCGAAAAGAAGAAGAAGTGATAATATAGCTTTGTAAAGGTGAAATAATTTTTAAAATCGGTCGAGTAGTTTTCCAATTAAATCCTTACAAACAAACAACCAAAAAATCAAATCTTTCCTCTATAAAATATTAGTATAGCTCAGTGGGGAGAACAACAGACTGCAATGTCTAATTTTATATATCAATTTTATGTGTGGAAAATCTTGGGGGAGGCCTATATCCAGCAGTGGACGTCTTTCGGCCGAAATGATGATGATGACGACGCTTTAAGTAAAATCCATTAGTGATTTTTCGTTAAGGTTGATACGTTTCACTTCTCAGTAAAGGCCTCTTTAAAGGATTCCTCTAAATTCCAAAAACAATAAAAATTGTGTGGTACACAAATAGTTGTTTCGAGTCTGGTTCTTCTTTGTGTTCTTTGTTTGAATGTTTGTAAAGTCCCCGCGACCCAAGAATTATTCCTAATGCGGGAGTTATCTTTTAAAATAAAAGTGATTTCAAAGCCATTTGCAACGCGCTGTCTCGTTTTCGCTTAAGCATTATTGAAACAAAAAATATTTAATAATAGCTGAAGTGTAATAATGTCCTCCAGACCGAATTTCGGTCACGGCGGCCAATCTTAACGGAGACTGGCCATCTGCGCAGGAGATATTATAGTGCACAAGCGTGTGCGCAAACACAAGTGCACTCTCTGTTCCCCAGTTCTCATGATCCGATGGGACGGTAATCCGACACGACCGGCGAGAGATCAGGCGCAGGACCAACGGCTTTACGTGCTTTCCGAGGCACGGGGGTGTCTAACACCACCAACTTCCTAACTCCGGGCTGCTATTGAGATTTCTTAACAGAAAAACCTAATAACTTTATGTAGGCCCGACCCGGGATTCGAACCCGAGACCTCATGCACAGCAGTCGCATTCACTACCGCTGCGCCACGGAGGCGAAGTGTAGTGTCTACTCTGCCCCTGTGGGTCATAGCGTAAAGTTATATAGATATTTAATTAGTTCTACAATGCATGTTGGTATAGAAAACGAGGGTGAAGGTCTACACGTAAATGACTAAGCTTTTGGAAGAGAGCCCTTTCAAAGCCGTCAAGAGATAACTAGCTAGACAACTTTAGAGAAATACTTTACTCAGAAGTGGAACGTATCAATCTTAACGTTGTTCAAATGTTTGTAAACCCCCCCGCGACACAGGCATTAATCCAAGTTCTGGAAATGTCTTTACCAAAATGCTTGTGAGAACTGGACATGGATTAAAAAATGGCTGTTGGGTCCCTGGTGTGTTGACGTACCTTCTTCTTGGCGTGTTTGTCAGTCTTCTTGCTGTTCCTGTGCTCATCATCGTCCCGGTCGCGCGTGCCCTTTCGTCCCATCACTCCCAATAGTTTCGACACCATGCTGTTTTTGCTGCGACCCTCGGATTCTAGCGGTTCTGGTGACTGTTGACGAAGAGATGATGTTAGATGATATTGCTTAAGTTTATACGTTTATAGACTCATATACTAAGTTTAGTAGGCGTTCGACACTAAAAATTTTTGGAGACTCAATGTCGAAAACATTATGTATTGTGTGGGCCTTGATGGCGTAGTGGTTAGTGTAAACGACTGCCACGCCTGAGGTCGCGGGTTCGATTCCAGCACAAGTCAAACATTTGTGTGCATGAATATGTTTGTTTGTCTTGGTCTCGGTGTTTATATGTATAATATGTATGTATTTACAAGAAAAAGTATATATGTATATATGTTTATCCATTGTCTAGTACCCATAGTACAAGCTCTGCTTAGTTTGGGCTAGACGGTGTTGTGTGTATGTGATAGAATATTATAATTTCACATTTATTTACTTTTAACCAATAAAAAATACATTTTTAAATATATAATTATAAAAAAACACATTTTAAAATATAAAAATTATGGATGCCCACCGACATCGAGACAAGGTCCAAGCTGTCGGTGGTTAGGGGTCCAGAGAGAGGAACCTCATTACTATGCGTGCCGTATCGAGGAGGACTGCCTTCTGCATCTGACCCTTGACCCAAGCACCTAACGCGAGTCTCTTAAGATGTTGGTCGAGGCTCTTGGCTATTAGACCGTTCACCGTAACGACTATCGGTACAATGATTGCCGAGTCCACATCCCACATATCGACGACCTCGTGTGCTAAGTCGAGGTATTTTAATTCTTTTTCCTTCTCAGCTTTCACGAGGTTGCCATCATGAGGGATGGTAATATCGACAATCATTGCACGGCGCTCTGATCGATCTATTACGACAATATCAGGCTTGTTGGCAACAACAGTCCTGTCTGTGATAATAGATCGATCCCAATACAGTGTGATATGGTCCTTTTCGAGAACTGGTTCTGCTACATACCTGTAGTAAGGCACCTCGACCTCTACAAGTTTGTACTTCAGAGCAAGTTGCTGATGGATAATTCTGGCTACTTGGTTATGTCTGTGTTAATATTAAATTATTCGACCATGCATATAACATTTGTTGTTTGTGCCTGGAGTGTCAATCGGGTAACAGCGCAAATTATAAAGTGAACTCACTCACAGGCAATTTAGTTAATTCATTGTTAGCATAACAGCTAAATAAATAGCATTCGTGTATAGTAAGGTCGTGCAAATTTTAATGCTTATAGTTAAAATCCCTGCGATTAACTACTTTGCAACCATTTAATTATAGAATTAGTCAAGTCAAATTAGCTCAGTGCGAAACTGACACTTGTAGCACGAAATGAATTTTCTTGAAGCGCCTGTTTCAAACAGACAAAAGCTAAAAAGAAAATTAATTTAGAAAGACCAACATACCTTAATAGTGTCCACAGAGTCTTGCTTCTTCAATCCCTCGATCTTCTTCACAGACTCACTTCTCTTAGCCTCAGCTTTCTCTTGCTTTTTCTCTTTCTCCAACTTCTTCTCGGCTTTTTCCTGTTTCTCAACCTTTTTCACCGACCCAGTCCTCTCCATAACCTTCTCAATTTTACTTTTATCTTCTTTAACAGGCTCCATTTTTTCGACCAGTTTTAAATCTGATTCTTGCTTTTTCAATTCCGGTTTGTCTGGTTTTCCTTTCGGTTTGTCTTTCACCTTCAAGTCTTCGTCTTTCAGACTCGAGTCTGACTTCTTCCTGGCTTTCGGTTGTGTATCGGTTACTGGCGGTTCTTGAGTTGGCGGTGGTTGATTTCGCGGTTGCGCTGGTTTTGGTTTTTCTTCTATTATGATGCTCGAATCTGTGCTCGTTCGGCTGTCGTCTCCTGAAATATACGTTTAAATTCTTAGTGATCTGTACAATATATAAAATATACAAACACGTTTCCTTTTTAGAGTAACCTATATTTTATGGATTTACTTTTTCCAAAACCAGACAACGTAGCCATTTGCATCGCGAACTGCACGGCGATGCAAAGGCTGGACGTTGTCAGAGTAAGAGAGAATTCGTTTATTTGGTATACTTCACCTATGGTTTATTGATGAACTAAGTTGCAGATTTTGGCAAAAGTAATGGGTAAGTTGTCAGAGCAAGGCAAAAAGACAGCTGCCGGGTTGATCATAGTATAGTGCCTAAAAAGTTTTATGAAAATGTACTTTCTTTAAGACCACGTTCAAAGATTCATTTGTATGCAAGCTTGTAAGCAAGTTGTGATCTTTTGTAGGGTAAAAGCAAAGTTGATGTTGTGTTCCAAATGTTTTTTTATATAGGTGCTGCGTTGAAAGTTGATTTTGTTAACAACTTTATTCATTATCTCATGCTTATATCATTGGAAGGTAAGGTTAGAGATGTGTTACACCAACATTTCGTCAAGTATATTTACTCTATACTAGCGGTTGCCCAGTGGTCGAAATTCGACCATAATTGATTTAAATGTTAAGTTCGATAGTTGTTAAAGTTTTATTGTCTAGAACTATACCCTTATAATCATATTTCATTTAAATTTCGCCAAGGCTATACAGGTTAATTTACCAATTTTCAAACAAATTATTATTTACTTAACTATACTCTTTAATTGATGATATTTCTGAGCTTGCAAGTAGCAAGTTATTTTCTTTTCCTTTATTACATATAAATACGTAAATATATTTTAATATAAATAGTATATATCATTCCAATCCACCCAAAGGTTGCCCGTGAGATTTTGCTGATACATGTATATAAATATTAGATTTCGCCAGTCCTCACCATATACACTTTAACTGTGGTTAATTTCATTCTCCACCGTCTGCGCAATTTTCGTAAAAAGGGGTACAACGTTTTTGCGTCACGTATTAATATATACATAACAGAGAGCAGGTTTATTGCCATATATTGGGTATAATGCTAGACTACCGGTTATAACTAACAGAAAGAAAATAAAATTTGAAAAGTTGCTTTCTATAAACTGGAAAACTGGTATTTTGTATATTAGGCTCTAGACAGACGGACTGCATTTCAACTGCAAATGTGCAGTTAGTAAGATTGCAATAGAACTGCAATCTAAACGTGCAGCCCGACTGCAGTCGGAGTGCCGTTTAGATGCAGTCCGTCTGTCTAGAGCCTTAAAGTAAGGCGTGTTTAATGTAGTACAAATAATAAAACAAAATATATTTACCGATATAGATTTCCCTGGAGGTGTCCAAGTTGGATAGATCCGCGGATGTGTCGGCCGTGAACGACTCGTCAGATAGCGACACCGATGCGAATGACGTGGACGCGTCGAACGTACACTTGTCCAGACTCGTCTTTGGAGACGAGGTGAAGATGCTGGGCGTGGACTGCTTGGCCGGCGTCCTGGAGAATACCAGGGAGCTGGTATATTTTAAGTATTATTATAAACTTGGTCGTACCTGTTATTATTGATATACGTTTTATTTTAAAGATAATTTTTGTAACATATTTTTATATGATAATTTTTGATTTATAATAATGTTTTTATTTTTATCGAATCTAAATTAGTCTGTGCACTGGTAGTGGTGAGGTTCATATCATCATGATAGCATTATACATATATATATACTAGCTGAACCGCGCAACGTCGTCTGCTTCACATAAGAGAATTTTCTCCGTTTTTGCAACATTTTTCATTTATGCTCTGCTCCTATTAGTCGTAGCGTGATGTTATATAGCCTATAGCCTTCCTCGATAAATGGGCTATCCAACACTAAAATATTTTTTTAATTCGAACCAGTAATTCCTGAGATTAGCGCGTTCGACAAATTAACCTACAGACCCATCTATTAACAATTCATCGAACTAACCAAAAAATACACTACTACTATCTTTTAAGTTGGACCAAATTACAGATAGTTACGAAGTTTGATTAAAATCGGTTCAGTAGTTTCAGAGTTTATCCCGAACATACCTCGTGACATGAGATTTTTATATATATATAAGATATAATAAACATATAATCCCCGTACTATGAATAATTCCTGTGTTGCGGGGGACTTTACAAACATTCAAATAATGGATTCAAAGAACACTCGGACTTGGAACAATCATTTGTGGATCACGCAATTTTTTGTCTCGTGTGGGATTCGAACCCACAACACTCGGAGTACTGGTAACGGTAAAGCGACCACTTAAACCACTACCATTCTTGCAGTTATACGTTATAAAAAGTATTTTATTTGTATAGGTAGTGTGTAATTTGTTCATATACTATAAAGGTCCAGTGAGAATACCAGTGTTGCAATTTCAACTGCAGTAATAGCTGACGCAGGCACTTAATTTGGTCTCCATACTATATACTGTTCTGTGTATACTGGATGTAAGGTACGGCGCGCGGCGTACCGAAAATTTTAGCAAGGTGTCTTTTTATAGGTACTTATATCGATGTAAAATTCTATTAATAAAACTCTTACATTATTATGCAGTACGTAATAGATAGCTACCAATACAACGTACCGCTCGCGCCAGCGAAAATGATCCCTGCGTTCCGCGCCCATAAAATCAGACGATCTGTTTAAATCGAGACTGTTTAATAATATTGTTGTATTTTAGTAAAATATGATATTCTTGATCTTTATTTAATAAAGTGGTTTATGCATTATGATATGATTCACATTCAGAAAAAAGAAAATTGCAGAAAATGTTGTGATTTTTCCGAACAAAATTCAAACGGTTTTAACTGAGAATCATGGATTGAATCTACTATTACAGTTTTTGGTACACCGTCCCTTACATCCAGTATTTATATTTTATTGTATTGTGAAAAGGCGATATAAATAAAAATATTTTCTTTATTTGTCACCTGTTGGGCAAATGTCTCGCGTGGTGCGTGGGCGAGTCCTTCTCCTCGGCGATGCGCGGCAGCGGCGCGGGCGCGTCGTCGGGCTTGGCGTCGGCGGGCGGCGGCGTGGGCGTGGGCGGCGCCGGCGCGGCGGCGCGCCACACCACGGCGCGGCGCGCGGCGCCGGCCCCCGCCGCGCCCGCGCCGCCCGCGCCCGCGCCCGCGCCCGCGCCGCCCACTCCCGCGCAGCACAGCGGCGAGATCGAGCACTTGGACTCCGCCGAGCGCGGGTGAAGCCTGCGCATACGATACATAGTATGTTCATTTACGTACTTGTCTTGTCACTTTGACGAATCAATAAGAAAGTATGTATAACGCCATTTTTATATCGATCTATGTGATAAATTATTAAATTCCCTTTTTTTACGTGGGGATGCATTGACACTTACCCCTCCGCGGAAACGGACGGAGGAGTTATATCGGACTCACTCAGGGAAGGATGACACCATCGATGGGGTCGCGTAAATCAATTTCACATGAAATCGCGATCCCGCCGAACAAATTTAACATCATACCAATCGTAAATAACCACGAACAATACATTGTCTACCCTCTCTGCTATATAACGTTTAATATGTTAACTTTGATCAATAATAATTCATAAAACTCACTTTTCATAGCAAATAAATCAAGCAACCATAGTAAATTTACATTAGCCCAATATTCTGATTCTCCTAAAACACGTATACCCCGTCTAAAACTAAATCTACACCTGAACCTAGCAATCTTACTCTAATATTGAAATTAAAAATGTATATATTACAAAAAAAAACAACACCTTTGTTCGTATCCAATGGCCCAAGACTAGGCAATCCTGTCCTGTGGATGCCTGCTATGTTTACCATAACTATAAATTTAAAATTAAAAAAACCCCCGACACAGTTAATTTGATACCCATATTGAGAGAGATGTGACAAAAATTTAATTGGCCATTTTGTGGTGGCGGCCATCTTGGATTTGAAATTTATCAGTGTATAGTATTCTACTAGTCAAGCCCTTTCATTTAATACTCATATCGCGGGAGTTGTGAAAAAATATGTAATCCGCCATTTTGTGGCGGCGGCCATCTTGGACCAATTTTCATCAAACATAACTAAGAACACTCCCGACTAATTCACCTTTCAAACAAAAAAAAACAATATTTAAATCGGTTCATTCGTTCAGGAGCTACGATGCCACAGACAGACACACACACACACAGACACGTCAAACTTATAACACCCCGTCGTTTTTGCGTCAGAGGTTAAAAATACTTACAAAGTATACTAATATACCTAAATATTAAAATTTGACATTCAAATACACTCCTCTGTAACCTAAAAATAAAATATTTCAATATTAACAACATAAATCAATACACAAAAAATGGCGGTAAACACACTTAAATATTTACTCATCAACATCAAAACACACAAATATACTCTATATCCCAAAATACAAACATAGCCAATACGCATAACTACAAAAATACTTTAAAAATATTCATGTAACGAAATGAGCACGTAAATGAAAAGATATGACAAAGCATGCATATAACATTGACATTCAAATGCAAAGCACAAATAATGATATAAAATGGCAGCTTTATGAACCGATATTTGTCTTAAACAGACAACTCACCGAGATACTATTTATACCTTTAAATAATCACTAACAGTAGAAATCTTTGCATATAAACATTTTGCTTTCGTATGATTATATACGCAAAATCCGAAAAGTTGTCAATGAATTGACTCGAAATTTTTACCCAACGCTTCAGTTTTACATAAGTGATTTTTGTATTTTGTATCCAAAAACAAAAAATGCCCAACTTTACCCCAGTGAAGCGTAGTCGGTTTAAGCCAGTTAATAATAAGTATAATTATATCTTTTGATTAAACATTTTAAGTTCTAAGAAAAAGCAATTTTTGACTCAAATCTTTTCGAGAGCAATATTAAATTATTTTATTGTGAATATATTTTTGATCAAGTGTCGTGCTATTTTAAATTTTCCGGTTATTTAAGACTACAGACTAGATTGCTTCATATATATTGAATTCTTAAAACGCAAATGAATACTAAAATATATAGATAGGTAGTCAACATACCTATGATATTCAATTTAAACTTGCATTTATATTTGGCGTGAGTTTTTAGAAAATATATTGTACACATCGTTTTTAATTTTCCATAAAATATAATTAATTAATACTTAAAGAAGCAGTGCAAATCAGAAATAGGCTGCACACAAATAGGGATCCATTCAATATCATGCAACATACCTACTAAAAATTATTGAACACAAACGAATCTAACCAAACGAGCTAATCTACCTATAATCAATCAATACTCAAATTATAGGTACGATTAGGCAGCTTTAATATTAAGCATAATTATTTATCTTATATATTGATTTTATTTTTAACTGTATCATTTACAATTCAGCTCGACGAAATCACAGTAAGTCGAAAAACAGAGTCGGAGTTG
The DNA here is from genome assembly GCA_963675205.1 of Catocala nupta. Classification (NCBI taxonomy): domain Eukaryota; kingdom Metazoa; phylum Arthropoda; class Insecta; order Lepidoptera; family Erebidae; genus Catocala; species Catocala nupta. Next base: position 6,425,758 of record OY776104.1, read on the forward strand.
AGACAACTTTTGTTAATTTTGTTGGCAATTCCAGAAACGTAGCTAATACAAAATACCTCCAGAATTAAGACTGTCCTCGATATGAGTCGTAACGGTGATTGTATATTTTGCTTTGCTTTAAGTCCATTGCGTTGTACAATTAAGCTTCTTAACTATAATATCACTATAAACAGCACGCAATGTAAACCAAATTGTCAACAATCCCACAACACGAGTAGTCACGTGGTAAAAAAACGTGCTGGTAAAAATATGACCGAGTTATCCTATAGATATATCTACGGCTAGCTGTTTCTAACGGCTCGAAGTATGTACCTGTCGGGTGATAGTGCTCTCCTGAGCAGTGGCGAGGCTGGGTCGCGCCTCGGCCAGGCGCGGCGCCCGCCCGCGACCGCGCCCACCGCGCCGACCGCGCCGCACTCTCTGGCGGCCAGAGGCGACGGGCTGCGCGCTTCGCAACGACTGGCGTGCCCGGGGTGAATGTTAGTTTGCGCGTTATGTGACACTGTGTTTATACCTCTATGATAGGATATCGAATTGATCACACTGTACTCAATGTTGGAAATTGGTATAGTATTTATTTTTGACTTAATGAATGCCTTTTCGTTCTTTTACACATAGTAAATGCTTACTAAAGCTTATAGGCAGTTCTAACTTTTGATAAAGAAACTGATTCTCGCATTAGGAGATAGAAAATAACCCATCATCGGGTATAAACACATTTTTATAGACAAGACAATTATAATATGAAATGTTAAAGATAATATTTGAAGTTTTTAAACTATACTACAAACTCGATGTTTCTGTTATGATAATTTATTGGTTTAGATTACACAATTAGTAACTATTAGAAACCCATATAATAGCTACCAAATTAATTAATTTGGCATAAAATGTGGCGACAAAAAAAGTTGTAGCCAAATTTATTACGTCTCATGATAAACAAAATAAACATACGTTCTTTTATATTATAGGCTTATAGTTCCTTTTAAACATTTTCCAAATTATTTTAATAGCACAAAATAAATGTAAACAGATATTCAAGTCTTTTAAGACATTACTTTCAGCCGAATACAACCGAAATTTATGCATAGATGCACGTGTTTATGTGTGTGTGCATCGGTTTTAGAGTCATATATATATGTAATTATATATAAATAGGTTTCTTTATCATTTGTAGCATTATCACACGAGTTACTAATAGAACATCGAGTTTGTATATATATATTTATGAGAGAATTGAAAAACATCTTAACATTTCATAAATAACAATGTAATGATATTGTCATTTTAGTCACACATGCTCATGATGACGTAACATGGTCGACATTTGACGAGCGACGAGTGTAGACAAGACAAAGATCCCGTGAGATGTAAAGTGATCACCGCTGCGTTCAGCGATGGCGGTCGCGTTGGCGATCAAGGTGCCTAGTGCGAGTTGCTTTTACATTAACATGATCGAAACATTTACCGCGTTTGGTTCTTTCATTGGTTAAGACCTTGGAGCGGGCCAATCGGAGGGCCGAATGTCATAAACGTGTTGATCGCGTTAACGTAAAACAAACTCGCACTATGCACTCTGGTAAATACTACTATTGTATAGGTGGAAACAAAATGGGTAAGTTGCTTGAGATGTTAATATCGCCATCGCTGAACGCGGTATTATCATTTGAGATTGCGATTCGTTATACTGAATATGATTATCATGATAACATTTTGCGTGACATGCCCTATGATTTATGAATTTTTTAGAAGTGATGGATATTTTTGTCATTTTATTTATTTTTGGCCCACTTTATCTGTCAATGAGAATACGTTGTAGTATAAGTAATTTAAACCATTAAAGAGACTAAGAACATTTAGGACAAATACATAATTAGAATTTACATTATTCTAGCCAACAAAAAAGGATTTATGTTTTATTTGTTATTTTATTTTTAAGTTAAGTTCGTGAAAAATAAATTCAGATTTATTTCCTTATTGCTTTAGTATAATGTTTCGCACAGTAAGAAAGTCTGTATTCAGCAGTATATTCAAATAACACTGAGATTATAGTTTAATCATTATCCACGATAAAATCTATTTATAGACTTCATCACTCAAACTTACGTCACCAATAAATCCCTACAACAGTTCTTCCCTAACATACTTTTGTACGATAAGATCGCTAGTATCTCAAATACAGTGTCGTCGGTGCACGTGCACCGGTGCGTGCAGGTGCGTGCGTGCGTGTGCACGTACGTACCTGGTGGGCGAGGCGGGCTGCGGCTGCGGCTGCGGCGAGGGCGAGGGCGTGCGCGCGAGCGGCGACAGCGGCATGTGCTGCAGCGAGCCGCGCCGCACGTCCGCGCCCGCGGCGCCGCCCGCCAGCTTGTGCTTGAGCCCGTGCAGCGACGACGGCCTACGGACATACCAGCGTTAACGCCTCCTGCCTACCCGCGCTTACACCACCTCCCGCCACCTCCCTTCTTGCGGCAAGACTCGTTCACTTGCACGTAAACATTGAACATGAGATATAATCACGGTTAAACGGTCCTATATAATAGGCTATATATAGTACCAGGTTACTCCTAAAGATATGTCAATTAAACATTGCCTATAACAATATTTTTAAAAACAAATCGTGTAAATATTTCACGCTTAATAAATTATATTCTATCTTAAAAACTAAGTAACGTTTTAGAAAATTATCATCAAATATAAACTTAATTGTATACAACAAATTTTAGTCACGCACGCCTTTGTTGTGTTCATAAATATGAGATTTTATTGCCGTACATAATTTACAGTTATGGTATTCGAATATATACCACGATTAATAAAGTAGATAGGATAAAGTATGCTGATTATCACAGAAAAAATATCGATTGTTCCAAAATAGTATCGTATACCATATTGGCATGTCGATTTATGCTTTGTCAAATCATCATTGGATAACACATTAATCAATTTCTTGTTTTGTTAAAGTCAATCGAAGTGACGACTTTTTTTTGCTCTAATTTTACGTACAATGTGCTCCTGCTCGGGCACGGTCCCATCAGGATCCTGGACCTAAGACCCGAAAGGTCACCATGATAAACCAGTCCCTTGATATTTGCGATAGGTTGCGAGACTATATGATTATACATTAGTTTGATACATTCGAATTATTTCGACTTTTCTATACACTCGATGGTAATATTTCCTTGGTTAGCATATCATGAGGGTAAATACTCGTACAACGACACACAATGGATGTGATCAAACAAAAGCTTAGCTTAGGAATAAGGCTGGTACTATATTTACTTCGATAAAACTTTACTATAGCAGCTGACAAAAGCGAAAGAAATCTATCAAAGGTCGAAAATCAAGCATACTCTGAACTAACGACAATGTGACCAGTGTAAATATTAACAATTATAATGATACTCTTTACTTTGTCATATAGTTGAGCAAATATATTTTGTTTTACTCGACCTTGTTCTTTTTGTCATCCGTTTACGCTAGTTAGGATAGGCTCGTGTCTTAAATGTTATACATAGGACATAGATCTGTGGGCACCATTCTTAAATTATAAATATAACTAAATTATCTTTTATTTAATAAGAGAAATATCCTGCTTGATTATTATCTATTAATTGATTTTCGACAATTTGATAAATTTCAAAGTTTCTAAAATTACATACAAGCTGCAAATAATATACCATATAACGTATATATACAAATTGGCAGCTTAACGACACTTATATAAGGAAAAGTAAAGTTTTGTCCAGCGTTGGGCATAAGTATACTTACCGCTGGTAGTGCGTGGTGGTGGTGTTATGTAGCGGGCTGTCGGCTGCGGGGGATGCAGGCGCGGGGGAGGGAGATGACGCACACTCGCCTGATGACACCATCTGGTCCAATCGTTCAATATATCAGTAATTAATTTGATTAGAATAGAATAGTTCATATGCTAAAAATGTTGGTATTATATAGTAGGTGTTAAACGTAGCCATATGCATCCTTGTACGTTTTGCCATTAAGGCGTGCATATCTTAATGTTACAGAACAGTGATAAAATACAAATTAATATTATTTAGTCATTTATATCAAAATAGTGTTAACAGAACAACTTAGTGTTAACAGAACAATAGCAGTTCCAATCCGCACTTGACATTGCCATAGCGATTAGCCACTACCTGCAAGTGCGAACCCGGATGAACAGTGGGAGCACCTAAAAGAACACATGAACAAGTCAATCAGGGACATTCTTATTGCCACACCAGTCAAATGTAAACAAATTTGGCTCTCCAATGACACCTGGAAATTAATACAAGACAGGAAGGAGCTTAAGTCCCGAGGTCTATTAAGCCAAGCTGATAGAGAAAAGTACGCAGAATACTGTAGAGTGATTCAGAAACAATGCCAGCACGATAAAGACAACTTCGTTGCACGTATTTGCCAAGAGATTGACGAGCAAGCACGCAAAGTGCAGAGCACGGACCTCTTCAGAAAGTGAAACTACTCTCTAGACAATTTAAACATCATGGCTGATTGAGGATGAAGATGGCTCACCTATACAAGACCTAGAGGCAGTTGCAGATAGATGGCGAAGGCATTGCAAGGATCTTTACAATAATCCACATGAGCGCAGACCACCGCAAGACTTAACTCCGTGGAACAAGATGGCACTGGAATCGCCCATTCTCCGATCAGAGATCACAGTCGCCATTCACACGCTCAAGCCTAAAAAGCCCCCGGATCAGATCAACTCTCGGCGGAGATTTTGAGAGCTCTGCACAAAATTTGAGACAACATTTGACGCACCGGTGTGTGGCCCTCTGATTGGACAAAATCCATTATACTTCCACTACATAAAAAGGGGTCCGCCACTAAATACAGTAATTACAGAACTTTAGCGCTTATATCGCATGTCAGTAAAGTAATGCTCCATATTATCAACAATAGAATTCACTACTTTCTGGATTGCCAAATCCCGCAGGAGGGCTTTGTTAAAGGCAAGGGCACTCACGAACAACGTTCGCCATCTAATCGAAAAAGCCTACGAGTTCAACGCACCCACCACACCTTGTGGCGCTACCTTCACACCTTGTGGCGCTTATCCGCTCGCTATACCCGAACAACCAAGGCATCGTCAAAGTAGAGGACTGCGCATCAGGGCCTTTTAGATTTGTCAAAGGCGTTAGACAGGGTTGCATTTTATCTCCCATTCTCTTTAATGTATACGGAGAATACATCATTCGTCGGGCGTGCGAGGATTGGGAAGGTGGAGTCACAATTGGTGGCACCAAAATAACTAATCTCTGCTACGCAGACGACACCACATTAGTATCAGCAAATGAAGCCGAAATGGTTGACCTCCTAGCTCGTATAAAATTGAGGACACAAGTTTACAGTTGGGTCTCAAGATAAACCATGCTAAAACCAAGCTGGTAATAGACCAATGGTAATAGACCGTGCCAACAAATTGAAGTTAACGGAAGCTCTCAAACTAGACATTATGCACGACTTTGTTTACCTGGTGGCCAACATAGGTAATACTGGATCATGCGAAAAGGAGATAAGAAGGCGAATAGGTATGGCCAAAAATGCCATGGCTCAACTGGCAAAAATATGGAGAGACCGGAACATCTCGCGAAACACAAAAAAGAAACTTGTCTAGACGTTGGTGTTCTCCATATTCAGCTATGGCTCTGAGACATGGGTTCTGAAAAAAGCTGATAAAGACCGCATTGTCGCTTTTGAAATGTGGTGTTGTGGTGTTGCGAAAAATGCTACAGATCCCTTGGACTGCCTTCCGCACCAATGCGTCTGTTCTGCGAGACCTAAACATAAAAACTAGACTATCCATTATCTGTCTACACAGAATACTGGAATTTTTCGGACACATTGCCCGCAAAGACGGACACAACATCGAACAGCTGATGATGACAGGCAAGGTTGACGGCAAAAGACCAAGACGCCGTAGTCCAACGAGATAGTGGGACCAAATCCGATTGTCGCTTAACATCAATCTCCACAAAGCCCTCCACGAAGCAAAAGACCTGAACAGATGGAGGAAAATAGTCAATGAGAAAGTGATTCAGTGGGGGAGTCACGACCCTCAGTAATGAGGAATACGACGCGAGGAGGAGGATATCAAAATAGTTAAAAATAAGAGAATTATCATTTTAAAAGTCTGGTATAGAGTAATAAAATTTATCAATTAAATGATTTGTAAGATGTTTCTTAAATATAGTAAATGGTTGTTCTTTAATATTATTGGGTACCTTATTATATTAGGTTTAGGTTAAATTGAGTTAATTTCTTGGCCTTGGTTAGTGTTTATTGGTTCTGGTTGCAATTTGGCTTTAAGGTTATTGCGTGATATTGATAGTTAGTAGCAGTATGAAACTTAAAATTGAATTTTTTCATTGAGATCCACATACTTGGAGTTTTAGTATAATAAGACTGCGCCGAGCGTAAGACGCGGTTGGGCTGAATGTCAGAGCTCGATATTCAAATCGGCGCGCGGCCGCCATAGTAAAATTGTATGGAGGATTTGAAGTGCTTTTTTGATAAATATGTATCTTTATTGTCAACCAATAACTTAAATATTTGGGACGGATACTATTTATGTTTCGTTTAACCTGTAAAATAGGATAGATTTCTATTGTTATAATCTAAAAATCACGTAACACAAGCTTACGTTTTTGCATTCTTCGTGCAAATTTACGTAATTTTGTAGGCGAAAATATTAATTATATTAAGTTTTTTACACGGGGTAATTGTAAACACATTCATTGTTATGGTAAATGTATATTTTATATTTGTATTAAACAAAAAATGTTGATTTTATCATTAACTGTGAACGCCTGTTTTGGCATATTTCGCTCGGCGCAGTCTTAAACCATAGTTTTGGAGATTCTTTTTACGCTGAATTATCACGGGCGATTATATATTCTTATTTCAACACAAAGTAATATATTTAGGAGTTGTCAAAAAGTAATAACGAACATAAAAGTAATATTCATAAAAACAATATATTTTTTGTATAGCGGTTATAGTGACTTGCCTTTGGTGCAATACTAGATTTAAGGGTTTGGTGACCTTTGCCAACGAATATGTAAAGATTAAATTTTTTTAACAATTAGCGAATTCAGTTCGAAGTTATTCTAGTAAAATTGCCAGTAATGGCACTTTATTTAATGATGAGTCCCTCGACTGAAATCTCTGTAGCTCACTGCTAAATCCAGTTATGTATTCGTGGAGTTTAATCTAGTAGTGTATAAACAATAAGTTGACACTTGTGTTTAATTGTTCCAGAATAGTAATGGTGTAGAATGTCAAGTTACCTGGTGCATCTCCTGCGAGGCTCTCTTGGTGGATATCCTGCGGAACAGCGAGCAGCGGCGCCGGGGCCGCGGGCGCGGCGGGGCCGTGGCGCGCCGCCCGCACCACTGGCGCCGGCGCCCGCCCGCCTAAAACACACACGACATCGTACTTATTATCACATTCATATTGACGCAACTGAACAGCTTATTTATTCATTTATTTAATAAACACAGCTGCTAAATAGACCATTACCTTTTAAACGAAACACTCATAATGAATATAATATCTATTTTTGCAGGACACTTTACAAACATATCAAAAAAAGCAATCCAGATTCGGAACAACCTTTTGTGTAATACTTTTTTTATACCGTGTGGGAAGCTCCACCATTTGAGTAGAAGCAGGACTTCTTCTCCCTAGCCTTTATTATTCCCAAGTCACTTGGGGTCGGCTTTTGTGGTCTAACCGAATTTGACTGGATATCAGTTTTTACACGGAGCGGCTGCCACCTGACCTCCGCAACCCGAAGGCTAACGATACCCTAAGGCTAGACGAGTGTCAGGATATTATAGGGCACTGACTTCCCAATAACGACTGCCATAGATGCTCATGGCAGCCGGGACCGACGGCTTAACGTGCTCTCCGAGGCACCGAGCAGGCGATAACTGTCAATCAATACGCACATAATTTCTAAGTCATATAACTTCCAAAAGTCAGAGGAGCGCGACGTGGGTTCGAACCCGAGACCCTCTGCATTACAGACTATGTTGCTGTTGAGTAAAAGTAGAACAAAGCAATAATTTAAGTCACTGCGCCATCTGTGTCCGTATAAGTAAAACGCCATCTCACCTGTATCGTGGTTTGATCCAGCGGAGTAGCTCGCAGTGTGGCGTGTGGCGCAGCTAACAACAGTCGCAGAACCTATACATAAAAAATGGATCCATTTTATTATCTATATAATAATAATTACAACCAATAACATTACGTCTATTACATATAGCGTACTGCATCCATTTATGTTCAAAACTATTTATATTAATAAATGAAATACACTTATATTTGTTTCTTTTATTGGAGATAAGAAAACCTATTTAAAAGTAAATAATAAAGAAAATATGAAGACATCGTTTCGGTTAGGACTATGTAACTGCCCGTAACAATGCCAAATAATTATTGTGATATAATGAATTATTTGTAGTTTCTGTTATATTATTGCCAAACTTACATCCGAGTTGGCTATTATAATGTTAGTATTTCTATAGTAACAATAATAAGAACAGTCCGTTACTATAGTTACCAACAGGCAAAAAATGAGTTCGAGATGAGTCTTTAAACATAAAATGTCTGAACGTTTAATACAATATATTCATTTACACTAACTAAATTTCTATAGTAACAATAACTAGCTAAAAGTATTCATCTAGGATTTTTGAAAAGGGATATTTATTAGACTAGTATTATTGTTAGGAATAAATCCTGTTTAACAGAGGTATTTAAAAATATTCAAACAACAGAAATAAGGAACACAGAGATTCGATCTTTTTGTCGCGTATCGTATCAAGATATGTTTGTACGTGGCAATTGACTATACCCTGCGGTTTAAGGAATACACTAAATAATTAGTTCTGTGTTTGATCTACAGAAAGATATATGAGACGTAATTAGTTTCCTTTCTGTATTAATAAAAAATAACTTCAACTATAACAGTTAGCCAGCGATGTACTGTTATATTCTTTAGAAAAATAAAATCTACCAAGCCGATTAGTTCTAAATACGACTTTAATTACATATTTACTCATTCAATTCATTACATTATCAATATAAAAAATAACGAGACGGATGTAAATAAAAAAACCCAGGATTCAACCTCTTCGTCTTCATAGCACCTTTTTTTCTTTCTTTTCATCAGATTTTTGTAATGTCCTACTGCTGGGCAAAAGCCTCTCACTTGGACTTCCAAATCATTCTGTTGGTGGATATCCCCTGTCCTTATGACCCCTATATCTGGGAGTCTTTTGACCCACAGGGCCCATATTCAAACTCGACCGAGTGATGACTCCAAGGTGTTTGTACACCAAGTTACAAGTCAATCGGTCCAGTGATTCCGGAGCTATACCTGTCACTAACAGACGGACACACAGACCCACATAGTGTTTTCATTAATCTTTTCGAAGAAGAGTCAGAGGTTAATAAAGAAAAGTATACCTGTGTATGCAGCAGGCCCTGCACGGACTCCCCGTTGAGCTGCGTGATGAGGTCCCCGGCGCGCAGCCCCGCCGCCCACGCCGCGCCCTGCTCGTTCACCGCCTGGGGACGCCAACCACGTTAGCAACATGGACTAACAGACGACAAAGCTGGACTACAGCCTTGTATTCGTCAACCGTTTTAAATGATGACCCCACGATAGCAAGCATATGTGAAGAAATTTTATTTAAAAATTTAATAAAAAAAATTAATTTCATTAATAAATATTTTAAGGACAACTCCCGCAATAGGAATAAATCTCGTGTCGCTTGGGACTTTACAAACATTCAAATAATATAATAACAATGTCTTCCAGACCGAATTTCGATCACGGCGGACAGTCTTAATAGAGACTGGCCATCTGCGCAGGAGATATTATAGTGCACAAGTGTGTGCGCAAACACAAGTGCACTCTCTGTTCGCTAACTCTCATGATCCGATGGGAACCGTCCCGTCGGGTCATGAGAGTTAGGGAACAGAGAGAGATTACCGAATCCGACACGACGGGAGAGAGATCAGGCTTAGGACAACGACAACGGCTTTACGTGCTTGCTGAGGCACGAGGGTGACCAACACCGCCAACTTCTTAACTCCGGGCTGCTATCGAGATTTCTTAATAGGAAAACCCAAAAACTTTTTATTGGCCCGACTGGGATTCAAACCCGAGACCTCATGCACAGCAGTCACATTTACTAGACAAAGCAAAATGTGTCCAGCACGCCACGATCATGATTACATGACAGACTTTAAACACTAATGAATTTTATAAATTGTATTGTTTTTCTAATTTGTGTTGTTATTTATGTCATCCCAATGTATATTATGTGAACTGTTTACTATTTATTTCGTCCATATTAGTATAAGATCACAATAATGATGTACGTATTAAAGGATGAAATCGTAGTTTGGCGCTGAGAGCACGTTTTTGCGTTTTTGACGGGGCGGTCAAAGGTTTAATATGTAGATACTCACAGAAACAAGATGGTGCATGGTGTAGTAGTCCGTGTCCCCGTAGTACACGCGCACCGTGTGGATGGTGAACCCGAACCCGCGCGGTCCGCGGCGCACCACTATCGGCGGCTTCGACGACTGGATCAGTCTGATCATATTTAAATATTCATTTTACATTACGTTTACACAATCATAACTATTTTGTTCTCGGTCAACTGATGACCGGGCGTTAAAAGATATAATTAAAACTTAAACCGATGAGCGCATTCATTAATAAGATCCAACGTCTGATCTGATGTCCTGGACCCGATTAAATTCAGCCTGGCTTGAAGATATAGAGTGCTGGAAGCAATTTGTTTCAGACGAGCTTGACGCCCAAGTCAGTCCCAAAATTACGGTAGACGTTATTTAACATCCATAACATCCAAACAGTGAGTTGTTAAAGACATCTCTTGCTATTTAGTAAGTAGTGAGATGTGACTCACGAGTGGTTAGGCAGCGCGAAGGGCGAGGGCGGGTCGCGGCAGGGAGACGAGTCGCGCGACGAGTTGGTGGACGAAGTGTTCCCGGCGCACGGAGACCCTGCTCCTACGCTCCACGTACTGTCGTCTGCTGGAAGTAAACACCACGTCTTAGTATAAACATACTTTTTTGTTTGTTTGGGATGTGACGGCATCCAATACTACCAAAGAGAGATTAGGTTTAGGACTAATAGTTGCCCTTATAGACCACCAGATGTTATTGTTGGTTCGAACCAGTGACCTCGTGTACAAGAGTTATTCACCAGCGCTGCGCCACTGAGGTAGTCGACATAGTATGACTATGGTAAGTTAGTACCTGGGTGTATAACGAGCGAGAGTCCCGAGGTGCTGGCAGAGCGGCGCATAGACTTGGCGACGATGGCGGTCGGCCGGGACTTCTCTGGCCGCTCGGGTTTGTCTGGCTTGTCCAAGCTCGCGCTCTTCTCGTCCTTCTTCGATATGTCCGAACTGATAAATAATAATAATAAATTTTATTTAATAAAATATGAAAGTCTTTACAAAACACATTACAGACTACTTAGTGTATTAAATTAACATTAACACTATATTTAACGAAAGGAAAACATTTACAATTAAAATATTGGACCCAAAATCTTTTTTGTCGAGTCTGTTTGTTACATGGTCAGAGACCCGTGTTTCAGGCTGCAAATAAATGATTGATGTCATTTTCTTTGCGTCGAAATATATTTATGTGTAATGTGCATAGTAAAAGAACTACAAATCTAATTTATATTCCATCTATGATTCACTTTTGCTTTATTTAGTCTATTGAATGCAATAAAAATATTGAAATGAAACTAAATTTAATCATTTATTAACATTTAAAAGCCTTAAAATATGATACTTCTTTGCAGCGTTGCCACTCGGAACAGGCCACAAGGTATACGCTCTTTTGGGCGAAGAAAACATCGTGAGGAAATAATGCATATCTGAGACTACTTTATAATGTTCTCAAAAATATATGAAGTCTGCGAAACCGCACTGGTTCAACGTGCTAGATTGAGGTTTAACTCTTCCTCACATTGAGAAAATCATAGAGGTCGCAGAGGCCCGTACACGTATAAGGAATAATATTATATTATCAAAGTATCTTTGCATCGCTATGCTTCGATCGAATGAATGACTAGATATCAACACGTCATTGGTGCCAATTCTGTTGTCACAAAATTCTCTTATCTTAGCTAAAAATCTCTAAAATTTAGATTAGTCCTGTCAAACGACATTTTGTATTCTGAATTCGCAAAAAGTGACAGGACTAAAATAAATTTTAGAGATTTTTAGCTAAGATAAGAGAATTTTGTGACAACAGAATTGACACCAATGTCTCGGTGAATAAGATCTCACTCGTGGCGTAGAGCTGTTTCGGCACGGGTGAGGACTTATAATAGTGTCAAGAATATTGAGCATTATGTACTAAAAATTAGGGTTTAAAATATATTGTAGATATTTATAGTATATCTACAAATGTATAAGCATAACAAGACGTACTGAATTATAGCCAGTTTTCAATTATTGTTCTATGTTTGGGTTGGTTGCTCTTAATACACAAAACGTAAGCATCATAAATATTGTTAGAAAGTTTGATTAGATTAGAAAATTATCAAACGAGCTTTTTCACTGTGGATGAAGCGAAGGGATACATCAGGCTTTTATTGACTGAAACCACAATCCATGTTCCTTCTTTTGCCCTTTACAAACCGAGGCCGCGGTATTCCTTTCGGTCTGCTCTGCGATCTATCATATTAATACCTTAAACCACTGCAATATCTATGCAATTACATAACCTTATCCATGCTAATATTATAAAGCTGAAGAGTTTGTTTGTTTGGTTGAACGCGCTAATTTCAGGCACTACTGGTTCGGATAGCCCATTTATCAAGAAGGACTATAAGCTATATAATATCACGCTACGACCAATAGGAGCAGAGCATCAATGAAAAATGTTGCAAGAACGGGGTAAACTCCTACGTGAAACGGATGAAGATGCGCGGGTCACATAGGGTGCGTTCCACTTAGCGTTCACGACGCCTAAAATGCTCGTTTAGCCGTTCCACATGACGACTACGATCGTTGTGGTCGCGGCGAAAACGTCACTCATGACGTCATTACTCACGCTCACGACGACCCATGTTGAGAGGTGGGTCGTCGTGATCGTTGCGAAATTTGGCGCCATTTCCAATATAAAGTTGGTAACAAAGATGGCGACAATGAAAATGATTTTTTTCTGGTCAGACTTTAGGTACAAATTGTAACTGTTTATAACTCTTTACGCGTTCGACAGTTTTTTTTCTAATTCACTCAATTTACATCAACGCTCAAAGCATTCCATTATGCGTTCCATTTGAGTTTACAATTGTAACGCTCGGAAGCAAGTGGCACGGAAGCCGTGGTCGTGAGCGCTAAGTGGAACGCACCCCTAGAAATGAATAAAGATATACTCACATTCTCGGCACTATCGCCAGGCTGGTGGTGACGTGCGGGTGCGCGAGTATCGCATGCGGTAGCGGATGCGCGTGCAGCGAGTGGTGGTGCGCTACAGGGTGCGCCGCCAGTGTGGCGTGCGGCGCGTGTGGCGCGTGTGGCGCGTGTGGCGCGTGGGCGGCGTGCGGCGCGTGGGCGGCGTGCGCCACGTGCGCCACGTGCGCGGGGCGTAACGCGGCACGCCGCCGGGCCGCCGGCGACACGTCATCACTGTCCGTTTGTGAAGATTCCGCTGTGGATGCGCTACCACCCATCATCTGAGGAAACAATGTTGTATGACCTACGATAGCTTTAAAATTCTTATTTACGTATTTATTTGATAGAAATAACAAAAATGTATTGAGCAAAATACATTTAAGATGTCGCTTCTAACAAGAAACATCAACGTGTCGACACATTATTCTACAAAAATTACGTGATTTTGAAGATCAGTTTTCAATCATAATTATGAACTTTAACTATGCACACTCACCGGACACTTAGGATGATGATGTAACGGAGCTGTGGGTGTAGTGGGCGGTCCAGCACTGTCCGGAGTGCCAGGCCAACTATCTGTGCTCTGTAAAAAAACAACAATAATATTTTATTTGATTATGCCGCCCATATACTAACAAATATTAAATGATTCGAATACCAAACACTACTTTACTCGAACATCAACTCGCATTCTGTTCTTACTGTCTCGCTTACTATCGAATACTTGACATTTATGATTTGGTAAGTAATTTTTGTAGTGGCTGATGATGACAATGATCTTTTATATTTTTCTAGCAATCCGAAATTATATTAACATTCGACTGTATGTATATTAGTTCGAAGTAGCGAACTAAGTTATTGACAATAATTTGAATGCGGTAAGCTAATAAAATTACCGCATTGTGGCGGCGCCACTGCGACGAGATGCTGGAAAAGGCGGCGAACATACACAACATTATATAGCTCGTGGTGTACTGACCCTGGAGTCCTGTTCGACGCACGAGTGGTGGTAGTGGCGGCGCCACTGCGGCGAGGTGCTGGAGAAGGCGGCGAACATACACAACATTATATAGCTCGTGGTGTACTGACCCTGGAGTCCTGTTCGACGCACGAGTGGTGGTAGTGGCGGCGCCACTGCGGCGAGGTGCTGGAGAAGGCGGCGAACATACACAACATTATATAGCTCGTGGTGTACTGACCCTGGAGTCCTGTTCGACGCACGAGTGGTGGTAGTGGCGGCGCCACTGCGGCGAGGTGCTGGAGAAGGCGGCGAACATACACAACATTATATAGCTCGTGGTGTACTGACCCTGGAGTCCTGTTCGACGCACGAGTGGTGGTAGTGGCGGCGCCACTGCGGCGAGGTGCTGGAGAAGGCGGCGAACATACACAACATTATATAGCTCGTGGTGTACTGACCCTGGAGTCCTGTTCGACGCACGAGTGGTGGTAGTGGCGGCGCCACTGCGGCGAGGTGCTGGAGAAGGCGGCGAACATACACAACATTATATAGCTCGTGGTGTACTGACCCTGGAGTCCTGTTCGACGCACGAGTGGTGGTAGTGGCGGCGCCACTGCGGCGAGGTGCTGGAGAAGGCGGCGAACATACACAACATTATATAGCTCGTGGTGTACTGACCCTGGAGTCCTGTTCGACGCACGAGTGGTGGTAGTGGCGGCGCCACTGCGGCGAGGTGCTGGAGAAGGCGGCGAACACTCCGGCCTCCTCACTGGGCTCCTGCGGTTCGGCCGCCTCGTCCGTGTCCACCTCACTGTGGTTGTAGCGGTCGCACCGGGCTGTACGACATTATTTATATTTCATAAAAGAATCCGAGCCAATACAATACAGAAACGGTAGACCGTTTCTATATTGTTGAGAAGATTTGCCCGTTGGTTGTTTACGATGCAGCTATGTAAGAAATAAATAATAGTTTGAAAATAAAAACACGCTTTATTAATAAAATAAAAAAATAATTTAATAATTTTAATGTAAAAAAGCGTGAGGTGGGGGTTATCAATAAATTATTTTCTACATTTTTTAATAAAGCGTGTGTATAATTTTTTCTTTATTATTGTATTGTCATCGGTCCTCGGTAAGTGTGCAAAATTTCAAATCAATCCGTCAGTTTGAAAGGGGTGAAAATCACGTTTAAAGATTCCGTTACATAGATTCATAGATACATAGATATGTACAACCAAGCTAATAAAAGCGTGTTAAAATAGGCCGGATTCCTTATAGAGAGAGAGTTGAGCAGCATCGGTCACCTAATGTCATCAACTGTCGAAGACAACGTCAGAACTGAGGTAGCACAGGTAACTGACCACGCTCTCTTTAATAGCTTACGCACAATAGCCAAAATGCAAGACATAGTGCGAGCAATGCGAAAAATTTGGTAAGTGGTATAAGTAAAGCATTCTGAAAATGAAATAGGCATTGAATGAACTCACTGTCAAAATAGCTGGTGTCCTCGTCGTTTTCCAGCTGCGGTATGAACTCAGCCTTGCGCCGCAGAAGGTTGTTCCAGTCCAGACCGTAGAAGTATACGTGCTCCTGTTATAAATACATACACGATTGAAATCTCGTTATTTGCCGCTATGATATTGGTCTCGGTAATTAAAAAACTAAACTAGCAACCCAGACCCCAATGATAAACTACCCGCATTTTATATAAGTTTATAACAAGATAAATTACATTGTAAGTTGTTGATTTTTTAACCTACACTTATTAGCAAATATGTAAAATACAATAATTATTTTCTTTGTGAATTGTAAATTCTATCGAAGAAAACTTTTTTTAAACATATGTACTTTTATCTATGCAATAAATTTCAACAATGTTGGTACATAATTTAAAGCTATACATACATACTCCTACGCATATATCCCTAAAGGACAGACAGAGGTTAATTAGAACTCAATTTGCCAGCTATTTAAGATGCACGTCATTGGGAGCGAGCGTATTACAATCTGCCGAGCGCAGTTCCAAACTTGGTGCCGACTAGTTACCGAGAATTTATTGACAGAAAAACTATATAAGACTTTCCTGATCTGGACATCCAACCCGAGACTATTACGAATAGCAGTTGCATTCGTTATCGCTGCTTCAGCGAAACAGTGACCAACTTAACCACTGCGCCTAGCAGTAAATCCGTGACATAAAACTTGCTTTGGAAACAATTTTAGATATTTCGTACCAATTTTGAGTAAGTATGAGGTAGTTTCGGTACTAGGTATGTACGTACCTTGACTTGATGCGTGCCTCCAGTGCCTAGTCGATCCCTGGGGTTCCGCGCGAGCAGTTCCGTGATGATGGCGCGCGCCTCCACCGCTATGGGGAAGTCTTCTTCTGACGGCCACTCGATGTCATCTGTACGAAACATTGGTTACATTAGTGCCTTCCGATAAACATTTTACGTTAAAATACCAGGCTCTTTGGGAGGCTAAGGCAGTGACATGGATCTAATGTGCAGAAAGTTTTAAGAGGTTTAATCTAAAGCGGTATGAGACTAATCGAGGCACTGGCCGCGATAGATTCAGGACTATTATATATTACTACATAATATATTATAATGTGTTTAATCTGGGCTGTAGGCGGCTAATGGTATGGAAGAACGTCTGTGATGTCCATCCAATACAAAGGAGGAGTCCTCGACCAAGTTGGGTGATGGCGGCCCTACGGTCGATGTGTCGAACTTGTATATATAGCACCTCATAGTGTAAACTTCGTTTGCGAGATTCAGGATTGTGTGGTATAGTGTTTATTGTTTACAACGCCATCTCTTGACGTATGTCGTAACTTTGCTTATTTTAAGCTGCATCTGCTTTGAATACTCTCAGTGACAACAAACAAACAAGTTAGAAGTACAAGAATAGCTCTATAACATGTTCCTATTAAGTTTTATACTAAGAATAAATCAAATATGCACTCACCGTTAACAGTATGAGCGAACAGCTCCTCAGGAGTGTCTCCGAAGAATGGCACGCAGCCCACCAGGAACTCATACAGAATGATGCCCATCGACCACCAGTCCACCGGCTTGCCGTAGCCCTACACAATCATATAAAATTGACTGATACACATGAGCTTGACTGAGCGGATAGGTGAAACTTGGCTATAGTTGGCCAAGTTTCTGCAGTCAATGCAAACATAATATATGGTTTAGAGTCGATTACAATTTATTAATTATATTCGAATGTATAACAAAGGATAATATTATGTATGGCGTATCAGCCATTATTGATTGAAAATTGTCGCCTGCTCCGTGCCTCGGAGAGCACGTTAAGCTTTCGGTCTCGGCTGCCATGAACAGATGTTCAGATGGCAGTCGTTATTGGGAAGACAGTGCCCTATAATACCCTGACACTGGTCTAGCCTTAGGGTATCGTTAGCCTTCGGGTTGCGGACGTCAGGTGGCAGCCGCTTCGTGTAAAAACTGATATCTAGTCAAATCAGGTTAGACCAAGAAAGCCGATCCCAAGTGACTTGGGAATAATAAAGACTAGGGAGAAGTATCAGCCTTAAATAAGATTTTTTTTTTTATATAGTCAAATCCCACATTAGCTTTAGCTCCTGTGTAATTTACAAATAACGTCCGCAAAAATACCCAGACTCTAAACAATTATTTGTGGATCACACAATTCTTTGTCTTGGCAGTAGCAAGGTGACCACTACACCATCCGTGCAGACGAAGTAAATCAACGCCTTGAATGAATTCGAATATTATTCGAATGAAATTTTGCGTATTACTTACTACAGTGATAGATATACAGGGTGATTTTGAATTCGTGTAATTCCTTTTAACCACGCATTCTACTGGTGATATAGAATAACCCTGACCATATATTTTTTTAATTAAAATTATGTTTTGTAATTGTCATAGTCATGTGTAATTTAAAAATAATAACAAAGCAATAACTGATGTAAATAATAAGGTGGGCAATAAAAAGGACCGCCCGTTATTATTTACGACATTTATTATTGATAGGTTATTTTATGTAAATTAGTCAAAAATTAAAATTGCCTCGGGTGGTTAACATATGACTATCTGACACCATTTCACGAAAACAATGATACATTAATTTTCCAAAAATGAATTATATTAATAAAATTATATCGTCAGGTATATTTTATACCACCAGTAGAATGCGTGGCTAAAAGGAATTACACGATTTCAAAATCACCTCTATAAGATAGATTAGATTAGTTAAACAGTAGTGAAAAAAATAATTCTTCATAGTACTAACCTGTCTGAGTATGACCTCCGGCGCGATATACTCCGGAGTACCACATACTTGCTTATCAGAGAACTGGCGAGCTTCGCGATCAGCATACTCCTCGTACAGATTCGTTGCCACTGTAGAAAAATAACAGAACATGAAGCATGGTGGTTTGTATATAGAGAACTCAGGCATAAGTGATTGAATCGTACTTACAAGACATCAATCCCATCTTGCTCAGTCCAAAATCTGTCAGCTTGATGTGACCAGTCGCCGTGATCAGCAAGCTGTAACAAATGTGTTGATTATTTTAACAGTATAGATAATATTGGGGATATTTTTGGGATTGACTATTTACAGTCACTGGACCGAATTTAATATCGACAATGAAACTGAATTTGAATTTGTTATTAATTTTATTTATTGAAGACAATTCCTGTACTAGGAATAGTTCCTGTATTCTGAAAGAAATCACAAACATTACAAATAACACAGGCTCGAAACAAATAACATTTGTGGATGACACAAATATTTTTTTCATGGAGAAAATCCCCACTATTTTGTCTGCCTGGTATCTATTTGTTTCTTGCAACATCAAGCAGACACCAGCAGCGTGGCGCAGCCGCCACGAACTGTGGGCGCTGAGTGTGTGGGAGGTAGTGGGGCAGGGGTGTACTAACTTGTCAGGCTTGAGGTCCCGGTGCACGATGCCGTAGGAGTGCAGGTACTCGACGGCGAGCACGGCCTCGGCAAAGTAGTGGCGCGCCATGTCAGCGGGCAGCGGGCCGGCGCGCAGCAGCGTGGCGCAGTCGCCGCCCTCCACGAACTCCAGGATCAGGCACAGGTGCCGCTTCGTCTCGAACGAGCAGTACATCGTCACCTGCACCAAACACATGCAAAATTACTATGGCTTGCTAGAAAACCATACCATGTAACAATACAAATGCATTTGGCGAGCTGTTTGAGTGGGAGAGACGGCTGTTATCAATAATTTGGTGACGATACGAATAAATCCATCTCGCACGTGGACACTCTGTTACGAGAAAGCGACATCCGAGTAGTATATATGGGCGCAAATCGCCATCTATCGGCAATAATTCATAATAATTGTCAAATATTGATCTTTAAGTTTTAGCTTTTCGTTTAAATGATTATATTATTCTAAAAATGCCTGAAATATTTTAGATTGATATTCAAATAGTTATTTGTAAACATAAATTCGTTATGTATCAAACTCTAATATTTAATAGACGCATTGTTGACTGTTTGAATGTTTTGAAGATTATTGAGATTTAATTTATTGTTCAAATTCTCAATTTAATGTGTAATCGTTAAAAATAGAATCTGCATAATTATCCCAATTTAAGTATTGAATTTAATTATTTTAAACAATAAGTTCATTTATTGAACTATTCATTTATGTTACAGCGTCATCTGTTGAGAATGTTTGTAACTATATTATTTGTTTATATTATATAAATGTAATTCATGTAAAATAAATAATTTGGAGCTATGTAAAATTCATTAAAATAATTATTTCGAATATTAAGCTATATTTTAAGACTTATTTTGTACTAAATTCGTTAGTCTGTCATAAGGGAATTTGTAGTTGTTATAACCGTTTGAAGGCGTTGTAAGGCAGATATAAAAAGCAGGAACAAACTGTTATAGGTTTGATTTCTGTAAAATCGATGGTGCGAAAATAAACTAAGTGTTGTTGACTGTGTATTTTCATTATAATGGACTCCGAATATCCGACATCCTGGCGTGTCGCCGACATAGACAACAATGCTCTTAGATTCCTTTCATCCCATCTTCAACTCATATTTAGAGTATACCTTCAAGAAATTATCAGTAAATCCTCTGAGTTAGAAAGTTTGCAATGATTCATCCTGATGTCATAGTAAGCACGTAAAACCTTTTAATCTCTCAGCGCTCTCTCCAGACATGTCGGATTGCCGTACCATCATTATGAGAGGAAACAAGAAGTGCACTTGCGTTTGCTCACTATAATATCACTTGCGCAGAAGTCTACTCTTGATATTACCGCCGTAACAGTTATCCGGTCTAAGACCGAATAACTCTTCTATTTTTAAGCTTACTACTAATTTTTCTATGAAAATATTTTGTCATCAGCGGCAAACTAGTACAAACTTTCACTCTTGTGCTGGTAGCATATCGACTGCCATTTCGAAGAGCGAGCACCGCCCTACAAATACTCTTGACGCTGCAAGCGTATAGACGTCGTTAACCGCTAAGCATCAGACGGATCGCTTAAGGCGCAAGCCACATATACATATATCGCGTATAACGCTGACGTGGCGCGGGTGACATAATTATACATGTAAGTATACGTGAGCGACGTGAAATAGCGTGCTAAAGCGCTGGCGGTCGTATTACGTATCTAAGTACTATATACACCACGCCAGAGCGAGACATCATTTTTGTGTTGCTTGCGCCTGATTAGCGCCATGGTAAAACACGTCGTAACCATTGAGCATCAATGACATCTATATATGTATATATGAGACTTATCTAACGAAGAGCCAGTCCTAACTATACTTCGCAATACCTACTACGAATCGGCAAGAGAAGTAGGTGAAAGAAGGTTGAAGTCTGTGTGAGAAGCGAAATTCACGAGTCGTCAGTGCGCCATTGTTTAAGTCTGATTCAAAGATGTTTGTATCATGAATGAGTTCTGAAGTAAGGCTGACGAATGGAAATTTAAAATAAAAGTTTATAAACGGTCATCGGTTCTCAACAATCATATATTCGAATATATTGGGGGATCTTAACCTAACACAATAGCTTTAGATTTTTTATACGTGTGTTTATTCCAGCATCAAACAAAAACCACTTGACAGATACGATGCAGTTTGGTAGCAGGTACAATAGTAATATAACCTACGTAACTTATAAATAATAAAAATATTGTTTATATCATTGTTATTTTTTTCATTACTATGTACACACAGCGACACATCAACCTAGACTGTTTGGACTTTGAACTATTAGAAGTTGAACACTGCGAATCGTGTGAGAGAGTGTGTTATATTTTTTTACGCTCTATCCTTACTATTACATCGACACCACTATGCACTGTCCCTTTCCGACAATTCTCTATTTTGTATGTAGCGTAGTTACGCGTATATAGGGTGTCTAACTTGATGTGTAGCCGTGTGTACTATTAATAATAATTTTAGACTTTTTTGTTTGTAATAAATTTTTCTAACAAATAATAATAACAGTGTTTTTCCTCTTTTATATATTGCGATACTAATGTTACTTCATAATAATGCATGTTGTGATGCCTTAAAATGTTGTGCATTTAGCCATTTTTAATAGTGTTATCTAGTTACGTAGAAATAATGTTACAACTGCTGGATGGCCAAATAAATAAAACTTATAAATCTGTTCAATAAAACTAGAGATATGGTGCATAGGATTCACGTATAATTAATCTGCAGGCAAACTACAGACCACGCAGGCGCAGACATACGTAATATGTAGATAGACTCACAGACAGATCACTTTATTTCATTACAATAACTGGTTATGTATATAGAATAACCTTTCTTTGCTTTTCTTACTATTGACTTAGTGTTCTTTAATGGACAATCCTACGAGTATATCCTATGAGTACATCCTATGAGTTTATACTATGAGTAATATGCACAAAACGTATTTATTATTATAGCTCTAACAAATAATGACAACAGTAAGAGAAAAGAAGTGCTGCCAATTTAATGTCCTTAATTAATCCTAACTAGTGTGATTAATGCGAATGTGAGTTTGTTTGTCTGTTTGTTACACACACCTTAACTACTCGACCAATCATCATAAAATTTCGCATATACATTGTCAGAGCAACAGAAAAGTAAGTACACAGGGTACCTTTCGTCTAGAAAAATTACTAACCTAACTTTTTTTAACGTGGTGGAACGCATTGACGCATACCTGTCCGGGGAAAAGAAAAGCGGCGAGGCTATGTCGGGAAAAGATGGAACGTTTTGGGTACTACCGACTGAACCTACCACGGTGTGCCAACTCGTTGCCTTGAATGGTGTTACTAACCTAACTTACATTTACGCGAGCGAAGCCGCGGGTACAATCTAGTTAGCAACGAGATGGGTGTAAAAACCCAGGATTCAACCTCTTCGTCTTTATGTGACCTTTTTTTCATCAGCTTTTTGTAATGTCCCACTGCTGGGCAAAAACCTCTCCCTTGGACTTCCAAATCACTCTGTTGGTGGATATCCCCTGACCTTATTACCTTGTGACCCCTATATCTCGGAGGTCTTTTGACCCACAGGGCCCATATTCAAACTCGACCGAGGGATGACCCCAAGGTGTCTGCACACCAAGTTACAAATCAATCGGTCCGGTGGTTCCGGAGCTATACCTGTTACTAACAAACTGTCACTAACAGACAGACACACAGACCCACATAGTGTCTGTATTAACCTCTTCGAAGAAGACTCAGAGGTTAATAAAGCCAATATAAAAATAATATGGTTGCATTCTTAAATATCAACAGTATTAATAAAAAGTATACTCACCACAAAAGGGTTGTCAGCGAAGCTAAGAATGTCTCTCTCGGCGAACGCTTGCTCCACCTGGTTCCTTAGTATCAAGTTGTTTTTACTTATCTTCTTCATCGCGTACCTGAACAAACAATATTTGTTATAAATACAATAATATAGTTCCTACTCAATAACAAAACAGTACAATCGAAGATAGCCTCTTAGATATGCAAATTAATAAACATTCATTTGCATATCTAACAACTTAAACAAGTTGTATGTGGAATATCGAAACATTACGTTCTAATTTTCATCGAATTATTTAAGCATTTTTACTAATTCCTATTGTATCCTAATTGGCTAACCTAGTACATTGGATAATTCACTCCGTAGACAATCTTAAATAACGTGTCATATTCAAATTTAAAGTATAAATGGACGATCAAACTTGGTGCGTCCAAAACCACCGCACGGTACGTTTCGCTCTTCACACTATACTACCAAACCGTACCACGGATCGTCACATTATGTTCAAGTGATCGAACTGTGCTTGCCACTCAATCTAATATGGTCCGACAACGAATCTAATTTGTAGTTTGGCTGTTTAAAAAGACCAGCCGCATTAGGTGTAAACTCTAATTCCTGTGTCGCGGGCGATTTTACAAATATTCAAACAATGTACACAAAGAACGCACAGACTTAGAACAGCCATTTGTAGATCACACAAAGTGTTGTCTCGCGTGGGAATTGAACCCACAACACTCGGCGCGGCGACCACTGAAACCACTACACCATCCGTGCAGTATTGCTTGTAAATTGTGTTAAATTCTCACCTCGTCCTGGTCTGCTTATGTTTAACAAGATAGACGGCGCCGTAAGCTCCGTTGGAGATCAGCTTGATGACCTGGTAGTCATTCTCCGAGGGTGGCGCACCGCTCTGACCCGACGGAGGAGACGTGCGGCCTCTGGTTCTGTGAAAATACATGTTATTAGAATGAGCTTAGTAATGGATGCCGTTACAAGTCTTTTTAGATTTAACATATACCTATAATACCAAGAGCACGAGCATTTGGTCTTCATGACCCAAGCGGCGACCTCAAAAACATAATAAAATTAATTTTGTTATGTTGTAAATAATTCCTTTCGAAGAATATCAATAGGGTAGTTGTCTATGTCTGATTTTGTACATTATTTCAGACAAGAGCAAATAGCAATCAAAAGAAATATTTTTGTAAATATAGCTGGTTGCTATATTTACAAAAAGATTTCTTTTGATGGGTTGCAAAATAAAGGAGAAATTATTAATTTGAATATAAGGAAAAGTGGTATTGCAATGGAGAGACCAACATACTTCAATGCAGAGGGTCTCGGGTTCGAACCCACGTCGCGGACCTCTGACTTTCGGAAATTATATGACTTTTCGAAATTATGTGCGTATTGATTGACAATTATCGCCTGCTCCGTGCCTCGGAGAGCACGTTAAGCCGTCGGTCCCGGCTGCCATGAACATCTATGGCAGTCGTTATTGGGAAGTCAGTGCCCTATAATATCCTGACACTGGTCTAGCCTTAGGGTATCGTTAGCCTTCGGGTTGCGGAGGTCAGGTGGCAGCCGCTCCGTGTAAAACTGATATCCAGTCAAATCCGGTTAAGTACAATTCATAAAGAGAATAAGGTCACGTGTAGACCGATGATATCCAATCGCTTAAAGGAATTTAATGTTAACATAAGTGCCAAAGTTGTCAATATGGACCTTTCTCTGAATAATCCAGACGAACTATATGAGTCTTTACTTAACGTAATTACTTTAGAATATAATAATATTTTTAAATGTAAGACCTTTAGTCAGAATAATAAGATTAAGTTTTGTGATTGGGCAACATCTGGGATATATAGAAGTAGAGCAAAACTATACGAATTATATGGTATGAAACAATACAATTTCGATCCAAATTTTATTCAATATGATAAAAGTTATTCAAAATTATTTAAAGACTTGTGCCACTGCCAAGTCCCTTTACCTAAAAACTAAAATTGAAAATTCTAATAATAAAATTAAAACTACATGGAACATTATTAACAATGAAACAGGTCGCAGCAAGGTGCGTGATAATAAATTTGAACTGAATGTAAATAATAGCGTAATTTCAAATAATTTGGAAGTAGCCGATACATTCAATAACTACTTCACAAAAATACCTTTCAATACAACTAGTACCCTTAGGTCTTGCCCAGCTCGAGCAGAATACTTGGTTAGGGGCAGCGTGGAAGAGTGCAAGACACAATTTAGTTTTGAATGTGTACATCGGTATGATATAATAAAAGTATTTAAGTCGCTCAATTCAAAAAAATCAGCCGACTTCTGGGGTATTTCTGTAAAATTAGTTGCAAGTATAATTGTTAATATAGCGCCACACCTAGCCGCAATATTCAATGGATGCATTGATGTGGGCATTTTTCCAAATTTAATGAAATGTAGTAAAATAATACCTTTATTTAAAAATGGATGCAAAAGTGACTCTAGTAATTTTAGGCCAATTTCAATATTACCTGCTATTAGTAAAATATTTGAGAAGATTATATTACAGCAATTAGAGAGCCACTTTAGTGTAAATAATTTATTTCATGCAATATGGTTTTAGAAAAGGCCGTTCTACTATAGATGCGGGTGTTACGCTTTTAAGACATATATTCAGTGCCTGGGAAAATTCGCAAGATGTCATTGGCGTATTCTGTGATCTTTCTAAAGCCTTTGACTGCGTTGACCATCATACGCTGTTGCGAAAACTCGAGCATTATGGCATCAGAGATACTGCACTTGACTTAGTTGGTTCCTACCTAAGCAATAGACTACAATACGTTGATATCAACGGAAGTAGATCTTCTGTATTACCAGTCACAATGGGCGTGCCACAGGGCTCAATTTTAGGACCCTTTCTGTTTTTAGTGTAAGTAAATGATTTGCCGTTCTTCGTGCAGGATTTGTGTGACATTGTTTTATTTGCAGATGACACATCTCTTATTTTTAAAGTAGACAGAAGGGCAACAAATTTAAATAGTGTTAATGATTCGCTCGCGCACATCCTGAACTGGTTTACGTCGAATAATTTACTACTAAACTCTAAAAAAACAAAATGTATCAAGTTTACATTGCCAAATGTAAAGAGTCCTAACATAAATATAAATTTAAATAATGAAATTATTGCTTTCGTACAATCAACAGTTTTTCTAGGTTTGACTTTAGATCATAAAGTTCAGTGGGGCGCTCATATATCGTGTCTTGCAGGGAAACTTAGCTCAGCCGCATATGCAGTTCGGAAAGTAAGACAGCTTACTGATGTAGATACCGCGAGACTAGTGTACTTCAGTTACTTTGTTTGTTGTCATGTCCTATGGTATATTATTGTGGGGCAAGGCAGCTGATATCGAGACAATTTTTATTCTTCAAAAGCGTGCAGTACGTAGCATTTATAATTTAGGACCACGAGTTTCCCTGAAAGATCGATTTAAAGAAATAGGCATACTTACTGTTGCGTCGCAATATATATTTGCTAACATTATGTTTATTAAACATAATATTCACTTATATAATAAGAATAGTGATATCCATAACGTAAACACTAGAAATAAGCATAAGTTAGTAGGCCCATATCATCGTTTACATAAAGTTCACAATACATTTGCGGGACTCGGTATACGTTTTTTTAATAAACTACCTATTAATATAATAAATTTACCATTACTTAAATTTAAAAGCGCCGTTAAAATACAACTTATTCGGAAGGGTTATTATTCAGTCAACGACTACTTAAATGACAAAAACTCATGGAACTAGTTGCTTGTTGCATACAGGATTTAAAGATCTGTATTACTTTTAAGTCAATTTAGTAATGTAGAGGTACCTCGTGATTATTTGTGAAGTTAACAAGTAACTTGTTTCTTAATTTGATTATTATTGAAGAATATAAATGCATAACCGCGTTTAGTCACGGACTGCCTTTGCATTGTCACAAAGTGTAAGTGTATGCGCCATCATGCCATCTTACTGCCTATTTTAGATTTATATTAAAACATATACCATAGCCCAAATTATTTAATCTCTATAATATTATTAAGTTATTACTGTTTTTATCTTTAGTTTTTTTATAGTCTGTAGTATATGGTATAATGGCTGCAACACCTTGTTAATCTGAGTTGTAAAATACTGAAATTATATTTAATTGGCGATTTAAAAGAGTGGCCGTGAGTTTCTTGCAGGTTTCTTCTCATAGGCTCAACCCTTTGCCTGAACCTAGCAACTAACTTAAATGTAGCTTCAGTAACTTAGTAAACTCACTAACCCATATATTTTGACGTTCATAAGTGTTACTTTGTGACCTAAATGAATAAATGATTTTTGACTTTGACTTGACTTTGACTAAAAACGCTTGGATAATATTTGCTGGAGTTCTCACGGTCCGTACTTACCCCACAACAGTTTGGTGACAGTAACATGTCAACAGTAAGAGTAAAGAAGTGCTGACAACATGAGTAAACAATAGGCTGGCGACAGTAATGTTCCCGTACTTAAGGTCCGTGCTTACCCCACAACAGGCTGGCGACAGTAATGTTCCGGTACTCACTTGGAGGGCGAGGCGTTCTGCGGCGGCGGCGGCGGCGGCGGCGCGTGCAGCTCAGCCAGCGGGTCGCGCGACAGCCCCAGCTTGTGGATGATGTACTGCGGGATATCCGTCGTTATACCCTACGGTATACAGCTCATATTAGACTAACAGGTTATATAGCGTTCATTCTTTATTATCCTTGATGTTTCGTGATATCATCACAATCACGATAAAACTTGATGGAGCAAGGAATAAGATAAATAAAGACGAAAAAAAGATAAAACAGAGATTAGAGAGAGATAAAAAAGGGAGCAGAGAGTCACAAACGAGAAAATTAGATGGCAGTGTGGAGATCTCTCAACACTTACATCTAACTATGTTTAGATCAGGTACCTTTAAACCTATTCATTCCTTCACATTCATTCTTTATTTTGTGAACATAAAGAAGTACTTTGGCCCTCTTTATTCTACCCTTCACGAGAGATAGAAAAGCAATATAAACCGGTACAAGGAATACAGAGAGCAAGAGGATGAAAAGGAGAAAGGGAGCTAGAAAGAGAAGTAAGAAGAGAGTCAAAATAATCGCAATATAATCCGTATGAAAAACATGTAGCATCCGCATAAACAAACCACTACACCATTCCTGGAAAATACCTGTAGATGCCTCGCATGTCCCTCCGCTGCTTCTAACAGGCGGTAGAACCGCTCGGGATCGAACTCGAGACACTCCAGTAGCCGCGCCGGTCGCGCCATCGCAAGTATCAGCCGCGTGACTAAGGGAGCCACTTGGTTACCCGCATCTGTTGATTTTTCTCGTGTCTGTAACAATATTACAATATATGTACTACAATTACTAGATTTTCCCCGCAGTTTCACTCGCGTTAATATAGATTTATGTTAAGATGTTTAGTAGCCTATATGTTATTCTAATATATAAACAATTATACTGTAAAGTTTCAACAAAATCCATTTAGTAGTTTTTGCGTGAAAGAGTAAGAAACATCCATCCATCTCTCTATCCACCCAGCCATCCTCACAAAATTTCACATTCATGTAATTAGTAGGATTATTAGGATCACACAGCGTGTACTGCTATAACGAAGGTTAAATTATAACACAAATAAAGTCAAAGGCTACTTATATCTAAAATTTTTCTCGTTATAGTGGCTTAATTTTTTATGTATATCTATCCTATTAATATTATAAATGCGAAAGTTCTTAAGGATGAATGTATGTATGTATGTTTGTTACTCTTTCACGCAAAAACTACTAGACCGATTGCGATGAAACTGGTATGTAGACAGCTGGAGACCTGGATTCACACATAGGCTACTTTTTATCCCGATATTCCCACGGTAACGAGACTTACGCGGGTGAAACCGCGGGGAATAACTAGTAATAAATATATCAACCGGACTATAAGACTTATCAAATCCAAAACTTTGGAGCCATTGAGGGTGACCAAACTCTTCAATAGCATTGTAGTCAGGTCCGCGACCTCCAAGTGATTCTGCTTAATTGACACTAATGGTATGAACAAGGGCGAAAAGCAGTCGTCAGTATTACTTTACAATTCTATGAAAAAAATATGGTTATCTAATTATATATAATTATGTCATTTTAAGATGCAATTTATAATAATAATAATAATAATATTCTACACATACACACAACACCATCTAGCCCAAACTAAGCAAAGCTTGTATTATGGGTACTAGACAACGGATAAACATACATATATATATTTTTTTGTAAATACATTAATATTATACATAGAAACACCCAGACAAAAACAAACATCCATGTTCATGCACACAAATGTTTGACTTGTGCGGGGATCGAACCCGCGACTTTAGACGTGGCAGTCGGTTACACTAACTACTACGCCATTGAGTCGTCATTCATTTATTCAATTAGAAGATAATTAAGTTTGAAAATACATTGAATTTAACGCCCCCATATTTTATAAACTTGTGGGTCCTGTTTCAAACGTCTATCGGTTTTTACACCATTGTAGTATTATACGTATATAAAACGTAAACGTATTATACTTCTGCCTACCCCCTTGAGGGATACAACAGCGTAATGCATATTCACATAAAATGAATAATAATGATGTTACCTCTGCCAATAGTCTGTCAAGGCTGTCGGCCATATCATAGAAGTATGTGCTGGTGACCTGCTTGGATTCCGACTTGTGGAGGCAGTCGCGAGCCATCTCCAACACCTGCAAGTTTACACATTATAGTATCGTACAACAGTAATATCTTTGTAAAAAGTCCATACCTTGAAAACGTTTATCATCAAATTAAGCATTTAAAAAAAGTTAAGTAACTTGTTTGGTTATTGATTTGATAATTGTCATGAGGTATATTTACCTTGATAATTATTGTTATAAACATAGATATATTTAAACAAATTGTGTTAATTTCCAGATAAATTTAAGACCGCAATCCTGTGAATATGTGCTAATTTTTTTTTTATTTGAGCTTATACACCTAAAGTCTATGAACGTAATCATAAAAGTATTTTTTTCTGATAATTAATGTTAATATCAGAAATAAGTATGTTGCCACGATGTTTATTATCGTTACTACTGATACTAAGCAAACTAATTCTGGTTATATATTATCACAATTTTTAATACCTGTCTCTGAACGAATCTTTCAATGGGCGGCCGATCTGGTTTCTTATCCAGTTCTGTCAGCTCATCTATCAGACCTCTTAGTCTGAAAGTAAAGGTCAATAATTACTGTCATTTAAATCTAGAAAAGAATAAGATTATTTGCCTTGCCGACAAAGCCCCGCTTCACGGACACCAGACAAGGCGCAGCACGGTCTGCATACGAGCGGTTTTTTTTACGTTTGAACACAACTTCCGCAATAGGCATAATCTCTGTTTCGCGGGGGACATTACAAACATTCAAACAACGGACACAAAGAACATCCAGACTCGGAACAACCATTTATTGATCACACAAAGTTTTGTCCCGTATGGGATTCGAACCCAAAACACTCGACGCAGTAGCAGCGGCGAGACGATCACTTAACACAACGTCATCCAAGCAGTCAATCAATCAGAGTGCCTTGATAGCTGCTTCCAACAAAGCAGGCAATAAGATCGCGTGCTTGCAATACTATTTGCAGTCCGTTTTCAATAAAACTCTTTATGGCCTTACTAGAGAGAGCTCCATTAAGAACTGGGTTATGAACATCAGAGATAGATAAAGATGTAGGTGATGTAATCGAGAAGACGTTTGTATCTAACAAGTAACGCGTTTTAAAGAATTCTTTGATGTATAATGAAATTAAATTAAAAATAAAGTTCTTAAATATAAACCTACCAGATTCCCTCGAATTGTCAACTGCAAAAACTCTACTAGAACATTGTTTTATTTTATTTTTTTCTATAACTGCTTAATAACCAGTAGGTCTGAAAATTTTTATCCGATACTTTGGGCGGATCGACAAATACTATCAAGATTCTATGGAACTGTTCCTTTCAAAATGAAACTACCTCGTTGTTCGGACTGTTTCATGAAATGGTTTGAGACAATTTTAAAAGGCCACGTACCAAAATTCTATATGGATCCTTATTTCCTACTTAATATTATAAATGCAATTGTGAGTTTGTTTGTAACGCATTCACACCTTAACTGCTGAACCAATCATTATGAAATTTCGCACACACTTTGTCTGAGGTACAGTTTAGGACATAGAGTATCTTTTATCCAGTAACCTAACCTATATTTTTACTAACCTTATTTACATTTAGACGAACGAAGCCGCGGGCAAGATCGAGTTTTGGAATAAATGTGGTTCACAGTACTAACACTTGATCCGAAACTTCGGCATTTAGATTTCATGGTAGGCCTACAAAAATGAGTGCGTGTTTATCGTGTGTCGTAATAAATAATTAATTGTATACTTGTCGTCCATGGCCCGCTGCGCAGCAGGGAACCTGGCCGCGAAGAGTGCTGACATAGCGGAAACGGCGTCATCTCGCGACCCTGACCCTCCACTGGATCCTCCACCACCACCGCTGCGGGACGGTGAGCTGCAATAAAAACCCATTTATATATAAAAGGAAATATTGAAGATATACTTAAAACCTGTAACTTGTTAAGTCTTAGAATACCAGAAGAAATTAAAAAGCTACTGTACCGGGCCGCCGGGCCAAATCCCGAAAAAAAAAATTCAGGTCATTTGCTATAGCGTTAGGGTGTCTGACTTACAAAACTGTAACAGAGTCTACCAAGAGATTTAACAGCAAATGAAGCAACTAGACAAGTTTAGTCATTGCCATCCCTTTCTCTAAATTTCTAATTAGTTGTAGACGACGTAGATCTATGGATCGCACCAATAGTTGTACCATCTCTATCTAATCCCAATCTCTGTTCGGTCTTGTCGGATTGCCGCCCTATCTGAATATTTGTCCCATTTCTGTTTAAACCCAATCACTGATCGGTCTTATCAGATTGCCGATCCATCGGATCTTCACAGGTAAGGAAAAGACAATTCACTTATGGTTGTGCACTAAAATATAGTTTAAGACATCATTTACATGTTAGATGGCTACATATATGTGGCTTGTGGTTACCAAAAAAGCATTAGTAGCCAGATAAATAGCTTATTCTCTTTTATGTCCCTTTTACTTAACCCTGCCTAAAGTCTACCTACTCCTTGCTATATATGTATAAGCGTGATGGTTCCACAGTCAATATGTCATGTGTAGCTATGTATGCTATGAGTCAGGGACAGCCGGCACAACAAACGCGCGGAATCTTGGCAACGTTGGTGTTTACCCACAAGAGATGCGTGTATTACGTAACCGCTATGTTGTCTATACAGATTATATTGATCTCTTAACGGTACTAGCATTGGAAAGTATGGTTTTAAAAATAAACTTTGCTCTTACGTATATTTAGCCGAAGTATTAGAATTCTAAAAATGATATAAATGAGCTAGATCGTTTCAGATAGCACCCTCTTACACGACACCGGCGAAAGAATAGTGGCATTATTTCGGTTCCTCTGCTAAGTAAGAGTGCCAGAAGCACACAAAATTACCCCTTTCTATCTATTTATCTCGACTTTCATTCCCTTTTCTTTAGGTTGTCAACACGCGAGTGATACCTCTGGTGATGCAGCAATCAAAGGCTTCAAAATAAAAAGATTGCTATGAGCCAGGCCGCATGCTTGGCACCTCGGCTGTACGAAAACTATAGGTCTGAAGAATCGAACACGAAGTAAAGTCATTCGGCTAAGAAATTAGTAACAAAAGAAAGACCGGGCCTAAGCATACTGCACGTATGCTATTACTGTAGGTTATGATCGCTAGCTACGCCAGAAGTACTGCTGGTGCATTGCCAACTGCAAGGAAAAGTTATAATAGATGGGATATGAAATAAAATAGTAATCAGAAAGGTTATAAGCTAGGTATTTAAGCTTCCAGATCCCTTATTCGCCGAACAAAACCTAATAACTACTCTGTAAGTTATCTGTCAGCGGGCAATACTATCCCCAGCGAGTTGGCTCAATGGCACTATCATCTTGGCATTGGGGAGCTGTTATTGGCGACACTCGGTTTTTTCCACTGCGGCGGTTACCTACCTGCGGGTAGTACTTTCCTCAGCAAGTTGGCACTATCACCAAATAATTGTCAACTTGGAGCCCTTATTGCCTATCCTGTTTTTCTACTGCGCGCGGTTGCCTACCAGCGGTTAATACTATCCTCAGCGAGTTTATTTATTTATTAAGGATCTCCTGTAATCTCATAACCTGTTCTAAGTGTGTTTTTTATTTTGGTAAGGGTTGACTAATATCAATATCGTGAGACTTTGATAAATCATTGTATTGCCTACAAAGCCTCGTTACAGCAGCGTAATGACCCAGGTTGGTTTTTGAGAATGGAAACATCCAATAGGTTATAAATATATTAATTTTTCTTGGAATTCGGTTAGGTATTTTTATGTGCAAGGCGCCTAACAGTTCACTACAGTCTGTGATGCAGTTCAGTATTTTATGCATAAATATGCCATCTAGTTTCAATCTTCGGCTTGCTAATGTTTTTAGTTTATAATGTTTTAACCTTAATGTGTAATTTGAAATTAATTTTGCTAAAAAGTTACCGTAACACAGGTAGTAGAGGAAGCGCCTCTGGACGCTCTCTAAATGCTTTGTATATACGTCATAATGTGGATTCCATAAGACTGAGCCATACTCTAGAATCGAGTGTACAAGTGAGTTCAACAGCTTTATAATCGTCGACGAATTTTTGACATCCTTGCAATTTCGCAAGACAAAGCCAAGTACTTTAAAACCTCTTGCAACGGTATATAGTATATGAACATCGAATTTAAGGGCACTGTCTAGTTCAATTCCTAAATCTCGAATAACATCAATCTTGTTTAGTTGGACGCCATCAATGTTGTAGCTATTATTTTTTAATTGTTTGTTGCGGGTGAACTGTATGTGGTGGCATTTACTTGTGTTTAACAGCATTTTATTATCTTTACACCAGTTTGGTAGCCTGTTTATATCATTCTGTAGCATTTGAACATCTGTATCAGTTTGAATCGGTTTCATAATCTTTAAATCATCGGCAAATAAAAAGAAACGTGAGTGTTTGAAGCATATGACTATGTCATTAATAAAACGTTAAAAAGTATTGACCTAAATGAGATCCCTGGGGAATTCCAGAAGTGGCTTTGTGACTAGTTGAAGAATATCCATTTATAACTACTTTAGAAGTTCTGTCTTGTAAGTTTAATTTAAACCACTTAATCAATGATCCATCGATGCCAAACTGAGCAAGCTTTTCAATGAGAAGGCAATGTTCTACTTTATCAAATGCTTTACTGAAATCTGTGTAGATTGCGTCTACTGGGATACGTCTATCTAGGCACTCAGATTAAACAGCCGTGAAACATAATAATTTAGTGTTAGTGGACCTAGATTTAATGAAGCCATGTTGATGTTCAGTTATATGTTGTTTTAGATACCACATCAGGTGTTTACTAACAAGTTTTCAAATACTTTGGCAAATGTAATCAGTACTGTAATTATTCACAAGATGCTTTTCCCCAGATTTAAATATAGTCACTACTAGAGCTTCTTTCCACTTAGTGGGAAAGGTACCTTCATAAAAGGATTTATTAAAAATTAATTGAAGAGGATAAACCAGTTTTTAGATCTTGGGAATACCACGGAGGATATTTTTTGTTGTTTAGTGTTTTTTTAGGAATAGTTGCCAGTATTACGTCTTAAATTATCATAAAATACATCTAGCATTTCGTTAACCGAAAAACAAGTTTCGAATTCACTTGCCCATTTTACTGTCAATAATATATTTAATACTTTATCATAGTCAGCCAGACCCCCTCCAGCTGACAAGCTGCTAGTAATGGTAGGTATTCAAGCGAGGGGTGTAAGGGATCCTCTTGTGATATACTTAAATTACTACGGGCGACGTTTTCTATACGTTGATTAGATTTGAGAAAATTTTGAGTTGATACAGATCAAGATTTTTTTTTTGTTTACTGTTTAGGATGTTATTATATTGATTTAAGGCGTTCAGAGATATAAATTCAGTGAATATTGCATTTATGTCCGTATTCCTGCACTCGGGGTATAATCTTTTATTTTTCGATAGCCAAGAGATATTACTAAGATTAAAATCGCCTGAGATTAACATATTATCATTTTTATTTATAACTTTCTGCACATTATTTGTTTATATTGTTAATGTATTATAGTGAACAGGTGCTAATACTCCACCAATTTCCATTGAGTTTCCGTTTCATATTTTTTGAGAGAAAATCTACACTAACCCATAAATCTTCAACCTCGCTTTCGAGATGTCGGCACTATCACTAAATATTTGGCAACGGGGCACTGTTATTAGAGGCACCCAGTTTTATATTCTTCTGCTGCACTACTGATCCCGCGTAGTTACGTACCTGAGACTCCGGCTGCGCACGCGGCGCGCGGGCGAGTGCGGCGACGGCGCGCGCGCAGCGGTGTGTCCGCTGCCGCCGCTGTCCGACAGCGACGCCCAGTTGTTCATGCCGCTGCCCTGCGAACTGCTGCAAGAGGGAAAAGGTTCATTAGTAACAGGAAGGACCCAATAAGAGAATCTATATAGCAATAATTGAAAAATATTTTTAATAATATTGCGCGTACGGGGCAGTATGATATTTGGGCAATCACTAATGAATATCTTTGTACTGCTACTACTATGAATTTGACTGCTCGGGTGAGCCAACAGTAGTGTAAGCGACTCATGTGCATGAGATCTGAGTTCGAATTTCGGGTTGTGTCTACAAAAATGTTCGGGTTTTCCAGACAAGAAGTTCTTAGTAGCAGCCAGTTTAGTAAGCACGTAAAGCCGTTGATCATGCGCCTGATCTGTTTCTAGTCGTGGCAGATTGCCGTCCCATTAGATTATATGTGTTAAAGATAAAAGAGTGCACTTGCTTTTACGCACACACTTGTGCACTAGAATACCTATCTTCTGGACAGATGGCCAGACTCCGTTAAGATTGGCTACCATGACCGAAATTCAGTCTACAGGACCTTGATATCACTGAATCGTTTCTTTTATCATTATTTAAAAAGGCAACTTTTCCACACTAGGAATAATTCCTACAAACATTCAAACAATGGACACAAAGAACATTCAGACGCAATATCCAGATCCACAAATAGTTGTGCCTTGCTTTGTCCTGTGTGGGATTCGAAGCCACAACACTCGACGCAATGGCATTGGCTACGCGACCACTACAGTAACAGGTAAATGAAATGTACTTACTTGAGCGAGTTCTGATGTTGATGGCAGTGTGGGCACGGCGCTCGCGGCGGCTCGCACACCGCCTGCACCGCCAGCAGCCGCTCCTGCGACGAGCATTGCGACTGCAACAAGTGGACAAACAGACCTAATTATTATTATGTACATGGCTTACGTAAACTTCTTCTTTTAAAAAAGACAAATTCCGCACTAGGAATAATTCCTGTGTCGCGGGGACTTTACAAACATTCAAACAACGGACACAACACTTAGAATCGGAAAAACCATTTGTGGATCATACAATATTTTGCTCCGTGTGGGATTTGAACCATCAACACTCGGCGCGGCAGTAAAAAATTTGGTCGTTGACTTATTTTACAATAAATGCGTGTTGATCTGCATTCTTGCCAAATTTATAGTTTTATAGTTACAAGATATAATGATACAATTTTACTGATCCACATTTATTTAATGGATTATTGGGTCCTATGAAAGTGACATTTTGTATAAACATATTTTTACTAAATTTTTATATATATTGTAAATGAATAAGTGCCTAATTTTAGGCTAAGTATACTAATTTCGAATTATCAATAACAATTACCATACGTGATGTTAATTATGGCGAAATAAAAAACCTCATATTTGCTCTTCCAAAAATGGTAGTACCAAAGTATTGATGGACATATTAACATTCTGACACAGACAAACTCTAAACGAGCTAATATCGAAAATACTAAATAAAATTTAGTTGATGTAGATGAAACATGTTATTAATAATAGATCCTTTCCTTGAAATATTAAAGAATATTCAAAATAACCATTGTAGTATAATTCACATCAAAATTCATCTCACATTAATATCTATACTTAATATTATAAATGTGAAAGTTTATGAGGATGTATGGATGTTTGTTACTCTTTCACATAAAATCTACTGAACCGATTGCGATGAAGCTTGGTATGTAGATAGCTAGAGACCTCAGGCAAAATCTAGTGTAAGATAAATTTACAAAGAAATATATGGTGATTGTAATTTTAATCACTTTCGCATTTGTTTGTTTCAGTTTCACTCGATCGATCATCATGAAATTTCGTATATAGGTTGTCAGGGGTAAAGAAAAGGATATAGGGTACCTTTATTCAGGAAAAATGACTAGTCCCTAGAGATCAAAATTTATTGACATAACTTACGTTATGGTAACCGAAGCCGCGAGTAAAATCTAGTCAATAAGAATCAGTGATCACTGCCTTACTCCGTAATAGTGGTGATTATTATTATGTGTAATTTTATTACTTTCTCGACCAATAGTCGGTTTTAAGAAACAGGTTCGGGTTTATACCAAGTGTCCTGGTCCTTGTGTACTAGTTTACAGTGTTATGCTGTGTGATGTGTGACTGTGTTGTGTGGTGTACAAGATCTCTGTGTGTTGATGTGTCTTGTGTTGTACAGTCTGTGTGTTCGTTATTACTATTATGTTTCACATATATTTTTCTAACATAAGAAAAATATCTGGCGCTTTGGGAGGCTTACACGGAGACATGGATCCAACGTGAAGATCTATTCTATTTCTTTTATGAGATTTATGAGATTTGATTCTAGAGTTTTAATCTAAAGTGGGATGGAACAATCTTCAATCTTTACAATACATTTTTCATTTTTAAATATAAGTACATATATAAAAATACATTTAAAAATATAAAATGCATGGTATCCCACTAGCATTGAGAACAGGGTCCAAGCTGCCGGTGGTTAGGATTCCAAAGACAGGAACCTCCTCAAAATGCGTGCCGTATCTAATAGCACTGCCTTCTGCATCAAACCCTTGATCCAAGCACCTAACGCGAGCCTCTTTAGATGGTGATCGAGGCTCTTGGCTATTAGACCATTGACAGATATGACTTATTATTACTAATAAACAGGCAGACGGTTGAAGCAACTGGTATGTGCCTGTATTCTGCAGAATTCCCACTAAGTAGTCTTTTGTCGTTGAAGGTATTTGTCGATTTTTAAATGTTTGTATTTTGAACTCAGGCTACATATATCTGCTGGCAATTTGTTCCACGCTTTTACAACCCGATTGCTTAAATAGTGTGTGTGTGTGTGTGTGTGTGTATGTGTATGTGTATGTGATACCTACCTAGATTCTTTATAAATCTATATAGATTCATGCCAATCTCGCTGCTATTACTAGATCTAGAGATCGGTTATCGGATGCATATTTACCTAAAGTTAATTTTCGGCTAACTAAGCTTACATTAAATTTTAATTCCCCGTTGAAGTAGGTATGTGTGTATGTAGGATGTAAAAGGTGAAGTGGTAAAAAAAACATAAATAAAATTAATATTTTATCGTATATTTACTTTGCACAGGCGAAAAGAAATTAAAAAAAAAACATATCTAAACCATCCTCGAATCTACTTAAACATACAAAAAAATTCATTCAAATCGGTCCAGCCGTTTAGGAGGAGTTTAATTACAACGAAAAGTGGCATTGACTTTTATATATATATATAGATTTATTAAGAATATCTTACAAAATATTTAATTATTTTGCACATGCAGAAAATGCATAGAAAAGAAATGAAAAATAGTAGTAAATGGTATCGCCATTTTCAAAAAGCGCTTTCATTAATATCCAACACCTGAACTTTAGGTAAATATGCATCCGAATTTGCGATCTTTAAACATCATACATGTGTCGTGATAAAAGGAAAAACAAACATACATTTGTCAGGAATAGGAAGTCAGTAGGTATGTGACATCGTGAAACTAACCGAAATCGTTCATACAAGTTAGTAAACAAAGCGCATCCGGATGAATGTGTATGTATGTGTCGAAGCTTCCTTGTTCGCACGCCGAATATAAAACTAATTCGATTTCGTTACGATCACTTTATTACTCACGACTGTCTAAAACAACAGCTTTGTAAATTTTATGTAGTTTGAATAACATGGCGATTTGTTTTAAAACAAATTGCATTTCGGATATTTTATTGAGTGATAACTTTTAAACTTTGTAACTCAATATTATGACAAATGTTGTTAAAGCGAGAAAATGTCACAATAAAATATCGATATTATTTTATTTTGTTACATTTGTATAGATATAATGAAATACAGAATATGATAACTCTAATGTCGGTAGGAAGATATTAAAAACAGAACACTCTATATGTTCTGTCCTATCGAAGAATAGCTAGGAACGAGTTGTACTAGAAACTTGATTAAAATATATGTCATTGAATTAAAAAAAAAAACATCGACTCGGTATATAAATTAAATATATATGTTTATCCATTTTCTAGTATCCATAGTACAAGCTCTGCTTAGTTTGGGCTAGATGGTGTTGTGTGTAGGTGATAGTATATTATATTATAGAACTGACCCATGCGTACTGAAACCAGCTAAATTCTACTACTCCAAGTTATTGGGCAGATACGTCGCTATCCCGTTTTTTCGTATTATATTAAACGTACATTTATAAACATGTATGTCAATAAACATATAAGATACTATAAATTCTCCCGCAAGGATTTATCTAGATAATGTAATACAGATATAACAAATGTTGGACATTTCTCTATAGGTACTGCATATCAAATACATTCCACGCAAACCTTACTCGCAATTCGAGAGCTTGGAAATTAAACTTTATAACCCTACAATAAACTCTATTTTCCAAAGATATCATTATTATGTTATCTTTCTTTTAATTAGAGTGCAGAACAAGAATAAACTGTATTTCAGAGGCGTAGAGTATTGTTTTGCATGGCAATATGTCGTCTTGGCATAAAAACCGTTCACCTGATAATAATTTATATTTTATTTTGGCACATAAAGTATGTTAATATAACGTTTAGACTGGACAATGTCGGCAGTAAAAAGTTAATACAACTTTTTATAGGATATCTGTTGGAAATAGTCATTTGTATTTTGCTAGATTATGCACGCGGCTGCGCTCGTGTCATATACTTAATTTATTTTAAGAGAAGTCTTTCCCGCGCTTGTGATAATTCCTGTGTCGCGTTGGACTTTACAAACATTCAAACAACAGACAAAGAACACCTATACTCGGAACAACCATTTGTGGATTACACCAAGTTTTGTCTCGTATGGGATTCGAACCCACAACATTCGACAGTGGCGAGGCGGCCATTTAAACCACTACGACATCCGTGCAGTCAATATAATATAATAAATTGAATTAACTGACGGAGAAAAGTAAATATGAGAAGTGTTAGCCGTGCGTCTGTATACTCTCAAGTAAGGGAATTCCCGAAGGGGTAGACAGAGGGTAGGTAGGCTTTGGGTCCCCAATAATAATAATAAATTCATTTATTTCTCTCAAAAAGCGCACACATAGTTTTAACCACAAATAGAGTATACTAACATTTACAAAATCAACCATTGTGAGAGCTGGAGTCTGTGATAGGTTCGAAAATTGGATGACAAATCTCCAGGCTCTCTCTCTATCAAAATCACATAAGGTAAAATTATAGGTATGTACGGTAAAGTCTAGAAATGAAACTAAATTAAATTAATGATCAAACTAGACTGAACTAACAATAATTGAGGGTAGCCCTTATTGCCATTTACCAGGCACAAGTCCAAGAATTCCTTGACAGAAAAACGCAACACTTTTCCGACACGGAAATCGTACCATGTATTTTGTATTTCGTATGGAATAGGCAATAGAAACCTTACATATTTCACGTTGTACTTTACACGTTTAACACTACGTGCGTCCTGAGTATCGAACCAACATCCTCCCAATCGTCTACATGCACAAACTTATGCTACAGGATAAACGCGGTCGTCATTTACAACGAAATAATAATATAATATATTCTACCACATACACACAACACCATCTAGCCCAAACTAAGCAGAGCTTGTACTATGGGTACTAGACAATGGATAGACATACATATATATGCTTTTTTTTTGTAAATACATACATATTATACATAGAAACACCCAGACCAAGACAAACATCCATGTTCATGCACACAAATATTTGACTTGCGCGGGAATCAAATCCGCGATCTCAGGCGTAGCAGTCGGTTACACTAACCACTACGCTATAGAGGCCGTAAATTAAATAAAGAAAGTATGTAAGACAAAACGGAAATGGAAGTCGGTTTTCCGCTTCCGTGTGAACGTCCTGTAACAGAAACGTTAATTTGGCAGTTCGAATGTCGCAGCATTAAGAGCAGCCATATTCATAAAACTTACAAGACAGTTATAACATCGTTATAAGTAAAAATTTAAAAAGTATCGTTCATAATTCTAACTAATATCATAAATGCTAATGTGAGTTTGTTTGTTACGCTTTCACGCCTTAACTACTAGACTGATCATGATGAAATTTGTCATACACATTTTCAGGGCACTAGAAAAAGGACATAGACTACTTTTTATCCAAACACACGTACTGTTACTAACCTAACCTACAATTACGCGAGCAAAGCCACGGCCATAACCTAGTAATTCTCAAAAATGCTAGCTTGCATAATAAAGATGCTGTATTATAATAAAAGTCTACAGAAAATAATAAATAAAGATATTTTACAATGCTTTTAGACAAACTAAGTATT
The DNA here is from genome assembly GCA_963675205.1 of Catocala nupta. Classification (NCBI taxonomy): domain Eukaryota; kingdom Metazoa; phylum Arthropoda; class Insecta; order Lepidoptera; family Erebidae; genus Catocala; species Catocala nupta. The sequence continues at coordinate 6,467,973 of OY776104.1, forward strand.
TTAATCACACAGCGAGCGTATTGTATTTTTATGAATAAGTTCGGAAGTTTATGTCCATCGGTTGCTTTACTTTTTAGTCAAGAAAAGACAAACGAACAAAAAATGTTTTTCACCAGCTTAATGCACAATACAATCTCATTAACTGCAAATATAACAAAGAATGCGTTGTTATTTTTGTCAGACTTTATTTTAATGGAGTCACAAAAATTACAACATCTGTGAATTGTTATTCTAATTCGGATGTTACGATTCATAAAAATGTACTGAGTCATTTAGTGGATAGCTTTACAAATATATACTTGTGCCTATATACGAGTAGATATACAAAGCTACAGGTATTCTTCAGTGTGTTCAGATCTAAGTTTTTAAGCCACATTTTCCAAATTATAAGCGGCAAGTCATTGCCGTCCATCGAGCGCATTTTCGTAAAGTCAGATACCCTGAACCAAATACGTTGAAATAACAATATTTGTGCTACTATTTCATACCTAAATTCATATAGTTAATTTAGTTCGATCGATAACCACCTAAAAATACAAAAAAGTGGCCAGATATCCTGACCACAGGATCTCTGCACCACATTTGTTTCATATAGTTCGACACAATACAACTTAATCCTCTCTGTGTAATATTATATATAATATATAATATTTAACTAAAAATAATTTACTAAGGAAGAATATACGTAGAAATAGAAAGAATATACCTATGAATATAGCAAAATTTCTTTCACGTATAACTTATTATTGGTACTTTTTTTTCTACTTCCTAGCCTTAATTATTCCCAAGTTACTTGGGATCGGCTTTTCTAGTCTAGACTGGATATCAGTTTTTACACGGAGCGGCTGCCACCTGATCTCCGCAATCCGAGGGCTAACGATACCCTAAGGCTAGACCAGTGTCAGGATATTATAGGGCACTGACTTCCCAATAACGACCGCCATAGATGTTCATGGCAGCCGGGACCGACGGCTTAACGTGCTCTCCGAGCACTCTCTCTTTATTATTGGTACGACAAAAAGAATTGAAAGAAATATATGTTGAAGTACCAAAAACGTACTAAATATTTACATAACATTTAAATACAAGACCAAACCTACCACGCTACCAACAAGGCAATAAACAAACCATTGGATTATATAATATATGTGAAATAACATTGGCATGTGTCCTCGTGCGTACGAAGCCTCGTGTGTTGGAAGGTGCGTTATCCACGTTCCAACGCATCATATGTACTGACCGTTATGAGTTATGACAGATATGGGAGATGTGTTTATATTGTTTTATTTGTTGTAGAAACAAATTTATATTGACGGCATGAATGGCGTCGTGGGTTAAGTGGTAGTTCTGCCACTGCGCGGAGTGTTATGGGTGTGATCGCTAAATATAATTTTGTGTAATTCGCAAATAGTTGTCACGAACTGGGTGCCCTTTGCGTCCGATGTTTTTTGTTTGCAAAGTCACCCGCGACAGAGAAATTAATCCTAGTGTGGTCATATTAAACGATTTTAAACGGTGTTTATTTTTATACAATACAATAAGTAAGGCAAGCAAGCATGCAGCCCGCTTGTAGATAAGCAGTTACATAGCTTATGATTGCTCGTTTTACTAGAAGAATTACATGCGCGTCGTCGAACACAAGGAAATGATATTAAAAATGGGAAGAAAAGGAATGGCCAAGACCATATTTGCCGCCGCAACTTTTACTATACGTAACGTTGTAAGAAGTGTTACTTCTCCTTCGCCCCCGTTATCTATAAGATAATAGTAGGTACCTACTTCACAGAGTGAGCTACCGCGTTCGTAGTCACCAAATAGCAAATTATTTAGTTAGACAATTTGCTTAGAAAAGCTCGCAGTTACCAACGACAGGATTTAGGTATAACTCAAATTTATGTATAATTAAAACAAACTGACATAGTTATGTGTTTTGAGAATGAAGCTGTATCCAATTACTCTTAAAACGTATACTACCAGTAGGGCAGCTCGGCCTACGTAAATGGGTTTGTTCCGCATTCGACCCTCATGTTTCGTCCCAAACATAGAAATGCGCAGTCGTCGTCACAACGTAAAAATTGTTCCATAAATGCTCCTAAATTTAAATACATATTAATTTCTTAATGTAATTCCTATTTCGTCCCAAATTATATTATTATTCTATCCCTGTTTATAGTGTGGAATTTTTGTTGTACCGTCAGGCAGAAAATATTTTAAAATTCCTCGTTGATCTCTCGGCAAAACTTTCGGCTTGTGATTGCATGACATCACCAGCCCGATAACGAAATGATTTTAAATAATGTTTAACCATGTTTTGTTATGCTAACCATATGCACCAAAATGTAGGACGAAAAAGCAACAATTTTAAAAGAGGGCCATTTGAGGTAATTTTTGCCATATGGGACGTAACGTAGGGACAAATGCGAAACAAACCCGTAAATGCAACGGAGTCTATAAAAAGTCAACGTCAAATATACAATATACCTACTTATAAATCCAAGACAGTCTATCTGTGTGCCACATGTCATCGGAATCCATTCAAAGATACAGGTAAGCCGTCAGTTGAATAATTAACGGTGTACCAAACATCCAAACAATCACAATATTAATAGGAAATACGATACCGCTATCAAAACATTCTATATCTAAACAATCTGCATGTTTAAATATATTCACGCCAACACAGACATTTCTCAGTACAATGAATCACGAGATCCTAGTTCCGAAGCTAATTAACGAGAGCTGTGACAAGCTGTATGGTTGTAGTGCCAAGCAGTGGTCTTGAGTTCGATCCGAAGGCACGAACCTCACATTTCGAAGTTATATTCGTATTAAATAGTTAATTATCGCTCGGTTTAACGATGAAAGAAAACATCGTGAGAAAATCTACATATTTATATGAGAGTACCAAATAATGTTCTAGAAGATGTATTAAGTCTACCAACCCGCATTTGACCAGCTTGGTGGAGTATGGTCTTCTTCTCACACAGAAGAGGCTAGCAAAATCTAGTTACGATATAAGTAGGAAATAAGATACCGATATCAAATTCTAAATACATTCAATGATAAATTCGAATGTAGCTCTCACTCTGTGTCTATCTGTTACTTAGTCACGGCTAAACCACTTAACCGAATTGGATGAAATTTTATACAGAGGTAGTTTAAAACCAGGAAAAGGACATAGGCTACTTTTTATTGATATAGGGTACCACGCCAAAGCTAGCTCTTAATACATATATTTATCTAAATAATCTACATGTTTAAATATATTCACGCCAACAAACGCTTCTCAGTACAATGAATCACAAGATCCTAGTTCCGAAACTAATTAGCGAGAGCTGTGTGTGACACATGGTATATCTGTGCCGAATGTTTCGTGTGAGCACACGAACAATAAACCGAAATATCTGCACAGGTTTAGCGCATAGCTGGAGTGATGCGACATGGATATGAATACGTCTTGATTTAATAATGGTGGACCGAAATTAGTTGCTGTTCTTCTTTAAAGAAACTGTCATGTGGAAAGAATGCGCGGCTATAGGTTGAGTAAGAAAGTTGTGGTAAATAAACAGTACTTGTATATTTTACCTATAAACGATAACTTTTACACTAGGAAGGAATAGTGCCTGTGAAAGTGTACTTTACAAACATCAACACAACAGACGCAAAGAACATCCAGACTCGGCAAAACTAATTGTGGCCCGCAAAGATCTCCGTTTGCGCTCATGATTAAGAACCCCGATTGGATTTTGTATCTAGGCGGGCAAACCCGGATACCTAAACCATAAATAAGATTTTGAGAAATTGAAGACATACAATATGAAGCTAAATGTTCTTTTTTAATAAACACATGATCATGGGTCTGATATATATATATAAAATTCAACGATAAGCGGGCACCAAAAGAACCTACATATGAAGAGAGAGAAAAAAAAACATCAATCTTGATATTTCTTTCATTACGAATGTAAAGCGAAATACTTCAAAAATGGACTCGGTACTCAGACACAGACTCATATGGGTTCAGTGAAACGGTTAAAACTCGATAAAGATAAAAATTTGACACTTTTTCAAATAAATTAAATCAATTTGAAACGCACCAAATTTTATAAACATCTGTTGTCTTTTATTGTTTTATTTTCAAACATTTAAATTTTAATTTTAATCAAATTTGTAGATCACACAAATTTATGTTCCATATGGGGACCTCTAACCTACAACACTCAACGCAGTATGAAGCAGCGAGGCGACTACTTAAACCACAAAGCCATCATCCTTGAACTATCTGTCAGATAGTAAAAGTCAAGCGTCGCTATTATATCCAGTTACGAGTCCGTTCACCCCTCAAGTTTCGCCCCCTGGTAGGTATTTGTAGGTTTCTTCTTATATCCACCCGAAAATAGGAGCCCCACGAAGCGTGGCTCCGTCTTTCTATAAAAGCTGCGAAAGTCAAGGGGCGTACGGGCTCGTAGCCTTACATCCCAGTCTTATATCTTCTTATTGTTTCAGTATAGTCACGTGTAATGCGTAATATTATATACTTACTGAAAGACTGGAGCTGCCCGGGGTCGTCCCGTAGCCGGAGGACGGAAGAGACGCCACCGACCATCTGCGACCATCGCTGTACACAGACAAACATACATATTACTCACTATATAGTATATATTAATTAAAACAATAAACATCTATACTAGAAAATAAAAAGATGTAAGTGAATTCTTGCCTAAAGTATGAAAACCTAACCCTGTGCTAGGTTTCGTTACAAATACTTAATATTATAAATGCGAAGCGATGAGAAGTTTGCTTGTTTGTTACATTTTCACGACTGAACTGCTCGACCGATTATTATGAAATCTCGCATACACGATGTCAGGTATACAGAAAAGGATACCACTTTTCAAAATAAGAAGGACGGTTTCCGAGCGAGCGAAGCCGGGAACAAAAGCTAGTTATTAATAAAAACCTTAGCATGGGAGCAATACAAGTCATCGGTAGGGATAACCTTGCACGGCGTCAAGACAAGTCATGAATTTGACATTAATAAAGTCTATTGTTATAAAATTTGAACAAAGACCGTACTAAAACTGTCGTTTTCGATTCGTGTGTCATCTGTGGCCTCTGTAGTTACTTGCCTAAACTAAATATTTGTAATTAAAGTACTCTTTACAAAGATCCGGTTTAGAAAAAGTAAGAGTAATGAAAAAAAATTGTTTAGCTCATTATTTCTCTTACTTTGTTAGACTAGTCAGTACTAAGACTAATTTTATGTCTTACACTTAAAACACACAATTTAGTTTCTATAGTAATTTCTATACAAAATCTATTAATTCCCTAATTTCATTTTTAAAGTTTAACATAATACACCTTTATAAAAAAAACAAATTCACTATTATAATATTTATAATATAATAAGTATTTTATATAATACTATTATAAATATATATTTTGTGTTATTTTTAGGCTTCACAAACATGACAAAATAATTTAAATGGGAATCCTGACCTTGTATACATCTAAATTGTTACAAAATGATCCTAACATACGTGTGTCACAAAACATATAGTAACAGAAGGCGTGAAAACAGACCCACACATACCACGCGAACATTCAACCGATTTAATCCTTAATCGCTTTACTAGCAGATGTATAGTGCGTCTGTTTCGCGCATTTTTATTCTATTGCCGGTCATTCTGTATCAATTGTATCTGTGTCCTAGATTAGGGCAAACAAGAACACCAGTAACACCAATACAACACGACCACAAGTTTCAGTTACACGTACAAACATCGAATATTAATGACATAAAATACATACCAGTGTGATGATAATGACTGTTCTAAAACAGCTAATGAATAACTAGTAAAACATGATATACTTATTAGAAACGATAGAGGAATATTTAAGGTCAGTTTCACCAATGTCAGTGTCTCGTTTTAGATTGAATAGAAAAGGTGGCATGATATTACGGTTTAGGGTTGGACTCCATTTAATCGCACAGGTTCGCTGTTATTCAATAGTAGTGTCTATCTGCATAAATTTATATCAGTTTACTTTAAAATTGATATCTTAGATATTTTCAGTGTATTCATCTACAATATTAGACAATATAAGTTTATTTTACTAATATTTTGTATTTAGTAAAAGATCAGTCGGATCCAGTATAACAGATTCAAGCGCCATCGACAAAGTTGTCGATAATCTAAACTAGATTTATAGAATGTTGCCATCTTATGAATATAATTTTCGCGATCTATAAACTTTTAAAGACTTCATTTGATAACAATTATACTATATTTTACAGTGTAAGAATTGTTTTCTTTTGGTACATGTATCAAATTACTACATATTATAAAATAATATCCCACGCCGCGTCTCTCTGTCTGTTCGCGATAAACTCAAAACTACTGAACGGATTTTCATGCGGATTTCACTAATAGACTGAGTGATTCATCATGTTTAGGTGTATAATTTATTAAGATTTTGTACTACCTGTGCAAAGCCGGGGCGGGTCGCTACTAGGCAATATTTAAAACTCATATTCGTATTGGCAAATATGACTAGTCAACTAATGCCCGCTCTTTCCCGTAAACGACAAAGCTTAAAGTGACAATATGGACTAAATGAGATCCAACCTTTATCTTTGCTTGGTAAAACAGACCCTTATATACCATATACCTAAAATAATACTCACATATCCTTATTTCTAATTCGGTTAGACATGTAGGCAACACAATGGTGACATTAGACAATTCTGCTACCTTCTTGTTTTAAAATCACGATTTGATGAAACTATCATAGTGTATGAATATTGCACGGTGACATCAGTTACCGTTAAATGTTATGTCATAGCAAAAATGTTTAAAAAGAGAACATGCATTCGGCCAGCCATTGACCGATAGTTAATTCGAATTAAGAATTTAATGTTCTTATTTTAATGTTTCGTTATAGAGCAATGACCTTGCTGAACGGCAGCAGGTATTCTAATTTCAAAAAAATCGTTGATCATGCGCGTTTATGGTAATGAGGATTTATATTTTTTTAAAGGACTTATTACATGATTCGTTAGAATAACAGGTACTTTATTTTATTTGTCTTAGTGAAAATACGATATGCAATTCCTAGAGTTTGAATCCTAAATTTGACATAGTACAAATTAAATCTGATATTTCTGACTGTTAACAATGTAATAAGTCCTTTAGTATGACTCGAGTAAGCTGTAAGATGTATTCGAAACGATATCTACTTAGTTAAGAATTAACCTTATTCGCCTGCTTCACCACTACACAACTTCCTTCGCCGATTTAAATTTCAACCGATCAGTTATTGTCACGTAATGGTGAAAAGGGACCTATATGAATTGATGCAACGTAGATTTAAAAAAGGGTCAAGAAAATGTACTGTCTGGAGTTTATACATACATTATTGTCAATTTTATTAGATAAGGGATTTCAACTTTAGAACCGAGAAATAAATTCTATGGCTACGTAAACTAGTTATATATCACGAATTACACCTTACTAGGTACCACCAGTTCGGTTTGTTCCTGTAAAAATTGTCGCATTATATTCATAAGTAAACATAACTGCCGGATATACACTTCGCCGAACATATTTAATTTCCATATATACACATAAATCTTTAAAAATGGTGTATAAATAAAAAAAAAGCATAATCTCTAAAAAACTCCAAAATCAAATTCAATAAAACAAACAAGAATATTTTTTTTGAACTCATTATTTAAATATATCCCCTATTTTTCTCGCCTGCAAGTAATGTTAATAGTTTCACCATAAAACAAGAAGGTAGCATTAAACATTAAGATTCAGACGTCATATTACCCATACCGTATAAATCTAAAAAAAACACACGCACTCACAAACACTTAAAAGAAGGAGTTCCATTTACCAATAATGATACTGGCCAAGTTCATTTTATGAACATAATTATACAGGCGCTCGAGATTGGCAAACAGATGTTAAATTTATTATGAGCTGGGCTGTGTCACCCTTGGCAATGTTTCGTATCGCAAATGGAACAACTTCTTAGAGAACTATCAGAAGGAATGACATGGCTGACTGATAAGCCTCAAAAATTGTAAACCTATAATAAGTATTTATAATATGACATCGCTCTAATAACAGAACGAAAAACGTGTTCACGGTTGACATATACATTTATAGATGGCGTAGTGGTTAGTGTAACCGACTGCTACGCCTGAGGTCGCGGGTTCGATTCCCGCACAAGTCAAACATTTGTGTGCATGAACATGGATGTTTGTCTTGGTCTGGGTGTTTCTATGTATAATATGTATGTATTTACAAAAAAAAGTATATATGTATGTTTATCCATTGTCTAGTACCCATAGTACAAGCTCTGCTTAGTTTGGGCTAGATGGTGTTGTGTGTAAGTGGTAGAATATTTATTTATTATTTATTTATAGACACTCCTAAACGTCGACTATGTGATTCAAACCTCACATATTAGAGACTAGCACAAGCTGACCTGCTGGTAACCTTTTCAGCAATACATGCTATGTTATCTTGTAATGCTTACTAGTAATGTAGGCAACTTGCCTGAAACTTAGACCAAGCCAAACCTTTACTTTTATAAATATTTGTAACCAAGTGTGCATATGCTGAATAAATGTTTTTTTTAATGCTTCATTTTAGTTGCACCATAATAAGATCGTGAGTGAAATCATATTTACCGCGGCGATTTTGAAACGCTAACACGAAATTACTAACATATTTGATTAAAATAAAGCAGTTCTAAGATTCTGTTTTCCAGTCCAGCTGACAGAATTCATCGTTAATAACCTACCGAGTTCATACCGGCGGCGGCCAGACAATAGATATTTAATGATATCTGGCATTCTAAGATTTGACATATTAAGCAAACAGATATAAATACAGTCAGCCATGCTACTTTGGAAGATTTCCCAAGTGGTAAAAGATGGTATTCCCGTCAGATACTCACAGCTCCTTGCCTCTCTTGACGCTGGACGACAGCAAGGCATGGTGTAGCGGGTGCGGATGGTGGGCGTGTGGCCAGCGAGGACCCTCGGCTGGGGACAGAGGACCCGTGCCAGGGGAGCTGCAGCGACCGGACCCGACCTGGGGAAGAGAACAATTATAAGCATATATATTTTATTACATAAAATAGGTATGTAATAGTTTGCACCAGGCTAACTATTTGATTTTGGTGCATAAGTTTGAGCATTGATCTTGAAAATTTAAGATTGATTAGTTGATTACAGTAGAGGGTTCTTATGAAATTTGCCAGTAAAATTCTCAGCGGCTGGAATCTGAGGTGATGTGGCAGGCAGACGCCAAAAGAGTTGCTCTCCGTTACATGAAACCTTAGAACATACGCAACATAGGGTGAATCTTTAACAAGTGGCATGCATAGGTTTCGGAATACCACAATCTATAAACAGAGAACCTATATACATAACTATCACATACTATTTAAAGTTTGTCACTCTCGCTGTAAAATTTCGAAACTGAAGATAGTCAAAACTACCCACAAATTACGAAACTATAAAATTCACCAAAGCCATAAGGTCAGCTGCAGCGATGCTATACAAGGATGATTATAAACATCGTAAAAACCGTAATAGTAATAATATTCTGGATAGAACGGCTGTGTGAATTTTTGGAGGTGCGCCAAATAGGTGAAATCGAAATCTATTTGTTCGTTTCCTACATTTTACGTTCTCATCTGCAGATATCGTAACGTAATAATAGGGTATGTTATGTTTTGTAATGACATTCTATTTTTTTATTTGTTGACCTACATCGCTTAGAACACAACATCAAATAATATCACCAACGAACTATACAACAACAATGAAACTGAGCGATTTTTACCTTTCGTTGCTTTGTCGGATCAATGGCTTAGCTTGTGCTAACAGTTTCTACCGATCGTGACATAGTTAATCAATTAAAGGGCGCAATTAGATTTAATAAAATATAAATAGTAGCTTTCTGCACTCCTGCTCTATAAAAGCTTAATATCTAATCGAGAGACCTCCGTGCTCGCAATATTTTTAAATAGGTGTATTTAGTTCTTTTCGCGTATTAATATTATATCGTTCTAAAAATCATAACACAGAAAAACAAAAATGGAGGGTGAATCAGTTCTTTGACACGATGAGATAATTACAATATTTAACACAATATATTTTTTATAACACTAGCTTTTTTGCCCGCGGCCTTCTGGATGAAAGGTATCTTATGTCATTTTCTATACACGTTGTCAGGGGGAACAAAGTTAATGAAAAAATTCATGATGATCAGTCGAGTTATTATGTCGTGAAAACGTAAGAACCAAACAAACTGACATATGCATTTATAATATTAGTAAGTGTGTATTAAAGAGCAGCGATAGCTCAGTGGGGAGACCAACAGATTGCAATGCAGAGGGTCTCGGGATCGAACCCACGTCGCGCACCTCTAACTTTCGGAAGTTATATGACTTTTCGAAATTATGTGCGTATTGATTGACAATTATCGCCTGCTCCGTGCCTCGGAGAGCACGTTAAGCCGTCGGTCCCGACTGCCATGAACATCTATGGCAGTCGTTATTGGGGAAGTCGACACAAAAGATCCCACTGGGTCGAAGTGTCGCCGGTCTGTACTGACTGGCCCCACACAAGATAAGATAAGATAAGTGTGTATTATAACGATGACATTTTTTGTCATATTTTACTGTATTAACTTATGGCAAATACATGTCAGTTTGGGTTTATGAAAAATATGTATATCCACGTTATCCGCAAAACTACAACAATTAGAAGAAAGTTTCCTTGACTTCATGAATTGATACGTGGTTTGTGAGCTTTAGGCTTTTCCAGTTTACCGTTGGTATAGCGGTACATACACTCATAAATATCCTTGCTCTTACAAACTATATTTATAATTTAATTAAACATGATTTATTGCCTATAGCACTTCAATTCCACCATAATTTGCACTAACATCCATTCATACGATATGATACTTTTACTAGCTGTCGCCCGCAGTTTCACTCACGTTTATAATTACTGCTCCGCTCCCGTGAATTGTAACGTGATATTATACAGCCTGTATTATTTCTAATGTTTGCTTTATAACTGTAAAATAAATAATATTGTCCTACATCTACGCGAATGTTATTGAATTAAACTACTTTATACTTACTGATTTCATCGCGTTGTTTATTCAACACTTTTATTGCATAATTGTGAAATTACACTACTACTACTCGTAATGAGTTTTACTACTATTTAAGCTATATAAATAAAAACTAATTTATATTTACGTTCACACTTTGTTCGACGTTTCGATTGCTCTTGAAACAGTAAAATATATACTAAAAATGGTCTAGTATTTTCCAGAGCTTATCGTTTACAAACAAAAAAATCTATCCCCTTTATAATAAAAGTATAGATTGGTCAATCACGTCTCCATTTTGTTTGGTTTACTCACACATAACTGTTTATTTAGACCCACCTCGTCTCGTTGGAGGCTTTTTTTTGCCAAGATATTATTATAGAGCATGCCTATCAGCGCTGGATAAAAGAGTAGTTATACCAACAGTGCAATGGCCTTTGGACCGTAGATAATTTACTATGTTAGGTGGAAAGCCAGCGTCAAATTGGTTCTACGTATACCTATAAAAGACATAGTTAATTATCGCTCACTTTAACGGTGAAGGAAAACATTGTGGGGAAACGTGCATGTCTGAATGAACAATGTTTAGATAATGTTCTCGAAGTATCCGTAGTTTATCTACCCGCATCCACGAAGCATGGTGCAGCATGGTAGACTATAACCTTATCTTGAGAGACCCGTGTCCAACAGCGGGATACTTTTATATATAACTATACTAATATTATAAAGCTGAAGAGTTTGTTTGTTTGTTTGCTTGAATGCGCTAATCTCAGGAACTACTGGTCCGAATTGAAAAATTATTTCAGTGTTGGATAGCCCATTTATCGAGGAAGGCTATATAAAATCACGCTACGACCAATAGGAGCAGAGCATTAATGAAAAATGATTAAAAAACGGGGCAAATTCTCTTATGTGAAGCAGACGAAGTTGCGTGGGTCAGTCTAGTCTAGTCAATAAATTAAGTTTTAAAGCTTATTTAATATTTGCCATAACCGCGGTTTCCATATATTTATTCTAAGTAAAAACAAAAACAAAATATTGATATTTACGCTCCATACAAACCATCTTTTCTTTTGGGAATAAATATTTTGCCCGGCTAAATACAGCCTATGCCATATACCGTTAATAAACTCTCGCAATGCAAAATACATCCATCTACTGCTGCGTAAAAGGACAAACCAACAAACACAATTTCATAATTATAATATTAGTAAGGTTAGTTGTACGTTACGTGCTCGTTACGTACGTTTACGCAAATGTAAATAACATTATTCAATATAGCTAATCGTAAACTAGCACGGCTGTCTATGACACTTCGAAAACTATACCAACCGTCTACACTGTATCAATCGCACATTAACAAAGAGTTCGCATTCCCAATTTTGTTTACAGCTTATAATATAATTCGGAAGAGAGGACTCGCCACGCACCCTCAGACTGCCCGCGTAAAAGAAAAAGGTTCACAATACAAAAACTCTTCTAATAAGGAACAGCTCTATTTTCATTTGAGGCTAACTGTAATTGGAATTTTCTGTAAAGAAATCTTCAGTGGCAGCACGGAATCTCCGACTAAGCCCGGTAGACGGCATTACCCTTACCGTCTTTTACGTGGAGCCTAAAATATGTCTGGCTATGGTTTTACATTACAACGTAATAGATGTCCCATCTGCGACGGACGTAAACCTATAACTAGCGATATACAGAATGTCCCAGAATATGTGAATCAAATTGTAACGGGAGATTCTTTAAGTAAGGACGTATCATAGGCGTTAAATAAAAATAAAGAAATGACCTTTGTGTAAAAAATAAAATAAAACAAAGTTTCAAAAAAGCAGGAGTTTTTCAGACTTTCAACTACAGATGCTTCGTTTATGGCTAATTCTCTTTTTATTTTCACTATTATTATTTGTGAAAGATTGATTCGTCAAACTACAAACGATTTTTTTTAAACTTACCTAATTTTGAAATCGCAGTATTATTTTGGTGTATTTTTTTTGCACCAAAGAAACTCTTTTATGTTTATTTTTTATTTTTACACATTGGTAATTTTTTTTTCTCATCTGAAAGGCCCTTACCTAAAGAATCTCCCGTTACAATTTGATTTACATATTCTGGGACACCCTGTATATGTAATAAAGCTTTGTCCACATATAAGACATGAAACTATGTATGTGTCTTATTAAGAAGTACCTGGTACTATATAATGAGTCTACCAAAGTGTATCTTAACAACTCCACTTGTTCTCAAAGTTAGTGTTACGGCTCTAAGAGTAACAAACTCGACGCACCGAAGCGTCGGTTAGACTAGTTAGCTAAGAGCCTCCAAGATAAAAGTAATATTGTACTTTGTACTGTTACAAGATGCTGAGGTCACTTGAACAAATCGAATCACTACGAGAGTGGAAAGATTAGGGTGAGAGCACACGTGCTACAGAACAGTACCTTTACGTTTAACCGGACCGATTTGGAATACATCCTAATATTATAAATGCGAATGTGTATTACGCTTTCACGCCTTAACTAATAGACCGATCATCATTAAATTTCGCTTACACAATGTCAGGGGTACAGAAAAGCACATGAGGCACCTTTTATCCAGAAAACGGTAAAGTTCCCGCGAGCGGAGCCGCGGCAAAAATCTAGTTGTAGTATATTTGGCTATAAAGTATTTTAAAAACGGCAAATAATGCATCACGGTACAGTTAAATACTCGTAAAACTTCAGTTTTGCAACCCGGAACGAGTAAACATAACAGTACGGCAGACTCAACGAAGAAGTATTGTTTTATGGTCCGTCCCAGAAGTCGACGTCAAGCCGCTGCCAATGCTTCTTCAAGCTCTCGATTTTTTCGATTATTCGAGATTACATAACAAAAATAAATAATTCAACAGTAAATATCTGTAGTAAGAGGAGTGAAAAGACCATGACACGGTTGTAGCTTTCTGTTTTTTTTAATGCCTATTGTTTTTTAATTACATAACTTAGATTTTTTTTCTGATGGCTATTGTAACTTAGCCTGTTACCTGATTCCGGCTTGACGTCGACTTCTGGGACACACTGTATATATCGTTATTATGTCATGCCATTTTTTGGCGGAGTCAGCATTGCGCTTTTATTACCATATCCAGGTGTTGCAGTAACTGCTTTGACTGCCTGCGTCTGCCATTTCAAACTCACTTTTGTCCGTAAACTTATAAATCGAAATCCTCAGAAACAAATCCAATCAAAGTAATATTGTATTAGTCCTCAACCAATAGTTAAAAGTACAACTATAGAAATAACCTACACATTTCCGTCAGTAATTCAACTACAGAGTAAATTATTACAGTACAAATTGAACCGGTCACAACCGGTCAACACAGACTGACGCTAACCGGACTGAAACAAGTATGCACCCACCTTTATCAAATACAATCCTCTAGGAAAGTTAAAGAGGTTTGAAACAGTAAAGTAGATGTTTAAACAACATTGTAGTTCAGATGTTGTCGGGACAAATAAAAGTTGTCCTGCCTGTGGCTTTTGAGATAACATTTAAATTGTGTGAAACAACTGCCACATTGTTCTAGTAGGCTGTAACTGTCTTGGCTTATACTGTAAAGTAATTCTCTGGGTAAGCAACAGATTTTGGAAGTTTTTCGATAAAGGATACCAGATATTACGTAATATGTCTGAGTGTTATTCGGTACCGCTGTTTGAATGTTTGTAAAATCCGTCGCGACAAGGATATAGTCCAAATGCGGGAATTATTTGCAAATAATAAGAAAACCATTATACATCTTGTACCTAATCCTATATATGTATCTTATCTCTATAACCCTGACCCTTTAATAATCTAGTCAACTGAGAAAAACTTTTATAAACTAATTGGAATCACCTATTAACCTTGAACCCAAAGCAGTTGTTTTTATACTTTAAATGTTTAATATCAGATTAGTCTCTTCGCTTCATCAATTAAAAAAACGAAATGATCCTTAAATGACTGAACAGATTATCTTGAATCATAGATAAGAAAACTTTTGATTCAGTCACCTTACAAACATAAATACTAAATCGAAGTCGGGTCATTCGTTTAGGAGCTACAATGCGACATACAGACACACGTTAAACTCTCAACACCCTTCTTGCGTCGAGGGCTTTTTAACCCTTAAATGTGCATGTATAACAACTTGTGAACCTTTGCATGACCTTGTGGGGTTAAGCTGGCGCGATGCTATGTTATATAATGTTACAAATCAAAACATTGTAGTATTAATCAACAGCTAAAGTAATTAGTAGAGGGTAATTAATCTCCTTATCAATATGTAAACAATATGAACATATATGCATCATTAAATAGTTTATCAATCAGTCAATATACTGTATGGCTGCTTCGATATTAATAGTAAATATTTGTTTTCGTGTAGGTAATAAATAAGTTAGTTATGTAGGGCGCAGTGGGCACTTCGAACATTAAAATCGTCATTTATCAGTTCATCAGTTCGATCATGAGACAAAAATATTATGTAATGCACAAACAGCTGTTCCTAGTGCGGCTGTTTTGAAATCAGTTTTTCTCATTGGTAAAATTACCCACAATACAGGCATAATTCGGAATACAGGCGTTGTTTTATTTTATAGTAAACTAGATAGCCCGCGGTTTCACCCGCGTTTATGGTTACTGCGCCGCCGTTATGGGTCGGAGCGTGATGTTATATAGCATATAGCCTTCTTCGATAAATAGGCTATCCAATACTAAAACAATTATTCAATTCGAACCAGTAGTTCCTGAGATTATCGCGTTCAACCAAACGAACAAATAAACAAAGATTACTAAAGGAATTTTTTTGCGGTTTTACAATTTGGTAGTTTGGGGCTCACAACTTACTACTTCAGCTGCATGGATGGCGTAATAGTTCAAGAGGTCGCCTTGCCACTGACACTGCGCCGAGTGATGTAAGTTCGAACCGCACACGGGACATAAATTTGTGTGATCCACAAATGGTTTTATGTTTGTTGTAGTTTTCTAGCAAGTGGGAGTTGCTTTTTATAAAATAAATAAACTTAAAAGCTAAGCTAAGTTTCATCCTTTCATCATATTCTTTTCACTAGAATCAGAGATATAATAATAATGTCCTCCAGACCGAATTTCGGCCACGGCGGCCAGTCTTAACGGAGACTGGCCAACTGCGCATGAGATATTATAGTGCACAAGTGTGTGCGCAAACACAAGTGCACTCTCTGTTCCCTAACTCTCATGATCCGATGGGACGGGAATCCGACACGACCAGAGAGATATCAGGCGCAGGACCAACGGCTTTACGTGCTTTCCGAGGCACGAGGGTGTTTAACACAGCCAACTTCCTAACTCCGGGCTGTTATTGAGATTTCACCATTGTTTTAACCTATATTCGCAATAAACTATTTGAATTTGAAAAATACCCAATAACTTATTGTTGGCCCGACCCGGGATTCGAACCCGAGACCTCATGCACAGAAGTCACATTCACTTCCGCTGCGCCATGGAGGCAGAATCAGAGATATAATCACGGGCCGTCATAATTCACGCGAACCAACTCGCGGGCAAAGCGTAGTTATTATAATAATTCACCATTACAATAGTTAAGTCACCACAAAATCATACATCGTAACAATTTTTTACAGTATTTATATACTTTATAGCTTCACCTTGAGGGATCTTTGACTCCATGAGTCACGTCGGCAGTGCCACGCGGCCGCAGTTTGTGATTGTTTTTGTGTAGGAACCGGTTAAGTTGTTACAATTTAGTGTATGGTTAGGTAACCGAGGTCAGTGTGTGGATGGATGACCGATGCACTTGTTTGTTATCTGTGTGTCATGGGTTTGAAGGCAACATTTATAGTTTTAAGCAATCCTAGCTAATCTTAACGAACATTACTTATCGTAACTATTAAAACTATTTATATTTACAAAAGTATAAAAAAGATATACATACTTACATAATACTAAATTTACAAAAATGGTTTAGGCATCGTAGAATTCTCCAGCATCGCTGTCAAGTGGTAACGTGCCCAGAAGACTGGCAGCTTTGCCACGTTGAATGGCAATGCTGATTCTTTGGGCCAAGAAAAGACCAGCCTTCTGATCACGCGAAACGTCGATCAGGCGTTTTGCGATCTTCCTGTACAAAATACGAGCGCTCGGACCGCATGAACCTAGGGTTTCCACCCCAAACGGCGGAAAATGTAATTTCCGACTAAATTACTATATTATAAATGCGAATGTGGGTTTGTTTATTACGCTTTCACGCCTAAACTACTCGACCGATCATGACGAAAATTCGTATACACGTTGTCAGGGGTAAAAAAAGGCCATAAGGTACCTTCCAACTAGAAAACACGTACTGTTCCTGAAGGATGTGAAATTTATTGACAGAATCTTCATAAACGCGAGCGAAGATGTGGGCAATATCTTGTTAGTAAATAAAACAAAGTTTATTACTAAGAATTAGTAACACCAAAATAGATTTTGCAATTGGCTCAAACTAGGCAAGCCTGTGTCCTGTGTATCAATTTACCAATAACATTAATTTTGATACTGCAAATAACTAATTAAAATTACAACATGCAACGAATATCTTACATTTTAACTTGAAACAAAACTGTGAAATCTGCATTAAAATCCGTTCAGTAGATTTTGAGTGAATCCCTAAAGAAAAGTATTTTGACTCAGAAACAGAACATGTTAAGAATCTAATTCAAGTAATTAAGGGATAGTTACTTGAATTAGATTCTTAACATGTTTAAAGTTAAACCACTTTATAGATACTTTCTTTACCATTTTTCCCTTAGCCTTGGACTTCTAAACCAATCTATCCAAAGACATTTCCTCCCAGTCCCTTTGGAAGACGTGCAAGTCATTTCGCCATCTCCGTTTAGGTCTGCCCCGTCGCCGTCGACTGTCTTTTGGCACGCAATTGGTCACAATTTGTGCCCACCTCTCTGGGTGCATGCGGCAGACAGGTCCGGCCCAATTCCACTTCAGCCTGGCGGGTTTATTTTCTTTGACTTATATATTTAAGAAAAATACTTGCAATTTAGATTGTAAATGCCTTATATTTGTGTTACCTCTCCAGGTAAGCCAAAATGTTTTCGCACGCCACGTCTACAAGCATTTTAACATAGCTCGAGGGGTTCACGTCGATAGTAAGAGAGTAATCTAAATCACCTCGATCGTAAGTCCAATATTTAATTTATTGTGCCACCGCCGTTTCGTACCGGTTTCTTTTTTTGTATTATAATACACACTGTCTAACATCTAACACATGTCAGTGAATAGACAGAACCACATTAGCATTTGTCAAATGTGAATCAACGACAACTAACAGACAGCTTTCTAAATGTTAAATGAACGATAACTAAATGAAACTTGTTACCTCTAGATATCTGGTTTTATTGATTACTGACTTACGCCCGCGGTGTTGTGTCTGTCGTTCTAAAGAGCAATAACTGAATTATAATAATAATTATATTCTATCACAAACACAATACCATCTAGCCCAAAATTGATCGCCTCATGCCGAGGCTATGGGCAGTTAGATTCACATTTCGCCAGCTAGTGCAATGGAGCCCACGTAAAATAGGACGAGCCTAGTCTAGTTTACTGGGTAGTTTAATACTCCATGCTGTAAACAATTTCTTGAGTGAAAAGCCTAGTAACAATTCCCGGCCCACGAATTGATTATTTAATTTATAGGATCGCGTTACCGGTCCTAAATGCCCCCCGATCCAAATATTGAATGACCAGATTAAAAACACCCTTAGTTGATGAGCGAACATAAACAATATGATGCGATTTAATAAAGCCAGAGACCTGATGTACATGCTACGCACGGGGTCTCAGGTGCGATACCCGGGTTGGGAAATGTGTTATTAGTTTTCCTGTCAGGAAATTCTTAGTAGCAATACGGAGTATGAAACTGTGCTCCGTAAATAGCAATAAGATGGCACTCTACTACTTCTTCTCCCTAGCCTTTATTATTCCCAAGTCACTTGGGGTCGGCTTTCTAGTCTAACCGGATTTGACTGGATATCAGTTTTTACACGGAGCAGCTGCCACCTGATCTCGGCAATCCGAAGGCTAACGATACCCTAAGGCTAGACCAGTGTCAGGATATTATAGGGCACTGACTTCCAAATAACAACTGCCATAGATGTTTATGGCAGCCAGGACCGATGACTTAACGTGCTCTCCGAGGCACGGAGCAGGCGATAATTGTCAATCAATATGCACATAATATCGAAAAGTCATATAACTTCCGAAAGTCAGAGGTGCGCGACGTGGGTTCGAACCCGAGACCCTCTGCATTGCAGTCTGTTGGTCTCCCCACTAAGCTATCGCTGCTTGATGGCACTCTACTACGTGAGACCTACAACCATAGCTGGGGAAACGTGGGTGTAATACACCTCTACCCCACCTCCCCTCTTCAGGAATATAGGCATGTGACATACATACATAGATTCACGCCTGTTTCCCAGAGGGGTTGGCAGAGACTTCGGAATTCCTTTTACTACGATCTTGACACACCTCTCTGGCTTCATTCACTTTCATCACATTCCTACTATCGTTTGAATAAATGTGAATTATCTACTCATCTACTAAACCGGTTCGAACCTTTCATAACAAGTCTCAACAACAAAACCATCTGTCCAACCAATTATCAATCAAGAGCCGAATGAAAAGACTAGCGAAATTTAATAACTATTAATCTATCAAAACACTTTCTCTAAATAACCCGAACAGGATAAAAATCACAAAAATAACTAAAATTTATACACAACTAGCGACCCACCCCGGCTTCGCATAGGTAGTAGAAAATCTTAACATATTATACACCTAAACCTTCTTCATGAATCACTTTGTCTATTGGCGAAAACAGCATGAAAATCCGTTTAGTAGTTTTTGAGTTTATCGCGAACAGACAGACGACCGTCACGGCGGCGGCGAGAGATTTTGTTTTATAATTTATGTAGTCATCGAATCGATGTAGTGATCAATCAAATATGTACACAAAACGTACATCGAACACTTTCAAAGGTATGTAAATAAACTGGTTGTCTAGAACTCGTCACTGGCGTATTATTAGGGATTAGAATAATACAATATTATAGCTTATCTATAATAAGGCTACATAAGTAACACGTGTGATACGAACACCTGAAAAGATGTATTTAAATAAGTTTTAATATCTAACGAGTCGTAGAGCCTCGTTGATTTCAGCATGAAAGGCCGGCTCGACCGTGGAAAGACTACCCACTCACAGAATATCGACGTGAAATAGCAGTATTCCTACTGTTGTGTTTCGTTCGGTCAGAGTGCCGGAGGCCGTATTTCCCCTTTCTCGCTCCTTTTTCGACCCACTTCCTGAACTGACTGACTGAATCATATTGAGACACAATGACAAAAGCATTGTGTCTGGACGCCGGTATCCCTACCGCGATAATCGAATTCATAATAAATAAAGTAAAATATACCTTGTTTATTCTTCAATTTATGTTTACACGGCCTTCTTATATGTTTTGATGAGGACCTATATATGACGACATTGCTGCCAGAAACGCTTTTAGAAAAGATATAGTAACAGGCGAGTCTATTGTTTGCCGAGTTGCTTTTTATAATATAGGTACTTTACTAAATGTAGATTTTGTCAATAAATTTTATCCTTCGAGAACAGTACTTTTTTTGGATGAAAGGTAACCTATGTGTTTTTCTGCACTCCAGACAACGTGTTTGCGAAATATCATGATGATTGGTCGAGTAGTTACGACGTGTAAGTGTAACACACAAAGAAACTCACATTCGCATTTATAATATTAGTTAAGATTAATTACGATTGCCCGGATCGAAACTAATACGACAAGTGTGTTGTCATTTTTAAACGTTCGTATGGAAAAATTAGTAAACTAACAAGATAAACATCCACAATAAGTGTCTTTTTTTCATCAGCGTTTTGTAATGTCCCACTGCTGGGCAGAAGCCTCTTCCTTGGACTTCCAAATCACTCTGTTGGTAGATATCCCCTGACCTTATGACCCCTATATATCGGGAGACTTTTAACCCACAGGGCCCATATATCAAAACTTGACCGAGGGATGACCCCAAGGTATCTGTACACCAAGTTACAAGTCAATCAGTCCAGTGGTTCCCGAGTTACGCCTGTCACTAACAGACAGACAAACAGACCCACATAGTGTTTTCATTAACCTCTCCGAAGAAGACTCAGAGGTTAATAAACAAATCTATCTAATGGATCTCGATCAATCCGTGTATCCGGGACTTAGGGTGCGAGTTTGTTTTACGTTAAAGCGATCAAAACGTTTACCGTGTTTAGCTCTCTGATTGGTTAAGAGCTTGGAACGGGCCAATCGTAGCGCCGAACGTCATAAACGTGTCGATCGCGATAATGTATCACAAATTCGCACTAGGCACTCAGTTATCTGACAGACTGCGATGACATCAAAATAAATGTTATCAGTCAATACGGCATGATAGATAGATTCATTCAGCTTCCTACATCCTAACTTATAGTATAAATGCTAATGTGAGTATGTTTGTTTGTTACGCTTTCACGCCTTAATTGCTCGTCAAATCATCATGAAGTTTCGCATACACGTTGTCAAGGTACAGAAAAGGACATAAGGTACCTTTCATCCAGAAAATGTACTGCTTCCGAGGGATTAAAATTGATATAGCCGTACTGCAGGATAAACTTTACGCGAGCGCCGCGCTCAAAATCTAGTAGATTACCTAAGAGGGTAGGCAGAGGAGTATTACCCTTACATTTCGCTAGGTACGATTTCAAGATCTACGTAATAAGGATCGAGCGTATTATTGTCAATAGAGCACAGTTTTAGACTCCCACTATATATTCCTGATTTAACTCGTTGCGATTTTCAAGAAACTTAGTAATTTTTAGGGACTTCATAAGTATTAAAACTCGGAGCTTTATATGGTTCCCACTGCTGAACCTGTCTTCACAATTGTTATACTGGTAGAAGAACTTGAAGAATCAGTCAAATAAGTTAGATTTACGCTTATTTTTCAGGAATAGGTAGGGAGTAAAAGTATATACATTGAAATTAAACTACCTTATACAGGTTTTATCGTATCCTTTATTTAAGTAATAAAAGTGTTTTAATATAAGCAACGCGATAAAGTCCATATATAGTTAGTTAACGTGAGACTATATTAAGTTATCCTTACCATACGATTCACTTTATTCCCTAGCCTTATGGCGATTTGGGATTCTATTGCCAGCGTCTATCTGACTGCTTCTTGTCAGTTTAGTGTATAACAATGTTAACTCCAGCCTTCATTTGCGTGAATCCGTCGGGAATGTATACCGGGTTAAAGGTATCTTACGTGTCCACAATATGGTCTATCTATGTTTCATCTTTCGTTTAGCAGTTTACGCGTGTTTAAATTACAACCATACATACATATTTACCAAATGTTTTAATTATTTTCTTAATTAATAGCCGACCCAAATAATTTGAGATAAAAATAGGACACTGATGATGATGATAATTAAATATGCATTTACAACATAATGGTTTTGTGAGTACTTGCAAGATTGTGCACCAATGCAACGTAAACAGATAAGTACTCTTTTGAACTACCAAGGGATGAGACACCAGGTTCTCCCGAAATCTAAATAATCAACTAATATTAAAATTTGTTTGTTACACATTCACGCCTTAACTACTAGACCGATCATCATGAAACTTTGTATACACATTGTCAGAGATACATAGGGCAGCATTGTTCTAAACAAGTACTTTTCCATTATAGAAATTTCTTCATAAAATCTAAATTAATGCGACTGGCATAATCTAATACAAGAGATTTTCTGGTCACGAAATACAGTTAACTAATATTGCATCGTTAAAATGTTTATTTTTAAACTTGCGCGACCTACTGTGTTGAATATTTGGTCACACCAGCTCCTGATCGACAACAAAAGAGTCCGTATTGCCAAACTTTGTCAATTATTACTTTCGAAGTGGAATATTGCGACTTGGGTAGAATCTAGTGGTTTTTCGTTCATTTTGTTGACATTTGATAGGATTCTTGAGACAAATTGTAAGGTAATAATAATAATAATATTCTACCGCATACACACAACACCGTCTAGCCCAAGCTAAGCAGAGCTTGTACTATGGGTACTAGACAATGGATAAACAGACATATATACTTTTTTTTTTGTAAATACATACATATTATACATAGAAACACCCGTCGTAGTAGTAGTGGTGGTAGTTCTAAAACTATTGCAGGCGATTGTATAAGTAACTGTTCTTAAACAAACTATTACATCTTTACTAATATTATAAAGCTGAAGAGTTTGTTTGTTTGTTTGCTTGAATGCGCTAATCTCAGAAACTACTGGTTCGAATTGAAAAATTATATTAGTGTTGGATAGCCCATTTATCGAGGAAGGCTATAGGCTATATAATATCACGCTACGACCAATTGGAGCGGAGCAGCAAAGAAAAATGTTGCAGAAACGGGATAAATTCTCATCTTATATGAAGCAGACGAAGTATTAGTATAAAGATAATCAAATATTCGGGTTGGAAATGGGAACGTTTGGTGAGATGATGAACAGTCCTTTACCGGGGTAATAGTTCTTCATCTCGACCCATGGGGCCGAGTTACCTAGTATCTATATAAAATCATTTATTGGATGTCTGGGAATATAAACAGGTTCGTAAGACTTTAAACGTAGCTGTCGGCGTTGTAACACCCCTGCCTACCCGGTCTTTGAAGTAACTCTATATGACAATAAACTATAAACAATCTTATATTATATTCCATTATCTACATGCTGCGCGCACTGAAGAGTGTGAGATTTGGCATCGTTAAAGTTTTAAGAGATCATCGACTGCATCTTCACTTAACATCAGGTGAGATCGCGATCAAACGCAAGCGTATTACAAAATAGAAATTAAGGTAACGTTTTACAAAACTCTATAATGTATTACGAATTTCGACCACTTGTCGACCACTAGTCTTAATCCTCACGGGTTAGTCCCATTCGCCACCCCCAGCATTGCCAAATCCGATGGCGAAAGTGACATTAAAAAAAATTATAATATCTACGTAACAATGTCCCAATTGACACCGGTTCGCCACGCCCAGTAGCGACTGGGACTTTTTTTAAACAAAAATCCCATTCGCTACCGGGTGTGACACAGCTTTGCCTTTCCCGGTGGCGAATGGGATATTTTTTGGAAAATATCCCATTCGCCACCGCCAATGCTGGGGGTGGCGCATAGGCCTAACCCATCTTAACTAATATTATGAATGCGAATGAGAGATCGTATGTCTGTTCGTTAGTTTGTTTGTAACGCTTTCACGCCTTAACTACTTGACCTATCATCATGAAATTCGCATACACGTTGTCAGGAAATTTACAAAACAGAACATTGGGTATCTTTTATCCAGATAACGCGAACAAAGACGCGGGGAAAAACTAGTATACCTAATATAATTATTTCAATACAATTTTAAAATTCTCACACCTTTCTGTTAACGGCTCTACTAAGTGAGTATAATGCTTTATATGCAAATAACTTCCACGTGTTAAAAGCTTAGATAAATGCAACACTATTTTATAAATATCCATTTAAATAACATAAACATGGCACGACGCTTATAGCTCGGCGGGTTTAGGCAGCAATATCTTACACTCTGGATATATTTAGAGTATTGGTATAAGCAGTGGTCTACCTTAATATAAATCAACAACACGCCTTAACTAACCTTAATTCATCGTAATATTGCCTTATGTTTATGCGAATGTTATACATTAAAATTAAACAACTGTATACCTACGGATGTTACCGCGCTGTTTATTTTTATAAAAACTTTAACTACTATTGTTAAACACCTTTACTAGTTACTTATATTTAAGCTATTTAAATTAAAAAAACTATTTAGATTTAATTTTAATTTTACACTTTTCTTTTTTAAGGGAAAGTGTAAAATTAAAATTAAATCTAGAAGTAATAAGTAACTAGTAAAAGTGTTTAATGAAATAAGTTAAAATTTTAGAATTATGTTATAATAGTGTTTTATAAAAAATAAACAACACGATAAAATCCGTATAAAAATGTCAACTTAATTCATCATTATTTTTCAATACTAGCATTTGCCCGCGGCTTCACTCGCTTAAAAGTAGATAAGGTTGGGTTATGTTAATACCAGCTACTACTAACAACAGTACATTTTTTAAATAAAATATAGCCTATGTTACTCGGCGATAAACTGATAATATAGCTTTCAAACGGGGAAAGAATTTTCAAAATGGGTTGAGTAGATTTGAGTTAAATCCTTACAAACAAACAAGCTAAAAATCAAATCGCTGCTCTTTATAATAATAAAGTGGTTTAAAAAAAAGCTAACTGCCTTGTTTTAGTATATGCTATAAGCATGCAAGCCTTCAGCATGCTGTACTGTACAACCACACAGCCTATACGCTAAAGCTATATTTCTAGGTTCCAGGTAATACGGAGCGAGGCTATATATCCGTTTGCCGAACTCATTACTAAACTCTGTAATCTGTATTACGATAATTTTTTTTACTGAAAATACCAATAACGCAACGATCCGACCAGGCAATACCGAACTACAGCCACAACGCACACTTCTCTGACTCTGACGACTAAGCAGTTCCCATTAAATACGTATTATATTTAAGTACAGTGGCAACCCTGCTTCTAATTGTATGTAAACAATAACAAATGGGTTATTAGAGAGGTCGTGACGCGATACCATTTAATGAGCTTAAGGCGACGTCTACATGCTCAAACTAAAAGTCATTTATTCATTTAAGTTGAAAAGTTACATCTTTGTAAGTTAAATGAAGTTACATTTGCGAACATTCTCTGTGATTAGATGTTCTGGATAAAGACCAAGTTAAGAGCATTAAATAGAGCGTGTATAAGATTGTGATGAGTGTGAACGAAGCGAGATAAATATGCCAGGAACGTAACACGAGAAAATCGATAGTGTCCGCTTACCCGGTTAATAGGCGTTAGCCTGTATGAACATATGTACACTAATAGTATATAAAAAGGAGGACTTTTCTATTTGTATATTATTTGCACGGATATTATATTATTTGTTTATGTGTGGGGAGACCAACACACTGCAATGCAGAGGGTCTCGGGTTCGAACCACGTCGCGCACCTCTGACTTTCAGAAGTTATATGACTTTCCGAAATTATGTGCGTATTGATTGACAATTATCGTCTGCTCCGTGCCTCGGAGAGCACGTTAAGCCGTCGGTCCCGGCTGCCATGAACGTCTATGGCAGTCGTTATTGGGAAGTCAGTGCCCTATAATATCCTGATACTGGTCTAGCCTTAGGGTATCGTTAGCCTTTGGGTTACGGAGGTCAGGTGGCAGCCGCTCCGTGTAAAAACTGATATCAAGTCAAATCCGGTTAGATTAGAAAAGCTGACCCCAAGTGACTTGGGAATAATAAAGGCTAGGGAGAAGATATTATTTGTATATACTACTCATCTAACTAAAATATCTGACTAAAATTCCAGCAAACGTAATATGCACTTTTGCTTACCCGTCCTGGGATATAGACATGAAACCACAGTATGTGACACAACCCATCTACATAAGTATGTAAATCTAAGCTTAAAGTTTGCATTAATGTACTCTTTTTGACAGGCAAAGTAGTAAATAAGTGTCATAATTTGAGTATTTTAAAAGTTGAAACATGAAATCAAACAAATTTTATACCGATTTTATTGCGTAATTTATTTTTATAAAACCCTATTATTACATAATTTGTTATACACTTTTACTAGTTACTGTATATGTATAGTAGTTTAAAGTTTCAAAATTATGTAATACCTAATAGTAAAAAACAATTAAACAACGCAATAAAACCCGTATAAAGTTTGTTTAATTTCAATATTAAAAGTAATTAAATTATTAGGGCTTTTTTAACTATACACTTTATAAACTAAGAATAAGGTGTGTCATAGATAAAATATATTTACTATTGTAGTCCTAGTACAATGCACATTACGTATCGAAAGTAAAAGGAGTATAAATAAAATTATATTCCCTCTATAATAAAATATATTAATTATACATGGAAATACTTCAAAATATGATATTTATTTGCGACGTCGTTAAGAACATGTCAGCCAGGCGTAAACGATCCTAGAGAGTACCTATCCATTATAGCACTAATTGACATAAATTACAGAAACGATTTACTTTAATTTCAGTTCCTATGCCTATTCAAGAAACAAGTCGTCATACGTCTACGTACTTATAGTTAATTTTTGACACACATTCTATAAAAATATGTCAAAATAAACTGTCTGTAGTTGAAGCGTCTCTTTTTTAATATAGAAACCCGAAGGCCGAAACCGAACCTTCCGAGAATCAGTTACCTTACTTAGGCAATCATTTTGACAGATTTCCTATACAGCACCTGTCAAAATGCAACATTTATTCCTCCGTTAAGGATTATCTGATGATTGAAGTATAAAAAAATAAACCTCGTGTTTTATCATAGTGTATATGTACAATAGTAATAATATGTAATTGTGTTTAATTGATAGGTCAATTAGCGAAGTGGATGACGTCATTGATCGATTAGCATCGGAGCCATCTTGTCTCATCAATGCGTTATAGAACATCGGACTTAGTCACTGTCAACTATTGAAAATCAAAAAGCCTCACACACACTTTTATATTGCCATAGTAGAGCAATCCATGAGCTATTCAACTTGCTATTCAAGGGATATTAATAGCATGATTTTAATAAAAAATCCTTGCAATGCATGTTTCTTACGTACGGGGCCTGTGCCCTCATTTAAGTTTTAATTCTTATTTTTTTTAAATGATTTGTCAGGCTATCCATCGTAATCTTTTATGGTTTATATATTAGAGCTCTTTAAAGGTCGGACAAACATAGAGGCAGGCGGACAGACAGATGGCGGAAGCTTCGTAATACGGGCTACAAGAACCCGGTTGGCACCCGTAGGTATGGAAACCTAAAAAGGAGGCGATATGTTGCTAACTATAGAGGCAAAGATCACACTGGTCTCCTGCTCTCCTTTGCCTTAAGAACTCAAAACCAAAAAGAAATTGGTAAGCTTTCTAATTGGTATTTCCCGTCTCCTGGTATGCCAACTTATACGATGACACCATCGAGAAAATATATCACTGATTAGATGATTAAGAGGTTATGGGGATGCTTAGGCCGGTCGTGAGGCACCAGGTGCGATTAACGGTTCGAATAAAGGGTTATTCGAACTGTTAGTCGCAGTTACTGAATTTTTATTGGCTTCTAACAGTAGGTACTAGCTCACCGCTTATTACGTTAGACCATAGAATATTGCTGACGGCATATGAATGTATAACATCTCTGTCTACCTTCATATGGATATACTAGCGTGATCTTATGACTATGTATATATTTATAGCCTAACTTTGTCCCGCCGTTGTTTTATCTTCTATCGGTCGATTGGTCATTAAGTTCAGAAAACACTGCGCAACGATTTCTTTTGTGTTATATTTTTCAGATCGTTATATTTCGAAGCAAAAACTGTATCTCTTTTCAGCCGACCCCGTCCATCGCTTTGTTGTGCTACATTTAGAAGTAATAACAAAAAATAAAACAGGTATTATATTCGTACCGATTTCGCAAGTGTTTCTTTTTTAAATTTCATACATCTTGGCAATTTTTCATACATGTTTAAGTTGAAGCAATGTGTTTGAGAAACAAGTTATCTTTTATTTTTGGTTAGGACAGTAATGTTTTAAGTAAGAGAATTGTTACAAAATATTTATTTTAGCTTTCATACTTTTCATGATTTTTAGATTATGGTATTTACGCTTTTTGACCGGGACCTAGGCAAAACGTCAAGCGTTCCAAAATAGTTTGTAAATGTCTATCTAGCATGACGGCGTAATTCACGTTTGCATTACGTACTAGCTGTACCCTGAGATCTGTAGAGTGATGTTAGATGGGCTAGGGCTTAGATAAAATGCAAAATAACCATTCAAATCTGACTGGAAGTTCAAGAGAAAGGCGCATTAAAAAAAACAAACATTCTCTTTCGCATTACAATATTAGTAGACTTAATTATCCTTGCCTTTCCGAACTAAGATCTAATACAATCTCTCGTAAAGCTGTTAACAGATGCATGATTTGTCATACAAACCAGTCCATTAAACTTTGATATAATCATCCGAGCAAAACTATCTTTACTTATCTCCAAAACCGGTTTATAAACTACATATAAACCGGTACTGTATCTACAACTGAATCTAAAACTTACTGTTGACATTGTATATACTGAGTTTCATAACTATATACAAATTGATAGGCCGATTATTTATACTTCTCTGCTTCGAGAACTTTTGCTGCAAGAGAATTTTTGTCGTTTCTGCAACATTTTTTATTGATGCGCCGCTCCTGTTGTTTACAGCGTGATGTTATATAGCCTATAGCCTTCCTCGATAAAAGGACTATCCAACACTAATAGACTTTTTCAATTCAATTCAGCTCCTGAGGTTAGCGCGTTTAACCAAACAAACAAATTCAGCTTTATAATATTAGTATAGACTAGCTGCGCTCCGCTGTTTAACCCGCGTAAGTCCAAATGCTATGGAAATATCAGGATAAAAAAATGCCTAAGTATTAATCCAGGTCTCCAGCTATCTACATAACAAGTTTCATCGCAATGGGTTCAGTAGTTTTTGCGTGAAAGAGTAACAAACATCCATCCATCCTCACAAGCTTTCACATTTACAATATTAGAAGGATTTTTTAAAAAGACGCATTATACAAGTATTATTCCTAATACGGCACTCCCGCACTAGGAATAATACTTGTATTGCAGGGGACGTAACAAACATTCCAACAACGGACACAAAGCACATCTAGACTCGGAACAACCATTTGTGGATCACACAAATTTTTGTCCCGTGTGGGATTCGAACACTCGGCGCAATGGCAGTGGCGAAGTTACCACTTATACCACGACGCCATTCGTGCAGTCAGTCGTGCAGATTTAGCAACCAAAAGTAAAAATGCGGGGGAATTTAAAATATATACGTAAGCTTAGGCCCTGTCTGCTCTGCAGAGGCGATATGCTCGGTTTGTTTCCAACTCTGCGGTCCGCTGCTTCGATCTACAGCACCTACATAACGCACTTCAGAGTTATATATTTACAAAGCATCATACTATTGAGAAATGTTTAGGCTCTTGGCATAATCCAAATATATTTGCATTAGATAATGACTACATAAGAAAGACTCGGAGGTGGGGTATAGTTAATTTTCTTAAGTGTTTTATTTGATAAACAAATTTGGTATAATATATTATATATAAAGGGACCCATATTTTGTATTATCTTCCTTTTTCCTATTAAAAAAACAAATATAAACTGAAAGCAGTAATTGAACGACTTTATAATGAACTAAATATCCCTCGGGAACAGTATTTTTTATTTGGATGATACCTTTTCTGTACCCCCCGACAATGTGTATGCGAAATTACATGATGGTCGATCGAGCCGTTAAGGCGTGAAAGCGTAACAAACAAACAAACTCATTCGCATTTATATTAGTTACATTTCTTCGTTTACCAAATAAGACAAGTAAATAAACTGACTGCTTTGCATGAGGTCTTGGATTATCCTAAGCGTTATTGCTTTTCTGAAAAGAAATTCTCAGTAACGTGTAACTAAAAAATATAGAACTTATTGTAGTAATTCTTAAAATACACCATTTTATATCTATGTTGCACGAACTTGCGAAACCAAAAGCCTTTTTTCTCTCTATTCATGAATCACGGCCTCGTTAAAACCGATCGCACGTTTTTTCTTTCTGGGGCTTCGCTATGGCGTATGTCAAATTGTGACACGATCTGTTTTTCTTTACCCTTCCTTATAAGAATATAATGGCGAAGTCTCCTTTTGTATGACGAAAGAGTTTACTAACTTATTACATCATTATAAAACGCAACCAATAGTTATTTTATAATATGTTTAGGTATATATTTTACGGTACCAACAATTGTGCGATACTCAAATACTTGTTCCTAGCTCGAATGTTATTTGTATTATTCAATAGGTTATAAAGTCCCACATGACATTAGAGGTCATTCTAACAACGGCATATATCTTTTAACAAGAATATAAAAATAATCGCAAAAAGCGCACTTGTTTTTGAAGTCAGACATAGTACATTTACCTATTTATTTTTATTGTAACTCCTTATTTTACACCTCCATACATGTTAATTTGGAATAGATGACAGTCGTTTGATCAGAGAGTAAGTAATATTGCATGCCGCGCAAATCTGAAGTGTCAGGCAAATATATTGATGCTTTGAATAACTCCAACCTACTATAACTACTACTAGAGTTGCCAACTGTACTTTATAATAAAGTATTGTACGTTATTTCGGGTAAACGTACTTTATTAGAAAAATAAAGTACGTGAAAATACTTTATTATACTTATGTCAACTTTTACAGGTTTCAATTAATTGTTTACTTAAAGCAACTCTATAGAGATTCCCTAAATTGAATAAAAGCAATTGTTAATCTGTCTTTATAAAGACATATATTGTAAAGATCCGGTTACGACGTTCCTTGATATAAAATATTTGTTAGATGTTACTAGCATCAACAAAAATATGTTAACAAAAAGGCAGGTTAAATAAATAATATTTTATTTTCAGAACTTGTACTTACTTAATTTTGTTGACCTAAGATAGTAAATAACTTACTCTATTAGTTCGAAATAAAGGTGGCAACCTTAACTACTACCTACCTAGCTACTCCTAGCATCTATATAGCTTAAATTCACGTAAATTCAAACAGTAATTATCAAAGACTAATTATTTATAATGTCATGACAAAGTTACCAATCTGTTTGTTTACTAACTACTATTCCTGTGTTGTGAGGGATATTACACACAGCGACACATCAACCTAGACTGTTTGGACTTTGAACTATTAGAAGTTGAACGCTGCGAATCGTGCGACGGAGCACGTTATATTTTTGTTATTTTGTCTCATTCACGCTGAACGGACCACGGGCGTCGCCGCACGCGCTCTGTCCCTTTCCGACAATTCTCTATTTTGTATGTAGCGTAGTTATGCGTATATAGGTTGTCTAACTTGATGTGTAGCCGTGTGTACAAGCATACAATGGACATAAATAACAACTAGACTCGGTACCACTATTCCTGGACCACATACATTTTTGACCCGCGTGGTAATCGAACCCACAATACTTGACTCAGAATTGCGCGAACCAGTGACGAGGTGCTTACCTGCCAGTTTCTATACTGTTTTTGCGTATCTTCTATCCTTTCATTATTGCGCTTTCTATCTCTTATACACCAGCATCCGTTACTCCACTATTACGTGCTCAACATCTTTTTAGAGCTCCGTACTCGAAGGGTGCCAGCCTAGTTGGCCTCCACTATCCGTCTGTCTACCTGTCTGTCAGCGGACTGTATCTTATGAACCTTAATATATATAGAGTCGAAATTTTCAGAGTGTGTTTATATCTATTGTCGGTATAATAATAAATAACCAATATTCTTATACGATGGTACGTTAACCCTTCGTATGACTTCACCATGTATTTCCTACATCTTGTTCTCTCGTGGTTTACTTTCTTAGAGTAATAAATAGCCTGAGTGAGTTCACATTACTTCAGCTATCTCCGTTCTAAGAAAGGAGCGTATCGTTTTATTGCGACCGTCCGCCTTTGAGAGAATTAAACGCACGGATAGCGCAGTCGGTCAAGTGGTCACTTGCCAGAAGAGGATCGATATTTAGCTATTGCGTCGTACCGAGATTATCTGTGTACATTACTGTACATATATGGACTACAGCCTGTTTTCTGAAGCGAATTCAAATTTGCTGCGATGAACCTAGCTTAGTTCCTTGCTCCATTCACTCGATAGTTGCTTAAATTTTTGATTAAGGTTTGTCCGGTACGTGCAAATTCCTTTAAATAAAGGACATTTTTTGCACTGAAGATATGCGGAAGTTGTCTTATGAGGCAAACAAAAGCTTACGGCCCGTTTCATAGTCAGCTGTTAACGTAGTATATGGATTTAGGAAATTAATATCGTACTACTAAAGGTGGGTTACGTCAATTTTCTTTCCCTCGGGAACAGTACATTTTTCTGGATGAAAGGCACCCCATGTCCTTTTATGTACTCCTGACAACGCGCATACAAAATTTCATGCAAAGAAAAGAAAAAAGAATCGCTGCGAAGCACGTGCAGGATACAAATACCGCCCGGGTAAAAAGCTCTTATGGAGCTACCGAACCTTACTGGCGAATCTGACGACCAGTACACAGCATAATCTTGTAGTTTTTAATGCAATTATTACTTTTACCAAATTCCCATAAACAAATCAACAAACTGTACAACTTTATTTGAACTTCCATATTTACTACATATTCCATAGACACAACTCACATAGTTGCAATTCAATATCATATAAATACGGCGTTTAATATAACACACTGACAGTTTAATAAGCATGATGAATGCTTCAAACGGACCGTGGGTACTTCAATAGAGTGACGAATTGAATTCGCTATCGATTTCTACATCGAATAGCGCGACCAGACCGATGGACGTGGCGTTGGACTTGACTATATACGAAAATCAGTGTCACCCAAAAACACTATTCAGAATTCAAATTACTATTTTTAATTTTTTTTTGACTTTGATGTCTATGTTCGATAACATCGCATAATCTTAACCTGTCAATTATTGGAATGCCAGAGATGATTAAAAACTTGTGGTGTCTGGTCTCCGGTGTTCCGGTGCCACTCAATAAGTTAAAGTTTAAATTAACGCTGGTAATGTTGCTATTTAAATTTGCTTCTGTAACATACTCGACCAAATGACATTTTTAAAACAATCTTAGTAGACAAATTTTAAAGGAGAAGAAAGGGAAGTGCTGTACCTAACTTTGTCTAACAAGCAAAAGAAAAAGTGTGAGTCGAGTCGTATCAAGAGAGTAAAAGGAAACCAGAAGACAAAGATATATGGCGATTACTCCATCGACAAGAGCTATGCTTTTAAATTAAAGAAGAGACAAGTATATTATGCAGTAATTAAAAGTAATCTTTACAACTTATTAATTTAAAGTACTAATTAACTAAATGGGTAGTCTTTATTTTCCTCATCCATCTTACGTTGCAACCCGAACCGCACGATTGTTTTAGTACAATCGTTAGCAAGCAGACTCCAATTACTTCTTGAGACTGTGTTCAGTAGTGGGTCTAGACAGTTTCCGAATTAGACAAGCACAATATGGTATTTTAATTATTAAAAGCATATTAAACCTGGCTTATTTTGTAAAATGAAGTTAAATCCACCTGGTTCCTTATTCTCCAATTTCATTTGCATTTCGTGGATGAGCTTACTAAAGCACACTAAAGGCACGCTAAGTTAAAAATAATACGATATTTTATTAAGTCGCCCTTTTGGCCTTATTTATAATCTATACTAATATTATAAAGCTGAAGAGTTTGTTTGTTTGTTTGTTTGTTTGGTTGAACGCGCTAATCTCAGGAACTACTCATTCGACTTGAAAAATTATTTTAGTATTGGATAGCCTATTTATCGAAGAAGGCTATAGGCTATATAACATCACGCTACGACTCACAGGGTCGGCGCAGTAACGATAAACGCGGATGAAACCGCGGGCACATCTAGTAATGTTATAAAGAGGAACGATTTGATTTTATGTTGTTTTGTAACGGTTATCTCAAAAACTACTCAACGTATTTTAAGCACCACAGCATTAGATAGCTATATTGTCACCGAATAACACAGCCTTTTTTTTTTACTTATCTTTTAAGCGAGCTAGGCCACGAGCAAAAGCTATTATTATATAAAGGTACCAGGTGACTGTGGTAACAAGTAATTTGACAATTATTTTTAGGTTACGCGATTTGTACATACAGGGTGTCCGGTAATTAATGGATAACCTTGAAATGTCTTATACTAGAACTGAAGGCCGTTCAGAAAAATAAAAAAATAAAAAAACAATAAATTTAAAAGTGCATAGCTATATTAGCATAGCATATTTTTGACTGTCTATCTATTAGCATAATAATAAAACAACAAAAAACCGATGGATTTCATTCATTTATGGTCGTAGTATACAAGAAAGTTATACATGGTAATTAAAAAAAAACACATCTCAGGTAGTAGTTAGGCTAGATTTATTATCATATTTTTTTCTAAACGGCCATTAGTTCCATTATAAGACATTTCCAGGTTATCCATTAATTACCGGACACCCTGTATAATACAATATAGGACAACGAGTCTTAATCGTGTGTCCTAATCACGACTAAAGCAAGTCGTTCTAAACTTTAAAAATATATAGGTATTTATACCTTTAAATACTTACCAACCTAAAACCTTTGTCTAATTGTATTAAGAAGTTAACAAATCTGGTTATATGACCAACTTTATAACATACGCAGAACAGGTGTACGCCATTTCCTACGCTCTTACATTTCCGTGGCATTTCTATATTAAAATCGTACAATGCCGTATATTCTTAGAACCAGAGCGACCCAATTAAAATACTATTTTAAAGAACTTTAACACTTATTTTAAGGTGACTATTTTTAAAGTATTTCTAGATAGTTGTCCGGAAAACATTATCGTTAGTGACGAATTCTTGAACCTCAGTGGACGTACGGTAAACAGATAAGCACCTCGACTTTATAACCACAATTTGTGTAGCTACTCAAGTTTCCAGAACTTTCGAATGGTGAAAGAAAGAAAGAAAGAAAGATACCTAGATTTTATTGCGATACAAAAGATCGCGCTCAGAATTCACTGTTAATTAAAATCCAATGAGGCATTTATTTTCTGCTGACGTTTGGCTTACGTGAACTGGCGCGGAGCACTCACTTCCGGCGGTAATCCGTCCCAATTAACGCTCAGAGTCAATCAACGCTTGGAACTATTGATGCTGAAAATGAGTACGTATGTTTGCTGATATTCTCTTGAAGTGTAATGGTGAAAATTTTATGAAAGTAGTCAGTCTTTTACAGTGCTCAGTATTTTGTAGTGTCAGGGACTTTTCTTACTAGTACCAAATAGCGCAATCAACCAGTATATGAATTATTTTACTGTAGATATAATATTAAAAATTAACTGTTCTCGGAATCCTCCATCCAGCCGTTGAGGTCGAGTATAAGCATATTTTATAAAGTTTGATTTAATCTGTTTATTCGCCGATATGGGCAAATATTGGCGACAGAGGACCCCAACAAAAAATCTGTTTGCCTCTAAGATGATACGCAATTTTAATCTGTCATTTGTTGAAATACCAAACATAATTGGAAACCTTTTGTGTCCGGCTCCCGGTGTGTCGCTGCGACTCATTAGGTTAAAGAAAGGTTAAAACGGTACGACTTTAAACATTGTGATATAGATGTGTAGTCGTTCTAAGTAACTACTGTTTTACTTGATTTTTTTAACGTTGAGTAAAGTAAAGTACGCGTAATAAAAGGACTATACATAGTAAGAAATACGTCTCTTCACTAAAGATAGCCTTTGAGGTGTAAATAGACCTCTGCATTCATTTTCGGAGAGATACAGGCGCGAGTATACATAAATGCGAGCCTAATGCCAATCTCAAATTCTACACTGCTACTAAGATAAAGAAGAACAGAAAATTCCATTAAATACCAAAACCTTTCTTCGCTTTTCTTCACGCATAGTGCCAACCAAAAGCGCCAACAAATACATACATTACTACCGAAACACCAAAACTTTCTGTATAAGTTCCAATGTTCCATTTAGAGCTTACTATAAACATAAAAGATATTAGCCGTCTAATCATCACATTTCCTCAATCCAAGATCCAAAATACTGTCATTCGAACACACTTTCGTTTCCAGCGACCCAAACAAACGTCGTTAGCCATTCTCGAATAATTGACCTCGACCCGTCTGCCTCAGCTAACCAAGATAATGGCGGGGAAGAAAAAATATAGTACAAATTAGGTCCGCAATACAAAACAGACGCTTCTAAAATGAAGACTGAATGAAGAGTGGTTAATTAATTAAAATTTGGGAACAACGTGATGATAAATTAATGCGACAAGCTGTGGTATATTTGTAATAAATTGTTTATTCTTATTTACAACGACAAAAGTTTAAAAGACAAATGTGAATGTGAGATGACGTGGGCGAATTTTAAAAATCGAAGAGGTTCTGCAGAAAGTGCAGCTTAAGACTGTCCTAAACATATAGAACCTTCGAGTGGGTTCGTTAACACTC
Source organism: Catocala nupta (assembly GCA_963675205.1). Classification (NCBI taxonomy): domain Eukaryota; kingdom Metazoa; phylum Arthropoda; class Insecta; order Lepidoptera; family Erebidae; genus Catocala; species Catocala nupta. Next base: position 6,505,473 of record OY776104.1, read on the forward strand.
GAGGGTTTAATGTGATGATAGATATACCAGCAAAAGAAATACATAATTTTTGCATTCATAGTCAGAATATTTGTCTAAGTGTAGTAAGTCCGGTACAATACAAGCGAGTCGAATATCTGATGAGATTTCTCGACCCATCGATACTCTAGTCTGTTCTATTATTGGAGGTCTGTATACACTATAAATATATCTCTTTTAAAATAATGCCCGCTTAAAACTGTCTCGACTAGATTAGTCACACAACGATCTCTTACAGAAGTATCTTTATGCCTTCATAACAATCTTGATACAAATGACAGGAAAACTATACTTGATATGATATCCTACTTTGTAAATCGATGACCGCAGTCTTACATTAAACCCACCTCGCCTCAAATTAACTATAAACAACATTACGAGCGATAAAGCAGAACAAAATAAATTGAATTTTTCTACCAATAACTACTACAAACAATGCCCTAGTTCTCTCAATAAGGCATAACATTGCTGGTAGCGAAGTAAACAAGTCGTTATCGTACGTAACAACGGAATCGGCTCCGCAACGCCGGCCATGTTATGTAACCGAACGCACTCAGGGATTACGGTTAAGGTCAAGCGCGCACCTTACGAGGAAATGCTCTTAATTGCATGCGGTAACTTAATTTAAAGAAGTCCATTACAACAAACTGTTGTTATGTACCGTAAAGGTTTTCGCAACGTGTTATGTGGTTTGTATATGAATTTTTGGATTGTGGCGAAATTGGTGTGTGGCTGCCGGATGAGAAAGTAATTGAAGTTTGGTTATCTAACGTATAGTGATAGATACGTGTGGGCTTATAGAAATATACTGATGTTAGAAGGCAAAATTGGACGCATGTATAGACTAAGTCGATATGATAAATATAATGTTAAGTCTGATACATTGCGGTTCCGCCCGCTTCAAGGCAATCTGTTTGGTTGCATTTGAAAGATGAGCTACAATACGACGATATGTAATTTTTATAAGCTTTTCTTTGCCTTGCTTTGTAAATTCATACGTTTGGATCAAATCACCCAACAAAAATTTTAAACCAGTTACTGCCAATTAATTGAGACGACTGACTAACAGAAGCACAAAATATCATACATACCTTTTCAAAAACATGCATTTTATAAATATCTTTTAGCATGAAATGATTATAATAAAATATTTTAATTAATTACACAGTTATTAATTGCTGAAGTATTTAGAATTAACAGTGAATGTAATAATATCTTCTCATCCATCAATATAATAAAAAATATAGAAAGGTTACCTTATTCATTATTTTTGGTAGAAAGGATAAATCGGAATGAATACTTTTACTTTTCTACTTGACTATGCTTGTTATCCAACGACACTCTCTTGTACAATTATCGCTTTTTATGTCACTTATTTTGGCAAGGAAGTAATATTATTTTATAGCAGTATTGCGTGGGCGTCAGAACGACATTAGGGTCAAAGCTGAGCATGCTACATTATGCATCGACGAATTTGCAACAGTGTCAATACTACATCGTTTTTGCAAGACTTTCTACATCCAATCTACTTGCTCTCATCCTGCTTACTGTTAGGTGAAGGTATACCATGTTCAGCCTGCTTCAATTTTGGAAAACCATTGGCTTTAAGCTGCGCTTATTCAGTACTCTACCTATCTTAGAACTTTTTCATTACTGTTGGAAATTCCTCTTTACTCTACCTTTCCAAGAACGTTTTCCTCACTACACGGCTTTGAGTGCTTAGCAACACGCTCGCCAAGATTGCGATCCTATGTAAAAGATCAAATGAACGTTGCATCCAATTTCCGAAAAGCAACTGAATCGCAGCTGCTGTAAGTATGTATAATGTCAGTGGCTCTCAGAATAAAACATTTGTGCTAGTTGTCATACATCAGTCGGCAGCATTTAGAACAGTATTATTGGAGTCGCGCACTAGTTAAGAGCACATACTCTTCATTATTACGTGTTGTTTTTAATTATATAAATATATTATGCAATTAGAGAGGCGGGCTGCGATAGCTCAGTGGAAAGAGCTGTATACTGCAGTCAGAGGTCTTGACTTCAGACTTTGCACCTTAGACTGTTTGAGATAGTGACAATCAATCTATTGATGATTCAGCCAGTAGAAATCCACTGCTAGACAAACAGCTCTCCAAAACTAATATATTTCGCATTAAATCTATGTGTGCTAATGTCCGGTTTCAAAAGGTAATCATTGCTTGATTTTTCAGTAAAAGGTTTTCTGCCTTTATGATGAACCAGGCAGAATGGACTGTCGGTAGTGTAGAAACGCCAAAACTGCACTTAGCCATTCCGGCTAAATGCCTTCAGATAATCATAAGATTCAAAATCGGCAAAATCCCACTCACTGGCCTGTCAGGCGACACCCGCGGGACTATCAGGTTTTCGAACGAGTCTCATATAAGCCCTGATTGGATTATCTCAGTCGGCACAAAATTCTTAAACATGGATCCATGCGTAGCAGCTTCCGCTTCTATAGACGTCAGTAAATGGTAACATTCAGATACTGAAACAATTCTTTTAAATGTTAAATGATTAAATAGTTTCCATTGCGCTTTAGGTAAGAAGTGAGTGTAGTCTAAGAAGTAAAGGCCACAATAACTATTATTGCAATAGTACGACAGACTCAGTTGAAAGTCTTGGGATCTACTATAAACAAAAACAACATTTGGTTTGAGTGCCTCGTTGGTGACGTGGTACAAGGTGCTGATAAAGATTTCGACGATCGTTAAGTCCCGTATAGAGCTCTTTTAATGGATTTTCCTGTTAGGAAATTGCCAGTACCAGCGCGGAGATTAAAGTCTTCGGTAGGGAGCTATTGTAGGATCACACTGTATCTCTCTATCTAGAATTTAGCGGCACTGATCACTCCGGATCGTGTGTGTAATGTTTCATAGTAATTCGAACAATACAAATTGCTGCCACCGGTACCGTTACGCCTTTGGTATAAGTGGTCTTTAACATGACAGTTTAAGTATGTATATCGAGACATAATAATAGCAGCACTATCTGAAGCCAATGCACAAAATAAAAATGACTATAAGTAAGTTAAGAATGTCAAATGTAGACATATACTTTATGCTTCAGTATACACAGGGTGAATCAATACACATAATGAATGAACAAGAAGACGTAGAAAATACTCGAACAGTTGATACGTGAGGTGCGTGATACGTTTTCAATTACAGTATCGGTTCGGTGCGGTCATGTCGAGGACGTGTCGGGCGCTGCGGTGAGCGAGAAGATCAGATAGCTGTTCACTGGGTATACACGTAAAATGGCGCGACTGATGTCATATTGGAGCGATAAGAGACGTTAGCAAATTAATCAGTGTGCCTTTCTGGATTAAGGTTTTAGGGCCCAATGATATGCTACAGTGCTTAAGTGCCAAATATCACTAATAATAGAAAAATGCAGTGTGAAGCCGTGACTGCTTCATAATATTTTAATGTAATTAATGTCCACTTAATTTCTGTAGGAATCTTGCTTTAAGTATATACTTTATTTATTATTCGAGAACCTGGTTGGGTTAATACCTCCAAAAACGAAAGATCGCAGCTTGTTCATTGCAGGCACACAACACAGTGTGTTCTTCCGGTAAGATGGCATATCATAGCGCAATAAGGAAGAACTATCAGCTAGCCGTTATTTAGGTTAAAAGAGAGTATAACTTTTACCCAAAACAGCCCAAAAAGGAGGCATTCATCATCAGCAGGCTCTTATTAAGGTTTAAAGAGAGTATCACTCTTACGGGAGACAGCAGCTTTACAGTGAGCCCTGATGTTGTTAACAGGAGAATCACTAGCGGCAATATAAAAGAAACTGGCATCATTTTCTATAATCACTTTTTCTAGTACTGAAATAGCTGATATATTTTTTATAAAGCAAGGGAATAAAACTCATTTTGGGTCATGTCGAACCAAATATTATATTACCCTTGTATCGCTAGTCACCGTTTACAATCAGGAATCCTTATTCACCACGTCAAAAAAACAAACATAACATTGAAAAGAAAGATGTTATCATATAACTGCTCAAAAATGACCGTGACACAAAACTGGAACAAACTTTCCCTGCGGACCTTGACAAACACACAGTGTAAACACGTAAATATCATGGCAAATACTTAAATGCCGGATAATGAGTCGCCACCTAACTGCCGCCGCGGACGGGTGGCGGTCGTTCACGCCTCGTTAGACATCTTCAGGTTGAGAAAACATCTATATAACGTCTATAGAGCTGTCCTTGTTTGATTTACGACTGTTACTTTCAAAAGAATTTCAGTTTCTTTTTTATAGGTGACACAAATGTATATAATGCCCTAGTCCTACAAGCTTGTAACCTGTTCCTATAGACTGTGAAAATAACAGGTGTTACTCGTGCGTTACAGCCCTTTCAAACAGAAGTCGCTGTGCTGCCAGCACAGGGTCTCAAAAAACACATTTGCTTAGCTTTGATCATCTGTAACCTGGTAGAAACGACCCAGACAACCAACAAGGCACTAGTAATACCGATGTGACAAGCGTCTGTCTACTACGAAAGCCGCTGACTAGGAGCAGAATTGCAACCCAGATAATAGCACAAATAGAATAACACTGGACTAACAACGGAATTACCTGACATTATTTCTTAACTAGCAAAGAAACATTAACATTTGTTTATTTTCATAAACCAAAAACCTTTGTCTAACACTAATCAGTCAAAAACAATAGAACTTATAGTATATTTTCCCAGTATTGTAAAACCGAAAACGAATCCAAGTTTATTCAATGTAGTTAAACATTAATGTGGCTCGAAGAGTTCTGGCACTGAGGTAATTTTCGGTTCTCGAAAGTTCTTAGTGATGTGTGTGTTTGATTCGCTAGGGGGACATAACGTTCGTACTTGTGAGTGCTGTGTAAATCTCAATTTCCCTTTAAGTGTACAGAAGAAATGAGTTCGTGGTACACGGTTTTTTACTTCTTCTGTGTGACTTTAAACCCCTCGTATGCTAGAATACGTAGTAACAGATATTTCTTCGCGCGTTTCTATATATGTGTGCGTCCATTTTAAAGGAATTTACTGAGTCGACTATATATATATTTAATGTGAAGCTGGAAAACAGATCTACGCGATCCACAATTATCTAATATTCCGGTAGGTAGATGGTTGGGAAATTACTGGCAATATTTTTGGTATACATGTCATTAAATACTTATATCAAAATGATATAAATTTATGAGTACACAGCAATGTCAAGGTTTGTTAGCTTTAAATTTGATATTATGACTTCCACTCCTAAGCAGCTAGTATCCCTAATGCATAAACACAGCACAGCAAAATATTTCACACTTAAAGCAAATCTGATTCTCATCATGCGAACTTTACACCCGAAACTTTTAAAACTCCATTTCTTATCTTTAAAAACAACAATACCATTTTTGACTTGAATAATATTTTCTGAAGAGGGAAAACGCTGTGTTCTATATTGTGCCTTTCATAAAAACATATCCAAGCAAAACTCACTAGCTCATGTTTTTCTCCGTATCTATAATGACTCTTATCCATTTTTGGTAACGCGTGTCAAGATACTCGAAGCGATTATACTTTCGCTATCTCATTCGAGGAAACCATTTTGCTATCGTTATAAAGCTTTATATAAAGGTATCTTTACACTGGCAGCATGGGTTTAATCGGCGATATAATTAGATCATGGCGTAAACACCAGCTTAGAGTCATTTATTTATTTAAATTCTACTTTAATACAAAATAAGCAATGTTATTAAATCAAAGTTAAATGGAAACGTAATTAATATTTCTCAAAAGATTTGTGGCAGCATTTTTACAGTAAGACAAACAGAAAGACCATCATTTTTATTCTCTTTTAAAGCCATTTGTCGCACAAGAAATAATTTCTGTGTCGCTGCGGAATTAACAAACATTCAAACAACGGACACAAAGAACATACGGACTTGGAACAATTATTTTCGGATCACACAATGTTTTCTCCTATGTGGGGATCGCACTTAAAACAATCGGCCCAATGACCGTGGCGAGACAATCATTTTACCCACTTCGTCATCCATGCAGTCCAACACAAAGACGCATCCATACAACGATTTCGATACAAGTCTCCCGAATGCTACTTACATTAGCAGAACTTGATCACAAAGAGTCATACGCATGCATTTATGTTTAAATCTGTTTTTGTCCTTCACGTTAAGCTTTTTCTATTCAATTTGTGGTAGTTATTATAAGCATCATAAAGACAATGTCAAAATTTATTATTAACCTCTAAGTCTTCTTCGAATAGGATAATTAAAACACTATGTGGGTCTGTATGTCTGTCTGTTAGTGACATGCATAGCTCCGGCACTACTGGACCGATTGACTTGTAACTTTGTGTACAGACACCTTGGGGTTATTCCTCGTTCGAGTTTGAATATGGGCCCTGTGGGTCAAAAGACCCCCGAGATATAGGGGTCACAAGGTCGTAAGGTAAGGCAAGGGGATATCCACTAACAAAGTGATTTGGAAGTCCAAGGGAGAGGCTTTTGCCCAGCAGTAGGACATTACAAAAAGCAGATGGCAAAAAAATAAAAAAAAGGTCACATGAAGACGAAGAGGTTGAATCCTGGGTTTATACTTATACACCCATCTCGTTCATTTAGGTCGCAAAGAAATATTTATGAACGTCAAAGGGGTTAGTGAGTTTACTAAATTTCATTTGTGTTAGTTAGCAATAGTGAGAAACCGTTGGACTGCCACGCAAAGGTCTCGAGTTCAATCCCAAGGCGCGCATCACCGACTTTTCGAAGTTATGTGCGTATTAAGTAGTAAATTAACGCTCGCTTTAAAGGTGAAGGACAACATCATGAGAAAACTTCACTTCCGAGAGTTCTTCACAAATTTCTCGAAGATATGTAAAGTCTGCCAACCCGCATTGGGGCAGCGTGGTGGACTATGGCCTAACCCTTGTCACACTGAGAAGAGGCCCGAGCCTAGCAGTAGGACAGTTTAATTCTGGACTGATATGGTTATTATAGTTGCTAGGTTCAGGCAAAATTTTGAGAACTATGTACAATTCATACAAAGCACTGTAGAATTCAGTGCGAAAGTACTTCTCTTTTTGTTGATACTAAAAGCAAACTACAAGGTAAATCGCAGTGTATATTTATATCAGCACGACTTGACACTTACGAGCCATAATGAGTAAACAACAGTGTACCATGTTTGAAGAAGTGCCAAATACTGTGGCACATAATGCCACATAGTGCCAACACATTAACGTCGTAACGTAACCGCGTTTGGCATAGTTATGATGTCCAAATTAATCTATCAGTGACCGGTTACCAGTACATTTAGTTACGCAGCTGGGGACTACTTTAACCAGCGTCTTCTCTTTTTGTTGCCAGCATAGATTACGTCATAATTGTCTCGTTTTTTGACACAGAGAACCAGCCAGTTTAAGAAGACTGGTTTCTAACAGAGGTCGTCTTAGTTATATGGTACTAGTTAAACCCGGCTACATTTCGCTGTGGCTCAGTCTGATATTAATTATTATGGAAGTAAAGTAAAAGCGATTGGAATTTTCCGTTCCCGTGGGAAGTTCAGCAAACACTAATATATAGAATTGTAAAGTTGTGTGTAAATTTCAATCAACTACTTTTCATGTTTCGGAAAGTAGTCGATCAAAAAAACAACAAGCAATAAAAAAACATACAGGAGCTGAATTTTATATAGGTATATGCTATAATTATATGTGTAGTTTTATGGTCAAAATTATAGATCGTGCTCTATGATTTTGAACATAAACTCATACACTGTATGGCGTGCCATACAATGCGCTTCTACTAGATAGAAAAGTATTTAGTATAGTAAAAATACGAGTATACTTGATGAGTGCTAGATGGCGCCCAGCGCGTTCAACACCATCAGTTCGACATTAAAAGTAACATTTGTAGTTGCTACTGACACATCGAATTGTATTAAATAATTACGACAAACGAAATATCTTTAGTTAGAAATTAGCTAGTCTTCTATTGTCTGTGTTCAAAACTAATACTTAATATCAATGTAATAAAATACTTTCAATTAGGAAATACGTTTGATGTCGGAACAAAATTTTAATTTTCATTCTAAAGGTGACCAGTTCTTAGTATGAAAACAATATTAAGTCTTGCAACGTGCAACTAATGCAGTCATATTGTAATTGTGACGCTTTACGCAGTGAAATTGAATAAAACGTTTATTTTCAAATTTTGTTTTGATACTGGTCTAGTACCGGTAATAATGTTACACTTATTTTATTTTTTAGTACATAATTAATAGTATTGCCAGCCAACAGTCTAAAAGAAGGCAGACAAAAACATCTCGTCCGAGTATTTACCCTTTACCAGCTAAATAGCAAACTGTTCAGATCAGGACTCTAGCCCAATCCATCGGGTTCGATTTTCGCACAAGTCAAACATTTGTGTGCATGAACATGGATGTTTGTCTTGGTCTGGGTGTTTCTACGTATAATATGTACGTATTTACAAAAAAAAAGTATACAGTATGTACCTATGTATATCCATTGTCTAGTACCCATAGTACAAGCTCTGCTTAATTTGGGCTAGATGGTGTTGTGTGTATGTGATAGAATATTACTATTATTATTATACCAAATCCGAAACTACCGCATGTCAACTAGAATTGACTGCAAAATATGTTATCTCTCTTACACGAAGAAGGTCATATCTCATAAATATGTGCATCCAAATATTTTCGTCTGTCTTCCAAACACAGATTATGCCAGATTATCTTAAGCTTATCATCGCACCGCTCGTCATCGGCAGGGACTTAATTCTTACACCTCACAACCTAATTGGTACCGCACCAAGCGATTCCAAAGGAAATTTCTCGCAACGACGCTCAGGTTGTGCAATGAACTCCCTGCCGAGGTTTTCCCATAAGACTACAGAATAGGGTTCTTCAAAAAGGGTGTTAAAAGGTTTTAGAGGATCGGTAACGCGCAAGTGATGGCTCTGCCGTTGCAGGCGTCCATAGGCTACGGTGACCACTTACCATCAGAAGTGCCGTATGCGTGTTTGTCACTTTAGTAGTATAAAAAAACTTCTCCAACAAACCAAGTGTGCAGTACATCTAATAACACAAAGAGTCTCACCACTAGTGAAAGCCGATGGTGCGGGGGCGGCGGCGGCAACCTCGACGGGCGGCGAGAGACCGCGCACGGGTCCTTCTGCGAACACACCGTGTTAAAGTCAGTACACGTGAGTCATTACGCCTACACCGTGTTTGATAGCTGGAAAACAAAACAACAGATCGCTATCCTAAGAACAGACAGCATGGGCGTCCTTTTAATCATTATACAATTGAATGTCTGACAAGTAGTTCTGCCAAATCTAGGTTATCTTTTTGTCGTCGTTGTGTTCTTAAAGCCGGTCCTGAAATAGGTAGTATCCATAGCGAAGTGTAGAATAGGCTTGGATTTTGCATGCTTTTAACCTAGTGCACATTTTTTGACGAGTCGAAATGTCTTAGTTTCTACAGCTTCATTATATGTAAATATCACCAAATTGCACTTGTAGAGATAGGTATAGAATGAAGTTGTTATTTTGTAAACCTTCATTAGCAAACCAGGATGACTTGGCTAGAATGAATCTTTTAATCGTTTGTCTAGCCGCCGGTATAGTCGCGACGGCACACCGGCGGATAGATACAATATACTGGCATTTCAAGCTTTAAAAGGTTAATCTATCTAGGATTCACTATTGTGTCTTTTCAATCGCTGTCAAATTAAACTTTTTAAAAGATTCATTCTTGACATGTCATCCTAGTTTATTTATGAAGTTTTATAAAATAACAACTTTATTCTCTCTACACGTGCAATTTGGTGGTATTTACATACATTGAAGCAGTAGAAACTAAGACATTCCGACTAGTCAAAAAATGTGCAACCCATCTCCAACGTGTTCCAAGGGTCGCACAAATATTGTTGATCCATTCAAGGGATTTTCACGACCATAACTATTAAAATCAATGTAGTTATAAAATATAGTCACGCAGTAATGCGTCATACTCAAATGACCTAAAAAACTTCTACCATAAGTCAAGTTCTTGCAGTCTAAAGCTTTTATTAAAGGGATCGGCAAAGACATTACAATTCGCCAGCTATGATTTTGGCATAGTAAAGGTCAAGCCTAATGCTGTTTGCTGAACATATATAAGGCTCAACAGAATTGGGCTATACACTTTCTTAGTAAATGCAAGGTTTCTTACAGAAAATTTCAATATTATTTCCCGGCGTGAGAACACAGCCCGGAATCACGAAAATATCTCTAACATGAAATGTATAAAGGACAACCCCAACGCAGATATGTCTTATTCAAAATCCTTGATAGTACAATTTTAGTTCACGAGTGGCAAAATTTGGTGTATGCTATGGTCACCACCGCTAAACCTAGCTACACAGGTTTTACAGCGATGGGAGTGCCAGGCGACACCATTTAACTTTTACATATATTATTAGTTACTAGTTTTACCCGTGATTTCGCCAATATTAATGTTGAATTTGTCAATATATTTCTATCTCTTGGAAAAAGTACTTTTTCCTAAAAGAAAGGTACCGTATGTGCTTTTCCGTACCCCTGTCAACGTGTATGCGGCATTTCATAATGATCAGTCCAGTAGTTAAGGTGTGAAAGCGTAACAAACAAACCATTCGCATGTATTATATTAGTAAGGATTTTTAAAAAGACATTCAGTTTCCCGTATGTACATACAATGGAACTAACAAGATCAGCTCAGCAAATTATGTAGCAGTAATTACATGGGTATTACCATCATATTGTTCTACAGCTGGTTGGCTGCTCCTCAACCAGTAAATATCGCGACAATTGCTCTCATATGCTGCGCTGTTGACTTTAAACAAGACGTATGAACAAACGCAAGGCTGCGCGAACAGATGGCTACAACTGGGGTGTTACTATGTTTGTACGTAATGACTCACAACGCCTACAATAGTTATAATACCGAATACGTTTATTACTTAAGGTGAATAACGGTAACAACATCATATATCTTCACTACATATTATAAAACAAATGCCCCCGCCGGGGCTGTCAGTCTGTTTGCGTTAAACTCAGTAATTGTTGATAAACTCAACAATTACTGAACGGATTTTCATACGGTATTCACCAATAGAAGCAACGATAGCTCAGTGGGGAGACCAACAGACTGCAATGCAGAGGGTTTCAGGTTTGAACCCACGTCGCGCACCTCTGACTTTCGAATGTTATATGACTTTTCGAAATTATGTGTGTATTTATTGACAATTATCGCCTGCTCCGTGCCTCGGAGAGCACGTTAAGCCGTCGGTCCCGGCTGCCATGAACATCTATGGCAGTCGTTAATGGGAAGTCAGTGCCCAATAATACCCTGACACTGGTCTAGCCTTAGGGTATCGTTAGCCTTCGGGTTGCGGAGGTCAGGTGGCAGCCGCTCTGTGTGAAAACTGATATCCAGTCAAATCCGGTTAGACCAGAAAAGCCGACTCAAAGTGACTTGGAAATAATAAAGGCTAGGGAGAAGGATTCACCAATAGATAGAGTGATTCATGAGAAAGGTTGAGGTGTATTATTTGTTAAGGTTTTGTATTACCCGTGTGCAGCCGGAGCGGGTCGCTAGTAACTTATGTATTGACTCTGGCTGAAGAAAAACAGACTATAGACATGTAAATAAAAAGAGGTGGAAAAGCAAATACACGAACATATGTACATAAGACTAATATCAAACTAAGCCCTGACATCGCAGCTCCAGTCAGCTTGTGACCACGGCCGGTGTAACCTGGTCAAAACGTCAAGCATAAAAAAGGTGAACATTATGCATGATCGCGTTAATACCCGTTACATATTATATATATATGTATATCATGCAACGCTAAAGTTTAAAAGTTATTAAGCCCTGAATCTTCGAGTAGTCATATCTATACAAATATTATAAAGCTGAAGAGTTTGCTTGTTTGTTTGTTTGAACGCGCTAATCTCAGGAACTGCGGGTTCGAATTGAAAAATTATTTTGGTGTTGTACAGCCCATTTATAGAGGAAGGCTATAGGCTATATAATATCACGCTACGACCAATAGGAGAAGAGCATAAATGAAAAATGTTGCAAAAACGGGTAAAATTCACTTATGTAAAGCAGATGTAGATGTTAAGAATAAGGATAAACTTAAATAAAGAAAAAGTGCTATGACATTTGTAGAAATAGTATAATATATCAATATAGGTAACCGCGGCTGTATCATAGAGGAATAGTCCTCTGTGAAATAACCAGTTTCGTAGAGGAATAGTTCTCTGCAAAATGAATCTTAATTAAGTTAAAATGTTTCTATGACCCTCTGTAAGATATGTAGGTATGCTTTTGAAGTGTACAGTCAGCGACATAAGTTACTGAACATTTGTAAGATTTTTAAACTCTTCTAGAATTTAAGTAACCATCATTGTTATGTTTTTACAACAGCATTAGATGAAGGTTAGATAATTTAATGATATTTAATAAATACGTTATAATAATTAGCAAGTTGTATTTCATAAACTAATGTAAGCAATTAATTCACTATTCAGCTACGTACGTCTTATGACTCTGACTATTCGACCTACCGATGAACCCTGCATTCTTAAAGAGCATAACCCTCAGAGAAGAATGATACCAATGTACTTACTACGTGAACAGAGAGCGTAGGCGCGGACTTCCCGAGCGCAGACCGGCGCATGCGCACCAGGTTCGTACGCGGAGTCTTCGTTGCATCTGTAACAACAACACATAATAAAATATTTATTTTTATTTTGTTAAAGAAGTTAAAGATTAACTTCTGCGTCGCTGGGGACTTTACAGACATTCAAACGGACATAAAGAACACTCAAGACTCAGATCAACTATTTTTGACACACAAATTATCGGCCGTTCTTTTGTAAAAGAAGACAACTCCTGCACTAAGATTAATTCCTGTGTTGAGGCGTTTACATTCAAACAACGGAGACAGAACACCCAGACTCGGAACAATTGTTTACTGAATACACTAATTTTTGTCCCGTGTGGCGATCGAACTGGGCGCAGCGTCAGTAGCGAGTCGACCACATTAACCACTACGCCATCAGGTCAAAACATCTAATAAATAATGGAAACATATATTCATACAAACGGTCATGACATCTATGTAGACGCCTGCTCACCTCGCCAATGACCTAGCTTGCAGATATGTAACGCATTAACTTAGTAACAATTCAATTAGCATTCATTAAGTAGCGATGTTATAACTTCCTTGCATCATTACATAATGATAAATAAGAGCTTATCATTTAAGATTAGGAACAGTTATAACTTGACTGTTGGAGCAGTGGTTTTCGTAGTCACTTAGCCACTTAATGTTGTGGGTTCGATGTCCCAGACAGGAGTTTATGACAGGGTCGTTGTTCCGGATCTCATTGATATTTTAATGGTCTTGTCCTTGTAAGGTCAAGATGTAATCAGAATTTAGAGAAGGCTGGCGATTGCTTCACTGACAAGAACAGGGCTCTTAAAGAAATATAACATATACGCATCTATGTATATCCGCGAAGGGGTAAGCATACATATGTATATATGTGTATAACACTCACTTTACGACAGTTATATTTTTAGGTCACACATAATCAACCGTCTAACGACACATTTTTAGACTGTGTACAGCTACTAAGAGTATCCTAACGAAAAAAATTTAATAAATCCGACCCGAGCATCGAATTCGAGACCGCGTGCACAGCAGTTGAATTCACTACCGCTGCGTTATCGTCATCAGTTGTGAAACAAAATTTAATACTCAATAGGGTTTGATGATATACACTTTGTCCGATTTTAGAACCACGAACTCACGATCGCACGCAAACTTAATACGCGGTAGTAAACAAAATTTAATAATTTAATTTCCTAAAGCTAAAATCCTATATGATTACGTCACATAGTAAATAATAATTCGTTTATATTTAGCAACAGATTAACGAGTTAATAGGCAATGTATATTTCTAGCAACATTAAATAAACATAGATGACATAAGATTAGAAAACATACATTCTTGCCAAGAGTACGCGTTATAAATGTTAATATTTATCAGTTTTAGACGTGTTTCAACACATCAATAAAGTTACGCATTAGAAGATTTATTTATACTAATAAAGCTAAAGAGATTGTTAGTTTATTTAAACTAATCTATGGTATTACAAGTCATATTTCGAAAACATGATTTATTTTACAATGATTAAATAAAGTTGTAAGTGATCTAACGCTACGTATCCTTAGGAGCGGAGCTGGTAAACCATGTGGCTTAGGTCCTAAAGAATACGTTTACGTGTGTATAATATATTAAATGCAATAATGTTTGTTTGTCGCGACTATACAACTTGGCAATTGAACCCAAGATTCACGTCACGTTTTCGCTATTATGGTATTTTTTATTTTGTTAAGTATAATTTGTAAAGCGATGTAAATTAATACAGCTGATTTTCATTTTAAAGCAGAAATTAGAACGATGTGTGTCCCTGAAAAAAGCATAACTGAAAAGTTGCTGATCTTCCAAAGCTGTCTTGTATAATATATAACCTAATACACGCAATATATTCGCTATCATATCTAATTTATAAAGTAGGATAAGAAGGACAACGAAACTTATTAAAGTAGTAAAGTATGAATGAGAGGCATCTCATTCAAACTTCTACGTTTCATTCCATAACCTTAGCGACTTAAGACTGCGCCGAGCGTAAGACGCGGTTGGACTGAATGACAGAGCTCGATATTCAAATCGGCGCGCGGCCGCCATAGTAAAATTGTATGGAGGATTTGAAGTGTTTATTTGATAAATATGTATCTTTATTGTCAACCAATAACTTAAATATTTGGGACGAACAAATTATAATATAACTATTTATGTTTTGTTTAAGCTTTAAAATAGTATAGATTTCTACTGTTATAATCTAAAAATCACTTAACACGAGCTTACGTTTTTGCATTTTTCGTGCAAATTTACGTAATTTTGTAGCCGGATATATTAATTATTTTAAGTTTTTAACACGGAGTAATTGTAAACACATTCATTGTTATGGTAAATGTATATTTTATATATGTATTAAACAAAAAGTGTTGATTCGATCAACTTAACTGTGACCGCCTGTTTTGGCACATTTCGCTCGGCATAGTCTTAAGCGAGTTTTAGGAGTGGGAGAGAACGAGGAGCGACGAGCATTGTGCAAGGACTTTAGGACAATTATTATAGAAGTAATAGTGGGAAGTCATATAATTATGGTGTTATAAAGCGTAATATTTTGTGTAAAATCAATAGTGCTACTAGACCGATACCACATTACTATACTGAAGGGATATCGCAAAGATTTAAGAGATCCGCTCACCACAATGTCACTATTGTCAAGAAAACGATCCACGCACGGAACATAAAAATTTGAAGCCCTAATAATAATTTATTATTACCATCTATTATTTAACTGCTCAGATGACGTAGTGGTTTAAGTAGTCGCCTCGCCACTGGCACCATGCCGAGAGTTGTAGGTTCGAATCCCACACGGGACATACATTTGTAAGATCCACAAATGATTGTTCCAAGTCTTGGCGTTCTTTGTGTCCGTTATTTGAATGTTTGTATAGCGCGATACTGGAAGTATACCGAGAGCGGGAGTGATATTAAACAAAAAAGAAAGAAAATCTATTATACATTTCTGTATACGATAGGTACTGCTATTGATAATTTCCTCAGAAAACAGCAAAATAATCTGCCTGACCAAGCTTATACCACTAAACAGGTCACTCATACATTCAAAGTACGCAACCATATCTAATTTATGACTATTATTTAGATATTCTAGTAAACAAATATGTAATATATCACTTGTTACGACAAGGGAGGCGGGCAGAATGGACTCATTGTCTAGACGATAGTGATTCATACACAATACAGATAATAGTGTTTACAAAAATTGTGTGTAAATATTATATTAACCTATAAGCCCTTGAATAAAGAATAGATAATATTATAAGTATATGTTTGGTTTCTAAGTATTTTTCCATAAATCAATCTTATGTTTTGAATAAAATTCCTAAGCTTATAGCTATAAATCCTTACTTAATCTTAAAAATGCGAATGTGAGTTGGTTTTTTGATTTGTTTGTTACGCCTTAACTACTCGACCGATCATCATGAAATTTGGTTCACACGTTGTCAGGGGTACAGAAAAGGACATGGGCTACCTTACATCCAGAAAAACAGTACTTTTCCCGAACAATAGTAATTTATTGAAAGAATCGCGAGCGAAGCCGTATGCAAACTTGGAATATTTTCCGTAGCGCTGGGGATTACACAAATATTAAAATTCCGTATACAAACTCATAACCGGATAGGGTATAAATGAAACTCATATCAAGTGATTTGATTGGCCGTTGTAAATTTAATCAGCCAATCACAGCAGTTGAAATACGCTTAACAGTCTGTTAGTTTCTCTTATGACCAACCTTTCAGAAACCTCAGTTGTAAAGACCCGTTACAACAATTTGTCGATTTGTTGGTCACACAAACTTTGGTGCCGTGTGGAGATCAAGCTTATAGCAATGCGCATTGGCAGTGATGTGGTGACTACCTAAACCACTGCACCATCCGTGCAATGAAAGTAAAAATTATAGTTTTAAGTAATATTAGTTTTAACCTGAAATGCTACATGAACCGCTATATTAAAAAAATAGGCAGTGAAATAAAAATAAAACAGTCTGATAATGCAACGTAAGGGAATACGACGCAATCAAATCGGGCAAAGTATTAAAGGGTATTCCGGTTAAAAATGTCTCATTAGTAGCACAGGGTCTGAAATTGTTCACGGCTTGTTCATAATCTCGCCTTCTATTAATGTCCTCCTAACCGAATTTCGGTCATAGCGGCCAATGTTAACGGAGACTGGCCATCTGCGCTGGAGAAATTATAGTGCACAAGTGTGTGCGCAAACACAAGTGCACTCTCTGTTCCCTAACTCTCATGATTCGATGAGACGGACAATCCGACACGACCGGAGAGAGATCAGGCGCAGGACCAACGGCTTTACGTGCTTTCCGAGGCACGGGGGTGTCTAACACCCGGGCTCGTATTGTGATTTCTTAACAGAAAAACCCAATAACTTTTTACTGGCCCGATCCGGGATTCGAACCCGAGACCTCATGCACAGCAGTTGCATTCACTACTGTTGCGCCACAGAGGCAGTTAAGCCCTCTATTACGTAGGGCCCAAAACCATAGGTGGCGAAATGTGGGTATAATACACCTCTGCCTACCTCTTCTAAAATGCAGGCATGAGATCATGTATGGAGATAGTGAAAATAAGCACACTAAAGCGCTTTTACACTGCACAGCATAACATCAAACATAGCGCATTACCAGTCACACTCACACCGAAAAGCAATCAGTCTTTAGTTGCACAAGTAATTTTTGACATACATATAGTGTATTTTAACTGACCATAGATAAAACGACGTTTCTGAATATAGGAGCCGAGCTTAAGCCAACAAGACAGAATCCTCGTGATTTATCGATATTTATAATTCAATTTGATATACCGAAAAAGTACTCGTAACAATTTTAGCACAATATTTTTAGTTATATTACGATATTTCGTGCACCCACGTAACATGATTTGGAGAAGTTATTTAGAGACGACCAGACAACACTTGGAGAATTATTTGGCAGCCATGCTTTATAAAATATACTTATTAAAAAATATGCGTCGTAAAACGCAGTATTTTTAAAATACTTGCGCTCGAGATTGGAATGACGAGACATCCTTGGTTTAATGGCATGAATGTAAGTGCAGAACGACAGCTGGTCATAAAATCTCAGATTTGACTCTCAGGGAAAAGTGCATTATTCAGCTATACTTACTTACTTGGCTGGCTCAGCGACCCAAAGTAGTTCTACTTTTTAAATAATCTTAACTAATATTATAAATGCGAATGTGAGTTTGTTTGTTACGCTTTCACACCTTAACTACTCGACCGATCATCATGACATTTCGCATACACGACTTTTCTAAAAGGACTTTTTCCAGGATGAAAGGTACTCTACTTTTCATCCTGGCAACAAATCTATTTCTTACAATATAAACCTTGTATATAAATTATCCCACAGCTGGACACGGACCACTTTTCAGTAAGAGCAGGCCATAGTCTACTACGCCAAGTGCGGGTTGGCGGACTTTACACATCTTCAGAATCTATATATTAATACGTGAAGCAAAATCTTTATATCCCTTTTTACGAAAATTGCGCGGACGGAGAAGTATGAAATTTGGCACAGTTAAAGTTTATATGGAGAAGGAGTGGCGAATTCTATTATTTTTTTTAAATGTGCATTAGAAATACATTAAATTAATGAAAAACACTACACGGACACAACCATACATTTGACACACGCAGTCGAATCCCGTTCGTAGTATTTCGGCATTTTTCGTCTGACGTCGAACAATTCTTCTTAACTATGGTTACATATAATAAAATAATAAATAAAAATATAAATGAAATATGATTATAAGGCTAAAGTTATAGACGGTGACTACGCCGAGCGAAATGTGCCAAAACAGGCGGTCACAGTTAAGTTAATAAAATCAACACTTTTTGTTTAATACAAATATAAAATATACATTTACCATAACAATGAATGTGTTTACAATTACTCCGTGTAAAAAACTAAAAATAATTAATATTTTCGCCTGCAAAACTTCGTAAATTTGCACGAAAAATGCAAAAACGTAAGCTCGTGTTACGTGATTTTTAGATTATAATATTTATAACGGAAGAAATCTATCCTATTTTACAGCTTAAACGAAACATAAATAGTTATATTACAATTTGTCCGTCCCAAATATTTAAGTTATTGGTTGACAATAAAGATAAATATTTATGAAAAAAGCACTTCAAATCCTCCATACAATTTTACTATGGCGGCCGCGCGCCGATTTGAATATCGAGCTCTGTCATTCAGTCCAACCGCGTCTTACGCTCGGCGCAGTCTTAATAGCGATCAAACTTAAAAATTTAATCAATTATGGTCGAATTTTGACCACTAGGCGACCACTAGTATTATTTAAAAGCCTTAAACATGCAGCTTTCCTCACAATGTTCTCCTTTGCCGTTAAACCAAGCGACAATAAACTATTTAATACGCACATATCATCGAGAAGTCAAAGAGCCTTGGGATCGGACTCGAGACCTCTGCGTAGTAGCCCAATAGCCTCCCACTAGGTTTTCGCTGTTGTATTTAAAGTTAGTATATTATTTTAACTGCCTCTGTGGCGCAGCGGTAGTGAATGCGACTGCTGTGCATGAGGTCTCGGGTTCGAATTCCGGGTCGGGCTTACATAAAGTTATTGGGTTTTCTTGTTAAGAAATCTCAATAGCAGCCCGGAGTTAGGAAGTTGGTGGTGTTAGACACCCCCGTGCCTCGGAAAGCACGTAAAGCCGTTGGTCCTGCGCCTGATCTCTCGCCGGTCGTGTCGGATTACCATCCCATCGGATCATGAGAATTAGGGAACAGAGAGTGCACTTGTGTTTGCGCACACGCTTGTGCACTATAATATATCCTGCGCAGATAGCCAGTCTCCGTTGAGATGCTGCCGATGTCCGCCGCCGTGACCGAAATTCGGTCTGGAGGACATTATTATCATTATTATTATTTTAAATTGTTTTTTTTTTTTTCGATTAAGTAAGCCAACTTGTGCGTCAAAGTTCATCACACCTCATTGTTATTACACTGATGTCACCGGCAGTGTCATTATATGTTCTGTGTATGGTATGCCTCTAATATTTAGTTAGTGCTTGTAAAGAACATTGTCTGTTTGTCTGTGTGTTCAGAATACAAATGTTAGTTAAATAGCTTGAATGTGGGTAGTACGTTCGATGCAATAATGCAGAAGTGAACAATACATTCATAAATAGTCTCACACGTTTATATACCTGAAGAGGTAGGCAGAGATGTATTACACACACATATTGCCAGCCAGCTTAAGGTCCCTGGAGGTCCTAGAGGGCGAGCGTATTGTATTTCCAAAGAAAAGTATATATTTATGTTTATCCATTGTCTAGTACCCATAGTACAAGCTTTGCTTAGTTTGGGCTAGATGGTGTTGTGTGTATGTGGTAGAATATATTATATTATATTATTGCCGTCTACCGAGCACATTGCTAGACTTCGTGCTGCTAATGAATCGTTTGACAGGAAAACACAGTAACACTTCGTTTGACTCGATAATCGTACCAAAGATCGTATGCATAGCAGTTGCATTTATTACCACTGCGCTACTGAGGCAGACAACTTGTACAACGATCGTGAGGTTCCGGGTTCCATTTACTCTCATTACATTGTTTACACATGCTCATCAGTTTAACATATTTACTCTTAACCAGACCTTTATTCAAAAAAAAAAACGTCTATCAGACTATATACAGGGTGTCCGGTAATTAATGGATAACCTTGAAATGTCTTATAGTAGAAATGAAGACAGTTCAGAAAATTAAAAAAAAAAATATATATATATATATATTAAAAAGTGCAAGCTATATAAGCATAGCATACTTTTGACTGTCTATCTTATATCATAATTAGTGTTTAATGATAAAACAACAAAAAACCGATGGATTTCATTCATTTATAGTCGTAGTATACAAGAAAGTTATACATGGTAATTAAAAAAACACACATATCTCAGGTAGTAGTTAGGATAGATTTTTTTCATATATTTTTCTGAACGGGCATCAGTACCACTATAAAACAATTCCAGGTTATCCATTAATTATCGGCCACCCTGTATATACCATTTATAATTCTCTACTTCTCTTTCTGGTTCTATATAAAACTAGACAGATATATTTGTTTAACAAAAAATCCTACTCAGGAATCAAAGCAGTTACTTTACACCACCAAAAAGCTACAGCAACACTAAACAACCTTTATATTCAAGGTACATTAGCGTGATGTATTTGAGGCGCGGCAGAGGTGTGCCAGCTGTCACTCCGACGTTAACATAATATTAAATTATTGACAGTAAAATCACTATCACACTGCCCGACCCGGGAATCTCACCCGAAACTTTAGATCCGAGCCACCGAGGCAGTCTCCCGTCGCATCTTTATACATATACAAAACAATATAAATTGTTCTGTATATGTCACTAAACTCCTTCTAAACAGCAAAACAGATCTTGATGAAATTTTGTGAGTGTGTTTGATTGGGTCCTTGGATGGTTTTGGTTCACACTTAGACCTGATGGATGGCGCTGCGATCGGTTGATTAAGACAGTACAACGTCTATCACGTCTGCTACAATATCATATATTTTTATTAAACAAAAAAGCCAAAATACTCTGTTCCATACGGGTATCAAAGTCGGTATCTTACACCACCAACAAGCATCTGTATCACGAAACACAACCTATATATTCAAGGTACATTAGCGTGATGTATTCGAGGCGCGGCAGAGGTGTGCCAGCTGTCACTCCGACGTAAACATAATATTAAATTCGTGACACAAGCCTGTTATCTACACGATAAATAACGATACAGCGCTCCTGTTCGTGAATTAAACAACATTCTATTTAACTAGGTTACTTGTAACTGTTCAATTCTATGTTGTTTTATGATAGAATTAACAGATTTACGATTGAAAACAAATTATGAGGCTGTCTCTTTATATATGTAAGTATATAAAGTAACGGATAGACGATGTGCTGTCGGAACATTGACTTGCAACCAGATCGATGCTCCACCGGTACCCAATTGTGAATTTAAACTATCCAGCGAAACACAAAACAAAACATCAATATCGGTCTAGAGGTTTAGGAGGAGTTGAATGACGTACACTCGCATTTCGACCATAACCGTTATTGAGAATTTGAGGTACTTACCTCCTATTCTATTCTATTTAAAAAGAAGGTACCTAACTAACGTGCAATGCTACAGTTCTTTTCAGTTTAATTGTTTGACGGATGGCACCGTGGTTTACGTGATCGCCCTAAGCCCTTGATACGCGCCGGGTAATGTAGGTTTGACCGCCAGACGCGACAAAAAAAAATATTAACAACAAAATTTTGTTCCGAGTTTTGGTGATCTTTGCGTCCGTGGTTTCAATTTTTGTAAATTCCCATAACACAGGATTCTAGTACAGTGTGTGAGTTGTCTTTAAAAAAACTCGCGCATACAACGGAAGAATGAAGATAATGGAACTAGTCCTATCTAATATTACATATATTATGCGAATGTGAGTTTGTTTGTTTTTTTGTTATGCTTTCACTCCTTAACTACTCGACCGATCATCATGAAATTTCGCAGGTACACGTTGTCAGGAGAACAGAAACCTTTTTATCCTTGTAGAAGACATAGCTAGTACAAATTACAAAACAGTGTCAATATTACATTTCGGTTCAAAATATCCACCGGGATATGTTAGCTGTAAACACACAAGTATCGTGTCAATGCTAGCGACATAGCACACGGCTGTCGTGTAAAGCGTTATATTTGTCGGACACGGCACGCGTGCTGACTAAGCATATTGCTGGTAAACACACATAAAAAGAATGTGACTGTATCGTGTATGTGAATTCCTTATTACTTCGTACATAATAATGTAGCCCGCGGTAGGTATCACTCGCTCTGCTTATAAGGATCGTAGCGTGATGTTAGAAAGGGTATGAAAAGGAAAATAGCACTTGACTGCACAGATGACGTAATGGTTTAGGTGTTCACCTCGCCACTATCATTGAGCCGAGCGTTGCGGGTTCGAATCCCACACGGGACAAAAATTTGTGTGATCCACAAATGGTTGTTCCGAATCTGGATATTCTTTGTGTCCGTTGTTTGAATGTTTGTAAAGTCCCCTGCGACACAGGAATCATACATAAAGAGGGAATAACACAGTAAAAAAAAATGAGTTAGATTCTATCAAATGTTCCTAACTGGTAGTTGCATAGTTCAATCAAAGAAACTCTTAAACATTTTAATATTATTAAAGATACATATATATCACATGCCTGTTGACTAACTGCTAAATTCTAACTAGCTAGCCTGATCCAGGTTGACAGAGCTTCGAGTACGTTATAGAGAACTCAGAAATGCGTGCCTTGGAATCGAATACAAGATCTCTGCGAGAAATTCTAGCGGTCGTATCGCAAGGTTATCGGTGCTTATATAGTCTGATTGATACATGCATACAACTTATGATTACTATAGCTTACATACTAGTATATAGTTTAACATACCCCCGGGATATAAGCCTGGGGTTTATACGACGACCTCACCGAAATGAGTTGTAATCTTTGAAATTCTTAAAAAAATACAGTTTTATTTTGGAGCAAGAAACTGTGTAATACGAGAAGATGTTTTGCTAATTTTACTATATAAACTTATAGGTATATACGAAATATCAATGTGTGAAAGGAAGAGCCTCTTCCACGCATTGATATTTCGTTCGGAACTACCAACGACAGCAATACATCTATTAAAAACATTTTCATCAATGTGTTGATACCCGCATTTCCTTTGAATATTCTAAGCATTCCGACCGCGTCACCGCATGCAAGATCACCCGATTTGGCCGCGGTTGGCCAAGCACCCGATCAGATACAACACAACGTGCGATTCGGCCAGCCGATGACTTACATAGATATTCCCGGACATACCCGACATACTCAGCTGTCTGAGACGTCGTGTATATGTTGTAATACACTTAAAATTGAACGTGAAGATATAATTTATTACGGTTATCACGTTGAAGGCCGAGGAAAACGCCCACATTTCTCCGCTCAGTTTGGTTTCGATTCGCTTTAATATATGTATGTAGGATGACGATTAACATACCTACATATATAGAATGACACACATATATACCAACATAGAAACCGCGTAAATATCTCCAAAGAATAGGTAGAAGTTTTTTAAATCCACTTTTCGCCACCTCTTTTAGATTTCGTATAATAGAAGGCGTCCTATTGTCGTCTACACACTATATTTTTAAACTTTTCCTTTGCTACTGAAATTTCGTAATAAACACACCAAATAGCATTTTGTACGACCGAGGAATCGCAGCATGATTAGCAATAAACACAAGCGCCAACTTATACCATAGGTTCAAATAAATCAAGTTTATGTTTATAATTTTTAAGTTTATGCTAATTATGAATGTTTGATGTCAAACTATATTTTAATCCCAATTCACTCAATTTACAAACATTAACCATAACAAATTCAATTAACAACCAATGTCCCGCGTAGGCATCGAACTCGTCACACTTGGATTATTGGCACTAACAATTGATAATATAAACATATTGTATCAAGACGTGAAGAGAAATTTGTTTACGTCCTTTTAAATATTTTTATTCATAGTTTTCACATGGCGTATATCCATATATGTATTTTATTTTCATATTACTCGCACGGAGGAGAGAGTGAATTTGCATAGTTAAAGTTTACTGGAAAGAGTGCAATAAGCTAAAATCAAAAGAAAAGCACTTAATGACTTACGACCAAATTTCGGCAATCATGTAATTAATTTACAAAAAAGTATCTCACAAAATCCTAATTTATATCTCTTAGGTATAAATAAAGATAAAAGATGACCCTTATAAAACATGTCTGGAGAGAGGAAATTGGTTTCACTTCCGCCTCGGCTTCTCGAGATTTATCGAAGTCGACGACAGTTGACACAGATAGCAGTTATAATAATATTATTTAATGAACATGCTTTAGTTATAGTAATGATTTTATTACCAACTAGCTTTTGCCCGCGAATTCGTACGCGTAGTTAGGTTAGTTGTTTATTCTATACAACATGTAACATAACGAGATGGGTGTAAAAACCCAGGATTCAACTTCTACGTCTTCGTGTGACGATTCTTTTTTTCTTGAGCTTTTTGTAATGTCCCACTGCTGGGCAAAAACATCTCCCTCGGACTTCCAAATCACTCTGTTGGTAGATATCCCTTGGCCTTATGACCTTGGGACTCCTATATCTCGGAGGTCTTGACCCACAGGGCCCATATTCAAACTCGACCGAGGGATGATTCCAAGGTGTCTGTACACCAAGTTACAAGGCAATCGGTCCGGTGGTTCCGGAGCTATGCCTGTCCCTAACAAACTGTCACTGACAGACACACAGACCCACATAGTGCTTTCATTATCCTCTTCGAAAAAGACTCAGAGGTTAATAAACGCACATCCTGAAAGTAGTTTATTAAAAATCAGCTACTGAATCAATTCCAGCATATTTTTAATATAGGTAATTTTTTATCCCTAAAATAATTAAAACGAATTAAATTATAGTCACCCAATTATTAAACAGCTGAAATAAACGAAAATGTATCATAATTCAAGGCAATAAGGTTTTTGATGCAATAAATGCAATAATGTTAGATTTATTGTAATATAGCCATATTATCCGCGCAATAAGGATAAATAATTCGTTAAATTAAAATATTTAAGTACATAAAAGTAACATTTTAATGTTTATATTATTATTACGTACTCTAATTGGGGTGTTTGAGGTTATGAGTTATATCTGTGTCATGTTGTGTTTCATATTACCAATTATGAAGTAAACATTTACAAAAATACAAAATATCGGCTTTTTAATATTACTATGGATCAAATCAACGTAATCATTGACAATTAACAAAATTACGCTTCTTAATTAAGCTATGAGGTTTTAATAAAGTCTTTCATTTAAACAGCTATCATATGTTCGGTTTTTAATTAGCTATAATCGCAATAGCTTATAGCTAAAATGAAAGTTATTAGCTCTTAATCAAGCAGCATATCTGGGTTAATAATAATTATAAGTTATATAAAGTGACGATAGCCGAGAGCAATGGTAAATCATAATTCATAATACAACACAAGGTCTTTCACGAATCATTGTTCCTTAAAGAATGGTCTCCGTAAAAAAATGTTTAAGTGAAAGTCGCCATTATTCGTTGACAAAACAAGTAAGCAACTTGCCCTGAAAAGGAATCGACCCTACAGAAGTGTCAAGCTTTTCAAAAAGGTATGTAAATACATTATTACCTGTTTTTTCTAACACGACTTACGAGAATCCGGTGTAACATTAGCAATGGTGTTCTTTGAGTTTGTTGTTTAAATGTTTGTAAAGTGGGGAACTTTCGGCGATATAAGAATTATTGCCTGTGCTGGAAAATTAGGAAGAATATATCTTGCCGCGTTTCATTGGTAAGTAAAAGTCTTGAAGGAGTCTGCCCACTACACCGTCTCATACCATGACCGTGCTAGGAACGTATCAGACACGAAAAGCAATATGATACGCCCTGCTATAGGAACTGCTGGTCGGTGACGGAACGGTCTAGTGGGCATAGTCTTATACATTTCCTTACAAAGAATATTTTTTGCCTGACACGTTCCTAGTACGGACATGGTATGAGACGAGGTAGTGGGCAGACTCTTTGAAGCTCTCATAAATACTACTTCCAATCCTACCCTTTAATCCATTTTTTTACTTATCTTTAAGTTCCGCAACGCGCCATCCATATCACTGGTGTTGCAAGCATCCATAGGCTACGGTAACCGCTTACCATCATGCGGGTCATATGCTTGATTGCCAATCTGGTTGTATAAAATCTTGGTGCATCTCTAATGGTACAAGCGTCTTTAGGACACAGTACGAACACTGCGATAAAGCCAGCTGTTTACTTGGCACGTTTTGATTTGGTGACATATATGTCACCAAATATAGGTTTGAACGCAAGACGGCAAACTTTTACGCATACTGCCATGCAAAAGGATTGATGGAAATTCTATTTGCGATCATTTTTGACTGCGGTAGCCTTTAGAAGATTAAAAATACTAACGTATATTATAAATACCAAATGAACTGTCTATTTCTTATGTTGTACTTGTTAAACTATTAAAGGGATTTTGATAAAAGATATCATTATTTAAAAACGACCAACGCCCGCGTTAGGAATAATTCCTATATCCTTGCCTTAACAAAAATTTAAACAGCGAGCAAGCCTTACTTCTCTCCAGCCTTTATTATTCCCAAGTCACTTGGGGTCGGCTTTTCTAGTCTAACCGGATTTGACTGGATATCAGTTTTTACACGGAGCAGCTGCCAACTGATCTCCGCAACCCGAAGGCTAATGATACCCTAAGGCTAGACCAGTGTCAGGATATTATAGGGCACTGACTTCCCAATATATATAATACTGCCATAGATGTTCATGGCTTAACGTGCTCTCTGAGGCACGGAGCAGGCGATAATTGTCAATCAATACGCACATAATTTCGAAAAGTCATATAACTTCCGAAAGTCAGAAGTGTGCGACGTGGGTCCGAACCCGAGATCCTCTGTATTGCAGTCTGTTGGTCTCCCCACAGAGCTATCGCTGCTGTGAGCAAGCCTGACTATTTCACAAAAATGTCTTTCTCGTGTCAAATCGAAGCCACAACATTTCACGGACTGGCAGTGATGTGGCGCCCACACAACCACACCTAGTGTTGTAAAAGAACTTAGTCTTTATAGTCCTAATATTGAGACTCGAGTCTTTTTTAGAAAACTCAAGTCAAAAGAGAATAACTAAGAGCTTGAAGCCTTTCTGAGTTTTTAGTCTTCTTAAAATAGACTCCAGTCTTACCAAAGAGAACTCAAGACTGAGTCTTTTAAAACAGCTCAGTCTTTACAATAAGAACTTAAGACTAAATCCTTTAAAAAGGACTCAGTCTTAAGAAAAGAACTCGCGGCTGAGTCATTTCTCCATTCTTAAGGTATTTGTATGAGCTTAATTAATTTTACTACCTTAACGTAAAAGTCGATGACTAGGAAGAAGCAGAATGTCACCTCCTGTACAAGAGAAGGAAAACTCGCAACAAAACCCGGTACCAACCCGTCTGGCCAGCGTGGTACAGTAGGCCATATACCTCCCACGTCATAACCGAGTCTTGCGGCGTGAATTCATGAATTGGGAGAGGTCTGTGTCCAGCAGTGGACGACAATAGAGTCAATAGACTGATGGATGGATGATGGAAGGAATTAATTTTATAATGGGTGTTTTGCCGTGGTTTTATAGTGGGTGGTTTGTTATACAAAAAAGTACAAGTGTGTGTAACCACTTTAATAATCAAATTACAGATATTTTAGTATATTAATCACTAATCTATATATTAATCACTTAAAAGTGTGAAATAAAAAAAAACGAAAACAAAATGATTTATGAGGACCCTCCGACTTCAATAGCTTATTTTTTGCTTTTTAATAGGCTTTGAAGTCGGTTTTTTTAAAAAATTTTAATAATTTAATTGAGCAATAAGAAGAATAAAACTTTTTTTTACTTTTACATCCTTAGGTAGGTATTATATAGATAGTAAAAGTAAATCTGATAAATAGACACTTGATAGTTAATTGCCACATCTCGTCGCCTCTCGTCTCCTCCCGTCGCCTCTCGTCTCCTCACGTCGCCTGCCGTCGCAAACAAAAAAAAGAACTCAAAAGCACGAGTCATTTTGATTGGACTACAGTCCTAATTCACGACTTCTAAGACTTAAAAGAACTTAAAAGACTCAAAGAACTGAAAAAAAAGAAGAGACTTAAAATTAATCTAACGACTCAAGAACTTTTAAGACTGAAAGAACTGAAAAGACTCAAAAGAACTCAAGACTCAAGACTCAGAAGACTAAATTAGTCGCGAGTTCTGCATAAAGGACTCATAGCTGCAAAATTAGGACTAAAAGACTCAGTTCTTTTACAACACTAACCACACCTCTATCCGTAACTCAACGAAGGCGAACCCACAACACTAGTCGCATTGGCAGCGTCGACGCTACCACTTAAATCACAGTTCTATCCGTCAGTTAAAGTAGTAAGCTATTTATAACAACGAGTAGTAACTAGTGATTGAATAACTAGCGTAATATTAGTAGCGGATGCGCAGACAGCTGGTAGGTACGCAGTACCACGGGCACCTAATAAAAATCAAACAGTTGTATATTGGACAAGGAAGGATCGTCGACTTCTACATTTTGAGTTATTATTATTCTTTTTTTATACATTTGTTATTTATAGCGTGTCAACACTTGATTCAAAATCAGCGATAGACTAGTTGAAGCCCGTCAGACTGCGATGCAGAGGTTTTGAGTTCGATCCTAGGCACGCATCTCTGACTTTTTGAAGTTACGAGCGAATTAAATAGTTAATTATCGTTCGATTTAACGATAAAGGAAACCTGCATATCTTGGAGTTCTCCATAATATTCTTAAAGATAATTACACGAAGTCGACTAACCCGCACTGGGCCAGCGTGGTGGTCCATGGCTTAACCCATCTCAATCAGAAAAGGTCCGTGCCAAGCAGCGTGACAGTTAATATTATACAGGGCTGATATCACTTCATTGCCTAGTTTGTCCAGTGGCGTATGTTCGACCGTGATATTCAATTTCGAGTCCCGAATCAGAATCCCGAATCACATGCCTAGTGAAATATAGGTGTAATACATCCCTGCCAAGCTTTATGTATGCTTTTTAGACATAGGTGTGACGCTATGTATGTATGTATGTATTTCAATTACTCATAGCATTGTCCTTCACTACTTTTACGTGCGAAATAATTCACCAGTCAGAAAAACACCATTAAATTATTTTACTGCGACGTAACAAGCTCATCAGGTGATTTAGAATCGACATTAACTCGCTCTTTGAAACATATGACAGCTCTAATAAAATAAAAAATAGAACACCTATATGTATATGTTGTGTGAAATATAAAAAATATCAGACAAGATACTTAAAATACTCCAACATCATTCACGTTAATATTTAAATTATCTTTTAGGTGATCTCTCAGATAATCATTTTGGACACATTCTGTTAATAAATGGTAAATATCTTCAATTACATGACAAGCCGTTTGGAGAGTCCGATTTCCTAATCAAAATTTAAATTTATTAAAGGTATACGCTTCTTGTCAATCATGTTATCCCGGATTCGATACTCAAGACTGGTACATGTCATTGCCCATCTCTCACAATGTATGACGAACTCTTTAATGATGTACAGTCACACTATCAAGACGGTCACCTGTTACCACCCACGCTCTTTGTTTAGATTCGCTTAGCAATCGACTTGTTATATTAAACAAGCTCATTAAACGATTTACTACTTGTTTAAAAAAAGTAAAAGCTTCCAATTGCGTTCTGATATTCGAATCATTTTCGATAGTTATTCGAATACAAATTAGTGATAACTAATAAATCGACATTCGAATACGAATTGCGTAATTTTTTTTGTTATTTTTCGTGTGTGTGTATATATATACTGCCAATGCTGGTCGTGTGCTCTCGGATTCGATTCTCGAGACGGGCATATTCTTATCGTAACGTATGACGAACTCTTCAATGATGTAGTACAGTCATGCTAGCAAGACGGTCACCTGTTACCACCCACGATCTTTGTTTAGATTCGCTTAGCAATCGACTTGTTATACAAAACAAGCTCATTAAACGATTTACTACTTGTTTTAAAAAGTAAAAGCTTCCAATAAAATAAAATGCCGAGTGTATTACGTGTACAGTCGAGCAACGTGCATGGAATATGCTCACGCGCATACCTTGCGTTATCAAAATACTACGCACGTGAGGAACTCGGCGAGCTTCCAATATTTTCTTTTATAGATCTTATATCTAACTAGTATTTGGTTGCGGGATTACCTGTATTTATTTTCTTATATTCTAAAACAAGCCTTATTTTTTACCTGAATTCTTATTCGCCTTAGTTAAAATATGGCTATATTAACCCGCAGCGGCACTCTGGTGACACAAGGTTTTTAATACGTCTGACAATCCAAAACTTGACTAGTTACGCTGGATTACAAGCATACGGCTCCTCTTAGCAAGTCTACAGCAGCTTATGAATATTTGCATCTCGTAATCATTATTTATGCCATACCGACTGCAAAAAAGGAATTATTACACTGACATTTTAAAGACATACGACTAGCTATAAACTTAAATGTCTCGCTACATGATATATTTACACAGAATTACATACAAAGCCCGAAGAGAGAGACAGGCATGTATACCACCCACATTTTGACAACTATGTTTTCAGGTACCACAAAATAGAGCGCCCGTAATGCCATCTACCAAGCACTTCTTCAGACTCCATGTTACTACTTAAAGTTTCCTAAAAGCAAAACCCAATAACAATTTATCCGACCCGGGAATTAAACTTAGTTTCGCAACATAAGCGCAAGTGAATACTAAGAAACTAATGCGTCAGTTTACTAAAAGTTTCGATGAATACGTAGACGGCTGAGAATAGAACAGCCGTATGTATTTGTAATAAATATAGATTAAAAGAGTTACAAGTACGTTTATTTTTATTGAGCGAGATATTTACATCGATAGAATTACAATTGTGGTTTTATTATGTCTATTAGTGATACATAATGAGACTTAAATAAACCTTTACGGTTCTAATACGTTTTATTTTAAAAGCTTCGGCATACGAAGCTTCGGCATACGAAGCTTCGGCATACAAAGCTTTGGCATACGAAGCTTTGGCATACGAAGCTTTGGCATACGAAGCTTCGGCATACGAAACTTTTAAACGCGTTGCGCTTAATTTCGTCGACTTACTATGTATAAGTATAACCTTTAGTTAGTAAATCGACAAACTTAAGCATTCATTATAACTAGCGGTCGCCTTGTGGTCAAAATTCGACCATAATTGATTAAAATTTTAAGTTTGATCGTTATTGAGGTGTTATTGTCTATAACATAACCCATATTTTCACATTTCATTTAGATTTCTCCAAGGCTATACAGGTTAATTTACCTATATTTTTCAAACAAATTATTATTTGCTTAACTATCTCTTTCTTTGACGATATTCTTAAGCTTGCTTATTTGTTTTATTTTTCTTTATTACATATAAATAAAGCATAGGTAACCATAGTTACAAAGAATTGTACGACGTCAGACGAACAATGCCGAAATACTACGATCGCGATCGGACAGCGTGTGTCAAATTTGATCTCCATGTACCGCCTTCTGTTAAATTGTATTTATTATTGTTCTTTTTTTAATTATGTATGATGATTCAAATAAAACATTTTTATTTCTTTTTTTCTTCCTTTCAAATGCATGGTTGTATGCGTGTAGTGCTTTTTCATTAATTTAATGTATTTCTAATGCATATTTTATAAAAATATTAGGATTCGCCCCTCCTTCTCCATATAAACTTTAATTGTGCCAAATTTCATATACTTGCGTCCGCGCAATTTTCGTAAAAGGGGTACAAAGTTTTTGCTTCACGTATTAATATATAGATGATTTACTCTGAATGTGTATAATTATACTAGCTAACCCGGCAACCGTTGTTCTGCCATATAAACTATTTCTAGTGGTATGAAATGTACTTTACGATCTATTCTCGTACTTAACAAAAATACATTAAAATATCATAAAAATCGGTCGAACCGTTTCGTAGAGTGCGACCACAAACACCGTGACAAGAGATTTTTATATATACTTAATTATAGATATCACTAAAGGAGTAAGCAGAGTGGTATTCGATCTGTGTGGTGCTAACCCTTTAATTTTCTGGTGTCAACTCCAGAATAGTCTGGTGCCATCCCCAGGATGATTTTAGGATTGTATGTATACCAGCGCTGTTTACAAGCCAAACCTAGGAATCCTGTCTCTGCCTCTCTCCTGTCTATGTCTCTGCCCACCCTATCGAAAACGAAGACCATATGTACTTCGTCAGCCTGTTCAAACCTACCTATAGTCCATTTGGTTAGATATTTAACTAAAGGTAAACAATCACGATGTGTCTTTTTTATCCTTTAATCTAAAAATTCAGTTTAATTCTAAAATGCTGCTAAATATCAATGTAAATAGAACAATAACGATTACTAAATCAATTGAACCGTTAGTTTAAGCAGAAGTTTATTTGTTTAATATGTGTTTGTGTACAAACCTTTAGTTAAATACCTAACCAAACTGAGTTTAATAGAAGCGAGGTTTAAATCAATTAATAGCTAACGGCCAGAATACCAGACTCTGAACTACTGAGACTTTCCTTGCTACTACCCATTAAAACCATCAAATCTGATAAAAATTGCCAAAGTAACAAACAAACACCCATTCGCATATATTATACAACATTAGATAAAACCTTCCATAATTTAAATTATAACCGTCGAGTTATGACGGAAAACATTATTACATAACTAAATTATACGTTACAGTGAGTAATAACATAATACTATTCACGTTGAAGGATAAATTATATAAGCAGGTACTCACATAAGATTCTAGATAAAATTAGACGATACCGTCGTTGAAAATAAATACGATATTATGTTGGAAGTAAACATGGAACGTTGGGATAAATATCAAAATATCATGAAAAATATCAAGTAGTGATATGCGATTATACTCATCCTTCATGACATATCTATTATTCTATACATAGAAACACGAATAATAACAAGAAGAAGAAACAAGATTATAAATAATGCTGTAATTTCAGTATTAGGTACCTATTTAAGCATTTACATTTTACTAAATTAATTTTTAACATTAGTTTATGAATTATAACTTCTTATTATTATAACATTCTTAATAACTATTATAAAATTTACTAAACTTTACTTATTATCGTTGTAAATACATATATGAGAATGATGTTTACTTTGAATTATAGAAAAATCCAAAATCTCACGAATGTTTCGCTGACGAATTTATACAATGACGGTTAAAAATAAAATCAATCACACAACTGGTTACGATAAAAAATAACAAACTACATATTAATTCGTTCAAGATCAAGACTTCAATATTTATTCGTTATTCGAATCATCAGTAACCACGCAACGATATTCGAATGCATTATTCATTCGAATCATTCGATATTTTCAATGACATACGCACATCCCTAAAGCCTCAGCATTTACCTCATGCTGAACGTCGTCTAGAAATAAGATTGCTACCATAATTATGTCTGTCATAACTTTTATAAGATTAAGAGACTTGTCGTCAGATTTTATCTAGACACTAATGGAAATACTTTCAGTAATAAATCCTTTAACATAAGTCGTACTTTGTATTTACGTCGGGTTAATATTTATATATATATATAGCATATTTATTTTACAAAAAGCCAACTAGAAATAATTCCTGTGTCGTGGAGCCTTTACGAACATTCAAACAACGTACACAAAGAACATCCTGACTCGGTACAACCATTTGTGGATCACAATTTTTGGCAAGTTTTGTCTCGTGTGGGATTCGAACCCACAACACGGCGTAGTACCAGTGGCGACGCGACCACTTAAACCACTCCGCCATCCTTGCAGTCTTTAAACTTCAGTTACCGTTTACCAGTGGATCGTTGCTTGTTTACTATTTTCCTTTTTATTACATTTTAAAGACAATTGCCGCGCTAGGGATAATGCCTGTGTCGCGTCAGGCAACCATTGAAACAATGTATAGAAAACCTACATTTGGAAAAACATTTTTGTGTGGAGCATGCAAATTGTAGTTCAATATTGCAATGGCATGGTAGCTACTCAAGCTATATGCTAATCCGTGTAGACAGAAATATAAATACAAGATATTAAAATTTAGTGAAATATTACTTACTCGACACGGCAAGCATTGTACGGAGTACCGAAAGCTTGGCTCCTATCGATATCGGTTTTCTTATGTATTTATTGTATTTATATTTCTAAATATATCCTAACCAATATTATAACCTAGATAATGTCACGGCTTCGCCTGCGTTAATGTGGATTCTGTCATGAAATTGCCATCCCTCGAGAACAGTGATTTTTTCAGGATGAAAGGTACCTTGTCTTTGTTCTGTATAATCCCTATCAACATGCAACAAACAAACAAACTCACATTTGCATCAATAATATTAGTTATATGTGATATATATTACATATATGTTTACTTATAAAATATGTACACATTCAAAATGTGACATAAGTCAAGATATATTTATGGAAGATATATAAAAACACTGGAACAGGACGAACGAAATAAAAGCTTTTAAAACAACAACACATCTGATTCTGTACGTAATTTTTTACAGCAGTCACGTTACCTTGGATATGTTACACGAAACAGGAATAATTCCAGTTTAATGTCACCTTCGCATGACTTACAAGCACCGAGTCACTTTGATGTCAATGAATATTGTATTACGCGCAAAACTACACCTAACATTCGTATAACCACCTAATATTATATACCAACTCCCTACCCACGTTTGTCCGTTTTACAAA
Organism: Catocala nupta; assembly: GCA_963675205.1. NCBI lineage: Eukaryota > Metazoa > Arthropoda > Insecta > Lepidoptera > Erebidae > Catocala > Catocala nupta. The sequence goes on from OY776104.1 coordinate 6,540,836, forward strand.
AAATTCTGCAATAAAATATCATATTCGTATTAAATGTATTGTTTTAACTGATACGCTGGGATAATATAAAAAAGGGAAGGCAGATCAATGGCACGCTTGCCAGTTGCTGGCACAGACTCGATTCCTAAACCAAGAAACGAATCGTTTTAGCTACGAACAGTTACATTTTGACATGCCTTTTTGTCATAAAATACGTGCAAGCAGGAATCATCTGACAAACGGTTGCGTTTGACAGATGACTCTAGCTTGCATTTTGCCAAAAGTAACAAAGTACATGATATTAAATATCTAATTTGCAATAGCAGAAATCACAAGTGACTTCTGATGATTACTGTGCTAATTTCGAGTTTATAGTTAATTGCATTTCGTTTTATTTTCGTCAATTACAGCACTAAGTTAAGGTTCTTTGATGGCACGTTAATGCTACATTATTATAACGTTAACTAATAAAGGTTTACCATTCCTGATATAGAATATAACAGGCGGAACATATCTAATAGGAAGCTACAACTTGTATTGTACTGTATACTGTATTTACATAAAATATAGGTCAAAATAATTACTTAAAAAGTTCACATTCACGTACAATGCTATGAGTACAATCAAAGGTATTTGCTACAAGGTTGTTTAATACATTTCTCCGTACAAATAAGCTGGCAAAACATCAAGTAAATATACAACTATTTGGGCCACTTACTATATTAAAAATTTAAGGTCAGGCATTAATAAATGGGTACTATATATCAAAATATATAAAAGTGACTCCGTGCCATAAGTCCGTGTATACGCTTATGACTTAGTATGAAGTATTAGATAAGACAATTATCGCCTGCTCCGTGCCTCGGAGAGCACGTTAAACCGTCGGACCCGGCTGCCATGAACATCTATGGCAGTCGTTATTGGGAAGTCAGTGCCCTATAATATCCTGACACTAGTCTAGCCATAGGGTATCGTTAGCCTTTGTGTTGCGGAGGTCAGATGGCAGCCGCTCCGTATAAAAACTGATATCCAGTCAAATCCGGTTAGACCAGAAAAGTCGACCCAAGTGACTTGGGGATAATAACGGCTAGGTAGAAGAAGATTAGATATGATAATAGATTCTGTCATCGTTTCTGGATTCTATACACCATTAAAAGGTTAACAGGCCAATCTGTGATAAAGGTGCAGCGGGCAAGCGGTCGCCTCGTCACTGCCACCGCGCTGAGTGTTGTGTATTCGAATCTCACTTACGACAATTATTTATGTGATCTACAAATTATTATTTTGAGACTGAATGTATTTTGTGTCTGTTATTTGTAAAGCCCCTCCGAGACACATGGGACACGCTAATGCGGGCGCTTTCATAAAAAAATAAAATATATGGCAAGAATTATTAGTAATTACACGTGTCGTAGTGCGACGATAGCTAAAACATATAGTAGACCTTCCTTTGCTAACTTTATCATAACCAGGTCACCAATCAATAGAGTCACCTCACTCATTTCCCACGGGAAATAACCATACTCCAGCCAAAAGCCTTTGATCAATATTTAATTCAAATACCACAATACTCTTGACATAATAACTATGAATTCAAATAAAAAGCCCGATAAACGACCTTACCGTCACTGCGCACTGACGCGTATCGTTATACATCAACAAAAACATTCGTCTTTGAATCAAGGCGTGCGTTGACAAACGCTGGTTGCTGCACACAGATTACGACGCCGTAAATAATCTACGACGATACGCATCAGTGAGTCAGGACCTTAGCAACAGATGTTTTTATTTGAATGTTGAAATACACCTCGAAAAGTGTGTTGCCAATCATTTTTTGGTGCAAGTAATAATATATAACACGATGCAACATGTTGAAATGCTTTATTTCACCTCAAATTGAAATTTTAGTGCACTGGATTGTGACGGTCTGAGTATAACGATGAAATTCAAACCGAAAACTATTAAAGGGTATGGACTAGTTAACGAATACTTTATCAGCTTGAATAAAATAAAAATTTTCGTAAAATATAAGTTCAAAATGTTCCTGCCATAATATCTATAAAGATTCCAATCTAATGTTTATAACAGAGGTTCCCAGACTATTTTTTGTCAAAGACCACTTTACAAAATTTAGTGGACCCCCGGCAGCTAGAAATTTAATCCGCTAAGTAAAATCGGTATAACCAAAAAGTTTAACAAGGTAAAAATTAAAAAAATAGATTAAATCTCTACGGGCTGACTGTTTTTCTTTTTTTTTTTAGTTATTCCCGGCTCTTCAGCGAGTTGTATTCCTTTTAAACTAGTAACAGTAGCTGAGCTTCTTAAAATATTATCTGCCTACATTGAGAGGTGAAGCCAAGCCAACATTTTAGTTCTTCACTATCGAAAGCAAATAAATTTTCGTGGACCCTTACAACACTTACGAATTGTGAACCCCATTTTTTTATCACACCAACGTAGACCTCCGTCGAATCTCCCGTGGATCCCTGGGAGTCCACCTGGACCACTTTGACAACTAAGGGTCTATAAGATCACTATCCACTGACGCGTATCGGTATCATGACATCAACAAAAACATTCGCCTTTGTATCGAGGTGTGCGTTGAGAAACGCTTATTGCTGCACATAGATTACAGCGAGTGAGCGTGCATAATCTATGACGATACGCATCAGTGCTCTAGGACCCAAGCAACAAACTTTGTATGATTTAGTCTATTATTCAGAATAACATGACAACAAATGTTCAAAATAACTTTACAAAGAGTGTTCTATCCAAATTGTCTACGAATTATATTAACTTAAAATTAGTTGTTACTTAGACATGACTATTACCAATATTATGGAAGGAAATATAGAGGCAGAGATAGAGAGGAAAACCAAGAAGAAAGTATACAGATCAACTGAAAGAAAATGCAAATGTAGAGACATATCGAGTATTGAAGGATTTGGCAACGGATGAGCACCGACAAATGCATACCACTTAAATTTTGGATGGATGGATATTTGTTTAAGTGTCATAATAGTTCACCATAATATTCTTGAAGATATGTGAAGTCTGCTAACCGGCACTTGGCCAGCGTGGTAGACTATGGCCTAATCCTTCTCACACTGACAAGAGGCCGTTGCCCAACAGTGGAACAGTTTATATACAGGGCTGGTATTATTATCACACTGAGAATAGATCGGTAGGTACTCCATTTTGAATAGTTTAATTAAGAGAACTAAATTTTTCTCGGCTTCGATTGCTTTAATTTAAATTTTGGGTAAAAGGTACTCTATGTCTTATTCTATACCCCTGACAACAATGATGATTGATGATGATCGGCTCAGTAGTTACGGCGTGAAATCGTAACAAACAAACAAAATCACATTCGGATTTAGAATATTAGTATAGATTAAAGTAGGCTATGTAAGAATCAGTACTTTTTTAAAATAAAATATAGCCTGTTACTCGGTGATAATATAAGCTTTCTTATGGGGAAAGGATTTTCAAAATCTGTTGATTCGTTTTTGAGTAAAATTCTTTTAAACAAACAATCCTACAAAATATCAAGTCTTTTTCTTTTATAATATTATCATATCCTTAGATAAGGCGCTTTGTAATTTAAATTAGCTATGTATTCTAAGTAAAAGCAAGATTCAAAGCTATCACAAAGACGTATCTCGGATAAAATCAGATCGTTTAATCTTGAACGTCTGTAGGAACGATGGATAGGCTCGAACGATGGATAGGCTCAAACGATGTTATCTATCGCCGATATCTATCTATCGACAATGTTGACTACTTTTTAAGGTCAAATCTATTAATAAACGAGAAAATACTTGAACAATATGTGGATGGTTTTATTTATTGATTTAATATCACGCTAGTGTGTTGGTGATACGGAAGACGTGTGTCGCACCCATATTTCGCCAATTATCTTTAGGTCCCGTGAGCTCGTGATTGTTATACTTTTGATGCTTTGTAGTCGCATTTGCATACTTTGTATTGCTACGTCCCTTCTGAAATACAACTGAAGACTGCCTCTATCGCGCAGCAGTTGTGAATGCGACTGCCGTGCTTGAGTGTCGGGTTCGATACCCAAGTTGGACAAAGTGATATTGGATTTTCCTGTTAGGAAATTCTCTATATCTCGTCATGAGATCTGAATTTGTTCCCGGTGATGACAACGACTAAAACTAGCATTGGCGAAATGTGGGATTAATACACCCCTACCTCCCCCTAACAGGATAAACGCGTATGTGTGCCGTTACATGCGTCTTCTTTAATGCTTTTCAGTAACCTATATCGACTACATTGTTCACATGCAGCGTTCAACCTTTATATTAAACGTTATCAAAATAGATACAGCTAAACTTAGAACGAAACATACAGTGTTACTTACTAGTGTCAAAAACATTTTCAATTTAGTTCAGCATGTCGCTCTATGCTTTACCAAAAAAAGAAAACAAAGTTTCACATTTATATACCCTAAACTAGTGGTCTTTGACTTCACGGCTGCGGATTTTCCACGAAATATTTAGTGCAAGCACGGCATATTACTTATTATCTTGCCTTATATAATATTATGTAAATAATATGATACCAAATTTTATTCAATTTACTGTTAGATAAACTAAAACTTAAGGAGTCTGCCCACTACACCGTCTCATACCATGACCGTGCTAGGAACGTATCAGACACGAAAAGCAACATGATACGCCCTGCTATAGGAACTGCTGGTCGGTGACGGAACGGTCTAGTGGGCTTAGTCTTATACATTTCCTTCCAAAGCATTTTATTTGCCTGACACGTTCCTTGCACGGTCATGGTATGAGACGGGATAGTGGGCAGACTCCTTTATTTGACAAAGGCAAGCTCGAGAGTGTACTTTTAATACTAATTTCCCCGTAATAATGTCCCTGTGCTAAAGTAAAGCTGAAGTTAAAAAGTGGCTTTTTGAATAGATTTCTCTCATGGATTGTTTATATTTTGCTCTTTTGGACGACAAGGTTGCCGACTACTGCCCTAAACGAAAAGTCTTTGACACCCACACATCCCCACCCACGTCTAGGTCCCACATAGAAGAAGCGATTATAACTACGAAGTCTATAATTACCAACATCTTTAACCCAGACCTACAAACCTAACTAACCTTAAGCTCTGCCTACACTACACGTATTATACTTGTGTACCTGACCTTATCAACAAATGTTATGCAACATCACATCACGCTGGCGACTTTGAAAATGTTGCCAAAAGTTTTGTATACTTACTCTAAAACGCGTATAAGTAATGACAGATTTATACATTATACTATTTATTGACAGACAATTTTAAAGAAAGTCATGAATGAATTTCATGAAGATTCACGCCTAAATATCATTGAAGGGGTAGGCAGCGTTGCTATGTTTGAAGGCCCTCGTAATAGCGTGTGAGCCTATTGCCGATAAGAAGACGTATAGTCAGTAAAACGTTATATTGCTAGTGCTATTGAGAATGTATTAACAATAATACTGTTCGACTCAGAAATCGAACCCGGCACCACGATTGCCAGCAAAAAACGAGTATATTATTGCTATATATACCTCGATGGCGTAGTGGTTAGTGTAACCGACTGCCACGCATGAGGTCGCGGATTCGATTCCCGCACAAGTCAAACATTTGTGTGCATGCACATGGATGTTTGTCTTTGTTTGGGTGTTTCTATGTATAATATGTATCTATTTACAAAAATAAAGTATATATGTATGTTTATCCATTGTCTAGTATCCATAGTACAAGCTCTGCTTAGTTTGGGTTAGATGGTGTTGTGTGTATGTGGTAGAACATTATAATAAATGTTATTATTATTATAAATATTAGATACTGATGCGATTCCTGTGCATCAGGTCTAAATATAAAAACCCGGATGAGACCAAAACTAAATTGTCGGAGTTGTTCTGTTAAGAAAAATCTTAATAATAAGTTTTAATAGCAACCCTGAGTTAATTGTTACACACATCCTAACCTCGGATAGAACGTAAATCCGTTGGTGCTGCGCCTAATCTCTCTCCGGTCGTGTCGGCCTGCCATCTCATCAGAAAATGAGAGTGAGGAAATATAGAGTGCACTTGCGTTGGCGCAGTGACTTATGCACTATAATTGTCCTGTCTGTCCACCATGACCAAAATTCGATCGAAAGAATCATACTTACAGTTTGCATAGTTAAACACAAAACATATCTACTACATTCACTCACGTTTGTTTCTCAAAGAAGCCTACGGAGTTTACGGATTTGGAAGACATATCGTAACATACCTGAAAAAGAAAGAAAACGTTAATTAGCATACACAATAAACTAGTGTACACATGGGCTGCTAGTGAACGTACTTCAACAGAACACCAGCCTTAGATTATTCATAAACCTGGAGCGCGTACATCACTCGCAGACTATTGCTCCGAGCGTGAGAACCTTAGGTATTGTATGCCAAAAAATAATAGTTTTATAAAACTAAAAAACACGCTACATTATTTTATATACATATAAAAACTAAAAAACACGCTTTATTAAAAAAAAAGTAGGAATAATTTAATAATTTTAACGTAAAAAGCGTGGGGTGGGGGCTATCAAAATATCTTAGAAAGTACCCCACGCCTTTTTACATTAAAATTATTAAATTATTTTCTAATTTTTTAAAAAAAGCGTCTTTTTACTTTATTTTACTATTATTATTTTTATTTATTTTCTAAATTATTGTATTGTCATCAATCCTCGATACGTGTGCAAAGTTTCAAATCAATCCGTCGGTTTGAAAGGTGTGAAAATCACATTCAAAGATTCCATTACATAGATTCTTAGATACATACCAAGCTAATAAAAGCGTGTTAAGAACATCGTTTTATATAAAATTAAGTAGAGATGTACTTAATTTTAATTAAAATTATTTTGAAGATAAAATGTTAAGTCAACCCTCAGACACAAATAGAAAAATTAATATAGTGGTAATAAATAGATATACTAGTGATCGCCCTTTTTTCAAAATTGGACCTATGTCATAAAATTTATTAAAATAGTTTTTATTAATTTTAGCTTTCTGCACTCCTTTACCATATAAACAAATTTCGCATTCACCTATGCGAGCAATATGCTTAAAAAGGGTTACAATTTTATCTTCACGTACGTAATAGGTATAGAATGTTTGATACTTGAATACGCGCGCATAGGGAACTTGTGCAATTTGTGTATACTAGCAGACGCATAGAGATCGAAATTCGACAATAATTGTCAAACAAATTATTATATTGATATATGTAACCATAGTTACGAAGAATAGTACGACTACGTGTGTCAAATGTATGGTTGTGTACGTGTAGTGTTTTTCCATTAATTTAATGTATTTCTAATGCACATTTTATATAAATATTAGGATTCGCCCCTTCTTCTCTATATAAACTTTAACTGTGCCAAATTTCATACTCCTCCGTCCGCGCAATTTTCGTAACAAGGGGTACAAAGTATTTGCTTCACGTATTAATAAATATAAAGATAGACTAGTGTTTGCCCAATGGTCGAACTTCAACTAAAAATCATTGGGTTTTCTCTTCTGCAAATATGCTAGGCGCAAGTCGCGAGGGTTTGATTGCCGAGTCGGGTATAGAATTTCTTGACAATTAAATCAAAAGATATTCCTAGTAGCCGCACGAAATTTAATAGATACATACGAGATTTAAGATGCCAGCTTGTAATTTATTTTACTTTTCTCTGATAACATGTAACTAAACAATTGTCTACTTTTACTATGGATATCATATTTGTGACGTACGAAATATTATTAACGTTTATTTACTATGTCGCTGAAGTAGTTTCAGTTCCAGTGACCCATCTACGATTCAAGGCAAAGAGTTGTCACTCTGTTTAAACAGGTAGTACTTACTATGAAACCTGTAATATCAGTGATTCAGTCTGTACTTGTCACTTACAGTCACACAATATGTTGTGTCCCTTAACGCGTAGAGATTCCAATATCGATACGCACAATTTATTCGAATGATATTCGAATGCAACTGTACGGAACGCGATACCTATATTACGTGAACAAGGACTTAAGAGCGCGCACCTTTGTGTAATGGTTTCGACATAGGCTCGGTTCCTCTATTTATCTTGAATATAGGAACCGGGGCTTTTCCAAATATCACCTAAATAAGACGTAGGCCCGGTTATTGTAACAAGAAACTAATCGTTTTAGCTACGGGCAGTTAAATTTTGTCACATTTCTCATAAAGCATGTGTCAACAATTAACTGTCCTGCTTCTAGGTATAGGAACCGGGCCTGATCGCATTGTTAATTTCGAAATGCAGTGCTGTAAACTAGAGACCAGTATTATTCCAACAAATGTGTGATCCACAAATATTTAATTACACGAATGGCGTAGCAGGCGGCCAGTCGCCACGTCGACGACCTCACGCTAAATGTTGTGGGTTCGACTACCATACGTTACAATTAATTGTTTGCTTCGCAAATTACAGTAAGTAAGTAAAAAATGGTTTATTACTGCAAAAAGATACAGAGGTGGAAAATTATAAAAGGAAAACATAAATACTTATAAAAATAATTGTGCCACAGAATACATATTAATCTACATATATTATATATTAATATTATAAAGCTGAAGAGTTTGTTTGTTTGTTTGGTTGAACGCGCTAATCTCAAGAACTACTGGTTCGAATTTAATAATTATTTTAATGTTGGTTAGCCCATTTATCGAGGAAGGCTATATATGCTATATAACCTCACGCTAACCAACTAATAGGAGCGGAGCATCGATCAAAAATGTAGCAAAAACGAGGAAAATTCTCCTATGTGAAGCAGACGAAGTTGCGCGAGTCAGCTAGTGCTATAACATACATCAGTACCAATTTGTAATAAGTATATGTGTATTGTCAGTTAATAGTACGTTTATTAATTGCAACCATAATATGCGTGTTGCGTTTGCTGTAGGTACTATAATGGTAAAAACAGTACCGTCCTAGTGCAACTTCTGTCCGTCTCTCTGACAATTAGCTATATGTAAAAGAATAATTACTGCACAGATGGCAAGCGGTTGCCTCGTGGCTGTAGCCGCCTAGAGTACTGTAGGTTCGACTCCCACAAAAGACTATTATTTGTGTGATATAATTGTTGTTAGTACTTTGTATGAGGTTTATTGTATGTTTGTTAAGTTTTTCGCGCCATAGGGTTTAACTAAGCGCGGAAGTTGCCTATTTGTAAAATAATACCTATACAATTATGACTGCACGAATGGCGGAGTAGTTTAAGTGGTCACTACGTTATTGCCACTACACCGAGTATTGTGGGTTCAAATCTCACACGGGACAAAGATTTGTATGATGCTCAAATTATTGTTCTAAGTCTACGTGTTCTTCATGTCTGTTGTTTTATGGCGTTACCACTAGAGAAATTGCATATTTCCTCAAATAAATCCTAACTAATATTAAAAAATGGGTATGTGAGTTTGTTTGTAACACTTTCACGCCATAACTACTCGACCGATCATCACAAAATTTCGCAAGGACTTTGTGAGGGGAACGGGAAACGACATAGGGTAACTTTCAACCAGAAAAAAGTACAGTTACTAACCTAACTTAACCTACATTTACGGGAGCGAAGCCGCGGGAAAAAGATAATAATTTCGCTTTGTTTATACCTAACAAAACATAACATACGTTTCATACCTAATTTAGGTAATCGTCCATCGTTTCCATTACAGATAGTTGACCGTCAGATAATTTCTAACCGCTGTTCTAATATCAGCTGTTTGTTTACAACCGGGTGACCGAGGTCGGGTGGCGGTCACACAGAATATATTTAGAGAAGATAATTATTTCATTAGGTATTTTAATTACTTTGCGGTGTAATATTTTAGTAGGATGGATGTTGCACTGTTCCCGGGGTATAAATTTGCATTTTTGTGTTAGTTAAAAGGTTTAGGCATACTGCACGCACGGAGTAGTGTGTATTTTGACATTGTAAAAAAAAATGTATACGGGGAAGGAGAGCAATAAAATAAAATGTATAAAAGAAATATTTTCGTATGGTCGAATTTCGACGCTATAAATTATTTATTTTAAAAACATTAAAATTTGTGTACAATATTAAGTATCCTATATATCAAGATTAACCAACAAAAACCATTATGCCGAGCCTAAGCCGTTTAATACCTAAGCATATACCTAAGTAAGTAAGAGAAAAGAAAATAAAACCTAAGCATAAGTTATTTTGACATAATTTGTCCAGCCTACTATTTCGACTATATCCACTGCCCAACAGTGGTACATATCGGACTTAAGACTTATATACTATCGTATAAATGTGCAAAAACAGAAAATACTTGTATAAAGGCGTACGGCCTCGATTTCTTTGAGCCATTGCTCTCTATTGATTGAAAGGCCTGGGTATAACGGGGTCGTGACAGACAACTTTCATCGAAGCTTCCTCGGCATATAAAATACAGTTTTTTTTTGTACCACCTTATATTCAACTATTGATATAACACTGCATACGTTTGCGGCTGATCATGAGGTACTAAATTCGATACCCGGATTAAATAAGTAAAATACATATATCGCGAAAAGTGGATGAATAAACTTCTGCTTTTCCCTTCAGAGATAAGCATGCGTCAAGTTAAGTTATTTAAAATGTAAGCTAAATATATTAATTTTTTTTAAAAAGCATTTGAATCTTCTCCCTAGTGTTTATTATCCCCAAGACACTTGGGGTCGGCTTTTCTGGTCTAACCGGATTTGACTGTATATCATTTTCTACACGGAGCGGCTGCCACCTGACCTACGCAACCCGAAGGCTAACGATACCCTAAGGCTAGACCAATGTCGATAACGACTGCCATAGATGTTCATGGCAGTCGGGACCGACGGCTTAACGTGCTCTCCGAGGCACGGAGCAGGCGATAATTGTCAACCAATACGCACATAATTTCGAAAAGTCGTATAACTTACGATAGTCAGAGGTGTGCGACGTGGGTTCGAACCCGAGACCCTCTGTCTCTCATTGCAGTCTGTTGGTCTCCCCACTGAGCTATCGCTGCTGTAATAATCGAATCATCCTTAGTCTGAAATATGCTTTATATTTCACATAATATATAAATACGCAGGCGTGAAGGTAAGTCAAATGGAATGGAATCTAAACAAATTGGTTAAAATTAATTTAATCACATAGTTTAATAAGAAACATCCGTCAACTCTAAATTGGCTCGGGAAAATAGATTTAATAAGTACTCTACTCGTGCTGTATACACCTGTAAAGACATTTCACTTTGTACCATTCCCTACCTGTTCTAAATTATAATTTTATAGTGACGTGTCGATGAAGCAATTTAATCACAAAGTTTAATAAGAAACATCCGTGGACTCTAAACTGCCTAGGACCTAAAATATATATCGCAAAAGGTGGTTGCAATAAACCTCTGCCTTTCCAGAGATAGACAGGCGTGAAATTAAGTTATTTTAAATGGAAGCTAAATAAATTGTATAAATTGAAATTAAACACTTTATACGGATTTTATCGCGTTGTTTATTTTACTTTAAACACTGTTATTACATAATTTTGAAAACTCTAACACTACTATTATTGAATTTTACTACTATTTATCTTTACTATATTACATTCGCGTAAACATAAGACAATATTATGTAAATTGTATAAAATCAATTAAATACTAGAATTTCATAAAACAAATTCAGCGACTCTATATTGCCAATGTGTTGGTATGTGTTTATTATGTATGGTATGTGCTGTGAGGGTTTGTTCCGCATTTGCCCCTACATTACGTCCCACGTTCCAAAATGTTCATTCATCTCATTCGCCCCTCTTTTTGAATTATTCCCTTTTCGTTCTACATTTTTGAGCATGTGGTTAGCAAAACAAAACAAGGTTAAAAATTATTTTATAATCATAAGCCCAAAGTTTCGCAGAGAGATTAACGAGGTATTTTAAAATATTTATATTAAAAGGAACAAAATTTGGGACGAAATTGGAATTAAATTAAGAAATTAATATTTATCTTAATTTGAAACCATTTTTGATTTTATTATTTAGGGAACAATTTTTGGAACGGATGCGTATTTTACGTTTGGGACGAAACATGAGGGTCGAATTCGGAACAAACCGCTGTGAGTAAACATTAATCCTAAGTATATACTATTATAGATGCGAATGTGAGTTTGTTTGTTTGTTACCCTTTACCGCCTTAACTACTCGACCGATCATCATGAAATTTCGCATACTTACACGTCACGAATAGGACATAGGGTACTTTTCATTCAGGAAAATTACTGTTACTAACATAATCTAACGTACATACATTGACGCGTGCACAGTCACGAGCAAAATCTGGTAAATAAATGAATAAATAACACAATTAACACATCTCTGCCTACCTCTTAAGAGATAAGCTGTCGTGAAGTTAAGTTATATAAAATGGAAGGTAAATAAATTGTATAAAGCAATTGAATCCTAACGTTTGATAAGAAACATTCGTCGACTCTAAATTGGCTATTAGGTAACAAACTTTCTCGGCGCTCGTGCGCAAGGATACCTATCTGATGGGTGGTACTCGAGACACGTACTTGATGATATAAGTATAAATACGTGATTGGGTATAACAACAGTAAAACATCACGCCTTATGCACAGAAAGGTAGGCAATCATCTATACTAATATTATAAAGATGTATTCACCATTCACCGGTCTGTGTGGAAAACCTTAGGGAAGGCCTATGTCCAGCGGTGGACGTCTTTGGACTACATTACCCAACCAACTTTTACGCCAACGAAGCCGCAGGCAAAAGCTAGTGTCAAATAAAACGTAAGCCCTTATTGTATGACAAGACTATAAAGAGGTAAAATGTGTTTGTTTATATGGTGGAGGTGATCGCTATAACTGCTAAACCGATCCAAAAATGTCACTTATGTAGAGCTAAACTATCCGTTACTACCATAGGCTATTTAATATACCAAAATAATAAACCACCACGGTCGAAAGCCAATATTCATGAACACATTAGGAAGTATTCTTGTATCATAGAGGGCTTGACAATTGAAATAACGGTCACAAAGAACATCCAGACTCGGAACAATTATTTTTGACTCTATAGACTTCTAAACATGGCGCAGCAACAACATTACCAATGCAACTTTAATTTAGGCCTACCCAACTCGATAAGAGAACCCAAGACCTTGCCTCAGTAAATATTCATCTAACTAAAACTCCGCACACATTGAACTCAATATTGCAAGTTCGTATTGTATCAATAACCTTTGATAACTTGGACTAGACTTCCAATACTCTGATTGCATCTGATATCTACTGGTGACACGACCACTGGATTATATACCTTGTAACTTAGTAAATAAGGTTTGAAGTTGTATAAGAGGTTATCGCGACGCTTTCATATGTTTGCGTATTGACCCGGCCGTTCAAAGTCTCAAAGGAGAATATGGGAAGGTTGTGATTACTGATAGGCGGAGCGTTCAGCATAGCGTTAAGCGTCCAGAATATTTTTATATGTTAGTAGTTCCTACCCTGAATCTTACCAGGATAAAAGTGTTCCAAGACAAGGTGTACCAGATTTCATCCATATCCGTGCAACGGTTTACAGGTGCTTTAGTAACAAACACATAAACCACCAAATACCTTCACAATGTTCCACATCATGGTAAGAGATCAATGTTCCATATCATAATATTAATAGGATCTTTTACCATTCTCCGAAGTTCTTTTTCATACGACGAACGCGACAAAGAAGCATACGCGTAAGCGATGGTAACAATCTACCATCAGATAGGCCGTAGCTTATCTGGTGGCAAATTGTTACCATCATCTTTGACTCTTTGGTTGGGATCCGCTTTAGGGTGAAAGTAAGTTCACTTACAATTTGTATACAACACTTAGCGGGCTGGAAATATCCACTAGGTAAGTAAGTAGCTAGCCTGCATCATACTTCACATTTTACTACCATTCGAATCTCTAACGCGCATGCCTCGCTCGCATCTCTTGGTCTAACGAGTATATGTATAAAGGATCTTCACTCAAATAAACCCTTTTTCACCAAAGCTAAGCAATGAAAATTAATTATTCATCAGAGTTATGCACATATTGTGCATACCTCTGATGAAAAGACACCTTAATCCTCCGCTACCCGCTACGCTTACCACAAGGCCTACGTTAGAAATCTCAGTAAGTTCACGTTAGTGAAGCAGAATTTATGCTGAGCAATATCGAATGATATCACAAATTATGGTAATGTATTCGCGTCAGTATTGAATACAGTGCGGCTTGAGGAACAGGCGGGCTTGGTGCGATGAATATAAAGGTTAGTAATGTAAGTGGAAAAGTAATAGCTCGTGGTTTTTTAACTTTGAGGGTAGACGAGAAAATAAAAGCTTGTTAGGAGGGTAAACTTATTGTAATTATTTTGTTGGTATCGCAGCAGATAGCTGAGAGTATGGCTCCTGTACATTACCGGCGATTACAGACGATTACGCGCGAGCCCGATCGTGTAGAAGGCATACTCGGCTGTACTCGCTGATCGTCTATGATCGCCTGCAACCCGTTAATTGTCGTTTATTTCGGACACGCATCAAAGGGAATCGCCGGGTGGTTGCGTTGAGGTGCCCACACGATCGCCAATCATTCATTCGCCGTCTTAACTTAACCCGAACAAGCCCGCCTAAAGGTAATTGTATTATATATTTATTGTGGCTACTTACTTGGTTCTATTACGATGCATGGTCAAACACCACCATCTTCTTTTCCTCCATTTTTTTCACAACTTTTCGTTGGACCGCTTTGACATAATGGTTGTATACCGCTATTAAATAAATCTTTGCAGCAACAATACATTCCACGTCCATCTTGACGCTTGCCGCTCGACAAACTACTACAAACGATCGTGTGGATGCTTGCACGATAATCATGCCGATTATAGACGATCATACGATCAACGACCATCGCCGATAATGTAGAGGAACCATTAGGTTCCGTTTTTATTGTCAGGCTATGAGTATTTGGGTTCTGATTGTTATTTTTTTAGGAGTTTTTATACATTTGTTTATAACCCAAAATTCCTTTGCGCAATAAGGAGAGAAACCCAAACCAAACTCCAGTCTTGAATGTGCCCGGTAGACGACAAAGATGGCTTTGCTTTTAGCAGGCGCTCAATAAGATTATTGAGCCACCGCAAATCTCAAAAAAGAGTATGCTAAGATTCTTCGACATATACTTTCATCTTCGACACACAAATATGTTATATATTCATATGAGCATTATAAATTCAATATACTGCTATATAAGATATTTCTCTAATGAAATATTATGTCCATGGTGGCATACCTTGAGCATCTGCCAAAATCTACATCATAAAGGCGTCAGCACGGTTATGGCCACATCGCAAACAGTGCAGTATCTATGCCAATATTTGCATACGTACTCACTAATTAAATAACTATTGCAATACTGGAACGATATAAAGACCAGGATACCTAGTGCGAGTTGTATTTACGTTAACGCGATCGAAACGTTTACCGCGTTTGGCTCTCTGATTGGTTAAGAGCATGGAGCGGGCCAATCCGAGCGCCGAACGTCATAAACGTGTCGACCGCGTTACGAAAAACAAACTCGTACTAGGCACTCTATAGTATTATAGTCCAATAGTTTATTAATTATTTAGGGTCTAAATGTCGGGAGTTCTATTCTATCTTTGTTTGTTGACTGCGCGGTTGGCGTATTGGTTTAAGTGGTAACGCCTCGCAGAGTGTTGTGCACAGTTGTTTGTTGTCCGTTGTTTGATTGTTTGTAAAGTCCCCCGCGACTCTGGAACTATACCTAATGTGGGAGTAGTATTTTAAGAAATATATAAAGACGTTGACATAAATAATCAAAGTCAAGTCAAAATCTTTAATTCATTTCGGTCACAAAGTAACATTTATGAATGTAAAAGAATATCGGTTATTCAGTATACTAAAATGATTAAATTTACAATTTCGTTAGTTGCTAGGTTGTCTTAAAAACATCTGAGTCGCCTAATTGTGATTATATCTTTACGGGGTAAGTCCACCGAATAAATTATCTATTTCGTGGGCGTGTTCAGAACAACGATAGATTAGCATAAATAAAATGGATATTGGAATATGTTAAAGCATTCTAGTTGCACCGACATCAAAACGAAATAGAGATCCGGGTGCTTAGTGCGAGTTGTTTTTACGTTAACGCGATCGAAACGTTTACCGCGTTTAGCTCTCTGATTGGTTAAGAGCTTGGAGCGGGCCAATCGGAGCGCCGAACGTCATAAACGTGTCGATAGCGTTAACGTAATACAAACTTGCACTAGGCACTCTGATGTAGTCTAATAAACGTCAAAATATGTGAACTGAAATACAATTTATGTTTACATTTGGCTGTTGTTTATTATAATTCAGGAGAATTCCATTTGTCATATTTATGATTCTCAGACTATGTCGAAACTCTGTTCTGAACACGATTTAGAATAGACGCTCTGATTCAGCACAATGGCTAATTGGCTTAATATAGAACGTGTACTTTCGTAACAATGAAACTTTCTTTTTTAAGAGCAACTCCTGCACTAGATATAATTCCTGTATCGCGGGGGACTTTACAAACAATCAAACAATGGACAAAAAGAACATCCAGACTCGGAACAACCATTTGTGGATAACACAAATTTTTGTCCCGTGTGGGATTCGAACCCACAACACTCGGCGCAGTGGAGAGACGATAATTTAATACGTCATCTATGCAGGCTGATATTCAAACTGATATTACCTTGAATAAAAACATCCAATACAATATAAAAGATAACACACAATATTATTAACGAAACCATGTTCTAGTATGATTGAAATGTGTCCATCGCACTATTTTCTACGATGAAGATTCGATCGTGTCGTATTTGGTATCAGTTCCAACTGATCTTTATCATCATTGAATGAAACTGACGAATTACTTAAGATATTTGGGAACACGGAACTGCTCGCATGAAATGTTGATTACTACTTTAATATTTTAGACTGTCGCGGTGACGCAGTGTTCCTAAAAGTGACTGCCGCGCAAGGAGGTCTCAGGTTCAATCTGGGCAAAGTGTTATTGGGGTTTTATGCCAAACAATTTATTAGTCGTAAAATATAATAGTGTCTTGTATATAGGTACATATATTACATATCAAAATTGTAATTTAAACTATTGTCTACGATATTATATTCTTATAACCTATAGATATAACCTACAGATCCACTGAATTTTGTAAAACCGTCTTGTAATAAATATGTCATAAAATTAACGGTGGGACGCCTGGTGACCTGTAATACAGGTTTTTCTTAAACCTACTTCAGGCACCAGTCTCTCACAAGTTAGTTTACAATGTGCTATTTACACTATTGTCTGTACTTGAGGCATGAAACTATTGTGAAGAGAGAATAAATGATTTTATTATTATTATTATAAAAAATTGAGTTTTATTAGGTATAGTAGATGTCATAGACCAGACCTTTTACAGTCTTCTAATAAACCCTCGCGAGTCAGACTATAATAATATTCATTTGTCACTATAGATCTGACATTTGATATATTATGTAAAGTAAATAATAATAATAATATTCTACAATAATATTCTACCACATACACACAACACCATCTAGCCCAAACTAAGCAGAGCTTGTACTATGGGTACTAGATAATGGATAAACATACACATATACTTTTTTTTTTGTAAATAGTTACTTACGTATTATACATAGAAACACCCAGACCAATACAAACATCCATGTTCATGCACACAAATGTCTGACTTGTGCGGGAATCGAACCCGCGACCTCAAGCGTGGTAGTCGGTTACACTAACCACTACGCCACCGAGTACATACATACATTATACATAAATAAATACATCTATACTAATACACTACATTAAAAATACTTCTACAACTACTCCTTCCGGTTCCCTGTAAGACGATACTTCGACAGCCGACTGGTTATCAAACAATTGCTAACGGATTCCACTGTTTAAGAATAGAAATAAATGTTTTCCTATTCCAGGATCAGAGCTTACATGAGATTAGAGCTTTGAGAAAAACAATATACGAGAGTTTTGGCAATAACAACGACCACATGCAGTGAAACTGACACCTACACATTCGGAGGAAACAGACAACACATTTCCTAAGTCTTTGTATTTATAAACCTTCTAGATATTACGGTAATGCCGTGTGACTTGGCTTTAAAATTGAAATAACTGCAATACACAATGACGGATTTGAAATCTATAGTAGCACAAGCAAAAGAGCGATGTCTAGTGAAGTGCTATGCAAAGGTCTTGATCCAACGCGTGCACAGAATTTCGAAGTTCTCCAAAAAGTATGAGATCTGCCTACCCGCACTGGGCCAGGTTGATGCACTATGGCCTTATCCTTCTCATTTTGGAAAAAGGCCCGTGGCCAGCTGCGGAACCGTTAATTGTTTAAACGATTCCAATGCTAGCCACGGGCCAGCTTCCGATTATTATTTATAAATAATATTATACATTATTTCTACCGACATTATATGTAATACGAATGCGAAAGACAAGTTTACATCCATAGTTATAATATAAAGCTGAAGAGTTCGTTTGTTTAGTTGAACGCGCTAATCTCAGAAATTACTAGTTCGAATTGAACAATTATTAAAGTGTTGGATAGCCAATTTACTGAGGAATGCTATATAACATCACGCTACGACCAATAGGAGCGGCGCTTCAATGAAAAATGTAGCAAAAACGGGCAAAATTATCTTATGTGATGCAGAAGAAGTTGCGCGGGTCAGCTAGTCTATGATAAATTTTAATATTCGACATATCAATGTAGGTTACATTAGATAATGAGGCCAAGTTAAACAGTAAGTGGCATCTGTAAAGTCGTTCAACTTCCAAGAAAATAATTCTATATGCTCAACCGTGTTGAAATAATAATAACCAACCAAAGTTTAAGTCAAGTTTCAACCGTAACTAGCTGTAAACGAAACCAAAACTTAGGTTTTGATCTCTCCGGGCCAAATTTGATTTGCCTGATACTTCCAGTTGGCCGAAACTTTATACTTAGGTATGTGGCGACCTTTAAAGATTGTGTGTGAGTGTGAGTGTGTGTGTGTGTGTGTGTGTGTGTGTGTGTGTGTGTGTGTGTGTGTGTGTGTGTGTGTGTGTGTGTGTGTGTGTGTGTGTGTGTGTGTGTGTGTGTGTGTGTGTGTGAGTGTGTGTATATAAGATTGACTAAGAAAGTTTATAAGGCTAGTGTGAATGGAACAGTCCCAAGGGGCCGACCAAGGCGAACGTTTCTCGATCAGAGCGCAGACGTTCTGGACAAAGGCCAGGTTAAGAGCACCTTAAAATGAATGAATGAATGAAGCCAGAGAAGTGTCAGGATCGTAGCAAATGGAAATCCGTAATCTCTACCTACCCCTCTAGGAAACAGGAGTGAATCTATGTATGTATATATTCATATACATATGTGTGCGTGCATGATTTCACCACTTTTGACAATAGACACTAAAAGTATTTTAATTAAACACAGGAAAAGGAAGGAAAATTAAAATATGCTATATCTTAATTGATTTACCTACCGCATGAAATCTAACTAACAGTAAATATTATAACGTATTTGCAACGGATGACGACTGGTCGTGTTAAAATATTGACGGTTATCAAGAAACGACTCGTTTTACCTATGGATAGATTATAAAACACATAATTATACAAAATCTTAATTATTTTTTGGTGCAGCCTTGTTTGTTGCCGTGGACGAAAATGATGGTAATGTACAATATATTGATATATTTACGTCATTTCAACTTTTTTTTTTTTTTTATTCACTACCTAAATAATAAAAGTTACAATTAATAACTTATCAGCTCAAGTTTACCTACTACACTCATAGTAAGTATTTTAAAAAACAGGCATTCTTACTATAAAACCGATAAAATCTATCTCATTATTTCATTATGGCGAGTACGTCCAGATGTTGTGTTAACGATCCCGATATGTTTTGTTATGTTTGTGGTAAATACATATTGAATAATCAGCGAAAAGCAATTACATACACTGTGATTCACTTGTATTTTTTTTATATTATTTGGCAATAAATTATAAATCAAGAAAAAATGTGGGTGCAAGTCAGTGCAGTGCGGTCTTCAAGAAAATGTCGTTCGAGAAAATCACTCAAAAGACAATTAAATTTTTATTTTTGTAAAAAATGCATTTATTTTTATCTCATTAACTAGAGCTGATACAAAATAATCAGTACTATTTTTAATATCACCGTATAAGATAAATTTAAAATCAAATCTAAAATCCCAGGCACCAAAATGAGTATAGGCCAGTGTAATTTTTGACACATATTATATAAAACATGTGTGTGTATATGTAAAGTACATGGTGCGTACTGACGCGATGACGGCCAGATCACAACGAGTCATGATCAATCAGGCCCAATAACCAGCCGTGAAGGGCGCGCCGCTAACTAAGTCACGGCCGATAACTCTCTAACCATATTGACACTGTTCACGACTTGAAGCTAAATATTTCTTGTTATGACATTACAATAATGTAGTGTAAGATATACTATTGTATTTAATTTGAACTACTTGCACATATTTTTATTGTGGTTTATTTTCATTAAAACAGTTTTGTTATTTCTTTCCCTATTTGTATACAGTACAGTTTTCCTGGATGAAAAGTACCCTATGTTCTTTTCTACCTATCCCTAACAACGTGTATGCGAATTTATGAGGATAGATCTAGTAGTTAAGACATGAAAGCATATCAATCAAACAAACTCACATTCACATTTATAATAATCCATCCGATTAATGCTATTAGAGTATTCAGGTCAGACGCCGTTTTCATCCATAGTTACCAATATACCGGACCATTAAACACCCATCCCCATAGCCAAAACGTAGTACATATGCGGCAATAATCCTACGCCTGCTGTGGCTAATGCCACTGTAGGTGTTCCATCCCACTTTAGATTAAAACTCGAAGGACCTCTTCACGTTGGACCCATGACTCCGTGTAAGCCTCCCAATGGGCCAGATATTTTTCTAATATCATAGAAAATATCTGTGGCAAGAGTAACATTACAATCCTAATTCTAACTTTAAAGCTAGGATTAGGATTTAAATGTCATGTTGTAATTGTGTTTCGAATGTCAACTTAACGTTCAGAAAGGTGACCATATTTAAAGGTAGATGAGTCAGAGAGTAAATATATTTATATTCAAACTCTCCCCAAATTTACAGTTGCTTTTCTCTGTCAAGGTTGAGGGTAAACAATTACGCCCACATCTCGCCAGCTATGTATATAACGTGTATTTAACGTCCTACATAATAGGCAAGGCGCCTATTGCCTCAATGACATTAAATATAATAAATTTCCAAATTGTTGACATCAGAATTAATTGAGTTATGGTTAAGGCAATAAAGTGAAATAAAAAATTGGTTTTCACCATTTTTGACAATAGACACCAAATGTATATTAATTAAAAACAGTAAAAGCGTGCGTAGGAATATAAGATTTCTAATGCGGTTAACCGCAAGAAATCCAACCAACCGCATGCATTGTAAGGTACTAGATCTTGTCCACGGCTTCGCTCGCGTTAATGTAGATTTATGTTAAGATAGAAGATAGATTTTTATAGCCTATATGTTATTCTGACGTATAAACAATAATACTGTAAAGTTTCATCCAAATCCGTTCAGTAGTTTTAGCGTGAGAATAACAAACATCCATCCATCCATCCTCACAAACTTTCACATTTATAAGTAGGATTAGCAACGGATAACGACTGGTGTAAAAATATTAAATGGTTGAAGTGGAGTCTAGGTTTGGTATTGTATAAATGATATTCAAATTTCACTGTTCGTAACTAAAACGACTTGTTTCTTGATATATTAATGAACAGTTTCAATATCGAAAAAAAAATGTTACCTACCTTTAGTTAATTTTTGAGAGTATGTACTCTATGCAAAATATGTCAAATTTTAACTGTCCGTAGCTAAAACAATTTGTTTTTATTATATTGAAACCATTCCTTAGTAGACGCCTTGCCAATGTCACTATGACGATGTTGTGGAGTCGAAACCCACACAAGACAACAATTTGTGTGATTCACAAATATTCTGAATTATTTATTACTAGTTTTCCCCGCGGTTTCACCCGCGTAAGTCCCGTTCCCGTGGGAATATCGGGATAAAAGTATCCTATGTGTGAATCCAGGTGCCCAGCTATCTACATATCAAGTTTCATTATGATTATATTATCGCAATCGGTCCAGTAGTTTTTGCGTGAAAGAGTAACAAACATCCATACATCCTCACAAACTTTCACATATATAATATTATAGTAAGGATTAATTAATTCCGAATTCGGAAGTTCTTTATATCCGTTGTTAAAATAAATATTTAATATTCGAACTCACACATTCGAATACTGAATAGACTATGCTAAAGAAAGAAAATATTTATTCATTTATTGTAGTCAATCTACTGTTTGTAACCGCTATAAGAATGATTTAGTTTTCATCATAAATTGAAAACTCTGGCATAAAAGTAAATGAAAATATATTTTATTATGCAGTATAATCAAACATTAAGTATTTTCAGGATTGGTTTTAGTGCCGTATGCGGTATATCGAATCGTATCAAGAGGCTAAAAGTAAACAGAAGACAGATATAATACAGCCGTCATAAGGAAAATGGCATATCTAATTTTTTTGTTTCCGATTTTAAGGATTTTACTTATTTGGAATTAATAAAAATAATCGCATCTACCAGTATTTTATATTAAATAAAAAAATACTGATGAATGCATCTATTTTCTTTATGACGGCAGTTTATGTGGCGAATACTCCACCGACAAGGGCTGTGCTTTTAATTGAGAGTAGAAGAAGACGCCGCACAACCTGAAAAACCTCCAATAATATAAGCAATTTGCGACCCAATATTCTAAAATAATAATTTAAAAAAATATACTTTCTAAAAAGGATTCGACTTTTGAGACCACCTACATATAAAAGTAAACTAATAATGACTGATAAAACTTTTGCTAAGGGTAAAAACTAAAACGTGTTGACCTTTTTGTTTTCGTTGATATTTGAAAAGCGCTGAATAAATTTCGATAATAATATAACCTACGAAATGAGAAAATCAATTCATAATTGGCGGAATAATCGCGTAACAAATATACAAAAAGAAATAAACAGTCGAATTGAGAACCTCCACCTTTTTTTGAAGTCGTTTAAAAAGTTCAAGCGACTTTCGCTTGCAACGGTCGAAGCGGCAGTCACCTTTTTGTAAGCAACGCTTCCACAAAGCTGCATTCGACACACAAGACCATATAAATAGTGTAAATGAGCCATTATTAACAAAGATTATGCGATAAAATCGTGCGACGAAAATCGACGCGCGCAAATCCCAATTCACGCAAACGAACGTAACTCGTAACGCTATTACCGCGTAACGTAACACAATTACGCAACACACGTACGCGAACGTCTGTTACATCCTTAATGTAATTTAATTACAACTTATTTACGGCCGCCGGCGGTCGATGGTTTCATAGCTCAAGGGTAATTCTACTGAATGTACGGTTGCTTAAAATGTTATGCGGCAACGGTCCCTAGACACTTTTGTATAAGAACCCAATGGAAGTGGCTTGAAACGTAGATAAATCTCAGTGGCGAAATCTTCGAACATCTACACTGATATTTTAAGCAGAAATCTGCACTAATTTTGTAAAGAAAATATTTGTATTTTTGTTTGGGGAGCTCAATCACGAACTTGAAGAATTATATGTTAATTCTTTTAGTTCGTGGTTGAGCTGACGACTGACATGTTGAATTTAATTTATTGTTATTACCTCAGTGGCGCAGCGGTTTTACCAGGCATAGTTCTGGACTCCATGGAGTTGGGATCTGTGTTTGGTAAACGGCAATTGGTTCACCCCCTATTACGTGGGCTTAAACGGCTAAACGGCCTAATGTTTTGGCTTCAAGGGCTTTACGGTTGTAAAGCCCTTGAAGCCAAAACATTAGGCCCCGACTTAATACGAAGCGAAATTACTGATGTTTACAGAGTATACCTTTAAAACCTGTACGGCTACAGAAAATTGCCTAACTGAAAACCCTCAAGGAGTAAATTACTCGATTTTGTCTGTGATATCATCTGCGTTAATAAATGTTTATTAACAGTTGCTGTACAAAAAGGTCAAATATGACGTTTTTTGTGCAGCCGAAAACAATTCTCAATAAGCAGCCTATCAAACACCAAAAGAATTTTCCGAATCGAGCTAGCAGTTCCTAAGATTAGCGTCCTCAAACATACAAACTCTTTCACCTCCATAACGATGTAGACACAAAACATTTACATTTATACATATTGTTTTACTTGTTGCTAAACATCAGTATGTTAATTTAGTTAATTTACTATTCATTTGTGTATGAACCGGTTCTTGAGCCGTGGTAGTCTTAATCAAATTTTAATGGATGTAACGTGCATACAAAAACACGGTCTGTTTCGTACCGTTATGTTGAGTTGAACTTTGTTTTTTATTTACATACTCTGACGCCTGTGTCCCCGAAGGGGTAGGCAGAGGTGTATTACCTCAGATTTCGACTGGTTTTCGGTCAAACGTAATAGGAGGCCTGTAAAATGATTGGGATGCGAGCCGCCACGCACAGATTGCCCACGCCAACTATTGCAATAGAAAAAGGTTGACAGAACAGAACACCTCTGGATAGGGATAGCCGCGTCGTGGGACCTGGGAGTACTTCAATTTGCAGAATGCCGCTTCGAATACAAAATATGCTTCCTATTCCAAAGTTTCGGTCGCTACTGAGATTTGTTTTACAGAAAAAATAATAGGCCGGGAATCGAACTCCGTATCGAGCATTCACTATCGCTACACCACCAGATTAGACACAGGCATATTTTTAACTTATATACACCATTAAGGTTCGGCTTCTATATAAAAAAATGAGTCGTTTTAGCTGCAGACATTTAAATTTTGACATATTTTTCATAGAATATGTAAAAAAAAAACAGCCGTAGGTAAAACTCGTTAATTGATATAGGACGAAAGCCTATTTATAGTTCCAGCGACCAACCCACCTTACAAAGCAGCGAGGTGGTACACCGTGGTGGTTGGTCAGTAGGCCCGAAGTCTCGGGAGAGCCGAGAGAGAGGATAAGCATAAGGAATATATCTCGACTTTCAAAAAAACAAACAGGAACCAAGCCTATATAATTATAACCAAACATCGATTGCTGGTGCCACCTACTAGTAGCACCACCATAATCTTACTAAAATGTTCGATCCAGAATATACATACATAGATTTATGCCTGTTTCCCAAAGGGGTAGGCAGAGACTACGGATTTCCATTTGCTACGATCCTGACACACTTCTCTGGCTTCATTCACTTTCATCACATTCCTCATACACGCTCGCCGGTTTAAGGTGCTCTTAACCTGGCGTTTGTCGAGAACGTCTCCGATCTAATCAAGAAACGTTCGCCTAGGGCCGCCTCTTTCGACTGTTCCATTCACACTAGTCTTATAAACTTTCTTAGTCAGTCTTTACTCGTCCAATCTTTCTACATGACCAAACCATTCCCCTTACCATTCACCCTTTTCTATTCTTGTCACTATATCCACTTTCATGCCGCATCTCTCTCTAGTCACACTATTCCTTATTCTATCTTTCAGCGTCACACCACACATGTCTCTCAACGCTATCCAGAATATACCTACAATAGTTTATTATATTCAATAGAATCTAGCACTAATGCCTTCGGTGTGCTATAAGGAACAGATTCAGGTCATGCAATTTAAATTGAACAATGATGATGGAACAATCTGGATTTAACTTTTACTTCCTTTTAAGAAACCATGTATCCAGTTTGCCTCTTTTGAAACTATAAGCAATCATAGAATAATGCAATAATACTGTCGCAATAATTAATACAAAGGACTTTTTATAATTTTAACGTCTCACTAACTGTCTTATCTGCCTTCCAGCATGCCAAAAACCATGCAAACAAAGTCGCAAGGCAAAGTCTACTCACTATAACACTGTACAACCTTGCAATATTACCGCGATAACAGTACGCTTTTTTCACGTCTATCGACGACCTTACCGTAATCCGTAGGTCAAGGTCAAGGTTAACGCTAAGATATCCGAGTTATCCGCAGCTGAGCGGCTTATCTTGAAATATAGTTTAATATCAAGGGAGGAGGATCTTAATAGGATATTTGAGGATACTGTTTATATTTAGTAGGGTTGTGAGTTCAGGGGCATAAGTTCAAGATATACGGATGGCGTAATAGCATAAGGAGTCTCCTCGCCGTTGTCACCGCGCCGGGTGTTCTGGGTTCACATAACAAACATTGCAATTATTCGTGTGTACAAATAATTATTTGAGTCTGAATGCACTTTGTATAATTAAAGTTTGTCTCTGATAAGAGTGATAAGGATATCACTCACATATAAAGAAAAATAAATATAATTCTGATAACTCGTATTCAAAAGACGGGCCAGGTAGAATTCTTACGGGTAATTTTCAATAGCCGCATGGATTCTGGGATTGTGATTATTAGTCACTAAAGTTTATTATCGATTATTGATAGATGACACGGGTACTATGTTATCGACCGATTACTATTTTAGTAACTACTAAAGCAGGCTATATGATTTAGCTTGAAGTATGCAGTGGTCATAGATTCGCCTTATTCTACGTAGTATAAGTTGGCGAAATATGTGTAAGCTATGTCCCTGCTTATCCCTTCGCGAATTAAAAAGGCGTGATGCTATTTCGCGAATGAAGCTGGGGCTTAAAAATAGTGAACTATTCAGTTGTTTAGTCGATAATTATCATTGCTTGATGACAAAATAGAGGTATATCGCCGGCAATTATTTTATTTATAAAATTATTTTATAAATGTTAACACAAATTAATTGCAAATATGGTTCGATTCGGAAGGGAACCAAAACATGTGAGTTCTGAAATGTTATAATATTTTAAGCTTTTGTTTATCTGTAATATCTGTTTATTTGTGACTAACAATTAGTTAGAACTAAATGTGCCCCGCAGTTTCGTCCGCGTCATGTGACTTTTGTGATGATTACTACGCTGGTCTTTTCGGGGTTAATCTAAGCAAAAGTATGTCTATATGCCGCATTTCTGTTTTTGCGTGATTGAGGCGATTTGCGATTTGCGAGTGATTGCGCGACAAAATGTGTGGTCCACAAATGATTGTTCTGAGTCTAAGTGTTCTTTGACTCCGATGTTTAAATGTTTGTAAAGTCGCCTGCGACACAGGTTTTAATGAAACTTGACTTACAGATAGATTACTTCCTGGATTATCTCATAGAATACTTTATATGATACGGTATGTATTCCTGTAGGTTAGGTAGGTAGCCAATTCAATTAATAATAAATAGAACTATAGTATACTTTAAGGTATGGCCTCCTATACCCGTTACTAATAGGCTACGTGGCTCTAAGATCATTCGTAAGTCTAAAACTTGTAGTACAATCGATTACTAGAGGCATACAAACTTAAGAAATATCCACGTTTAAGGGAAAAGCATCAAAGTATCGGGACAGATTTTTACATATAATTTTTTTTTTGTTTAAATTTCTACTTACCAACATTCAAACAAGGGACACAAAGAACACCCAGACTCGGAACAACCATTTGAGGATCACACAAAATTTTGTCCCGTATGGGATTCAAACCCACAACACACGGCGCAATGGTAATGGCGAGGCGACCACTTAAACCATTACGCCATCCGTGAAGTCAATTTACAAGTTGTTCGAACAATTGACAGGTTAATGAAACTGTGCAAAACTACAAACAATTATTTAATCGATATTTCTACTATTTTCGGATTCGTACTCATTGTTTTATCGTTATCACTGCATGCACTTCAAACAAACAATGTTCTATAGATGTTATCGATATATCTCGTCGATTAGATATGATCGATGCCAAACTGTTAATTGTTTATTAGGGGCGAATCTTTGACATGTTGCATTATATGGCACATTTTTTATCTGCGAAGGGTAGACAGAGGTGTTAGACCCATCCTGTTTTAGTATTACGCAATAGCACGTAAGTCTATATAGCTTTCTACCGAAAACATTTCCAGATTTCATATAATTTATTTTGCTGTAGGAATATGGCTATTTCAATCACTGATATTACAGGTTTCATAGTAAGTACCACGTGTTTAAATAGTGTGACAACTATCTGCCTTGAATGGTAGGTGGGTCACTGGATAAACTACATAAGCTACATAGTAAATAAACGTTCATAATATTTCGTACGTCACAAATATGATATCCATAGTAAAAGTCGACAATAGTTTAATTAGATATTATCAGAGAGAAAGAAAAATAAATTATAAGCTGGCATCTTAAATCACGTAGATATCTCTTAAATATCGTGCGATTACTAAGAATTTCTTTTGATTTGATTTTTCTATCAAGAAATTCTATCGGCAATCAAACCCTCGCGACTTGCGCCTAGCATAGAATAGCATAGCCTTTTCCGAAGAGAAAACCCAATGATCTTTAGTCGAAGTTCGACCATTGGGCAAACGCTAGTCTAACTATATATTAATACGTGAAGCAAAAACTATGCTCCCCTTTTTTACGAAAATTGCGCGGACGGAGGAGTATGAAATTTGACACAGTTAAAGTTTATATGAAGAAGGAGGGGCGAATCCTAATATTTTTATAAAATATGCATTAGAAATACATTAAATTAATGAATAAAACACTACACGCACACATCCATTCATTTGACACACGCAGTCGAATCGCGTTCGTAGTATTTCGGCATTGTTCGTCTGACGTCATACAATTCTTTGTAACTATGGTTACCTACATATATACGTTATTTATATGTAATAAAGAAAAAGAAAATAAAGTAGCAAGCTTAGGAATTTTGGTCGAATTTTGACCACTAGGCGACCGCTAGTATGTATAAATACCTACGTGAAGTTAATTTTGTACTTACTCCTTTTTAAGAATACTGCGCGCAAAAAGTGTGAGATCTGAAATAGTTAAGTTGCAGAAAGTTCAGAAAAGAAATTGATTACGGTCGTATTTCGACCTCTGGGCGATCACAAATTTATATCGTTAATTTATGTATACTTCAAGATAGTGGAACAATGTGGACCACAGAACATTGTGAAATTCAAGTTATTTGATTGGCTATTGCTGATTCAGTCAGCCAATTACAGCAGTTGACATACGATTGACCGTCTGTTAACTAGCTTTTTGTTGATATGTCTTTCAGAACCGCCGGTGTTACTTATAATTTTCTGTGGTGTAGACAGACTATAGTAAAATTCTTGATACCACAGTTCTGGACATAATTGTATTTTGTTAATACCTGATATCCTAATTAATATTAGATACAAATGCGAATGTGAGTTTGTTTGTTTGTTACGCTTTCACGCCTTAACTACTCGACCGATCATCATGAAATTTCGCATATACGTTGTCAGGAGTATAGTAAAGAACAGCGTACCTTTCATCCAGCAAAAAAGAGCTGATCCTGAGGAATAGAAAATTTTCATAACCTACATTTAAGCGACCGAAGCTACGAGCAAAACCTAGTCAAATATAAATTAAAATATATTTCATAACCTACCTGATAAGGATCTATTAGATATTATTTCACCGCTCACATTTATATAAGTGATCTGTATCAATTATAAAGTGAGTTGTGAGTGTAATCACCTTTCCAGCGATGTTTCGCAAGACCCCGGTGAACCAGATAAGGTTTGTATTGCACAAGTGTACTGCGCGTGCGCAATGTGATGTCATAGTTACATTAGCAGCTTAATGAGTATGGGTAAGAGTTATTTTTAGAGATGAATAAGTGATTTGTGATAACTAGTGTCTGCCCGCGGCTTCACCTGTGTGCAGGCCATAAAAAACCACGAAGGAATAAAAGTATTGTATTCGAGAATTCATTCAATTCATCAAATTCAAATCTATCATATTATGTTGCCCAAGTTTCATTTAAAGTCTTGAGTTGCAGTAGCTTACCGGCAGCAAAACACAATTGTTTGACAATTATATTTGGCATTCCATTAATTTATAGATTAGGTTCAACTTTATACGCGTAATTGAGTGACAAACATCCCAACCTCCAAATATCGTCACAAACTTTCACATTTATAACATTGGTATGATAGTTTTGAATACGTACGTAAGCTAATGGCAGGATACCTTTGAAAGGGTAAACAGACCTTTGTATATCACAGACCCACATTTCGCCTAAGAATATTCTACCCGGAAAACCCAATTACATTCAGCTCTGGCAGTCATGCTCGAACTTGAGACCCAAGCGCAAGCTTAAAACTCTGTTAGTAATCAAGCAATCAAATTTATCTTGTATAGATTCGTTTATCACGTCTTAAACTGAGAAGAGGCCCGTCCCGATCATCAGTGAGACATATATATTATATACAGGCCTGATATTATCCATACTAATATTACAAAGAGGAAAAATAATGTTTTGTTTGTTTGTTTTTAATGGTATATATGGTTTAACTACAAAACCCATTTAAAAAATTCTTTCACCATTAGAAAGCTACATTATCACCGAGTAACATAGGCTATATTTTATTTTTAAAAAGTACTGTTACGCGAGGAAAGCCGCGTACAAAAGTTATAAATATGTATAGCGTTAACCGTTATACCTATGTACTACAATTAAAATCAGCACTGTAGCTCTCAGGAAATATCCTTGGTAGTCCGCTATAAACTTATGTAACGTCATGTCAGGGAGATTTAAAACGTAGCTGGCACAGGATGAACGTAATACTCTGCCTATCTCATTCGAGATATAAAATAATTCTATGTACTATGGACTTGAGCGCCGGTGGACCATTTCAGAAAAAAATTCGCTTACTCGTCATGTTAACCAGTTGAGTTTGTATCGCCTTAGAATCAGTAAACAAATGTAAAGTGTAAAAAAACTCAAACAAAAAAAGGGGCGTGTCACGGATGTTGGCCTTCTATGCGATTTTAACCTTAGGAGTGGTCAAGCGTCGCTCAAGTCGATAGTACATCACTTTTAGTATTTATAACTTTAAGGAACCTTACCTTAAAATACAATAGGAACCCTTTACAGGATAACTTCATTGTCCGTACGTCTGTCTGTCTGTCAAAAAACTTTATCTCAGGCACGCGTGTCAATTTGAAATTCATATCATCATACTCAAGTCTATAATCTCTTGGAACTAAGAAAAAACAAACTTCTAAGTCTACGCAATCAAAAGATACGGTTGTTCATGCCGCATACTTTGGCACTCGCAAACGAATCAAAACCTATAGGGTGCTTCTTGTTTACCTAGTACCATGCATTTGGCAAGAAGCAACGTCTCATAAGTCAAGTAAAGGAAAAAACTGAATACATTTGTAGTAAAATTATTACAAAGAAATTGCAATTATTACTTGGCCAGTTTTATATTATCATAATTCACAAGACACACAATCTGTAAACTCTGTATCTATTTAATTCTGTAAACTTCCAGTAATAGCTAACCAGATTGTTTTACCGGCTAACTGTTACACGTATGATTCAAACACATTACCTGAACAATTAGCAGGCTGACTCACAGCACATTAAGAATCCACCGTTGTAAACATATCTTAAAATACAACACAAGTATAATCGCTTAGATGATAATACCGCGCAAGCAAATACAGACAGAAAGTAAAGAGAAATCATAAATTGTTCCCTCACCGAGATCGTTTAAAAAAGATTTTGCCCATGGCTTCTACAGGTAAGGTCCCTATGTCCTATTCTGAACCTGTGACAATAAGATGTCAAATTTTATGATGATTGGTCAAGCAGTTAAGGCGTGAAAGCGAAACAAGCAAACTAACATTCGTATTTATAATATTGGTTAGGATTAAAGATATACTATTTATTGATAAACGTACAGTGAGAGGAGAGGATCTGATTTACGCGATGGTCGGAAATGTACTGACTGCAAGATGGACTACCTGTCCTTTCAATGTTCGACTGCCACCAATAACAATAACGAACATTTTGGACTTCAAAACATGTATTTTTTTAAGATTACTAGTATTTTTATATATTTAAAAAAGCAAGGGCCGCAGCAAAAACAGCATGGCATCGAAACTGTTGGGAGTGATGGGACGGAAGGGCACGCGCGCTCGGGACGATAATGAACACAGGAACAGCAAGAAGGCTGACAAACACGCCAAGGAGAAGGTACGTCAACACACCAGGGGCCCTTCCGCCATCTTTTAATGCTTGTGCAAGAATGGGATATAGTTATACTTTTTGTAAAGCGCTGTCTCATTCTCGCACAAGCATTATTTTTCTAAAGACATTTTCCGCACTAGGCATAATTCCTGTGTCGCGGGTGACTTTACAAACATTCAGACAACGGACACAGAGAACACCCAGACTCGGCAGAACCATTCGTGGATCACACAATTTTTTGTCCCGTGTGGGATTCGAACCCACAACACTCGGCGCAGTGGCAGTGGCGAGGCGACCACTTAAAACCACTACGCCATCCGTGCAGCCGATTAAGTTGCTAATTACTAGTATTCTTGTCTACTCCTTCAGTTAAGCTAAAATTATTGTGTTAGGAGTGGGTTCAGGTGGGTAGTGAAATGAGTGAAATTTGAACCTGTGATCTTTGGATCGCAAGTTCAAAGCCTAAATCCACATGGCTACTGCCGCTTTGCTAACATTATAAACGTAATTTAGTACGATAGCTAAGCGAGAATACCGGTATATCACTAACAGGACCTTCATATTAAAGAAAATTGTACTCAATAATCATATAATTACTGATCAGATAAATCACAATCAATCGAGGTCAATAACTAAAAAAAACATTAATTATGTTAACGATAATATGCTAATTTTATTATCGTTTAAATTTTATCATTAATACTGAAAACCAGACAACATTATTATATTACACATTTCATTACAGTTTATAATACACTAGCTGTTTTCTGCGGTTTCACCCACTTCGCTCTTTACGATCGCAGCGTGTTGCAAAGTATGACCTTCCTCAATAAATAGGCTTTAATTTCAGACTAATCAATAGAATATCAACAATATCTTTACTTTTATAATAATATTAGCAGTGGCAAAAATGCGACTGCTGTATATGACGTTTTGGACTCTCGGATTTGATGGCCGGGTCTGGTAGTATTAAGATTTTTTTGCCAAGATTTCTTCATAGCAGCAGGGAGTCTGGCCCGGTAGACGGTATTAGGCTCGGCCCCTATTATGTGGGATCTAAAAGCATAGCTGGCTAAATGTGATTATAATACACTTCTACTTACTCTTCGTGGATATAAGCGTGAAAAAGAACTGTTCTTTTTTATTTAATACAATAATATACGCGTCGAATATTGAACCTCATATTTTTGAAGGCGATTAAAAAAGGAAAGCTTTTCAATGACTGTACTAGAGAATAATCTCTGTACTGCGTTACACTGTATGTACAAACATTAAAAACCTAAAAACACTTTGGAGTGTTTGTGTATGTCAAAACTGTTATTTCAAATCCAACGCCCATCATTTCATTAACCGAAGGGATAAAACCCAAACACAGCGCGCATTAGCATTTAAAATATGACCACTTAAATCATTGCGCTATGCAATCAATTACTTTAAAAGCTTTCTATCACATATGTACTGAACCGAATAAATAGCTGCAGATAACAGAACTTATGTACAAAGGTTATCGAAGCATCCGATGGATGCCTTTTTTTAGCAACAATATCATATTATTAATATCAGTCTACAAGATGGTGTTCGGTAATTTCAAATTTATTGGTATCATTATTTGGATTGGCTGGGTAGCGCAGCGGTAGTGAGAACGACTGCTGTGCATGAGGACTCGGGTTCGAAACTGGGAGAGTGTTATTGTGTTGAGTTCGATCTTTATCTTATTGAGCTTTATCGGTGAAAGAAAAATCGTGAGGAAACCTGCAGGTCTGAGATGTCTCCATAATGTTCTCGAAGATAAGTGAAGTCTTCCAACCCGCACTGGGCCAGCGAAGTCAACAATGGCCTAACCCTTCACACCCTGGA
Source organism: Catocala nupta (assembly GCA_963675205.1). Lineage (NCBI taxonomy): Eukaryota > Metazoa > Arthropoda > Insecta > Lepidoptera > Erebidae > Catocala > Catocala nupta. Next base: position 6,575,005 of record OY776104.1, read on the forward strand.
AAAAGGCACGTGCCTAGCAATGGGATAATTTGGTATAGATCTTTACATCTATCGCTTACTGCAATTATAAATAATATTCGTAATGTGTAATCGAGATACATAATACAAAACACATTCTACGATGACAGCACAGACCTTGTGATATGTTTAGTCGTAAAAATAAATTACAGTTGTAATACCCAAAGGTATACAAAAACTGGAGGCATCCACTCACATTATATAAAAGAGAAATAGGTTACGGTGTCAACATGTATAATTTACTAAATGGTGAAAACTTTCCAGGAGTGCCTGCTTGCTGAGCACGCGGGCATAAGGTTGCACTTGTGGGATGTGTGATGATTTATAAGTTCACTAGATTTTGCTAGCGGCTTCACTCGCATAAATGTAGGTTAGGTTGGGTTTGTAACAGTACTTTTTCTGGATGAAAGGTATCTGATGTCCTATTCTGTACACCCGACAACATGTATACAAGATTTCATTTTGTTTGGTCGAGTAGTTACGGCGTGAAAACGTAAGTAACAAACTCACATTCACATTTATAATGTTAGTAAGGATATGGATTTATTTAGCATGCTTTCTGTTTTATGTGCAACATGTTTATTTATGTATAGGCTAATAAATAAATAAATATTTTTACAGTGCTCTTTAATTTGTTATGGCTGTAAAAGCCCGCTAAGTTTTAAGCAACTATTATAAAATATTTAAGACCTAATACAAACACTTAATTTGCAAATAAAATGATGAGGTGGAGTTCCAAGCTTGTATGAAGAAAAGCTTAACGATGGTCTTACTAAGCCATAACTTTCTAAAATACTCTAAAATAAATTTATCGAATACATACGTAGAGTATTTTATGTATTTTATCGGGTTCAAGAAATCTACGCTTTCTTGAAGGAATGAAATGGGAAGTTTTGGGAGCCCGTTTGTGTTACAAATTGCAGTTCATTTCTATTGATTATTATACTTAAAACCAAGTGAAAGAGCTATTTAACAATAAATATTGAACAATATGTTTTTGGATTTTAGATAAATCTGGATACATTACACCGAGCCATGTATATGACGATGAAGCTACGTTACAATTTAAGCGGTATTTTGACATACGTACATATGTAATATATAAAGAAATGTAGATGATTATTCTAATACATAAAGTACTAACTAGGTCCCATTTTGAACACGTTGTGAGACTTGTATCTTTGTGTTTCTATTTTTCTTGTTTTCATTGTTTCTTATTTACCATTACTATTATGGTCACTGTGTGTTTCATATTATTATGTGTACAAAACACAATAATACATATCAAAATAAACTCATTCTCTTTTCTTCTTTATATTATCGTTATTTATCAAACATTACTTTCTAATAAACTATCTCAGCATCGATCTGAAATTGCATGCGTTTATATACCATGTAAAATTAATGTAACCGACTGCCACGCCTGAGGTCGCGGGTTCGATTCCCGCACAAGTCAAACATTTGTGTGCATGAACATGGATGTTTGTCTTGGTCTGGGTGTTTCTATGTATAATATGTATGTATTTACAAAAAAAAAAAAAGTATATATGTATGTTTATCCATTGTCTAGTACCCATAATACAAGCTCTGCTTAGTTTGGGCTAGATGGTGTTGTGTGAATGTGACAGAATATATATATATATATATATATATATATAATCCAGTAACTACTAGATAGATAAAACATAAAACATTAATATTACATAAGAGGGTAGTAGAAACGTCTCAGGCGACGGTCGCGCTTGAATACAAATTGAACTTTAATAGACCATTAAAATTCCCTCCGAGTGCGTACATCAAGAATAAAACTACAGGGTAAAAGTTTGTATATACTTACTTCTGATGAAAGTTATGCTGTGTTTTTTAAATATATACTAATATTACCGTGCTGCCAGTCTTCTGGGCACGTTACCAGTTGACAGCGATACTGAAGAATTCTACGATGCCTTAACAATTTTTGTACATATTTAGTATTATAATTATTTGTGTTTTTGTAATTATGTTATCTTTTTTAATACGTTTGTAAATATAAATAGTTGTATATATGTTGTAACAAATAATTTAAGTAATTATATTACCGTACTTTACTAAAAATATATGTTTTGTTTAATATTGTCTTCTGTTTAAGCAAATGTTATGCATTGAAATTAAACTACTATATACGGATTTTATTGCGTTGTTTATTTATCACTGTATTACATAATTTTGAAACTGTTATACTACTACTAGGTACTATTGAATTTTACTAATTTATAAACTAATAAAATTATTAAAATTATTTATAAAAACTAGTCTCCCCGTGAACATGGCTGCTGAAAAGCAACCGAAACGTCGGAGAAAGTGTAAACCTACATATAAATAGCTTTAATAGTTTAAATAATTTTATTAGCTTATAAATTAGTGAAATTCAATAGTAGTAGTAGTGTAACAGTTTTAAAATTATGTAATACAGTGATAAATAAACAACGCGATAAAATCCGTATATAGTAGTTTAATTTCAATATATGTTTTGTTTGCTGTAACTGCAGGTCCGATTTGAAGAAATTATTTTCATTTAGTGTTAACTGCGGAATGATAACAGAATATATTTTACTGAGGCAAATTTGGATTTATGTTTCCCTATCGTAATTAATAATACCCGGATTCGATACCCGGTTACAGGCAGTGTTATTGGATGTTACCCATAAATATAACAATATTACCACTGGGATCTTAAACATGTATGCTAAATGAAATATACATACGTGAGTTGTTTTTAAATAATATACTATTCTTTAGGAAAAGCGTAAATCAACTATCTGCGAAGTGCGCATTCCTAATAAGATCAGCAGAAATTTATCATATCTGCTCAAAGAAATATAACCGTAATATACACAAGAAAGCCGCGACTTTTCGCATAAAGTCGACAATAATGGCGTATGTTTAGCAGTGTGAGTGACTGTCGCCACACGACCACGAACAATGGCTGCCGGGCCACACGCTCTGATTAACGCCAACCTGAACTAGACATAACGTTCCACCTATGTTATTAACATACATACTGCACATCACGCTTCTTAAGAAAAAAGGGATATGCAGATATGTATAGAAATCTCGATATGATCGATCGAATTTTGCAAAAGACAACTCCCGCAGTAGGTTCAAATCTGAACTAGACATAACGTTCCACCGATGTTATATATTTAATATCACGCTTCTTAAGAAAAAAGGGATAGGCAGAGATGTATAGAAAACTCAATTCTACTGCTCGATATTTTTTAAAGAAAACGCTCGAATTAGGAATAATTCTTGTATCGCATAGGACTTTACAAATCTTTAAACAATGGACACAAAGAATACCCAGACTTGGCACAACTATTTGTGGAACACACCATTTTTTTTTGTCCCGTGTATGTATCGAACACTTCTGTGACCCTTCACAGAAATTTCGATTAGATACATATCTCCTATGTACACACATCGACCAGTTACAATAATATTAAATTAGATATTGCCCGCAGTTTCGGTCGCGTTAATGTAAATTTTGTCCATTTTCTATTTGGGAACAGTCTCTTCACAGACAGAACTTGTTTTTGAATGTCTTTTTCTGTACCCCTGACAACGTGAATACGTAATTTCATGATGATCGTTCGAGTAGTTAAAGCATTAAAGCATAACAAACAAACTCACATTCTTATTTATAATATTAGTTAAGATGTATAGATTCACTTGCATATCACGGATGAGCTCATAGCCTAAACCATGATACAGCTAGAATGAACATACTCCGTTTATATAAAAGTACCATACAATTCCCATCATATATTTTATAGCAACGGCTTCTACAAAGCTTCTTTCTCACATAAAACACCGATACACATTAAAATGCTGACATTTACAATTTACAACTCTGCTAGTCCCACTTTCCGTTGTTTGAAAGGAATAATTTATTCTTCAGTACGTGGTACAATAGACCAGCTTTTAGTTCTCTAAGGCGGTTGTATTGAATCGAACATGAGTCGAATCGACAAAGCAGAGGTAAGGCAGTGATTTGGCTAAACATTTTTATTCATAACGTTTTTAACAATATGTATTTGCATATTAAAGACTGTTTCTATAGCGCTACCTCAGCGCTAGCACGAGATTGCTGTGCATGAGTTTTAGGGTTCAGGATCAGAGTCAGACGAAATGTTCTTGGATTTTATTGTCAAGTAATTATCAATAGCAGGAAGGCATCTGTAACTATACCCGGAAAACGGTAATAGTCATGACCCTTATCAAAAAATATAGAAAGCAAAATGTAGATGTACCTAATACATTTTTACCAACCCTTGCGGGAATATAGGCATGTGACTTATGTATGTAATATAATGTCCAAACATTATAAGCTGAAATCATAATTGATTGACATTAATACATAGCAAAATTTGGGAAATATTAAAATAGCACAAATGTTTGAGTGTAGTAAGTGGATATAGTGACGAGAATAGAATAGGGTATGTTAAGCTGGTTTGGACATGCAAAAAGAATGGACGAGAAAAGACTGACTGAAAGTTTTTAAGTCTAGTGTGAATGGAACAGTCGCAAGGGGAAGACCTAGGCGAACGTTTCTTGATCAGATCGGAGACGTTCTGGATAAAGGCCAGGTTAAGAGCACCTTAAACCGGCGAGCGTGTATGAGGAATGTTATGAAAGTGAATGAAGCCACAGAAGTGTGTCAGGACTCTGCCTACCCCTCTGGGAAACAGGCGTGAATCTATATATGTATGTATATACAAACATATATATGTTTGAGTAGTTTCCTGGCCACAGTCAGTACGGATTTTACCTAGTGCAGATGTCTTTAAAAACAATAAGGTGTTTTATTATATTGTCTAATATACAAATATATTAAAAACCCTACAAACTCGTCACAATCTGTATATAAAAATTATTCCTTTGTTTTCTAATTTTCCTTAATATCATATTTATTAACAGTTTTTAATAAAATTCAGAATACACACGTATATACTATACTACTAACAAGTGCTTTCAAAGATTTAATAATTATATTTTTAAGAAATCATTCATTAAGTTTATCGAAAAACGTAATATCCAAAAGGCGCTACATCTCTTTCGTACTTATTCAAGTCGAGCAGTGAGTGATGAGGCAAGGTCGTTAGCTACATTCAGCGGTTGAAGCCGTAACGATGACATAACGTGCAGCGAACGTAGCGCTCCATCATTAAATGTCTCATTAGGGAATAATCACCGGCGTGCGTATATCTACAAACAATTCAATATATGTATGAACTCCATCGCGCTTGCGATGCGACGATTAAAACCTTTCTACCATCGACCTACTAACAAATACACACCGGGTCTAATGGAGTCAACAACATAATTCGCTGAATATTTTTAACCCTCACATTATTGTTTTTTTTTGGCAAGTAATTCTCAATAACCGCCAGGAGATAGTTCTAATTTCTGGACTGTTATTGAGAATTTCTGGTTGTAGACAGCTATAGCACGACCGTAGTGATACCACGACCTCAATCCCACTCAATTAAAATTTAAAAGGCCGGCAACGTGTGTGACTCTGGTGCTGCGGGTGTCCATGGGCGGCGGTAATCGCTTACCATCAGACGATCCGTCTGCTGGTTTGCCTCCAATACCATAAAAAAAAACATAATTGATAGCCAATAGCTGGCGACATATGGCTGTAACACTACTGACTACCTCTTAGGGAACGTAGGCGTCCGACTATGCATGACTTCATATTGTCTTGTTTACGTACGTTTAACATTGAAATTAAACTACTATTTAGGTACGAATCGTATCGCAATGTGTACTACTTTTTATTTACGCTTATCTCAATGTTTGCTTTGCACAAGTCACGGTTAAACTGAGGTGTTAATTGTATCAATGTCTTGGATGGTTATTACACAGTATAATGTATATCGAATAATATACGTATCCATTATACCATTCCACGTAATAGGGAACAATCTTATTGCTGGCGTAGGTATAATTTCAGACAACGTACTGCCTACTCTTTAAATATACGGTCCTTCAGACCGAATTTTGGTCACGGGATCAATCTCAACAGTAGATATTGCACAAGTGCGTGCGCAAACTCAACTGCTCCCTCTATTCCTTTACTGTCAGTCTAATGGGATGGCAAGCCGGCACGACCGGAGAGAAATCAGGTGCAGGACCAACGGCTTGCGTACCTTCCGTAACACGGGGATGTAACACCGCCAATTACGTAACTCCAGGCTGCTATTAATTGAGAAATATTGATAAAAAATTCCAATAACTTTTTATTAGTCCGCCTCTGGTTCCGAACCCGAGACTTTAGCTTAGTACGAAATTTCCAGACAGCACAAGGCTGTCTAAGAAACCTACTACTCACTGCATAAACATGTTTCTGCGTGTAGTAGTTTGCAGATTCTAACACAAGGTTACAAAAAATAAGAACGGAAATATACCTGCATACTTCCAATACGGCGAAAGACTTTTCCTAGGTGCTCCAATTTAGGCGTTTGAGGTATAAGTGAGGATACTTCGAGTGCTTTCTACCTTTTACCTGACACAATATGATTCCCGCCGTGCTCTACATTTCTAGCCCTTACCTGACACTGTGAGACCCGAACATCGACCCCAAGACTACAAACATAGGCGTGACGAAGCATTTATACGTTGGTACAAACTTATAAATTAAATACAAAAGTAAATGGTATTATTTACTTCAAGTGTACGCATGAACTGCGCCCGCAGTTGCCTCGCCTTATATTTTTAATTAACATACAATTAATTACTATTCGTATGTGTAATATCAGCCCTGTATTAAACTGTCCCACTGCTGGGCACGAGCCTCTTCTCAGTGTGAGAAGAGTTAGGCCATAGTCCACCACGCTGGCCCAGTGCGGGTTGGCAGACTTCACATACCTTCGAGAACATTATGGAGAACTCTCAGACGTGCAGGGTTCCTCACGATGTTTTCCTTCACCGCTCTATTCATATTTAATTAGGTGAAATGCATTGTCACCATGTTTTTCTGGTCTATGTTATAAAAAGTCGCTTTGAATGCGACAGTGCTTTAGATATTCTCGAAGATAATTAAGGAAATAATTGCGCTTTCGTTATTGCTGCGGCAATAGTTAATTGTTGGCGTGTAAGTAAAAGGTGTGGGATAATTAAAACGGTGTATAATGGTGAAATATATCAGTACCAATGTATATTATTTTTAAGGATTATTAGCAAATTCTCTTATAAAGTACTAACATTTGCTCGCGGCTTCGCTCGCATAAAAGTAGCTTAGGTTAGGCGTAACAGTACTTTTTTTAGAAATAAAATATTGCCTATGTTACTCGGTGAAAATATAGCTTGTTAATGGTGAAAGAATTTTTCAAAATCGGTTGCGTAGTTTTTTAGTTACATCATTACAAACAAACAAAATCTATTCTTTCCTTTTTATAATATTAGTATCGATAGTATAGACTAGGTACTCTAGTTAACTCCTCCAACTCAGCTAGAATACTTTTGTTACTTTTGGTTGCACGTCAGTAATACAATAGGTGGGGAGAAACCCATAACTGGGCTCTCGCCAGTTTAACATAAGTAGGCCTCTCATGCAATTGCAATCCGAAACTACAGGCTGAACGAAATATTAAGAATATAGAATACCGCAAATTTAAAGTGATATTACTTCGTTGTTCAGACCAATTCATGGTACATTTAAGGACGACCAAAATATTATAGCATTTGGGACTAACTCAGGAATGTTGTTATCTGTTACAAATATACGTAATTACGTACAATAAACTTGTTATGAATAACAAAAGCAGTCAGTCCGAAACATCGATATTTGCGTTTCACGGTAGGCCAACTGATCATTGTGCGTCTTTCTTAGCGGCCTGCCTAACCTGCCTCTCGGCAATCTACGTAAATAATATGGTATACAAATTCGGGTTGTTCCGTATTCATCATATGACGTCTCATCCTATTTCTTTACTCATCCTAAACTAGAATGCCTAACTGGTCCGATTAAATTATTTTAATAAAGTTTCTTTATTCAACCGAAATGCGTTCCTTACTCTACCCGTGGCAAATATTACCGGGAAAAGTATGGATAGCAAAACAATCTTTCCCGGGTGAGCCTGACATAACCCCTCCGTCCGCCGCCGCCGCCATTGCGGGAAGGGTATGCGTCAATAATCTATGTTGTAGTAGTTTCCTAATAATGAAAAGTTTTGTAAAATCGTTTAAGCAAATCTTTCCTCTTTATAATATTAGGATAGATATAGATTACTAAAACAATATTTTTTGATCAGACCGTCAACCTAAACCTTAGAGTTTTTGGGCAATTTCGTCATCGGTTGAGCTAGGAATTATTATAGAATGAATAAATAATTGAAAATGTAATAAATAAATTGGCGGCAGCAAAACGTAAATAGGTTTCCTGCCGCCACAGCGCGCCATGGCCGTCAGGTTGATAAAAGGTTACCGCACGACGTCGAAGCTGCGAGCCTCCTCACCGGATCGATGCCATGGGACCTGGAAGTGGCTCTCCTGGCGGCACTCTATCGTTGGCGCCAGGAGGAGCTAGCTCGAGGCGAAGGACCTGTTTTTCCCTCTATCAAGGCTACAAGGTCCGAGCTCCGCCAGGTCCTAGTGGAGAAATGGAAGGAGTGACTTATGCACCCTAGTGCCGGGCATACCAAAATCGTGGCGGTAAGTCCCGTGTTTGAGAAGTGACTGGAGAGGCGGCATGGCGCCCTCACCTTCCGGCTGACACAGGTAATGACTGGCCACGATTGTTTTGGCCAGTTCTTGTGTCGTATATATAGGTCGGCAAGAGACGCCCGGTTGTCACCACTGTGGCGACTGCCGCGACGTTGTTGAGGACACATTTCGGCGGGTTGTCCCGCCTGGGCATCGCAGCGCCGTGAATTGATCGCGGCAATCGGATTAGTTGCCCTCTCGCTCCCGACCGTAGTTCAGTCTATGGTCCGGAGTGAGAGGTCGTAGAACGCCATCGCCTCCTTCTGTGAAGAAGTGATTTCCATCAAAGAGGCGGCGGAGCGGGAGGGCGAGCGCTTAAACCCTCTCCCTAACTGCAGAGCCGGGCGCCGGGGGCGCGAGACGACCTCCAGCCACCCTCAGGTTTGACCTGGAGGTGGTGGTCTTTATGGGCCTGCCCGCCATCCGTTCAGCACCAGGTCCGAGAGGCAGCGTGCGTGTTCCCATGCGCACCTCTGTTTCGAGTCCGCCTCCCCTCTAGGGGGGGGGACAGTAGGGTTTTATTGAGAAGTGACCAAAGGGTAGGTCTTTTTGTGTAGTTGCCTGCCGTTTCATACGGCGGGCCGAAACCTCGGCGGGGTCGCGACCGCATGTGCAAGTGATTCGCGCGGCTCCGCCGATTGCGGTTCTGTCGAGGAACACCGTGGTAGGTTTAGTCGGTATTCCGGGAGGTCTAATAACATCATTTCAACATCTTTCTTAACCCCGGTGAGTTCGACATAACTCCTCCGCCCGCTCCCGCGGAGGGGTACGCGTCAATGCATTCCACAAAGACAAATAAAAACAAAGGAACGTAAATAGGTTGAGTTAGGAAAAAACAATGTAGTATGAAACGTCATCAAATGACGCCGGAACAACCCACAAATTCATCTGCGTATTTGTCATTTTAAAATAAATATTGTGCAATTAATAATGAAATTATTAATTTGAAAACAATATATGGAAAACCACATTATTATTTAATTTCTGTATACAATATAACTATTACTGACAAATCATTGATTACTGGCTGAAATAGGTACAGCTATAAGTACATTTTTGCTCTTTGGCGAGTATGAAGACATATAAATGCAGCTTTAAGTCATATTGTCCAAATTTCAATTAAAAGGACTTTTTAGCAATACGGAATCTAGAACTCTGCTTGGTAGATGGCATAAGGCTTGCCCTTTAATATGAGGTACAAATATAACCAGTGTAATATTATGAAACTTTTTTTTTAAATGCATTTCCCTCTGTTTTGGAGCCTTGTATAGCTGAGTACTTCATATATCGAAATAACAGCCAGAAACAATGTCCACACTTGCAATAGCTATTTATGGATTGTATATTTCTTTGCCATCTGGGGAAATCAGATCTACAACACTCAGCACATTGGCAGCGATCAAGTGACTACTTTAAGCCTTTGCACCATGCAGACCTGTACATAAATGTTAAGGAAACTTTTGATGTTACCTCTGCCTAACCTATTATGGATAAACAAATGTGATATTTTGTGTTTAATGTGAAAAATTCTGAGTCACTGTTGCATATCGAACACCATTTTGATGATAATATGTACTGAGAAATGCATAGTTTACATGAGTCAGTATGATAACATCAAATATCAAGAAATCAAAAGGAAAACACATTATCAACTATTAGCATAAGAAATACCTGAGGTTTAAATGACATTACATGTATTAATATAGCTTGTTATTCTTAAGAGTTATACCTATATATAATAATATCAGCCCTATATTAAACTGTCCTATTTGCTGGGCACGGGCCTCTTCTCAGTGTAAGAAGGTTAAGGCCGTAGCTCACCACACTGGCCCAGTGCAGGTTGGCAGGGTTCACATATCTTAGAGATCATTATGAAGAACCCTCAGACATGCTAGTTTCCTCACAATGTGTTCCTTCACAGTTAAAAAGCATTATTTAATATGCACATAATTTTGAAAAGTCGGAGATCCTTGGGTTCGAACTCGAGACCTTTGCCTGGCAGTCCAACGGTCTCCTACTAGGCTATCACTGTATTGCTGAGTTAGGCAGAGGGGTAATAGATCCACATTTATTTTCTAGTTTTAGGTCCCTTCAAACAAGGCAAGTCTTCAAACTGGCTAATGTTATGTCATACACAAATGAATAAGTCCATATCTAGGTGTTATGTATGTTAATGTATTTGTGTGTAAGTACATTACATGTAGGCAAACACATGTACACATTCAGGTATTTCCATAGTCACATCTGTGTGAAAAACTTCCTGTAAAATATACCTAGATTCTAAATTACATGGTATGCTTGTGTATTGCTTTATCCCTATGGCATATTGGCAGTAGTAAAAAAAAACTAACATTGTCTGAGTTCTACATAAGGGATATTTATACCTTAATAATTTCCAGAAGGAAAAATAACTGCTCAACCTTAATTTGATTTAACCTATTTTAATGGAAATTGTACAATTAAGTACACAATTATATTAATCCATCAGACAAGGAAGGCAGTTGATAAGTTTTTATGTAAAAAGCTTTTAGCTTTCTTCAATAAATGGAATAGTTATATCATAATAATAGTTCTATAATATCTTAGTGAATGCTCTCTACTATACACGTCAATCAATCAACCAATTTAAGAGCCTTGCTCTTGTTGGTGGAGTGTGTTCTATGTGTCTGCCATAATGGTCTACCTTCTCCTTTCTTTTATTTCCGAAGCATAGTACCAAGTCAAAATAAAAAAATGTAGATCTTAAAACTAGTGTATATTCCCTTATCACACTGAAAAGAGGCAGGTGCCTAGCAGTGGGGCAATTTATAGTATTCAGGGCAGACACCGTTTTCCATCTATAGTTAATATACCGGTCCACCAAACACCCATACCTATAGCCCATATATTAGAATCCATATGTAGCAATAGTCCTACAACTGCCGCAGCTGGTCCCACTGTAGGTGTTCCATCCCAGCTATGATTAAAACTCTCGTAGGACCTCTTCATGTTGGACCCATTTCTGCATGTAAGCCTCCCAAAGGGCCAGGTATTTTCTAATATAATATGTGAGTGAAAGTATCTGTGATAAGAGAAACATAATAATAATAAAAAATTAAAGCCTTTATTTCAGAAGGTACATAGTTTACAGTATGAATCACTTGTTATTCTTTATTAATTAATTATATCTTCAACTACCCTGTCTGTATGCCTTTTATAGGCAAAGGGGTCCTCTAACTCTTTCCGCTTATTCCTATGATGTTTTGTTGTCCAGGACAGTTTATATACAGAGCCGATATTATTATAGTGTAGGGTGAAATTTAGACTGAGGCCTTGAACAGCCTGATAATGGCACTATATCCATAAATTGAACATAAGGTTGAACAAATAGCCTTGTGTTGGGTATTTGTCATGAGTAACAATTAGTTCTTTAATGAAGACAGCAAGGATATATGTTGTGGTAACAGAGCAGTGATAATTCTTAGTAAATCATGATTTATACTTTTAATGTTGTAACTGTAATAATAATAATGTCCTCCAGATCGATTTCAGTCACTACGGCCAATCTTAACAGAGACTGGCCATCTGCACTCTCTTCCCTAACTCTCATGATCCAATGGGACGGTAATACGATACGATTGGAGAGAGATCAGGCGCTGGACCAACGGCTTTACGCGCTTTCCGAGGTACGGGGGTGTCTAATACCGCCAACTTCCTAACTCCGGGCTGTTATTGAGATTTCTTTACAGAAAACCCAATAACTTTTTGTTGGCCCGACCCGGGATCCGAACCCGAGACCTTATGCACAGCAGTCGCATTCACTACCGCTGCGCCACAGAGGTAGTAACTGTACATAATAACCATAAGGCAGGTCTTATATCATGTGGTTTCATCTTAGATATAGTATAAAATACTTGACTGCCATATTGTTTACATCTTGTGTTTATCATTAAGTTAACATCTTCTCCCTAGCCTTTTTTATTCTCAAGATACTTAGGGTCGGATTTTCTGGTGTAACTTGTTTTGAGTGGATATCAATTTTTACACAGAGTGGCTGCCACCTGACTTCTGCAACCCTAAGGCTAAACCAGTGTCAGGATATTATAGGGCACTGACTTCCAAATAACGACTGCCATAGACGTTCATGGCAGCCGGGACCGAAGGCTTAACATGCTCCACGAGGTATGGAGCAGGCGATAATCGTCAATCAATACGCACATATTTTCGAAAAGTCATATAACTTCCGAAAGTAAGAGGTGCATGACGTTGGTTCGGACCCAAGACCCACAGCATTGCAGTCTGTTGGTCTCCCCACTGAGCTTAGTTAACATAATGTTTAATATGTTAATGACATGATGAGCTTATGGACTGTTGTCCAAATTCACCTTTGTAAGGTTTTAAGATGTTTTTAAGAATATTATGGCAGAAAGTATGACAGCATATCTAGCAACATTTCTTGCAGAGGTCACTATGTAGACCACAAACAATTATAATTTTAGAAAATGGTTCAATCACAGATGAGAAATGATTTCTATATGAATAGTTAAACATTATTAGTTAATGTTCCATTTTATTATTTGACTGCACAGCAAACAATCATAAAGTATCAAATGCTTAATGCCTCTAAGAAGCTGCCTGAATCACAAAATACATCATCACTACAGGAATTTTTATTATATTATCAATTTAAAAGAAAACTTGTATTATTTTTAATACCTTCTTCTTCCTATATTGTATGAAATATTAAAAAATGATATGATGGAGCTTTAGTATAGACATTATGCTCATTTAGTAACTGTTGCATTAGATAATATGGAAATGTTAACTCAATAAAACAGCTGCTTATTATTTATGATTAATAAAAATATTATGTGTATAAAATATTATCACCTATAAGTTTACATCTTTATTAATTTGACTACTGGAATAAGTTGAATATGTTATGTTTATATCTCTTGTGTAAGAGCTGAATAGAGATGCTGCAGAAATAGCCAAGTTTTAAATATTTTACCATCAAATCTTTTCAGGTATAAATATTGCAACTAACATAAATGTAAATTCAGTAAATATAATAAACTCACTAACCCATTTGACGTTCATAAGTGTTACTTTGTGACCTAAGTGAATAAATTATTTTTGACTTGACTTGACTTGTAATTAATATATAATTATACATAATTTATTTAACTAATTGAAGACAACTTGATCCAATGGAATATTAGAAAGAAGATGCTTCCTGGATGCATATTTTATTTTTAATCACAGATTTCGACAAGGCTAGTAAGTTTCGACATTATTCTTTTACATTGAATGTAAAAAAAGCAGTTAAGTGGACATATTATGTGCAGAAATATCGTGACCAGAGCCATGTTTGTTTATTTATATCAGCGAAAACATCATCTGGGTCATAGTAATACAATTAAATGTTTCGCAATCATAACACGAGGCGCGAAGTAGGCGTCAATAATACTAACATGCATTTTTAATTTGGCGCACAAACACGTTCATACCAATAAACAGTACACGTTCATTCACGCCTTCGCAATTAAATTGACAGCAGACAAACCTTGAAAACACTACGAAACCGCTCCAATCTACCCAATAAATTCATATTTGACAACCATAATATTGATCATTTCACAAACCTTCTGCGCTCTGGTTCAACGACAAAGGAGCTCCGGTCGACGACAGATCTTTCTTCTGTCCAGGCTTAGGCGGATCAGAATCCGAATCGTCGAACACAAGTGTCCGCACCGACTGGGAACATCGGCGATCCATCTTACTATCACTGCACAACACACAAATGCACTAATATTTCCCCCATTTATCACCCCTTTAAACTGCAATACAATTCCACAGTCTATTTACATGACACCGTTAAAGTTAAGCGTGTGTAAACATTTAATAAAAACAAGGTATTCATAAACGATTGTTAAATGCAAATATTTTCCATGATAAATAACGCGACACACGACTTCACACAAATCGAAAAATGACAATTTTGAAGGGCTAGTCAGTGTTGCTACTATTGTACAAAGTAGTCCCTTAGTGTTACCAGTGCAAAATACCAAACAGTATTTCATGGAAAATAGATTGCCATAGAATATATGGGTTACATTGCCTTTTACATTAAATTAGGGTAACACTAAACTCAGTCATTCAATTTTAAATTCAAACAGTGGAATACATTATTTGGGATTGCTTTAGAAACTGGCCGATTTAATTAAGAGTTGAGAGTGTTTGAGGGGGAGGGAGGGGGGAGTGTTAGACCTCCCCAATTACCCCCATCGCGGACAAATGTCTAGACCCCGAGAAAAAAATTGAAAATTGTTCATATATAACCTCAAAATTGTGACATTTTACATTCTGACTTGCATAAAATCTGTTGTTTTGGAAGCAACTTACAACTGGGACGTCTCCGGTGCTGCGGGAAGTGCAGCCTCTACGCCATTGCGTAACAAACCACAAGCATCAGCACTCGCCTACGCAGCTTCGGCTTGCTGGTCGCCTTCGTCGACCAGCCTCAGCCGCTACGGCTCATACGGCGCTTGCATTTTGTTACAGCTGGCGGAGGCTGCCTTCACTCCGCACCTTCGGCTTTTTATAACCACTCTAGGGGTAGGGCATAAAGTACTGGGGAAAGTCGGGGGGAAGTGGGTCAATTCAGTGGTCAATTTTTAAGAGCACTTTAACATTGAAAAGAAAGTGAAAAGTAGGTATTTAAAATAGTATTTTTTTGGCGTGGCAATAGTTACGTTTCGTTTCACGTAAAAATAATATCTTTTACCAAATTTGGTGAAATAAAATGATCATTTTACAATAAATGTTTTGATACTTATATAAATAATTAAAAATAGATCTTTGTATCACATTTTATCAAAAAAAGACGGAATAAATTACGTTGGTGTCATAAAAAAGCCGTTCCATTTTACGTGTTTATAAAAATGCTTATTAAAATAACTACGCGAATGCGCGGGGTGGGAATGGTTCCGGGGGGTTAGAAAACCCACCCCCAACATATTTCAACCAGCACCACCCCCCGTTTCGATCAGCCCGTTTCTAAAGCCAACCCCATTATTTTATTGAATAATGCGTACGTAAGTAAGTACTGTGTTATTTACGAAGTACTAAAATATAATAAAAAATAATATACCCGGCACTAGAAAATATTAAATTCTGCATTAGATTCTATAATTCTTTTATTATTAATTATTGCAATGCTGGGGTGACATTGCGATAGGGTACAGTTGGGTCGCCGTCTTAGTGTGCCAGCCGTAGTAAAGGGGATGCCTAGAAGATAAGCCATCAATTTAATATTGAGGTTATGTTTGAAAAATTATTATTCTTTCCAGCGATAACCAAGTTATAAATACAATTGTCAAGTTATATAACTTCGCAGAAAGTACACTTTGACTGATATTGCATATTGTATCCCTTAAGAACTTGCTATCATATTTTTAAAATCGGTCATAGTGCCGACAAATAAAATAACTACAGGGTGTCCGGTAATTAATGGATAACCTGGAAATGTCTTATAGTGGAACTGATGGCCGTTAGAAAAATATGAAAAAAATCTATCCTAACTAATACCTGAGATATGTGTTTTTTTTTTTAATTACCATGTATAACTTTCTTGTAAACTACGACCATAAATGAATGAAACCCATCGGCTTTTTGTTGTTTTATTATTAAACACTAATTATGCTAATAGATAGACAGTCAAAAGTATGCTATGCTAATATAGCATGCACTTTTTTTTCTTTTCACTTTTTCTGAACGACCTTCAGTTCTACTATAAGATATTTCAAGGTTATCCATTAATTACCGGACACCCTGTCTAAAACAATAAATATAAACATAAAATTACTTAACCATATTTAATAAATCATAAGGCTTTAGCACTTTCGGTAGCGTCTATGGTGGCAATAATTTTACTGAGTCCTTGTGTAGTTGCTTATTACAAATAACATCGTAAACAATTATATCTTTGCAAAACTAGTTTCGGTATGATATCATTGATGAATACACAATATTTTTAAAACGAGTAGCATTCCAATACGAATAAATTTTACATTTTATATTACGACATAATTTTCATCTATCTAAAATAATAATGCATAGAATTAATTAGTATTTGCTAACTACTTAGGAATGATAAAATAGACCGGATGTTGAATTAAAGCACATGAAATTTACGACGCAGTAGTAGAAATACAATGTGAGCAGGTTTTGCGACGGTTTTTTTTTAATTAACCCGTGGCTAGTCGCACCTGGTTTGAAAAGACCCAGTACTCTAGTTTTTGTGCCATAACTGTTTTTGTATAGGTTCATTCGTGTCGTCGCGCTAAGTACCTTTTAATAGCTGTATAGGCTATCCGAACACCCGACATCTGCCAGTTCCTGCGTGGCGTTTGGACAGTACGGACGTGTCAAGTGAGTATGGGTCGTTTTGACCCAGGTGCGACGTAATGTGTAAGTGTATTTTTCGATTTAGTAAATGTTATTTTGATTTTATTTGTTTATAGATATGTCGCGAAAACATTTTAGAAGAGGAAGACATTGGTGGTGAAATTTCTTCAGAAATTGAAGACCATTTGGAAATTGATAACTATGATTCAGATTCCTGTCAGAGTGGCGAACATGAACTTCCTAAAGACGATGAAGTTCATGAGCCTGAAAATTTTCGTTCCCGCAATGTATCTCTCAGTTTACTGCAAAGAAGACCCTTATATATATAACTTGAATGATGTGCCTCTGAGTTACGACTGTCAAGGTTACTACCTGGATAGGAATGGCGCCCATTGGAATACTGAAGAGCCTCCAAGAAATGTTCGTACCCGTACTCACAATATCATAAGCCAAGTACCAGGGCCAATCAATGAAGCAAAAGATGCACTGACGCCTTCCGACTGCTGGTGTCTTATGTTTCCTGACAGTTTATAAGAATTGCTTGTAACATAGGTATAATGTGCGTGGACGATGTTCGATCTGCCCTACCAAAAAGGACAGAAAAACCAAAACGCAATGCCAATTTTGCTGATTTGTAGATATCATACTAAATTTATATGTATCAATTGCAATCAAAAACTAAGATAAGATTGTTATAACACTAACATAGAAAATTAAAACTATTTTGTAGTAGATTAGTATGTGTAATTTGAAGACTGATTATAAAAATATGTTGTGTATAATGTTTGATATTGTTGCACTATTTAGAAGATTGTTGATTATTTTTATAATAAAAAGAATTTTGGTCTTTCTAGATTATGTAAAAAAAGTTAAAGTGATTTTCTAGTTCCTATATGGTTAAAAGTAAGATTTAATGTTATCTCTTGAATTTTGTGATTTATGTTACTCTTTTCTCTAAATAATAAACATTTGCTATTTTTGAGTATGTTTTACTATCCTCTTTCTAATTACTTTACAAATAATCCCGAAATTTCATTAAGTTATTAAAAACAATACATTCAAACTCTGGGTCTTTTCGACCCTCGCGCGACTGTTCATTACCTAAAAGTAGACGCGAGTATCGGCGGGTTGATGTACCCTTACTTATAACTTTATGGTCAGGGGCCCAGATATAAGGAAACTTAAGCGTCTTGCACTTTAAAATTGTACCCTACAAAGTATAAAATTAAATGGAATCTTTTTTATGTACAATGGTAACATTGTAATTGCGTTCCAGACCACCCGAAGTCAACATCTCATAAAGCGAAAATACGTAAAGCGAATTTTGTAAAATATAGATTTTGATTCCGTATAGACCTTAAAATCTAGATTTGATCTAGACTTTTCATAGAGTATGTACAGCTTTAAATAAATGCGCTGCTACTCCTCATTATATACTAAAATCATTTTAAATATTATTCTGGCATTCTTTTGGATATTCTTATTAAAATAAGTTACTTTATTTCTTTAACACAAATAAGTACATAATGTTTCATAAAACAGGTTTCGTAATAAAAGTTGTAATTGGTTCTATATTTTGATTGTATCGCAATGAAATAATGCCCGGTAGTTAGATATTCAAATTAAGTTTTAATATAGTTTATGTACGTATTTATAAAGTATTTTAAGTGTAAAGCACAAAATAAAAACCCCTTACCGAATTGTATATTTTACCACAGGTAAATTTACCTGAGTAAAAATAAACAAATTAATCCTTCATCCTTTTTTCAAAAACATTTACAGCGCTACCTATTGGTCCATTTAATAAACACATGAGAAAAATCCTTACCATTATAGAAAATAATATAAAAATGACATAATAATGTTGCCAATTGCGTCGTCCTTGCAAGGAAAGTGATTGATTTGCTAACTATTTTAGGGGCCAAAAATGAGTTTATTCAAGTTATCCATTAATATTGTAAGGTATGTAAAAATATATATTGTATTATCTTACTACAAATCAGATTTTTAAATTAGTTTGTTGCGCCATCTAGTGACACAACATGTCAAAATAAAGTTGTTCCGTCAAAAGAAACGGAAAAACACGAGTGTGCGTCGCCTCGGTAGATATCAGTTGAATTATTCGGCTAAAATGCCCTGGCACGGGCATACGTAGTCGTCGGTCCGCCATTACGACGCAGCCGAAGACACGTTCGTCGTATTTAGTTAAATATTTTCGTTTATAAATGAGTAATAACGCTCATGAACTAAGTAATCGACTTCTGAATGCGTTGGATAACAATTACAATGTAAGTTTAAGAGTTTTGATGATCGTAAGTCCGATAAAGTAGTCGAGATACGAAAACGGTCCACGAGCCCATGACACCCGATTCGATGTTGCGATTCGGCCACTCGCGAGGTTGCCTCGGGAGTGCCTTGTGCAGTGCTATGATCACGAGATGTGTCGACAACTGTCCAAACAATAAATCGGAATATAGTGCGAGTCGCGGAACGGAAACGGAGCGTGTGGATACGTGAGCGTTGCGAGTTAGAGGGGCCACTGACGTCGCCAGCCCGCCGCCTCGTCCCTCCGTCCCTAGTGCCAAAAATTTTGCAATGTGAAAGTATGGAATTGTGCCACGCGCGACCTTTCCCGTTTATCTTCTCCGTCGCTGTGACTAAGCGAATGGGCTGCTGCGAATATGTGTTTTTTGTACCGATTGACCTTACGTGAGTACGAACATAGCTATAGGTGGTGTGACGGGCACCTGGCGCCTCCGCGTGCCGTATGCTGCTCCTCATCACGCACATTTTTCGTCCATTGACCATATTTGACCATCTGTACTAATTTACAGGTTGTGTAATAACGATTCGTTTGGTATTTTAACGAATATTTAGCACACTCGTGTTATTTATTGGTCTTTGGCTGTTGCTAAGGAGTGTGGCTGCAGGTCACTGCATAATGTTGAAGTTGGAGCTGATGTTTTGACAGCTGTTTAGAGCTGTTTAAAACCAGTGATAATTATTATCTGTATAGTTGTTATCACAGAAGGCATGATTAATGATCAGTCATTGATGTTGATATATTTCATCAGGTCTATTTCTTTCCTTGTTAGTTTTTCTCCAGAATGTCCGTCCATGTAGATATCAGTCCTTCAGTGTATAGTTAGTTTGTTTTGGTTAGGTTATTATTGTGGCAAATTTTGTTCTAAAGTTTAGGTTAGGTTATAGAATCCTTTCATGAATCTTCGTAGGTAGTCAATCAGGAAGTATTTTGCCCAGCAGTAGGCAAAATCTTATACAGTAACTGAAATTCAAGATAAATCTTCCTAAGAATGTATTTATGTAATAATTAATTTAACCATGTAGTATCAGCTGATAGCGTATGGTTAACATTACAAAGTTGTAATGGAAACTTTTCAATTCCAAAAACTTTAAAGTTTGTCTAGTAATTAGCATTAAGTTAAATGGCTTTCAACACTAATTTATAAATTGCCATCAAGATAATATTATCTAATGAAATCAAGACCAACAAGATAATGTTTTACATGTTTCCAAGAAACTAATTATATAGTTTAATGGTTACAAATTATTATATTTCTTCAGTATACTAATTCAAAATTTGGCATAAAAGTAAGGGGTATGTAAAAAGAAAGTAGAACAACAGCTTTAAATTTTATATATGCAAATGTCCATTCACTAGTTATGAATGGGTCAGCTGATGGAAATGATTCCCATGTGGTTAACAAAGTTAATTTACATTTGTAGTATTCAAACAGATAACCTGTGACCAATAATTCACTGATGGTTAAGACTCTTTCTATCAAAGTGCTTGATTTTTCTATAGTTATATAAAAATCAAAGTAAGTTGCACTTTTGATTTTGTATAATCTTCTGGTTCTTATGGTAGAGGCTACCTAGTCTTTATGCCTAACCTTACTCTGAGAGAGATGAGGCTATAGTTTGTAATACAGACTAACTATAAAGCAGCTGAGTTGGTACTGATTTAAAAATCAAATAATACACAGAAATCACTCATATATATTATACTAGATGTGCCCGTGGTTTCACCCGCATTTATGGTTGGTTGTAGTGTGATGTTATATAGCCTATAGCCTTCCTTAATAAATAGACTATCCAAAACTAAAAGAATGATTTAATTCGAACCAGTAGTTCCTGAGATTAGAGAGTTCAAGCAAACAAACAAACTCTTCAGCTTTATAATATTAGTATAGATGGGTGTGAATTGCTGCCCATACTGTGAGGTTAATATTTACACCACTAAGATAAAGCTCCATACTTTCAGTAGTGTATCACAATATCATCTGTTTTCTTAATTATCTTACAATGATGAGCAATCTCATCATATTGGTTTTAAATGTCTTGCAGTTTATTACTGTGCTACACAAAATATGAATTAATTACTGTTCTATTATAAATGTATCAAGTGTCCAATCCTAGAAAGTAATAATTATTTCTATTATACATAATAAGTTATCTTCTCTAAGTCTATTTAAGCCGCCAACTTACTATAAAGGGATAATCCCTAACTGTGTAGCCAATTAAAAATAAATCACTGTTATGTCCTTATCAATATCATCTGTGGTCTATGCCTATCAATAATGAGTACATAAAGTATGGTATTTTACATTTAAACAAATTATAAGTTTCTTCTGAATCATACATATTAATCTTCACTATATAAAAATATAAATGGAGTGAGTTAAATATTGCATATATTATGCAACGGTAAAAGTGGAAGCTTAAATTAAGAAGTTGTTATGAAAGCTGCTATTCTAAATTATATTATATTTTTATTGAAGTTGAAGTGATGACAGAAATAGTTTTATTTATATTTTAATTTCTATGCCACCTAGATGGCAATCAAGTTGGCAGCACATTTTGATAGTAAGTGGTCGCTAGCCTATGCTTGCTACCTCTCGGATATATTTGTATTATATTGCAGATCTTCCATTAAGGATCTGTTAAAAAGTTCTGGCAACCTCTGAACCCAACCCAGGGATATGCTTGTGTTTTTGTAATTTGTTTAGCTGTACAATGTATTGGCATATGTTGTTGTACAATTACAAAGAAATAATTGTAAGTGATTTATAAATCAAACCAAAGGGTTGCAAGATTGATGAGATCAGTAAACTGAGTTGTTTGAATGTTATATTAATGCTGCGTTACACTTTTATTGTAGATATCATCCTATTGCTTTATAAGTATTCATAAAAAAATATCTGTTTCACATTCATTAACACTCATAAACTTCTTTAGAAATGCATACCTACATTGATCAGAGAATATCTGTAGCAATAAGAGAAAAGTTCTCTCTTTGACCTCTACATATGACAAACTTAATTTTGTGAGATAAAAGATTTTTGTGCTAATTATATACCTACAGTTATGTTAGGTCATAAACATTTTAAAACTCAAGTCAATTACTATAAATTATATATTATATATATATAAGTATAGTAATAATGTGACATGATTATCATGATCTACTGAATAATATCCAAAACCTTAAAGAAGTATAGATAACAAATTGAGTTTGAAGATTTGCAATAACTGAATTGATCTTAGTATTCCGTTCAATCTTTGGTATAGAAAATCATAGATAGATTGGTTAACCTATTGAGTAGCAGAAGCACACCAGTGGCCAGGCATGTGGATTTTAATTATGTCTGGTATTCCAAGACTTGACGAGTTAATAGGAACTATGATTAGTAAACTGTATATGTCTTTGATTTGGAAGCAGCAGTACATTATCATACTTTATTTGGAGAAATTTTTGCCCATTTCCATTCCCTTAAAGCAGAATAAACTAGCTTAATTATTAATAAGATGTATACTACCATTCATTAATGAATATTTATGCCACATCCTATGTAGGCTTAGCAAGTTCAAACCCATTAGGATTGCATAGCTTGCTAATAAATTTTCGACTATCTGCATTCTGGACATAATCCATCAACAAATGTTGCACATCTTCTATGTCAACACTCTTAATAAATTAATGAATCAGCATTTTACATAAGTTGTACCATCTTCCTCAATTGATAGTGGTTGGAATAAAGTTTATATGCTTGCACTACATATGGGTAGCTAAATGTTATATAGTTGAACCAAGGCACCAGAACAGGCTGCCCTTGTACGACTTGAAAGATCATATTTTAATGGTGTATATATTAATAAAATGTATTTACTTAGCTGCTAATCTTGGTAATTGATATACCTCCTCATTGCCTTATATTCCTATATGAGAAGGTATCCACTGCGATCTTATGAGATTTCCATTATTATGAACTTATATAGGTGCCAAAGTGTAGTACTTTCAATTGCTCTGTTTAAGTTCTAATCAAATATTTTGGATGCCCATTTTCTTACTACTATGAAAATCTAAACAAAAAGCTTTCTCAATGAATCCCACAATGACAAGTTTATTTTAGAACTTTACACAAGTTGTTTATAAAACTATGAAACAATAATAAGCATGCAAAAAATATGTAAATGTCTTTGTAAATATGTAAGTGCAGTTACTTACATAATTACAAACACATTTACATATTTTCCAGCTTCAGGTTTTTATCAGTCCATTCAACATTCAATCTCTCCATTAACTGTCATCATCTGACTATTCAACAGAATGAAAATTATGAATAATTGAACATCTACTGGGAACAGTCCACAAGAGTCCATAGTAGAGAAATATTTAGTACCTATACTCCATTTGGTTAGGTATTGTAACTAAAGGTAAACAATCTTGATGTGACTTTTTACACAAACACATATTAAACAAATAAACTACTGCTTAAACTAACGGTTCAATTGATTTAGTAGTTATTGTTGCATTTACATTGATTTTTAGCAGCATTTTATTTTAAACTGAGTTTTAAGATAAAAAGATAAAAAAGACACATCAAGATTGTTTACCTTTAGTTAAATACCTAACCAAATGGAGTATAGGTGTCACAATATGTTTATATTATTATTCTCCTATGCATGTTAAACCTTTAATCTCATATAGTACTTTGTAAATACTGTCATCTTTAAGAAAACCACAATCTTTAAAAGGCATAACATATCTTTAATATATAACTTAATATTAATCATTTATACAATTGACTGGCAATATTACTTGATATCTTGCTACCTATATCTAATAACACCCAAAAATCATACTGTCATTATCCTTAGTATGACAATGTACGCCGTGGCAGTACTTTTTCCTTTGGGAATATTTTCCTTATTGTTATCAGGTTATCAATACCCAATTGTTGCCATGCCATTGAAATACCACAAATTTTGAATTGTGACTGAAATATAAACAGTCATTTGTTTAAAATTTTACAAGAGCAATAAAAGCTAAAATATTTAATGGTTCATTTCTATAAATACTATTTATGAAAAATTTGCTTCTAGAATTGAATATTATTATTCCAAGAATTCTAGTTTTTAAACACATTGCCAGGACTTTCTTTCAGAATGAGCTGTGTTCATGTTTCATGCCCATCTCTTGGCTGCCCCTTGTCACTGCTTAAGTACACCATCGAAGCATTCTGCTTAGCCTTCACAACAAAAGGGCCTCTAGAGTATAAAACCTTAATATTTTCTAGATAATAGACATCCATTCCTCCATATAGAAAATAAAAATAACATTCACAAGGTACATTGTAAAGACATTATGTTATGCATATTTCTGTTAAAAATAACAAAATATAAATTTTCTATAAAACCATATTATACAACATTACATATTTTTAAAAACTCAATAGCATATTTTATTTTATCCTGGTTCAAACACAGAATTTTCTACATCTTTCTTGCCCCGGAGTTTCCAGGCCTTAAAATCTAGCCTTATATAAACATCGTTCATATCTCTCTTAGGACAGTATGTGGTATTTGTTTATAAATCAACCATTTATAAATAGAATACAAGTTATTAATAAAACAGGAAAATTTAGGTTTACTTATTTGTTAGATTCGCCTCGGGTTTATTTCTTATTGTTGTCTGCTATGGTGTCGCTCTGTAGAACAAAGGCTATCTATGTGTTATTTTATTTTACTTATACATTTCTATGGCATAACCAGAAGATTTTTTTAAGAAGTCGTGTCTCATGTTTGTTTTGTTAGGTATAAATTTTATTTCAAATTGCCATTATTTTTATCCATATCTGTCTGCCCAGTAGGCGAAATAAGTCGTCTTCTGAACTCTGTTCTTTCTACCTCCTACAGCTTGCTGTAAGACCTCCAATAAATATGTCTTTAACTTTCAGGCAGTTTTTCATTATGGCTCTTCTTATTGTTAGAAGTTGCGGAAGGGTCTATGTTTATTGATCAATAATATTCTAAAGTAATCCCTCATTACAGGAGATTTGATCCGACCGAAAAAGTACAGCCAGGAGTATTCTTCTGCAGTAAATAGTCTATCCAAGATCTTTGAGAATGCCCTGTTGTGTCAGTACCAGTGTGATATTAGTCCCTTGCGCTGATTGCACAACGACTCCATATCTTGAAGCATCTCCACGTGTGATATCTGTGATGTTGGAAGAAGTCATAATTAATGGTGATAGATACCTATAGATATATAGATAGCTGGAGCGTGTGCTTGCTACCTTAGACCCAACACAGAAGGCTTCCTCGGGGTAGCCCCAAACCAAGATGGTGACCTAATCTTTTTTTTAAATATCAATAGAAATAAATAAAGTAGGTAAGCCCTCGCTCTGTACCTAAGATATACACAATAATAATAATAGGAAGTTACAAAGCACATAAATTTACATTAAAATCAAGGCACTGTTTTGAAACCTTGACAATAAAAGAAATACAACAGTATTAAAGGTGCATATGTAGAGCTTGTATAGTTTGGAAAATAATTTAATTACTAAGTCGTCCTTCAGATACCAGCATCCAGATGAAATGTTTTTCATTTTCTAAATATGGTTATATTGACTCATTGAAGGTATTTTGACCACAGATCGCGAAGTTACGAATGCCACGAATACTGCTACATCACGCATTTTCTTTATAATTTTCAGTCTACCAGCCAATGCTAAATGGTGTAAAGTATCCAAAAGTTAAAGTTAATTGTATTATCCCGACGTTTCGCGTATTTTGAACCAGCCACGGTCGTGGGGATAACTGTTTCAATGTCTTGAAGTTTAAAGTACCGTAAAGCGTTTTTATGTTGTTTCTGTTTACGCCAAATGAACTCGATGTATTTTAAAGAATCAGAATTTTGTTTGCAGCCTAGATCGATGAGATTATTCAACTACGATAGTTGATATAAAGATTTTTATTAATTTTGAGAGCTTTCCAAAACATCTTTGCCGTGGTATTCTGGAAAAGTTTTCATCTCGAACTCGAATGTCACTTCGACACTAGTATGTATATCTAATGGTTTTCATTGTGGATGTTGTGGAAGTAATGACGAGAATTTACTAAGGTACCTTTAGTTTTCATACCCAGACGCATGCAGACATGTTTCAATCTTGTTGACTGAGGATCTACCTTTAGATTTCATATCTCGACGCATGTAGACATGTTTCATCATCGGAACGTCTTGCCATATATTTTATAAAAGTGCTTCTAGTCAGTAACCTAATCAAATCGTATGGCAAGACGCGTCAAAAGTTACGGAAACTAACGATAGGCCCGCAAAGTAGCACTGCTGCTAATAGCGTCACTGTTTCTAATGGTAAACTATAACCATTCAAATAATTTCAGTAATGGTTAAACATTCAGATTCTAAGTAGAATGGCGTTCTAATCACCGTTAGTGATTATATCATTCTAAAATTTCTAGAGTTCGCCTTGACCCAGAAACACTAGTTTTTGTGAGTTTTTCATGTGTCAAACGGTTTTGTACACTTTCACAGTAAAAATATGGCTGGTTACTATATTAATAATGTGCAGCATGTTACTAGAAAATGTGGTCATATTTAGGGCTAATTCTACCCTTTAAATATGCCTGTTGAATTTTTATTGACTTATACAGAAATTGGCAAAAAAATCCAATTCAATTTATTCCATACAATTAATTACTTACAATATATTCGAACATGTCAAAATTAAAGTTCTACAACAAAGTAATAATTATATAATTAAATGTAAAAATAAAAGCCAGTTCAAGAAGTAGAGCTTACATGAGAGGAATCAATCAAGCAAGAAAGTCATAGCCACTCTTTTACTAGCCAACGATTTACATCATTTATGTGACTCGAACCAACTGAAATAAATATGCGTTAGGAGTGAAGATTAGCGAAATTATTTTTTATCCTATTGAGTATTGAGCAGCAGCACAGCACACCGGTGGCCAGACACAACAGATTTTTAATAATGTATCGTATTCTAAGATTTGATAGATTAATACCGTAAACGTCGTGGCAGTTTGTATGTGTAGACACCATGTAACTGCCACTGCATTCAGGAGATTACAACTGGGATGTCTCACAAAACTTTTTTTTTTTTCTTTCCTTTTTTATTTAGGGACTTTTATTGCTATGGCAATACGCCAGTCCCATTGTAACCAAAACTAAAACTACAATAAAAATAAATATAATTTAACCTACCAGGCTAGATATTGACCTTGCAGCCTCACTGACTGGTTCGGCCAATATACTTTGGATGCTTCCCACATCAAATCTATTACACTTAAATTTATGGAATATACTTTGTCGTTGTCTCTCGTTCTTGACACAATCCGTTAACAAATGGTATACATCCTCCACTGTATGACAAAGCTCACAATTTGGGGATTCACTTTTACGCATGAGGTATGTAAACTTAGCCGACGGATAATGTCCTGAACGTAGTCTATGCATTTTAACAATAAAAGAACGTGATATTTCAACACTACTGAACCACGGCACCCGAGGAGGCTCCGCCTGCGTGGTTCTATACCAGACTCCTTTAGTTTTAGATATATTTGCAAAGTGTTTTTTCCATTCTTCATATACTATGACTTTATATTTATGTAATACTTCAGAATGGAAAGGGGCAATAACACGACCAATGCCCTCAGTCACAGCTAATTTTGCAAGTCGATCTGCCTCCTCGTTGCCTCTTAAGCCTATGTGGGACGGAATCCATTGCAATCTCAGTTGCACATTGTTATTATTACATATAATAATCTGATTCAAAATCGCGTAAGCTATCGATGTATGTGTAGACACCATGTAACTGCCACTGCATTCAGGATATTACAACTGGGATGTCCCACAAACCTGGGTTTCCCACAATCTAGAGTAGCCCGCTGGGGTTTCCCATAAACTAGGGTAACCCCTGTTTGATAGAGCTGGACAAGTACCTACGGCCAATAGAAAATAAATTATAAATGGTTATTATGCTGACAACCCCTTTACACAAAATCACGTATACTTCTATTTCATTGTGTATTTATTTTACACGGAGTTCACACCAACTTTCTATAGGTTTATTTTCTATGTCTAATTTATACGTCGACTCAGATTTATGTAAAGATGTTTAAATAGGACGAAGCCGATATAGTTTTCCAATGCAAACGAGGAGTTATATTGTGATTGCCAGGTAACAGATTCAACGCTGTGCCGGTCACAAATGACCGCGAAAAATACATTTTCTATTAAGTTTGCTATATGGTATTCAATGCATGTATAAAAATATATAAAGTACAATTATTATTTATTTGCCCCTTTCATATAACGTAGGCCGGGAATCAAACTCGTAGTTGTACTAGTTACATGCGCGGCAGCGCACGCGCACATCACAATCATAGGAAACGGTTGCTAGTTATTTTTTTCCCTCATTGATTGCGGAACGTCGTAAAACTAAGAAATACCATAAACTCAAGTTAAAAATAACATTGAATTTTTCCGTTGATTTTTCGAACTATGTTTATAATTTTTCTACATTAATGTTTTTGCATTTTCTCGTGTTGTATTAGAAAATGTTTGCTTCGTTTTTATAATGGTTGTTTTTCGATGTCGTCTTGTTTAAAATTTATTGCTTGAGGTTTGCTGAGATTTCGGTAGCAATCAGCTAAAATGGCACTTTATCTCGGTCTTTGCTTATGGTATTGGCGTTTTTAGTGTTTGGTAGCAAAACTTGAATATTTCGAATAACTAATCTTGCTAAAAAGTAGCGGTATCCTTTTGGAAAACTGTTTTGCCATGCAGAAGTATCGAGTAAATCCTGAGCTACGCACCTTTGATTTTTCGTGGTTATGTGCGTATTAAAATAGTTAATTATCGCTCGCTTTAAAGGTGAAGAAAAACTTCGTGAGGAAACTTACAAGCCTCAGAGTTTTACATATAATGTTCTCGAAGATGGCTTGGTTGACTATGCGCTTACCTTACTCATACTGAGAAGAAGGCCGTGCCTGGCAATGAGACCGTTTATAAACAGCGCAAATATTATTATTTTCATCTTGCTATTCTAAAGCTAGGAATTCCAGATTTACATTATTTTCTAAATAATTTTGTGTACGATTTAACCGTAACAACTGCACAGCCCTCGTGCGACCGGTAGGCGACTTACCGCGATCGTTTAGGATTTGTTCTTAATATCAAGAATTTAATATGGGCCCTGT
This sequence comes from Catocala nupta, assembly GCA_963675205.1. Taxonomy (NCBI): domain Eukaryota; kingdom Metazoa; phylum Arthropoda; class Insecta; order Lepidoptera; family Erebidae; genus Catocala; species Catocala nupta. The sequence continues at coordinate 6,604,708 of OY776104.1, forward strand.
CAGCTGATATGATTGCTATCGGTAGAGGGTGTTTTAAAGATATAGTCATAACGCAAGAAAAAAACAATAAAATAAAAATATTACTTAGAAGAGGGAGAGAACCAGAAAAGCCTCAGTTTTTTGAAGCAACTACAGTTTGCTTTCACCTTTAAATTAATGGCGACCCAATTGGCTTGCATACAACCACGCAAATTTACGCAAAATTTTCTTAAAATCGGTGCTGCCTCTTAGAAGAAATTCTGTGACATACAAACGTACAGAATAATTACATATATAAAAATAGGCTCTTAAAAATACAAAATAAACACCCAAGGCACAAATTCCAAACTTTCCTCTGAAATCTAGTCCAGTATTTCCACTCAAAACTTCCGAGTCGATATATTCTTAATTATATTAAACGCGTCGGGTTATGCACCAAAGCGGCGACTCTTATCGATCACCACCGCACTTAGAAACTGATAGAACGAACTGGAAGTCTAAAAATAGTTACTGACCCATAATTAATTTTACTTTTCAGGTTGTCGACATGCATATTGTCAACGAAATTATATCCATATTGGAGAGAATCAATATCACAAAAGAGTTGTTGGAGGTGAGTTTGATTAAATACTTATTTAGTGAACAGATGAGTGGTTTAATGGTCATCGAGTGTGGGTTCGATACCCACATAGGATTTAAATTTGTGTTCGGAGTAGGAGTCCCATTGTGTCCGTTGTTTGAATGTTTGTGAAGTAACCAGCGTAAATACTTATTCCTAATGCGGAAGTTGCCTTTTTTATGAAATGTAAAAAAGCTAGTACTGCCTCGGTGGCGCAGAGGTAGTGAATGCGACTGCTGTGTGTAAGGTCTCGGGTTTGATATCCAGATCGGGCAAAGTATAATTGGGATTTTCTGTCAATAAATTCTTATTAGAAGCACGGATTTTGGTTAACGGCAAGAGGCTTGCCTTCTATCACGTAGGACTTAAAAGCTGTCGCTGAAATCTGGGTGTAATATATAACGTGTAACATATTAAACGCACTTCCTGAAAGTACTTTGTTCAGAATTGGCTACCGAATCCATTTCTGACATTTTAATATAGGTATTTTTTGTCCTAAAATAATTACGAGTACAACAACCTAAATTATTGTCATTCTTTTCTTTGAACAGTCGAAATAAACGAAAATGTATCATAATACAAGGCAATAAGGTTTTTGATGCAATAAAGGCAATAATGTTAGATTTATTGTTATATACCTATACTATCCGAGAACAATAAGGAAAACTAATTCGTTAAATTAAAATATTTAAGTACATACAAGTAACATTTTAATGATTATATTATTATTACGATTTAATAATCTAATTGGGGTGTTTGAAGTTGTGCGTTATATCTGTGACACGTTGTATATTTGACTACCGTTAGGATATAGGTATACGTGTATAGCACGTTAGAGGAGAAACAGTGATGAAAATATATAAAAATGTCACAGTTTGAAAATGTTAAAAAGAATAGCTAAGATAGTATAAAAGGGGGAATTGACGCCATAGTGATTTAAGTAGCCGCTGCCAGCGCACCGAGTGTCGTAGATTCAATACCCATACGGGACAAAAATTTGTGGGAGTCACAAATAGTTGTTCCCTTTGGATGTTCTTTGTGTCCATTGTAATATTGTGTTACAGATTACCCGACATTTTATACACTGCAGTTGCATTCACTAACTTTGCGGCCACCAAGCTAGATATATATCTATGTATATTACTACGTTCATTATATAGCGTCCCCTTACACCATTATATTAATAGGCTCACTATTCTCCAACACCAAAGGCACCTTTAAGTACCAGTTAACGCTAGATCCAGTCTGATCCATCCGGTTATTATAAACTCCTATTGCGTGGCTATGAAGATTGCAGGCGAATAACTTTGATTGAAACGGAGAGCAGTTTCTAGAAAATGTGGGTTTAATACAAATCTACTTACCCCTTTAGGGATTTACAGTCGTAATTTAAATTGTATTTTAACTGGCATTACAACATACATAAGTATACTAGATTTTGCCCGGATTCGCTTGCGTAATGTGATTTTGTTAATAAATTTCTATTCTTCGAGAGCAGTACTTTTCCTGACAAAAACACTGCCCGCCCTAGGCATCGTACCCCAGACCATACCAGAACAGACCAGATATCGATAAGTTTGTTCTAGCTGAGAAAAACAATTTGATATATATACAACATGTAACATAATAAACGCACATCCTGAAACTAGTTTGTTCAAAATCGGCTACTTAATTTATATATAATAATAAAATAATTAATCAATGCCAGCAATTTTTAATATAGGTAATTTTTTATTCCTAAAATAATTAAAACGAATTAAATTATAGTCACCCAATTATTAAACAGCTGAAATAAACGAATATGTATCATAATTCAAGGCAATAAGGGTTTTGATGCAATAAAGGCAATACTGTTAGATTTATTGTAATATACCTATACTATCCGCACACAATAAGGAGAACTAATTCGTCAAATTAAAATATTTAAGTAAATAAAAGTAACATTTTAATGATTATATTATTATTACGAGTTGATCTGATTGGGGTGTTTGAGGTTGTGCGTTATATCTGTGACATGTTGTATAATGTCTTTTTATAATTTGACTACTGGGTCAATCTCCACAAGGGACAACAATTGTTCCTTGTTTCGAAACAACTATGTTTCACACAAACAATTATTGTTCTGAATGTGAGTGTTCTTTGTGTCAATTGTTTGAATGAATGTAGTCACCAGAAACAGGCATTTTAGTGCGGGTAGTTAAAATAATAATATGTTCCTCTAATTGTAGCCCTAACCACCTGTACACTGGATTTCAACATTTTTAATGTTTCAAAATGTATTTATATAATATATGTGTTATTTATTTAAATCCGATATACACCCATAATAGTTTTAAACTGCTATAAATATTGCCAACGTTCAGTATCGATCTCTGTTCTTATTTAAAGCTTCGAATTGGCGGTTATTATGTATGTAATGTAGTATTTCGCATTTATATGTGCTAAGGGGTTAAGAAGAGAGAGCAGACAAACGATGTGACTTACTGTGTTGTCCCAGAGAATTTCCTAAAAAATGTCTAAAGCTAGATCCAAAACGGGAATCAAACCCGTAACCTCATGCAATGTATTTACTACCGATGCGTCACTAAAGCAGTTATTCGAACTAGGGATGATCGCTAACTCGCGGCGAGCTTTACAAACATTGAAACATCGAACGAAATACCCAGTTGAGTACTAGTTTAAGAAATTTAACTAATATTAAAAATCATTGGTCTGGAACCCATATCCATGATATTTTAAGAATATAAGTAAGAATTAAATTGACTAACTTTTTCGTATCACAATCCGCAGACCACCCGACTTGGCAAGCACGTGAATGAGCTGCGACGGAAGACGACGGATCCCACGCTCGCGAGGCGTGCCAAGGTGCTCGTGAAGCGATGGCGGGACCTCGTCATACCCACCGTCGCATCTCCCGGACACACCGGTAACTAACACCACACCTTATCCTTGGACAAAGAAAATTAATCTATAATAATATCAGTATTAAATTGTCTCACTGTTGGGCACGCACTTCTCAATGTAAGGCAAATAGTAAATTTACCAGAGTGATATCGATTTGAAGTCCAAAAGAGAGGCTGTTGCCCAGCAGTGGGACAAGCCAATATAAAAATAGTAGTAACAAAGCCCAAAATAAAAAACATTAAAAAAAATCTCCATAATAAATTAGATTCAAGCTTTTCAAATCTGATAGTAGGAGTGGTCTTTAAAAGTAGGATGCGCCCTTCTTACAAGAAGGGTTAGGTCATAGTCCACCATGCTGGCCCAGTGCGGATTGGCAGACTTCACATATCTTTACATAACATTATGGAGAAATCTCAGAGATGCAGGTTTCCTCACGATGTTTTATTTCATCGTTAAAGCGAGCGATTATTACCTATTCAATACGCACATAACGTAGAAGAGTTGTAGAAACGCGTCTCGGGATCTAACTCGAGACCTCTGCGTAGCAATGTAACGATCTCTTACTTGGCTATCTGCTTGCCTAAATGTTCTCTAGACCGAATTTCGAGCTCAGCGGCCAATCTTAACGGAGACTGGCCATCTGCGCAGGAGATATTGTAATGCACGAGTGTGTGCGCAAACACAAGTGCACTCTCTGTTCCCTAACTGTCATGATCCGACATGACCGAACAAAGATCAGGCGCAGGACCAAGACCGGCTTTACGTGCTCTCCGAAGCCCGGGGCTGTCTAACACTGTCAACTTCCTAACTCTGGGCTGCTAATGAGATTTTTTAACAGAAAAACCCAATTACTTTTTGTTGGCCCGACCCGAGATTCGAACCCGAGAACGCATGCATAGCAGTTGCATTCACTACCGCTGCGCCACGAAGGCAGTTACTAGTGGAAAACCGTCGTTCTGACACTCAGATGTGCCGAGTTCGATCCTAAGGCGCACATCTCTGACTTTTCGAATTTATGTGTATTAAAAAAGATTAATTATCGCTCGCTTTAACGGTGAAGGAAAACATCGTAAAGAACCCTGCATGTTTGAGAGTTCTCCATAACGTTCTCGATTCTCTATGATGTTCTCGAAGATATGTGAAGCCTGCTAACCCGCACTGGGTCAGCGTGGTAGACTATGACGTAACCCCTCGTATATCGGAACGCAGACTCACGCGAGGTAAAGATATTTTCATTCTGTCTGAGATTCTGAGTTAAGAGACTTGCCTGGTGTCCCTGCCCTGACAAACAGGGAAAATATTTACACCATCCTATTAGCGCCAGCATCTGCGTTTAAGTAAGAGTGAAGTTCACTAGTGAAGTTTCATCTATCACGAACTTTTACTGGACAAGGAGGATAAAGCTCTTCTCTCACAGAAGAGAACTGTGGCCAGCTGTGGTACAGTTCGTATACAGGACTGCTATTATTTATTATATTCAAAAGATGATGCTCAAAATTCTTACATTTTAAATACAATAATAAAATGTATTTAGAGCTATATAAGTATGAGGCCATAAGGCCAAAGTCCACGTACGCCAGTCCAGTGTGGTTTGGCTGATTTTCCAAATCCATGAAGACATTATGGAGAATTCTCATACATGCAATTTTCCTTACCGTAAAGCGAGCGAAAATTAACCATTTTATATAAACATATCGTAGAAAAATCGAGAGGTGTGTGCCGAGGGATCGAACTCGAGACCACGGCGTGGCAGCCTAACAGTCTTCCCATTATGCTATCGCTTGTCCCTTAGGCTAGTTTAATTCTGACTGTAAAATTATATAAAATATCGTACCATTTCCTGTTAAATTCTTTATCGTTTGTGTTTTCCCTACGTAATCCTTCCAAGAAATATTTAGTAGGGAAATTATTAATTCTTCATATAATCCCAGTTTCCGTAAGGTAAAGTCCCAAATGAAATTATAATTAATTAAGCTTTTGAGCAACTGAATGTGAATAATATGACTACATTAAAATAAATTAACGGTTTATCGGTATCATTAATTAAGTAAGGACAATTTTAGCTACAATTAACCCCTAATTTAGGGATAACACAAAAGATTTCTCAGACCTCATCTCCCTCTTATATAAGATTTTATTTAAAGGGAGTTGTCTGAGGCCTTTTAAGATAAATGTGTTCTTTAAAAATATCATTTACTAATTAATGCTAATATACATATCATAATTAGAGATAATATTATAAAATAACAGTCGAAATACACAAACTATAATTACCGACAATTGATAAAAAATTTACTAACTTGCTAACTAACCGAATTTCAACCTCTACTTATATATTGCGGAAGAATAGCCATAATTCAACCCTTCAACTCTCCCGAGATAAGGCCATGTAGAGTCTATAAACTCCACACTTCCTCGAGACTCTTACGTAATTATTTAATGGCCACCTAATAAAATGTCTCGACTAGGCTATTTTTCCCTTAGCCTACATTTATCTGTCTGGTTAGGTATGTCGAGAAACCTCTTATTGCCTCAGTATGCACTCTTTATTCTCGCAGTATTGCAATGCTATGATCTTTGGCTGACCGCATTTTTTTTACCTAGGCGTTTGCTAAGTTCATCATTTCAGCCTATTGCAGTCCACTGCTGGACATAAGCCTCCCCCAGGGTGCGCCACAAGGCCCGATCTCCCGTTTTCGCCATCCAGTCACCACCAGCCACTTTTTTCAGGTCGTCGGTCCATCTGGCCGGAGGGCGTCCTACACTACGCTTGCCGAGTCGTGGTCTCCACTCGAGAACCCGTCTGCTCCAACGCTCATCGGTTCTGCGACAGATGTGACCGGCCCACTGCCACTTCAGCCTGCTACACTTCTGAACTACGTCAGTAGCTTTGGTTTTTTGTCGGATAATCTCGTTCCGGACTTTGTCCCTTAACGAGATTCCGAGCATACACCTTTCCATAGCTCGCTGAGTGACATGCAATCGGTGGGCTAGTTTCACTGTTAGGTTCCACGTCTCGGCTCCGTATGTCATGACCGGCAGGACGCATTGATTGAATACCTTGGTCTTCAGGCATTGTGGCAAGGGTGACTCGAAGATGTGACGCAACTTTCCAAACGCTGCCCAGCCAAGCTGCACTCTTCTGGTGATTTCACCCTCAAAGTTGTCTCTACCCAGCTGTAACTTTTGTCCTAGGTAGACGTACCCCTGGACAACTTCAAGGGCTACACCTTCGACGAAAACGGGCTCAGGGACGATGTGCTCGTTGAACATGACCTTAGTCTTGTCCAAGTTCATCCCGAGCCCAACGCGTCTCGAGGCAGCATTAAGACCGGACAGCATTGTCTGCAGGTCTTGCAGCGATTCCGCCATTATAACTATGTCGTCAGCAAAGCGGAGTTGTGTGAGATATTCACCATTGACATTGATGCCCATTCCATTCCACCGCAGGGTCTTGAAGACATCCTCCAGAGCATTGGTGAAGAGTTTCGGGGAAATAACGTCACCCTGTCTTACACCTCTAAGCAACTGGATGGGTCTTGTTTGGTGGTTCTGCACTTGGACGGACATCGTCGCCATTTGGTGGAGATTTCTCAGCACCTCCACGTACCGCCAGTCGACTTGGCATCGCTGCAAAGACTCCAGAACAGCCCAGGTTTCGATGGAGTCGAAGGCCTTCTCGTAGTCCACAAACGCCAGACACAGCGGTTGGTTATACTCTTCGGACTTCTGTATAACCTGCCGAACAGTATGGATGTGATCTACGGTGCTATAGCCTTTACGAAACCCAGCCTGTTCCGGTGGCTGAAAGGCGTCAAATCTTGATGCCAGACGATTCGTGACGACTCTCGAGAACAGCTTATATACGTGGCTCAGCAGCGTGATCGGCCTATAGTTTTTAAGGAGCGTTTTGTCTCCTTTCTTGAAAAACAATGCCACTACACCTCTGTTCCACGCCTTCGGGGTAGCCCCATTGGTTATTACAGAGTTGAAGAGCCTCCTCAACTCCCCAAGAACAGGTTTACCCCCAGCCTTGAGGAGCTCAGAGGCTACTCCATCTTCACCGGGAGCCTTCCCATTACTAAGCTGTTTGAGAGCCGCCTCGATTTCGTCGACATCTACGTCTGGGAGATCGTCAGTGAAGTGGCGGGTAAGTGGGGCTCTAGGGTCTCTCGCGTCTGGTGGAGGCTTCGGTGCGTGCGAAGCATACAGAGTTTCGTAGAAGTCCTCAATTTCAGCGAGTATCCCCGGGACTGATGTGACGGTTTCACCATTCGAGGTAGCTAACTTTGTCAGATGACTCCTCCCCAGTATCTTGGTGAAGACCTTCGACCCCCGATTTCGCTCGATCGCCTCGTGTACTAGGCGAGTGTTCCAGCTGCGAAGGTCGCGTCTTACCAAGTTCCTGATTTTCTTGTGGAGTGACTGGGGATCTGACAAAGATTCCTCTGGTGTCTCACGTCTAAATCGCATCAGATCCAGGGTCTCGCTAGAAAGTTTGGACTTCCTATCTGATCGCCTTTTCCGAAAGTGCCTCGTTCCCACTTCGCGTATCACCCCAATTACGCCGTCCAGGTCCTCGTCAACATTGGCCGGGGTCTCCAGTGCGGCGAATCTATTTTGCAATTCTCGTTGGAACGCATCATGTCCAGCTTGGGGCACACTTGGACGAAGAACAGACCTCACCATGCGACTACGTTCGAGCTTAAAATTGATATTTAGGGTGCCTCGTACAAGCCGGTGATCGCTACCGGTATTAAACCTGCTGATCACCGAGACATCCCTAAAAATGTGCTTCTTGTCGGCTATGATGAAGTCAATCTCGTTCTTCGTCACACCGTCGGGGCTCTTCCAGGTCCACTTCCGTTGGGGCTTTTTCTGATAAAATGTGTTCATACAGAACAGCCCCTGCATGCTAAGGAAGTTGACCAGCATTTGGCCCCTATGGTTTCTGCGCCCATAGCTATGCTGTCCCAAACAAGATTCACCGCATTCTTTTCCCACTTTGGCGTTGAAGTCCCCCATGACAACTGTATAATGGGTTTTGGTGGTACGATGCATGGCCTTTGACACATCGTCGTAAACGGCCTCCACCTCTTCGTCTGAGCTGCTCGACGTCGGCGCATATACCTGTATGACCTTGAGAGAGTATCTCTCGGTCAGTTTCAGTACAAGGTACGCAACCCGGGTCGAGACGCTGCAGATCTCCACCACGTTGTCACGAAGGGCTTTGTTGACGAGAAATCCCACGCCACCTTGGGATTTTTGGCTCCCTTCCCTGAAGTAGAATAGATGGCCTGACTCAAGGGTTACCGTGTCCTCTCCCTCTCTACGAACTTCCGATAGCCCGAGAACATGCCATCGTATCTTCTCTAATTCTTCTTCAAGGATCTGGAGGCTTTCGTCCAGCCGTAGACTGCGTCCATTAAATGTAGCCAGGGTCAATTGTTGGCAGCCGTCCGTAGCCCGGGGATTCCTAGCACCCCCTACCCTACCGTAACCAAGGCCGCTGCCGTGACCTGGAATAGTAGGGCGGCCGGGAACTGGGGGCCGTTTCTTTTTTGGACTCATCATGGGGGGTTTTGCCCGTAGTCACCACGCTGGGCAGGCGGGTTGGTGACCGCAGTGTATTGGTATGGACTGTGTTGTCTACGCAAGAAGCGCTGCTGCCCACCTCTCGGATGGTCCCTTAATCGCCTTCTACGATACCCACGGGAAGAAATGGGGTGGTGCTATTCTACTCTGCCGGCACCACACGGCAAAGTTCATATATACTGGTATTGTTGTCTGATGGCTATGACTTGTGTCCATCTCCAGGACCTCGTTGGAGTATTTCTTACTGCCACCAAGATCTGTACCAAGTGGACTAACGCCTACAACCTTCTGTGGTCTCTGCCGCACATGTCCTACTCGTTCCGGCCTAAGTAATGTGTCTAGTGGCGTCTGGCTTTAAATCCTAGCTGACCTGATGGAATAGGTCAAGACTTGACCTCCGTTAATACGGCCCAATTCAGACACTAACTTTTTACAGATTTTTGTAGTCTAATACGTTGGAATTTTCAGAGCAGGGAATAAATAGGACCTCTCTGCCTGAACTGAAGAACAAAGACCAATGCTTCGTAGTTACTCCTTATTGCAGAATCAATAACGAACAAATAAAACCCTTAATGATACGTCTACACGCTACGACTACACAAACATTATTAAAATAAGTGACAGTCTACTACAGAGGTACCCAGATTTTTTTTTGTCATAGATCTCTTTCAAAATTTAACTGGTACCGGTGGCCCCCTGCAGCTAGAAATTGAATCCACCAAGTAAAATCGGTATAACCAAAAAGTTAAAAAGGCTTAAAATTAAAAAAAATTATCAAATCTCTACGGGCTGACTATTTTCCTTTTTTTTTTAGTAATTCTCGGTTCTTCAATTAGTGGTTTTCCTTTTAAACAAGTAACAGTGGCTGAGCTTAAAATATTATCTGCCTACATTAATAGGTGAAGTGAAGCCAAAATTTTAGTTCTTCACTATCGAAAGCAAATAAATTTTCGTGGATCCCCACTTACGAATTGTGAACCCTCACTTTTTTGTCACGCCATCGTAGACTCCCGTCGAGTCTCCCGTGGACCCCTGGGGGTCCACCTGACCATTTTGGGAACTAAGGGTCTACTACCATACATAACCCCAAATTTACAAAGGAGCCATCTATCGCCATAACAGGTGAAACATCGCCGTAGTTATACACAAGTGTGTCACGAACACGCTTGCCAAACAATCGTGATTGGGCCGACGCAATTAGACTGTACCCCGATTATTACCAAATAGCTATTGTAACGTTATGTAAGTTACAAATTTTTTCCCGCCGTGCTATTTCGACTATGAAAGAACGGCCTCATTAGTCAGCGAATTGCGTAAGCCCATTTAGAAATGTTTCTATTAATAAACGAGCCGTTTAAAATGTGGAGATTGTTGATCAAATTTGTTTTGTTTATTTTTAAGAGGTGAACACAGTTGGATCTTTGCTTAAATCTTTAAAGTTTTCATTCCTTTCATTCTATATCTCAATCCTTTTTCCTCACACACATGAGTGATACTCTTGTTAAATGCAAGCGATCATAAGTTACTCTAACCACTTTCTAACAGTCCTACGATTACCCTATATGCTATATAAAAAAAAAAAGTCAGGTCTGTCTGGCATAAATATAATAATATAATGTAAATAGCCCTGTATTAAATTGTCCCACTGCTGGTTACGGGCCCCTCTTCTCAGTGTGAGAACGGTTAGGCCATAGTCCACCACGCTGGCTCAGTGCGGGTTGGCAGACTTTACATATCTTCGAGAACGTCATAGAGAATACCCAGACATTTTCATTCTCACGATGTTTTCCTTCACCGTTAAAGTATGCGATAATTAGCTATACGCACATAATTTCGAAAAGTCAGAGATGCGCGCCTTAGTATCGAACTCGAGACCTTTGCATGGCAGTCCAACGGTCTCGCGCTAGGCTATCGCTGCTATAACTAGTCTGTACATCTTTAATTTTCTGTAATAATATACCATACGAGCGAAGCCGCAAATGGTAGTTAATTGTCTTCTGTTGGTTTCAAATTCAAACATACAATAAACTAGCTGTCCCGACAGACACTCCACTTGAACACACACAAAAATTTCATAAAAATTGGTCCAGCCGTTTAGGAGGAGTTTAATTACAAACACACGCACAGAAGATTTAAATATATAACTAGCTGTCCCGACAGACGCTGTCCTATACAAACGAATAAAAAAAAAAACAAATCTTATCCATTTTCGAATCCACTTGAACATCCAAATTTCATCAAAATCGGTCCAGCCGTTTAGGAGGAGTTTAATTACAAACATACGTAGAGAAGATTTATATAAATAAAGATAAAAATTATGTTATAGCGGGCCATATTGCTCATCAAGACCTCATGCGTGCAAGTATTAGGACACCCAAGGCAAAGGAAGATAATGCAATCAGGCTTCTTAATGTCTACCGCCGACTGCTATCAGATAATTCGTTTCAATTAAAATTATACGCATAGAACACATAGGAGTATACAGGAACACACATGACGTATAGCTCGCATATAAACAACGCAGATTTCTTGTGTACCGCGGACTAAATCGGAGACATAGTCTGTCATCTAAGAGTAAGAGAGTCAGGCTTAGAGGCTGAGTTGGAGCGCTGACATTGATGACAACGCCTCAACTCTTTTTCTCTAGAACACTGGAGCCTTTGAGTTTCTGTTCTTGCAATGAACCTTAATAATGATGACATACCCGTATAAAAAATTATAATAGGTGTGTTCCTACCTGCAGGTTCGAACCGGTCGTCAGCAGAGAGGCAAGTGCGGCGGCTTGGCGGCACTCCTCTCACTTCACCGGCACTATCGCGGGTAAGTCGTTAATATATATAAAATCGTAAAGTAAACTTAAATAAAGCAGGCTGTTGGATGCGCGTGGCCTAATACCGGTTTGTGTGGAAAACCTCGGGGGAGGGGTATGTCTAGCACTGATCTTTCGACTGAGATGATGATGAAAGTAAAATTTCGGATACGTTATGAATAAAGTAAAGTCTGTTATTTAATATGGTAATATATTTTAATGATTTATTTATGTACTAAACAATGCCAGTTTTATAATTAGAATGCCAATTACAAGTATTAACTTGTTAACCTGTCAAATCTTAGAAAGCCTGACATAATTAAAAACCTATTGTGCCTGGCCGCCGGTGTGCCGCTGCAATTCACACAACGTTAATTACAACATACGAATAGTATGTGAGCAGACACCCACCTAAATCTATTATCTTATAGTGGTAATATATGAGAGATGGACATTAACGATTTTCCACTTGAACCTTAGAAATAGGCTAGTTAAGGTGCCTACTTTTAACCTTCACCTAGCCGGATTGGGGCAGTAGCTAGGTGCTACGGAAAACGCAGCAGAGGTAGGCTTTCCACAAGGTCGAACTGGTAAAAATCGGGCGACCCAAGATCGGTCTGTATGGAAAAAATTGTGGGAGGCCTTTGTCCAGCAGTCGTCAGAACGTCTTTCGGCTAAGATGATGCCTTTTAACCGATTCATTGCGGATGACACGGCAGGCGTGCCATACCTTCTTTTCCCATATGGAGGCTGACATGAGTGTCGTGTCATTTTTAAATTCCTTATAACTCGCTAAAATTGAGATTTTGAGAGGTGGTTCTTGAACTAAGCATTTATTGTTTTGAATTTAGATCATGCCTATAGTCTTCGTTTCTGGGTATAATGCGAATCAGAGAATTACAGGAGTTGACAACCCTGACAACAAAATATATACGTATGATAGTGTGTGATATGGTTTATTTTTGCGTAAAACACTATGGACTCATAAAAAACGTGCCGGCGCGTCTATTGTTTGCGGGCCGGCTAGTAAACAATAACAACCGGTGCCATCTTGATGTGAACTGTTTACAACAACTGAATAAAAAAGTCACTTACACAACTTTTGTTCGCCATCACAGATAGAAGTGTTCGAAAATGGGCGCCGCAACGAATCGGTTAAGAACCTGCTGGTCAAACGTTCAATGCCAAAGAACATACAATGCCTATAAAATATTCAGCGGCCCAAGATCGACTTGTGGGAAAAGTCTTGGGTAGTCCTATATGTCCACCAGTGGATGGCTTTCGGCTGAGATGATGTATAAACCCGTGTGCTGGCCAAACGTTCAATATTAAAGAACACACCATGCATTGCATGCCTATAAAATATTCAGAACAAAGCGTCTGAAGCTTACGTTCTAGTACTTAAGTCAGCCGACATTGCGACCCAGTTCCCGCGTTCCACATTCATAATAACTTGGACAGATTCTAGGTATTAGCAGCCGTTACAAATTAGCGCTGAACTTATAACTTTAATATACATAATTTACATTTAAAGTCTGTTGTAAAAAAATATTGCTTTAATCTATTGAGTCGCAGTTACACACCAATGTCCAGACAAAATAGATTTTTAATTATATCTGGTATTCCAGGATTTGGAAATACAAAGTTGCTTGTAGTGGATACTCTGGCTTCTGAGCAAGCGTAAGCCGTGTTTCAGACTCTAGTGTCCTTTTCTTTAAGTACACCTAATAACAAAACTAATTATCATGGCACCGCTTATTATATGGCAGGGGATTAACCCTTAGATAAATAGCCTCGATCTATTTATCTAAGAGTTAATCCCCTGCCAAATCGTTTTAAAGAAATTGTCTTTCATTCGTCCTGAGCGAGAGGTAAACTCTTATAGGACACTAGCGGACCCGACAGACGTTGTACTGTAGACACGAAAAAAAGATAAAACAAATCTAAACTATTCTCAAACCCACATGAAAACACACAAAAAAAATTCATCAAAATCGATCCAGCTGCTTAGGAGAAGTTTAATTACAAACACGCAGCAGATTTATATATATAAAGACTAGCTGACTCGCGCAACTTCGTCTGCTTCACATAAGAGAAATTTCCCTGTTTTTGCAACATTTTTCATTTATGCTTTGCTCCTATTGGTCGTAGCGTGATGTTATATAGCCTTCCTCGATAAATCGGCTATCCAACATTGAAAGAATTTTTCAATTCGAAACAGTACTTCCTGAGATTAGCGCGTTCAACCAAACAAACTCTAATATTAGTATAGGTTGGCATAAGAATACTGCGTTCTGCCTGGTGGGTTCTTACCCACCTCCAGAACTCTTGTTAGCAACGTGCGTGATATACCCTTGGTACAATAACAAGTGACCTAGGCTTCAGTAACCACCGTAAGAAGGACCGTATGTTGTTAACCGTAAATGACATGGGAGCATTGTATTTTGTATGTTTTACAGCAAGTGGTGAGCCCTGCGGTGCCTAGTCCGCGCCCACCGTCCAGACCGGGTAAATATACCATCACTACTATATTTCAAAGAGTTGTAGGTATTCCACCCAATATGAAGCAGCACGAATACCTTCGAAGTAGTCTTTCAAGTATTTCGTGACCACTATTAGGGAGGGAGAGGTCTTTGCTTTACTTATTTTTGATGGTGGACGAGGGGCTTGAATGGCGATTACGTCAGCAATATTTATTCATCAATATATCAACTTAAATTATATTTTAATATAAGCAACTCAATGCAAACTATATTTCCGCGACGTACAGACATTAGAGAACCGAATTGCCAAAGTCTGAATTGTATTAATGTAACCTGATTATACGTGACTATTTAGTGACTTGTCTATGCTCGACAGCGGGAAATATGTTTTGTCTGTGCTCAAAAGCGGGAAAGATGTTTTGTCTATACTCGAAAGCGGGAAAGATGTTGGGCGACTTCCTGATTTATTGTGAAATTGATCCAATGCAGTACATAGAATGTGGGAATGACCTTTGCTTATTTTTGTTTACCCTGAGGAACGGAGGGGTTAAGAATGTCTTACATCCTGCTTACGTAACAATTGAATGGCCCCAACATGGCGAGGTCAAGGTCATACTGTGTTGTCAATTCGTTCTAATATTATTCGAATGCAATTATTCGCGTTGGTAATTCGAATGATGAGTTAGTGATTGTTAGCTACATATGTGTGGTTTGTGTGTTTCAGCATGGGGCGGTTACGAGTCAGACTCGCAGGATGTGATCCTGGTGGACGACGAGCCCCCGGCGCCGCCCGCGCCCAACCCGCTCACGCTCGCACACAAACCGCTCACGCCACGTAAGTAACACATTCTTTTAACCTGTCAATCTTGTCATGCCAAACATAATTCAAAACCTGTTGTGTGTGACCGCCAGTGTACCTTTTGTAATTTTGCCGTCATGTGTACTTTTGCAGTTGCAAAAATATTAAAAATTTTCAATATTTAATTAAGCTTCCGGTCATGTATGTATTTTTTTGAGGTATTGTTGAGTGTTCTTGTTAACCTAGCTAGTCTATTATGCTTGTGTGGTGTGTTAGGTGTGGGTTCGCGTCAATAGTGCAAAGGGTAAGATTCGGGCCCGCAATTTATATTGTTTTCGAAGATGTGATTTTCCTGCCAATACGCACTGAGCCAGCGTGATATATCACGGTTCCTTACCCTATACAAATAAGTGGAGGCCTATGTTCAGGAGTTTTAGTATGTAGAAATGTGACCGGTTGAGGGCAATACACTCTCATATTACATAAGATTTAAAACTTAGCTGGCGAAATGAAGAATGAAGTCTGTATTCTACTCTACAAAATGCGACGTCCATTAGCCTTTACATGACTTAATCAAACACTGCCATAAAAGAGACATTCGATTAAGCAATTGTTTGAATTTGTTAATTTGTTTTAATGTAAAATTATTTTGATTTTATTCTGAAATTTTGTCAATATATTTTCTATTTTTCTTATTTATTGTAAAATTTGTACGTCGGGTATTAGCAAAGATAGTAGACTAAAACACAATTTCCAACTCTTACCTATATTTACAAATAAACATATGATGAATGATTGAATTAAGAGCACGAAAATAAATTCCATACTTATAATTGCCCATACACTTAAAGTATCGCTTTATTTATCCCCATCGCGTCCCTTTGAGGTAAATATATTAAAATGGAAGCTTGTACGTAATTTAATTGAGTACGTCAACACAAGCGTAATCGAATCTACAGCGAGAGAGTCTTGATTCAATAATGCGTGCAGATACGACGCAAATATGATTACACTCACGTCCCATACGTTCACTTGCTTTGTATATATTAAATCGAATAACGCGTGTGAGCATCTATTTTATAACATAACTAGCTTGTGCCCGCGGCTTCGCTAGGTAACAGTATTTTTCTGGATGAAAGCTCCCCATGTCTATTTTTGTACCCCTGACAACGTGTATGCGAAATTTCATGATGATCGGTCGAGTAGTTAAAGTGTGGTAAAGGCATTACGGTGTTCAGAGTAATGCACTGGATGTAATTAGGTCGTATTTGAATAACAGGATTCAGTGTGTAGATGTCAATGGTTCAAAATCAAATAGCTTACCTGTAAAGCTAGGGGTGCCGCAAGGTTCGATTTTAGGCCCTTTTTTATTTTTAATTTATATAAACGATTTACCTTTTTATTTGAACAATATTTGTGACGTTGTACTGTTTGCTGATGATACTTCCTTAATATTTAAAGTAAATAGGAATAGGGACCATTTTGACGAAGTAAACAGTGCATTGATTCAAGTAACAAAATGGTTTACTTTAAATAATTTAGTACTGAACCCCAAAAAAACAAAATGTGTTAAATTCTTACTGCCTAATGTAAAACATCTTGGTCCTAGCATAACATTGAACGGTGAGGTACTGGAAGCAATAGAATCCACAGTATTCCTGGGCATTACACTTGATTCAAAGTTACAGTGGGGTGCGCAAATATCTTGTCTCTCAGCGAAACTTAGTTCGGCCGCTTACGCCATTTATTACGAAAGTCCGTGGATTAACTGACGTTGATACAGCTAGATTAGTTTACTTTAGTTACTTTCACAGCGTTATGTCATATGGAATATTATTATGGGGTAAAGCAGCTGATATACAAAGTATTTTTATATTGCAAAAAAGAGCTGTGCGTGCAATTTATCAATTAGGAACTAGAATCTCGCTCCGAGAAAAATTTAAGAATATAGGTATTTTAACTGTAGCATCACAATATATTTATTTTAATATCATGCATTTCCGTCAAAATATATATTTATACATGAAAAATAGTGACATACATAACATCAATACTAGAAATAAATATAAATTATGTGTTCCATTCTACCGTCTACATAAAGTTCATGATTCCTTCATGGGTCTTGGTATACGTTTTTATAATAAAATCCCGAGTAATATTCTAGAATTACCAGAGAATAAATTTAAAGTTAAAATTAAAACTTGCTTCATTTCTAAAGCATATTATAATATAGATGATTATTTAAATGACAAACATCCATGGCACTAATATTTGCATCAGATCACAGGATATTAAATGACAAATACTAACACTTATGTTTTTTTTTAATATATGTATATATATATATTTTTTTTTTGTAATATTACACCTTGCTTAAGCTGGAATTTGCATTGTTGTTACATTCAGTCGTATTTTAATCAAGAAGAATGTGCAATGAAGATAACTCGTGATTATGGACAGTTCCGTTAAGCTTTCTTTTGAGTCTTATTCTGTATTCTGGTTTAGTGGAATTTGATAATTTACTTACTACATTTTATTTAAACAATTAGATTAAACTACGGACTATAATCACGTCTTGTCTTGATTATTTATGTACATGTAAGTGGATGCTCCTATTTACCATACTGCTGCTTTAGAGGCTACCATCAATTTTTATCAAATGCTTGAATATGTTGAGTTAGTTCATGGAGAAATGGTTGCAGCACCTTACAGTTATGATTTGTAAACGAAATATTATTGTACACTTGGCGATTAAAAAGAGTGGCTATGAGTTTCTTGCCCGTTCTTCTCATGAGCCCTACACACCCTTGCTTTGCTGAACGTGGCAGTAAGTGTAAATTCACAGAAAAAAATTACGTGTTACTTTGACATTCATAAAGTGTTACCTTGTAACCTAATTTGGATAAATTTATTTTGATTTTGATTTTGTGAAGGCGTTACAAACATACTCATATTTGGATTTATAATATTATACTTAGGATATGGATGTATAAATTGTTTCAATGCTGAGCATAAGCCTCTTCTCAATGTGAGAAGGGTTATGCTTATAGTCTACCACACTCATAATCATAAACATTTATTTGCATTAATATGGGTTGTACATTAGGTCTTAAGATTAACAAGAGTCCAGGCCATATCCTACTTTATCAGATAAGCAAATTTATAAAATTGATAAAATTCTAAATACTAAGTGATGGATATTGTTACGTGCTGGGTTCGACGGATAAGAATATAAAACAATATTACCGACTAAAAAGTTTTATTCTAGCACAATAAAATTTAAAACACAACAAACACTATACCACACTTTTCCACTGTAACTGCTTCAAACTTCGTAGTAGTTTCGCTTCCGTTCGCTTCGATGAACACTTGACCGCTTACGATTGTAAACTGACTCGGCGGTGCGCGTGCGCGCTATTTATACACGGGTAAAGCGTTTCTGGGGTTTTCTAGAAAAGCCATACCCAGTATGTAACAGTCCGATGATTCGAGAATGTGCCAGCGTTCTTTCTACTCGACTCGTACCGACAATTAAGTAGTTCCGTAAGATGTCAATAGATGGTGCTGTAATAAATTATAAGAAGGGACTGCCGAGTCTTCCCCACAGTGCCGTCAGATAGCACTAGCCGTAACAATATTAATAAGAAATGATCGCTCAATATATCATTGGATCCAATCATTTATAGAATACACCATTCTTTTAAGCAGTAATACTTTTAATTTCTTTTAAAATTGACATAGGAAGCCTTTGTATGTCCGACGGTATTTTTAAAATATTTTTATACACATATAGTAATTTTTTTGAAATAGTGTTGTTCTTGGCACTGTGTCTAATACAAGTTGCTCCCCACATCTTGTATTATGCGGATATTAACATTTTCGGCAATATTATGGAGAACTCTCAGATATGCAGGTTTTCTCACAATGTTTTCCATCACCGTTAATGCGAGCGATGATTACATATTTAATACGCACATAGTTTCGAACAATCAGATGAGGTGCCGTGGGATCGAACTCTGCGTTATAGTCCAACGGTGTGAGACCGTTGGACAGCAACGCAGAGGCCTATGGCTGCTGTTGTAATAAAATAATTGTGAAGAAAAACCCTACTATACACTCTCGGATTGCCCGCCCCAACTATTGCAATAGAAAAAGGTTAACAATACCGAACTTCTCAGATGGTGGACAACTGCATCGTGCGATCCGGGGATATTCTAATTTACAGCATTACGCTACGAACACAAAATATGCGTCTCCACTGACTAATGATGTTTAATTTGTATTCCAGCGGTAAAGAGGCCTCCCTCGCCGGAACCTCTGTACGATGAAAAGAAAGCGAAAAGAGACAAAAAGCCTAAGAAAAGAAGGTAAGTACATGTTCCTTTGTTATAGACAGAATACTATTAATCATAATATTTTATAGAGAAATTTGTAGAGAAATGTACTATAAGCTAATAAAAAATAAATATCTCAACGCGTCGTATTGGAATTTTGATATGTTGTGGTAAGTACTGTGTTACCCATGCCATGCCTATGCGCATTTACATATTTATAGAATATGCAGAAGAATTAAGAAATCGGTGTGCTGCTAGCGTACCTACTGCCTTCTAGTCCTATAGCTGACAGAACAGCACCTCTTTAAGAAATATGGCAAACTTATTTCCTGGTGAAATACCGACACTAGGAATAATAATAACTTTATAGACATTCAAACAAAACTAAAAAAGGTACAAATTCATTTCATTCTACATTTTTAAAAGACAATTTTCGCACTAGAAATAATACCTGTGTCGAGGGGACTTGACTTTGCGCACTCTCAAATAATGGACCCAAAGAATACCTAAACTCAAAACAACGGTTTGTGGACCACACAATTATTTGGCCATGTGGTAATTGAACCCACAAACAATCACTTTTGTATTCTCAAAATTAAGCGGGTCCATTTTCCTGTAAAATGGGCTTCTTCGATAGTCAAATTGCCTTAAATTAAACTGTACCTTACATTTCTTACCTTTATCACTGCCCTTCACATTGACTTCCTAGAACGGCTACTGTCTATATCGATAAAATCTCCTCAACAAGCCACAAGATAATAATATTAACTTTATGAGTAGTTAGAATAAAAACGAAATTGTTAAATGAGTAATTAAATTATCGTTATTAATGATAAGTTATCGTAATCACACTTTATTGTTGTTATTGTTGGAATATCTAAGATAGAGGATAATAAACTGAAGTGGTTTCACAAATGGTTTAGTGGTGTGAGTGGTCACATTACCAGTATTTTGACTGATGAAAAAATTGTTGACTGCACGATTGGCGTAGTGGTATAAATGGTCGCCTCGCCACTGCCAATGCGCCGAGTGTTGTGGGTTCGAATCCCACACGGGACAAAAATTTGTGTGATCCAAAAATGGTTGTTCCAAGTCTGGATGTTCTTTGTGTCCGTTTATTAATGTTTGTACACTGGGCGACACAGAAATTATATCTAGGGCAGGATTTGTCCTTTGAAAATGAAATGAAGTTTTACCGGGACTGTTTGGTATCTTTGTCTGTTGTTTGAATGTCTATAAAAATTGCCGCATATTCTTAGAATGGCTGCCAACTTCTTGTTTTAAGAAAATAGGATTATATTTTTAAAGATCTATTAGACAGGGAGCCTTAAAAGTATCTGGACTATATTCATATTTCTAAAACAACCGTAATATATTTAATATTATTGACAAATTGTAACCCATAGTGTTAATATTGTTCAGCTACTTGTGATAAGCCGGCGTTTAGTTATTTGCACATGTGGTGTTTAGCTAATTTTGAATTTTTACAATGTTTACTCAATTCTGGCACAAGTCTTGTTAAGCTGTTATACATCGGTTTGGGAAATTTGAATGTGGGTGGTCAGCTACCTCTGAGTTTATGTGACAAAAATCAATGCTTACCGTAATTTAGTGTTTACATAATATTTTGAAATTAAACTTATTTTTATGGATTTTATCGCGATTCATTATAAAACACCTACATAATTTTGATAATTTCAGTTACTTTTGTTAACGCTTTCTAGTTACTGTTTAATTCTATTTAAATTATAAAAACTATTTAGATTTAATTTTACACTTTCCCCAACGTTTCGATTGCTTTTCAGCAGCCATGTTAATGGAGAGACTGGTGTGCTTAAATCAAAAATACCAGAAATATGTTTATACAAAGTAACGCTTATTAATGTGAATTCACATATACCTGTTGCCATGTTCAGCAAAGCAAGGGCGTAGAACCAATGATAAGAACTGGCAAGAAACTCATGGCCGCTCTTTGATCGTTATGTTTAGAGTATTATATTTAATTAGATCGTCTTAGGTAAGGTGACCAGGATGTATAATATATATAATACTGACTTGTAGGGGCCACAGTCGCGCAGGTACGGGCACGGAGGCGACGGCCCCGGGCGGGCCGGCGCCGGGCGCGGCGGGCGCGGCGGGCGCGGGCGCGGGCGCGGGCGCGGGAGCGGGCGCGGGCGCGGGCGCCGCCGCGGCGCCGTGGGGCGGACGCAACGGCACGTCGCACGAGCGGCGACGGAACGGCACCCGACAGCCTCTCGACTCGTACCAGGCGCTTGTTAACAGGATGCCGCCCGCCGGCGCTAAGAAGGTAACCACGAAGCTTCATATGCCCTTTATTCTACTGGATTTTGCATAAATGTAGTAATCTATATTTATGCAAAATCGTACATGAATCGATGAAAAGTTCACTCCCACTGACAACGTGAATGCGCTCCGGCTCCGCTGTCTGTGTAGTGGGTTTTATACTATACTAATATTAATTCATTTTTTTTGTGTGGAATATTTCAAAATTTGGAACGTTATACTATGTACATATATTCACCGGCGCACCGCGCCTTTGTGCCGGATCGTATTTGTAATGTACTAAATCGATACAACACAAAAAATCCGTCAATGGTACCGCACCGCCACCGGTACCGCTAGATGTAAATAAATTTCTAACCCATATAAATAATTTCTTAGATGATAGGTGCCCTATGTCCTTTGCAAAATCCCTGACAACATGTATGCGAAATTTTATGATGAATGGTCGAGTAATTAAGGCCTCACCAGCAAACAAACAACCTCACATTAGTATGTGAACTTAGGAAGTTCGGCAATTATTGAGTAGTATACACATTAATTAATTTATATGTGCTTCCAGGTGAAGACGACGAAGGAGCTGCTGGAACAGATCCAGTCTCGCGGCAGCAAGCCACCCGCCTCGCCCGCCTCGCCGCGTTCGCCTCGCTCCCCGCGCTCGCCTGCCTCGCCCGACGTCATGCTCATTGAACCTGATGGTAATATCCTATATAAATAGAATTTTTTTTTAAATAAAATTATGCCTAAATTGCAAGTAGAATGTAATTAATTACGAATAATGTTGGAGCCATTTGGATCGATACAAACATGCCTAGAAATAATTATAAGTATATTTTCAAATATGTATGCCACGTTACTTTTTCTACTCGCATAACTCATGATTTATTCTATCTCGCAGCGCCGGTGCCCGTGAAAGTAGACTCCCCCCTACGTAACGGCGGCAAGAGTCCGCGGGCGGAGTCGCCGGTGGTGACGTACGAGCCGTTGGAGGACGAGCGCGAGTTCCACGAGTGCACGTGCGGCGACGTGGACGAGGAGAGCGCGGACCCTGCGTGTCCCGCCGCGCGCGCGCGCCGCGTGCGGCCCGCCACCGTGCACGCGCTGCACCACGCCTACCTGCCCGGCGTCAACGGCACGCGCGCGCCCGTGCACCCGCACCGCTTCGCCGTGCGCCCGCCGGAGCACCCGGAGCGGCCCGGCCTGTTCGCCAGCGTCGTGCCGCTCTACAAGTACTCCGACTACGCCGACGACTACTGCGCCAAGAACCTGTCCCGCGTGCCGCTGTGCGCGCACCTGCCCTGGACGGAGTTCGCGCCGCCGCCGCCCGACCCGCCGCCGCCGCCCTCCCCGCCGCCCGTCCGACCCTACCCCGTCGACGACCCGCCCGTCACGGACGAGACGGCCGACGACGACGACGAGGACGACGACTCCGCCGACGAGAAGCCGGCGATAAAGCGCGAGCCGCCCGCGGAGGAACCCGCGCCGGCGCCCCGGTCGCCGGCGGTGACGGAGAAGGTGGAGGCCGAGATGGTCGGTGTGCCGACGCTCGAGCCGAGCGAGAGACTGAAGGCGCCGCTGCTGACGGCCGAGGACGAGACGGCGTGGTCCCCGGCGCGGCGGCGCGGGCCGGCCGGCGCCGTGCTCGCGCACGACGCGTCGCCGCCGCCGCACCGCACCGTGGAGCGCACGAAACCGGAGTCGGGCGGCGGCGCCGCGCTGCTGGCCGCCGTCCGCACCGCCATGGACGCCGTGCCCTACGACTACGGCCAGCTGCTGGCGGCGCCGGTGCTGCCGCGGGCGGCGCTGGACGAGGACGCGGCGCTGGCGGCGGCGCTGGACGCGGCGGCGCCGGCGCGCGACGCGCTGTGCCGGCCGCCGCGCGCCGAGCGCTTCGCGGAGTGGCACGAGTGCGCGGCGCTGGGCGCGCTGGTGGCGCTGCCGTACGTGGTGATCGACTGACGACGTAGTGCCAAACGCGTGTCGCGTGTCGCGTGTCGCGCGCACCAAGTGTCCTTACTTTACTAGTAGTGGCCGTACTCAGATATTTATTTTGTACCGGGCGCCCGCCCCCGACGTGATATTATTGTGCGCGGCGCGACTCTGCCGCCGGCCCGAACCGAAGCCAAATATACGTTAGGTGTCGACCGGTCGTGACGTCGCGGGTTCCGTGCGAGTGCGCGTGTGTGGTGTCGTGTGGTGTCGTGTGCTGCGAGTGGCGGGCTCGGCCATACATTCCGGCGTCTAGCCACATTCGCCGCTAGCCGGCCGCGGCCGGGTAGCCGGCCGTATGTTACTAGTCAGCTATGTGCAGTGAGGAGGCACAGAGTGTGAGGCGACAGACTAGACCGGTCCTCTGTATTGCTTAAGTGTTCAAGTGTTTGTATCAAACGTGTTGTATTATGTAACGCTTTGACTGCGCACTACGTCATAGAATATGTGCCTCGTGTATATAATGTTACACATAGTAGATACTTTGAGATATTTTTGATAATATAGACGAGTTGTTAGTCGATACATTTGCTCATTTCAAATTGTTTATGTACAAAAAAAATATTGTTGACATGCACAGAACTGGTGTCCAAAGTCGACAGTCAAAGCGGAGCTAATTTTTTATACGAATACGTTGCATTCCCGCTTGGTCATCTCCGTACCGCCTACATTTACATTTACAACTGCGACAATACGCTATAGTTACTGAATCGAATGAATCGACGATATCAAATTCGAATGTTGATTCAGTCGACAATAATTCTTTAATTGTTGTTTAATTAATTATCATAATATCGATTAATCTCAACGGTCGATTAATGCGATTATTTTGGGTAACAGTCGCGCATGTCTATTGCATACTCCAAACAACAGATTACAGCTTTTAAATTTCATTTAATTCAACCAATTTTGTTTTGCAAATTTCATGCATCTTTCCTGATATCTTACTTCTGTGGTCATCAACCAATATTATATAGATAAACGATAACGATTATCTCGATAAACGAATTCATTCGGGCTGCGCCCTATCAGAGCCCTGCTAGCATACCAAGTGCCTTGAAAACTCACTGCGAAGGTGTCTAAGCGGTATTATTGGCGGTACCTTTAGAAGCAGTATTCCGTACCAAGCGGTAAACACAGTACATAGACACACACATATACATAATATAAAACGTTAATAATGATGTCGTCTACTCGCCTGTGACTCTGTGCACTCACACACACACATATATACACACACAAACGCAATCCGGTCCACCACTTACATGTATAGATATAGAATTCCCAAATAAGATTAAAATAATAATCTGTCGACTGGTTTTCATGAGTTGTCGTTACCTTTTGTGATTTATAAAATGAAATAAAGAAAATTAGGTAATTAATAATTAATAGGAGTTCCAATTGTATATTATACATAATTATTGCATCTATCGTGCGTCGAAATATCAATGATAAGGTAAAAAAAGAGAAAATGTTAAATTTTATAAAAAAAATAATATTAAAACTGATTATGAAAAGTTGTACCAAATTGTTTATGGCATTGTTTGTGGCGTGCGTTATTGTCTGTGGTGACTGTCGATATGTTTTATAAGTGCATATTATTATGTTATAGAAAGGTAGGATATAATATTACATTCACAAACAAACCCAACTTTAAGTTACATTATTAATCAAGTTAATACATGATATAGTTTCAAATACTTACATTCAACTTGAGTATAAGTTCTCTACAAATTATGAATGTGCTGTGTTGAAACAGAGTGCTCAGTAGATAGGCCTGTTAGAAAATAGTTTATGGACAGCAGGCAAAGTTAACCTTTTTCTGGAATATCAGCCATTATTGAAAGCAAGAAAAAAGTAAATTCGTTAAATATTGATGTACTAAACTATTTATCCATTCATTTGAAAATAACGTATCGAAAACGAACAACAATAAGTTAGTTGTTTTGTTTCAAGTATCTTGGAATTTTATTGTAAGAAATGGCTAAAAATGTGACGATCTTTCGCGTCAAATGGCAACTTACGGATAAAAGACGAGCCTGTAACTCCAATTGAACGGGATTTTGGCGATCATAATCATCTCGACCGGTCTTTCGACGATTATTGTGGCATGCGTAAGTCTATGTCCATGAATGATATAGCTGCACTTCAAGAAGACATTAGGAAGTTAGAATTCTGCGAAAAAAAAGCCGTAAACAATCTAGAGCTCCCCATGAGTTGTCGAGAACGAAGTTTTTGTCTATGGTTGAAGCTATTTACCACTATCAGAGAGATACTGCTGGTCGTTTCCATTCAACACGTCCACAAATATTTCGATCCCGGGGAGCAACGAGTCTCACTGTTCTTCCAACCCCGATGCTCCAATGCAAGGCACGCTCATGGCCAATTCACGTAATATCACAGAAAGAAATGCAAGAGTAAAAAAATTTAAAACTAAGGCTCGTACTATACTGTAAAAGAATGACCTATACATCTTCCTGAAGTTCAAAAAAAGCCTATAGCAATAGGCCAGGTATAGCAATACCTAAACATTTTAAGTTAACTGAAGTTCACAAAAAGGAAGCGCAATCTCCAGGTAGCAGCCCAAAA